>CM032446.1:187075156-187320156 GCA_019049505.1 Pachyrhynchus sulphureomaculatus
TATATATATATATATATATATATATATATATATATTCTGGGAAACGCGCTTATGAGGAAATAGAGATGAGCAATCAAAGATCTCTAGGCTTTAGTTTCTATTTTTTAATCAAGCTTTCGCTGCCTAATTGGTAGTTTCTTCTGGATACTGAAATGTAAACAAACGACAGAAGGAAAATTAAGATGTTCATCAGGCGTGTGATACATGTGTTATGTAAGCTATATAATAGTATACTTACAAAATATAATAGGTTTTTTTATCTAATTAAGTATGTATGTTAAGCATTTCACTAACCAGGTAGCGAACACAATCATACAAGGAACACGAGAAGAAATTTGGAGAATTTATAAATAATTCTCCAAATATGCTGTTCTCGTGTTCTTTGTATAATTGTGTTCGCTATCTGGTTAGTGAAATGCTTAACGTACATAATTAGAGAAAAAAAACCTGTTACATTTTGTAAGTATACTATTATATAGCTTACATAAACTTATATATCACACGTCCTGACGAACATCTTAATATCTCTATTTCCTCATAAGGGCATTTCCCAGAAGTTAAACTTTCTATTGTTTGTTACCAGTGCTCTGTTACTGCCCGTCCTACTTCTTATATATATATATATATATATATATATATATATATATATATATATATATATATATATAAATAAATATATATATATATATATA
This sequence comes from Pachyrhynchus sulphureomaculatus, assembly GCA_019049505.1. Classification (NCBI taxonomy): domain Eukaryota; kingdom Metazoa; phylum Arthropoda; class Insecta; order Coleoptera; family Curculionidae; genus Pachyrhynchus; species Pachyrhynchus sulphureomaculatus. Next base: position 187,075,849 of record CM032446.1, read on the forward strand.
TATATATATATATATATATATATATATATATAAAATACGAGTCTGGTAAATTGCTACGAAATGGCGGAAAATTTTGTTAAACAGCATGACTGTTGGTAAGCGTGATTCTTGTAACGGTTGTTTCAGAATTTAAAACAGATGCAACGTGCATTTGTTGGTTAGCAGCTCTCACAAGTGATCGGTTGTTTCGTAGAAATGGATAAAGCTGAGTACCATGCAATGATATTGAACTGAAGGAAGTTCATAGGTACCCTGCATTGCAGATGCTGCACGTTCAGAATGCCCGGTTGAAGTTTCTTCTGAAGAAATGGTATTTTGATGGAAGGTCGTCGCATTAAGCTTCTTGAGATTGCTGAGATAGTAGGCATCTCATATTAACGTGTACATAATCCCCTACATGATGTTCTAAAAATGAAAAAGCTAAATGCGGAATGCGTGCGCGTTTATTGACTCCAGACCAAAAAGGCATGAGCCAGGAAGGACATTTTAAAATCGTGTTTCGAAAAGTTGCAGCTTAATCTGAAGGACTTCTGAGATCATTTTGTGACTGTACACGAAACGCGGATCCCCTGGAGACATAACGGCAGTCAAAACATTGGGTTGGCGAAGGTGAAAGTGCATCGGAAAAAAAAGTGAAAATATCGGCGGGAAATGCGATGGCAACTGTTTTTTGGGACTCAACAGGGTATTATCATGATTGACTCTTTGGAAAAGGATAAAATAGGGAACGCAACGTTATCGGACCATTTGTATAATAAGTTGAAACAGAAGCGACCAAGATTAACTCGCAAAAAACTGCTTCTTCACCAGGACAATGCGCCTGCTCACATTTCGTCCTTTCCAATCACTGAGTTTCGAAACAGTTCCCTAGAAAATAAAAAAAATTCGTATCTCGCTGGCCCAAATATATTGAGCTCAATGGACATTATGTTGAGAAATAATTTTTTGTTTTTAGCAAAAAAATATTAGTTACCTTGTTTTTTACAAGACTTTAAATCCACCTTTGTATATGTGTGTATGTGTTGATATAGGATGTTTTTTTAGTTTTAGATTAAACAGATTTTAGTTAATAAAATACGTCAGTTCAACAAATAAAGCATATATAGAAGTCCTTAGGAAACGGTTTTCAAAAACACAAAATTCTTACTTAGTTTGGATTCAGAAAAATGTTTAAAAATATGACCACTTATTGAAAATAGTATCGAATTAAATTACTTTTTGGCCTTTCAGTATTATTTGGTCTTACGTCGACACAAAAGCATAAAGTGATCCAAACCAATATGAATGTGGTCAGTTGTTAAAAATTATTATTAAAAAAAATTAGTTTTCCGTACGTTGATTACTTTTAAAATAAAAAATTTTGTTACGGAGGTATAAAATGATCAGTGACTTCACAAAACACACCCTAAATGAGTTTTCAACAACAAAGTTTGTTGCCAATCTTTACTGAAAATTGATGACCTTGAATTTTTTTTTTATACCAGATAAATTATTAAAGATGTTGCACTCGTGATAATTTTCCTTAAATCTACACCGCGTAGAGAATATTCCAGAATTTTTTCAAAATTTTTTGATAAGTACTTTTCGAGATAAGGCAGGTAGACAGCGATTTTTTAAAAATAATACAAAGAAAAGTGCACACAAGTATTACATTATATATATATATATATATATATATATATATATATATATATATATATATATATATATATATATATATATATATATATATATATATATATATATATTGTAACATTCATTTTTTCTTAGATTTTAAGACCATGTAATGTTACTGATTTTTCACTTTAAATTGTACTTCTTTTCATTTTTGTATCGAGCAGTATATTAATCAGAAATTGCTAGCCGCTCGGTATATTAGTGTGCTGTGCGGGTTTGCGACCGAATCTCTCGATACGCCGGGATTGGTCAAATATTTGTATCCGGTTTTTTGGTTCCGGCGTCGCGATATTACCGAGAGAGTGCCCACGGCTTATTTAAGGGTCCGGGGGACAGGAATCTTGGTTCATTTCCACCGAGCCGCCAAGTAGGCTTAGTTCCACCGAGCCGCCAAGTAGGCTAATTTCCATCGAGCCGCAGCCAGGCTTACTTCGACCGAGCCGCAGTAGAGGCTCATAGCAACAATTATGAGAGCCAAGTAAAGCACGAGTTTTTTTTCTAACGTAAAGCCGTAGTGGGCTCTAAGTGTTTCCTACAAAGTGTGAAATCGGTTTTGTGTTCCATCGAAGGCCTAGAAGCCCAAATAAAAACCGTAAGTTACCAGAACATTCATCAATAGACCTATTCCCGAAGTAGTGTCTTAATAGCAATTTGAACTGACAAAAGGTGAAGTGAAAATCACGATTCTTCGCTTTCGGGGGTAGTCAGGTTTTAGAATTTAAATGTCTGATTTAGGGACTCTAAGAATAATAACTACCTGTTAGGCTAGAACTTTTTTGTAATCCTTAAAACCGCAGAGGTTAGAACTTTTATTTTAAAATCATGAATAAATTTTCTTTTTGTTGGTTAAAGCTAGTGTCTCACTGAATACCTATCTTACTTTTCAGGATATTGACGGCTGTACCAAACTGTTTTTTTATTTAACAACTGTACACCCTTTCAGTATTTTTTCATTTTTTTAGCTGAAGTTAGATCCTTTCTATTTTAAAATGAATGGTGCCCAAAAGTCGTACAGCTGAGGTTTTTTAAAAATAAAAAAAAATAATTCCAAAAAGACGTACAAAAATTATCTCTTACCCATATCTCTCTACCAAGGAAAACTGAGCTAGTGTGTGTTTAATTTCTTTAGTTCTTTTAAAATCAGGATCCAGTCAATTCATTATCAGAAATTAAAAAGAAGTTGCAAGAAAATTGCGCCCAAGCGTGGGAAAAACAACTTTTCACAGGGTACAAAAGTGCGGGCAAGTTCACAGGTTACAAAATGACGCTGTCAACGCGGGGCTTTTGGAATTTTATTTTTTAAAGGGTTCAGTGTACTAGCTATCGAACAAAGTAAAAGCTCTAACTTTTCAGATATTTTTTTATTTCATAACATTTATTAAACGAAACTACACTATAGCAATAAGACAAAAGCAGGAAATTTGTAGAATTATTTATTTCAATTTATCTGATGGTGGTATAGATATTTGAATTTTGTTAATCGACTCTAAGATAAGAGATTCCTACTTTTTTCTTAAAAGCTACTTTTATAGTTCAGATTAGCAGATGTGCTGGTTTACTTTAATTTTTGCATTGTTAGATTTATTTTGCGGTTAACCGAAGAGAAAAAACTGTACGTTTTTTTTCTCACCTATGTTTTGCATGAATATTAAAAATACTTTGCTGATACGAAACGGTATTTGGAGATTTTTTTGTTGAAAATTCTTAAGATATCTAGTAAAGGAATTTTAATACAAGGCGATACTTAAAAAATTTTTTAAAATTGTCGAAGATGTTTTTTAATGTTTGGTAAAGAAGTTTACATATTTTAAGTGCCTTTACATATTTTCTATTTTTGACTATTGGGAGCACAGGAGAAATATTTTCACGACTTTTTAAACAATTCTTTTAAATTGTATTCATTTATCATGGAAGCCTTCAATTTTAAAGTCAATCACCTACTGGAATATGAGTTAGACTATGAACTGAAAATCCGTCGTACTTTCTCAGAACGTCCGGTCGCGGATAAAAGAAAGATTCTAACGAGGATCTTAAGTAAAGAAATTAATGAGCCCGGAAAAACGATAAAAATAGGGGATGACACTCTGTCTATTAAAGAAGAAACGGCTGGTATCGAAAAGAGTTTAAATTCTATCCAAAACTTAATCGATAGTTATGACGGCGATCCAAATGATTCACTTGTACACCGGGTTAAGTCACGTTTATCGCATGTAGCGGGTCGCGTACAAAGAATTCCCATGCCGGATGACGAAGAGGAAGCGTCGAAGTTTTCCAAATATGTTCAAGAAACAATAGCTACGTGTGTACTCATGGAAGCAAATCTTGCAGAAAAGATAGCTCCTGGTCATGAGTTACCACAGTTGCCTATTACAACCCCAGTCATAAACGTACCAGCTCCAATCGTGAATTGCGCAGCCAGAAATATTCCTGTCAGCGAATGGCAATTGAAATTTAATGGAGACTCAAAGAGACTCTATCCTTTTTTGGAGAGGCTGACTGAAATAGCTCAAGCTAGGAAAGTATCGGAAGATGAACTTTTCAACTCTGCTGTTGAATTTTTCACTGGCGATGCCTTCATTTGGTTTAGAAGCATAAAATCAAGTGTCAACGACTGGCATTCCTTGGTAGATAGGCTAAAGAAGGACTTCTTGCACTGTGATGATGATGAAGAATTGTGGTCAGAAATAAAGAGGAGGCGACAAAAGAAGAATGAGTCCACTGTGATTTTTATTGCCCACATGGAATCTTTATTTGGTAGGTTGTCCACCAAGCCTTTGGAAAGTACCAAAGTTAAATTTATACGGAGGAATATTCTGCCTAGTTTCGTCAATCGGTTAGCTCTACTAGATATTAATTCGGTAGCCGAACTCGCCGGGTTATGTAGAAAACTTGAAGAGTCCGATTATTTGTTGGAAAAGAGCAGACCAAAAGGCGAAACTAATATACATCAAGTAGAGTATAATCCAAATGGCCGAAGTGGAGTCTCGACAAATAAGGTTGGGAATGTAAATCGGAACCCTAGGAGTAACCAGAAAACGGGAAAAAAAAAGAAAAGATAATGACTCTAAAATTAGCGACACTGCAGCTAAAGTGAACGACAAGTCGGTTTCACCTAAGGCAATTTTCACTTGTTGGAATTGCACAGGTCCGAATCACACTTACCAAAATTGTACGGCACCGAAGAGGGTATTTTGTTTCAAATGTGGAACAACTGGTGTGAGACTAACATCATGCCCAAATGTACAAAAAAAACGAGTAAGGACGGTATATTACCGAGGCGGATACCCTAAGTCCAACAAAAAAGCCTCTAAACATTCGGCTAAGTTACAAGCTCACGTTAGCAGTATAGCCCCTAATCCAAAACGTTCTAGAAACACGGATGGACAAAAATATTCCAATAGATCAGATTGGACTAAATGGTTACAAAAAGTTTCTGATTTTTTTAAGTCTAATAAAAATTCTCCTTCTCAAGTTAAAACTAAAACTCCTGCTTCTCCAAATGGTCACATGTCTCCTTTATTCGTGCATAAATATTTAGATAACAGACCGCATATCAAGATAAATCTATTAGGTGTCCATATCTCGGCTTTATTTGACTCTGGTGCAAATGCCTCCGTTGTAGGTCAGAATGGTATTAAAATTTTAAGTCGTTTAAGTATAAAAAAATATGCCATGTCAAAAATAGAAGTGTTACCACTGCAGATGGCAGCCGTCTAAAAGTTTTAGGTACGGTTGAGTTGCCGCTAGTCTGCAATGGTCATTGTTTAGTAATCTCTGCTCTAGTAGTACCTTCTCTATCACATACTTTGGTTTTAGGATGTGATTTTGCACAAAAATTCGGAATTTTAGTAAATTTTAAAAATAATTCGTGGTATCCACAGTCCCTAGAAGTCAATTCTCATACAAGTTTTAAAGATTGTTATTCAGAAAGTTCTTTAGAAAACCTTTTCTCGCGTCTATGTACCCTAGATGATCGCTCGCGGACGAAACGCTTAAAGGCAGAAAAAGTAATAAGCTCTTTCAAAGAAATAAGTAGTAAAGATAGGTTAGGCCGAACGAATAAAATCAACATGTCTATAGATACGGCTGATGCCAGTCCTGTAAAGACAAGGCCCTTCGCCATGTCTCCGTACATGTCAAAAGTATTAAATAAAGAGTTAGACGAAATGTTGAAACTCGGAGTGATTGAAGAATCAAACAGTCCCTGGTGTTCTCCAATCTTATTGGTGAAAAAGGCCGATGGACAGTATCGTCTATGCTTTAACGGAAGAAAGCTCAACGAGGTCAGCAAATTTGATAACTATCCATTACCGAACATCGATAGAATTTTGACATCACTCAGGAATGCTAAGTATGTATCCTCGATAGATTTTAGAAAGGCATTCTGGCAAATTCCTTTGGACAAATCCTCTAAGGAAAAGACCGCTTTTGCAGTAGTAGGCCGAGGTGTATTTCAGTTCGTCACTATGCCGTTTGGTCTAAAGAACGCTGCTCAAACTCAGCAACGTTTAGTGGACGCTATATTTGGTCCGAAATATGAGCCACATATTTTTACCTATCTCGATGATATTTTAGTAACATCGGAAGACTTCGAATCGCATATACGCTTACTTAAAGAAGTAAAAAATAAATTGAAAGAGGCCGGACTGACGATAAATTTGAGCAAATGTGATTTTTTCAAAACTTCTCTAAAGTTTTTAGGCTATATCGTAGGCTCAAATTCCTTGCGTACCGATCCGGATAAAGTAGCAAGCATGGTTAATTATGCGAGACCTACTAATACTACGGAAGTTAAGCGCTTCGTAGGAATGTGTTCATGGTACAGACGTTTTATCGAGAATTTTTCTACCTTGTTGTCGCCTATTAATGATCTTTTGAAAGGACGGAAAAAAGGACGGTCGATAGATTGGACAAAGGCAGCCGAAGAATCTTTTATAAAGATTAAAGAGCTATTGGTTTCAGCTCCCATTTTATCCCAACCAGATTTTTCCCAACAGTTTTATATTTCTAGTGATGCTTCTAATACCGGTTTAGGGGGCGTCCTAACACAGAAAATCAATGGTGAGGAAAGAGTGATAGCGTATGCCAGTAGAACTTTATCAAAGGCTGAACGTAAACTATTCGGTTGTTGAGAAAGAATGTTTAGCAGTACTCTTTAACATCGAAAAGTTTCGACCTTACATAGAAGGTGTTCCTTTCACGGTCATAACAGATCATTATAGTTTATTGTGGCTTAATTCTATTAAAAACCCTAGTGGCAAACTAGCGCGTTGGGCGATTAGGTTGAGACAACATACGTTTAATTTAATTCATAGAAAAGGAGTCCACAATGTTATTCCTGAAGCTTTGTCTAGAATCCCAGATCATACAGTGGACGAAAACAGTCTTAATGCACAAATTGACGTAAGAATAGATACAGTTGATATATAGATCGCATTGATCCATGGTACGATAATTTGCGGCAGCAAATTAAAGAATTTCCTCAAAATTTTCCGCAGTGGAAGGTGGAAAATGATTTCGTGTACAAATTTATCCCAAACCAGTTGCCTTTAAAAGTTAATGTACCCGAGTGGAAAATACTAGTTCCTAAACCGCAGAGAGGGGAAATTATAGACATGTGTCACACTCCTCCTACTTCTGGTCATTTTGGTTTTTATAAAACTCTTCACAGGGTTCAGGAACAGTATTATTGGCCAAAAATGCGTTTTGATATCTTAAAGTTCGTGAGGACTTGTGAAGTATGTGGAGCGCAGAAATCTCCAAATGCACTACCTATGGGACTGATGGGAAAAGAGAAAACGGTTAACTACCCTTTTCAAGTCATAGCAGCTGATCTAGTAGGCCCATTCCCACGTTCAAAAAAGGGAAATAAATGGCTTCTCGTGGTTTCTTGCTGGTTTACAAAGTATACCATGCTATTTCCTTTGAAAAGCTCTAAAGCTGGACATATAGAGAGAATTTTGGAAAATAATGTCTTTCTAATCCACGGTGTTCCATCGCTCTTAATATGCGATAACGGTACTCAGTTTACCTCTAAGAGTTTTAAGAGCCTAAGTGAAACTTATAGTTTTAATATCCGTTTTAATCCCGTGTACTCTCCACAATGTAATTTTGTCGAACGTAATAACCGAACAATCGGGACCGCTTTAAGAAGTTCCGTTGATTCACATGACACTTGGGATGGCAATATTTCCAAAATTCAACAAGCAATAAATACCGCAAGACACGAAGTAACAGGGTTCACACCGTCTTTCTTAGTTTACGGCAGACATATACCTCTATCCGGATCGTATTATAAAAATTTAGATTTGGATGTCAATGTTGACAGCGAAATAATTCCGGGTAACAGGGGTGCGTACGCCGAAAATTTAAAGGGTTTAAAAGATATTTTCACCGACGTGCGCAGTAAGATACATAAGGCTTATGAACGGAACAGTAAGTCTTACAACCTTAGAAAAAGGGATTTTTCCTTTAAAATAGGTGATCACGTTTGGCGAAAAAAATAAAATTCTTTCCAGTGCAGCTGATAAATTCACATCTAAGTTAGTACCTAAGTATGTGCATTGCGTGATAAGAGAAAAGATTTCAGACTTAGTTTATGGTTTAGTTAATTTAGATGGGACTAAAGTAGGACGATGGCATATTAAAGACTTAAAACCATTCAATGGACCTAACCCTAATGAAAGTTTGTCAGAAGAAGAATAATTTATATTTACATTATCTTAATTGCTTTACTTTATTTTTTTGATGTTGCTCTGTAGAGGTGACGACCTCGTTTTTTTAACAGTTATAAAAGTTGAGCAGAGAATAGCTTACTTTTATTGTTTAATGCTAAGGTTTTGGGTATTGGCCATATCCCAAACTTAGGTTGATTGTGGTTGATGTTTAGCATCGACTCAGCTGTTGCGAGCTTGCGAAGGAGTCATACTCAGGATATATCATAAGACTGGTATGTCGGTGGTTGCGGGATTTGATTTGCTTAAGACCCCAAATAATATCCAGTTCTTGACACTTGGAAGCGAAATTTTGATTAGAGGCAATCCAAGGTGATCTTGAGTTAGGACAAGCGCAAGATGTAGCTCGCGTGGTATGATGTTGAGTCAAAAATTTTTATGAGCAATTTCAAAGTTTGTTACCCGAGTGGGTGTATTTCTATTACCTTAGTGGTATATGTTGGGTGCAATTAAGAGTAAATTGATTTTGGTTTATCCAGTAAGTCTAAGACTTGGATTATTTTGATTTAGACCTTCTTCTGAATTGACAAACTGAGGGTATACTTTTTTCTTTTCAGAGCCGTTTAAACGTTACCTTTGAGTCACTAATTTTTTTAAAATTTTTTTGCATGGACTCATAGGCGTATGTTGAGTTTTTTCGGTATACTATCAGATTGATAGGAAATTGAAGTCCTGCAGGAGAACTAAAGGCTGATCATTTACAGGAGATGAGAGCAGAGTAAGACAGTCGTTTCACAAAGAAATGATCAAAATCTGATACCGAGATGAGAACCTTGTTAAGAGAGGCTAAGCGCAGTGAAGGAAGATTCCTAACCGAATTTTTAGATTTCCAAGAGGTAATCTAGAAGTTTGGGCTGACAGAAAACGGTTATGCCTGATACCTGTAGCAGTTTCTTCTAGAGGCTATTGTCTAGGAAGACGATTAACACCATGATCGAATATTTTAGCTGATTAAGCTGGAAAAGCTCTTGTCGTCTTCAAAAGTTTTGTTGCATTGCCACCGAAATATTGAGAAATTTTTGCTTCATGTAGCTTTTTAAGCTCTTTTTCGTTTTTTGGAAATTTCCGTTAGAAGCTTGGTTAAGTCAACCTTGTAAACCTTTTAGGTTGTATCCCATGAGTTATCTGTTTTTACAGGCCGTGATGCACCGGGTGCTAACAGATGCCGTTACGACGTTTGGCAGGAAGTTAGTCTTCCTGAGGAACAGACTGATTGGAAGGGTAGTCTATGGGGGTGAACGTTTGACCTTTGGGACCTTTAGGGGTTTTGTTACCCAATGGTTATTTCTATTTGAACCAAAGGAGAGCCTAGCTACTGTAGTCGACCTCAGCTCCAATTAGCCTATTAGTGGTGACAGGCTGTTGGCAGTAGTGTGTTTCGGAACACCCTATTGATTAAATTCTTTTTTTGACTTATGGTGGTGTGGTAGACACCGTTTTAGTTTAGTGGATGCTATAATCTACTCCCTTTTGTTGGTGGACACCAGGGTCACCATTTCCGTATTTTATTGTCTCCACCTTTCAGTATATCGTAGTGAGGTGTTTGTCTCCTGTTATGTGGGATGGATTGAATGTTTTTCGTTGTTGTTCTAGGGCGAGACCAGTACACGAGGGTTCTTCATGCAACTTGGAGAAGCGCAATGCTGGTTAAATTTCATATCTCTGTGTAGCCACCCTGAAGAATGACGGAGGGCGTTTTTTCTGGCTCATGTTTCTAGGCAGATTTGTCACTTTGGTGCGATGTGCTGAAGATTTGATTAGCTTTTGCTAAGAGCTTTCACCAAGCTCAGTATGGAGTTATCACAACCAAGAGTTTGGGATTTGAACTCCTGTATGTATTTCTGTATATATTTCTGTATATATTTCTGTATATATTTCAGTGTATGTTGGTTGCCTGAGGGCATGTGCTCAAAATGCGCGATTTTGAGTCGTTTTGCTTATGGACTCCTATATATAGGGTTATGACTTTAGGGAGGTCCTATTTCGAGACTTGCTGTCTCATACAGTTATATTGGGAATGTTTCCTAGAATGTTAATTGTGCGCAGACTAATCATTCTGTTCTTAGTGAACATTGCTTTTTGAAGCAGGATCATTCAGTTTGGTGAATTTTAGCTTTTATAGCTATTCACTGTGTTTAGGGTGAATTTTTAGCTTTTATAGCTATTCACTGTGCCTATAGTGATATTGTTAGCTTTTATAGCTGCTCACTATGTTAATGGCGAGATTGTTCTTTTAGAACGCAGACTTTGTGTAGTCGAGGACTAGTTACAGAGTGTTTTCTTGGCAAGGAGCCGAGGCTTTTTCTGGCGATGTACCAGAATGTTTTTCTTGGCGAGGAGCCGAGGTTTTTTTCTGGCGATATACCAGAGTGTTTTCTTGGCGAGGAGCCGAGGTTTTTTTTTCTGGCGATATACCAGAGTGTTTAGTTGGCGATGAGCTGACGCGTTTTCTGGCGATCAACCAGAGCGTTTTCCCTGGCGATTTTAGCATGTCTAGATGTCTTAGGACGTCGACATTGCGCGAAAGAGTGCGATTATTTTCTGATGCGACTAGTAGTGATACTAGAGTTAGAATGTTCTCTTAGCGGTGAGCTAGAGCATTGATGGCGATTTTTTTCCGAGCGTTTGTCTGGATTTTCATCCAGGTGTTTTTCTTAGCCTTGTGCTAAATAGTCTTACAAGACTTTCTCTTTTTAGTGTTAGTGTTTGCACTAGAATCATTTATTTTTTTGTTTTTTTATTTCTTTATTTAAGAATTTTTATAAATTTCTTTTGCTGAAATAGAAAATTTTCAGACAATCCTTAAAAAATTTTAAGGGGGGTGTTCATACTTTGTTTCAGTTCATTTTTTTGATTTAGACAAGAGTCTAGACAAAAATTTTTTTTGTTGTTTTGGTAACAATAACAGAGCTGATTCTTTTATATAAGAAGACCGCGATTGTTACTTTAGAAAGGTATTTCTTATGTTCATGCAAGGATTTTTATTTACTTTTTGATGTACTTAACCTTAGTGCTTAATTAAGTTAAGTCTAGTTATAAGATTCTTGTGATCATGCAAAGATTTTCATTTGGGTTTCATTGTACTTAATATTAGTGCTTAATTGAATTAAGTCTAGTAGTAAGGTCCGAAGTTTGTAATTTTGTTTTAAGTTCTGACCTTAGTATTAAGTGATAGTGTACCACTTTGTACCTTTTCATAAGTAGCCTTAGTTTAATAGACTAGTGTAGTCTATTTCTTTTTGGAAGGGGTAAAATGTAACATTCATTTTTTCTTAGATTTTAAGACCATGTAATGTTACTGATTTTTCACTTTAAATTGTACTTCTTTTCATTTTTGTATCGAGCAGTATATTAATCAGAAATTGCTAGCCGCTCGGTATATTAGTGTGCTGTGCGGGTTTGCGACCGAATCTCTCGATACGCCGGGATTGGTCAAATATTTGTATCCGGTTTTTTGGTTCCGGCGTCGCGATATTACCGAGAGAGTGCCCACGGCTTATTTAAGGGTCCGGGGGACAGGAATCTTGGTTCATTTCCACCGAGCCGCCAAGTAGGCTTAGTTCCACCGAGCCGCCAAGTAGGCTAATTTCCATCGAGCCGCAGCCAGGCTTACTTCGACCGAGCCGCAGTAGAGGCTCATAGCAACAATTATGAGAGCCAAGTAAAGCACGAGTTTTTTTTCTAACGTAAAGCCGTAGTGGGCTCTAAGTGTTTCCTACAAAGTGTGAAATCGGTTTTGTGTTCCATCGAAGGCCTAGAAGCCCAAATAAAAACCGTAAGTTACCAGAACATTCATCAATAGACCTATTCCCGAAGTAGTGTCTTAATAGCAATTTGAACTGACAAAAGGTGAAGTGAAAATCACGATTCTTCGCTTTCGGGGGTAGTCAGGTTTTAGAATTTAAATGTCTGATTTAGGGACTCTAATAATAATAACTACCTGTTAGGCTAGAACTTTTTTGTAATCCTTAAAACCGCAGAGGTTAGAACTTTTATTTTAAAATCATGAATAAATTTTCTTTTTGTTGATTAAAGCTAGTGTCTCACTGAATACCTATCTTACTTTTCAGGATATTGACGGCTGTACCAAACTGTTTTTTTATTTAACAACTGTACACCCTTTCAGTATTTTTTCATTTTTTTAGCTGAAGTTAGATCCTTTCTATTTTAAAATGAATGGTGCCCAAAAGTCGTACAGCTGAGGTTTTTTAAAAATAAAAAAAAATAATTCCAAAAAGACGTACAAAAATTATCTCTTACCCATATCTCTCTACCAAGGAAAACTGAGCTAGTGTGTGTTTAATTTCTTTAGTTCTTTTAAAATCAGGATCCACTCAAGTCATTATCAGAAATTAAAAAGAGGTTGCAAGAAAATTGCGCCCAAGCGTGGGAAAAACAACTATTCACAGGGTACAAAAGTGCGGGCAAGTTCACAGGTTACAATATATATAGATATATAGATATATAGATATATAGATATATATATATATATATATATATATATATATATATATATATATATATATATATATATATATATATATAGATATATAGATATATAGATATATAGATATATAGATATATATATATATATATATATATATATATATATATATATATATATATATATATATATATATATATATATATATATAGATATATATATATATATATATATATATATATATATATATATATATATATATATATATATATATATATATATATATATATATAATTTTACTCGTCTTTTCACAACTTTTCATTTGACACCACACTCGATGCTTAGTAAAAAAACTTTTTTTTTCACTTCCGATTTCACCCCCCAAAACTAACCCCTTCAGTCAAAATTTAACTTTCAAAACTACATGGCTGTGTTGAGGCCATCAATTCCTATATTATTACCAAATTTCAACTTTCTTTGACAAATAGTTTCGGAGAAAATCGGGTGTGACAGACAGACAGACACCGAAGTGATCTTATAAGTGTTCCGTACGGAACACTAAAAAGAATTGTAAACAAAAGTTAAAAAGCGTTTAAGACTATTGCATATTGAAATTTTACAGATCCAAAACTAAAAATAGTAGTAATAGTATAACAGATAAGCACCTGTTAATAACACCTTGTAGATTTTTCAACAATTTTTTAATCGTTTTTTATATGTCTGGAAATGATTGGTCATTTCCAATCTCATAAGCACTAACGAAAAAGTCAAAGGCGAAAATTGAAAGGTTGTCAAAAACAGCTGAATTTTTTTTCAAAGAATATTACTTTATATTTTTCTTCCAATGTATAAAGCCTATTCATTATGAAATCAACTATATAAGGATGAATAGGTTTTATTATGGGGGGTCATATATTCAGTGAGAAACTGTGTCAAGAATTCGTTTTGAATAGCCTTATTTATGGGAAAAGATACAGAGTGTTTCATTTAAAAAATAAAACTTTTTAGTGTTAAGTACTGAACACTCATGGGATCACTTCTGTGTCCATTTGTCACACCCGATTTTCTCAGACACTATTTGACAAAGAAAGTTAAACTTCAGCAGAAATATAGGAATTGACGGCCCAATCAGAGCCGTGTAGTTCTGAAAGTTAAATTTTGACTTAAAGGGTTAGTTTTGGGGGGTGACAAAATTATTACCAGGTCATCGAGTGGGGTGTAAATGAAAGTTTGTGAAATCACGAGTTCAGAAATCTATTGATAATACTTGCGCATATTTTTCTTTGTATTATTTTTAAAAAACTGCCTAAAATCGCTATTCCTCCTCTATCTTGAAAAGTACTGATCAAAAAATATTCTCCATACACTGTAGGTTGAGCAAAAATTATCACGAGTGCATTACGTTTGCTAATTTCTCGGGTATAAAAAACTATGAAAACTATGTTCCTTGACAGTATGGTGGAGGTTTTGGTAATATACTTTTCGGTACATTACTATCGAGTGGCACGTGGCTCACGTACCGAGACCTATCTTATTTTATTTGTTTATAATTAAATAAATATTTAGGCAGTAAATATTTATTTTACACCTATTACTAAATTCTAGATTGAGCTAGATTGACTTATTGGCTTTTAGGTAGCTAAATTGCTATAACTATTATACATTATTGACTAAGCAAATACATATTGGTTCTTAAGATGTCAGGGACTTAATTAACTGAGCCTAGGTAAGAATTTTGTTTTATTTTAAAAGCAATCACGATACGGAACACTAATTGCTCAAGTCCAACTTGCACTTGACCGGTTTATTACAACATATTGGTTAGAACTGTTAGTCAAGTATCAGCTTTTCGAATAAGAGTTTATTGAATAAACCAATGCAAATATTTCGAAGTTATTATTTATTTACTATGGCTTGATGCTGCATGGTTATTATATTTTATCATGATATCGATAATGTATTTTCGTGTTAGTTTCTTATTGCTAGGACCAAAAATAAATAAAACTAAAAATAAGTTCAAGTTGGACTTGCGCAATTAATGTTCCGTACGTTGTTTTTGTTACGAAGGTATAAAATTATCAGTGACTTCACAAAACACATCTCAAATAAGTTTGCAACAAAGTGTTTTTTTCGGATCTTTACTAAAAACTGATGACCTTGAATTTTTTTTTATATATATATATACATATACACCAGTTAAATTATTAAAGGTATATCACTCGTGATAATTATCGTTCAATCTACACCCTATGGAGAATATTCCAGGATTTTTTCAAAATTTTTTGATCAGTACTTTTTGAGATAAGAGGGGAAGCGATTTTTCGCAATTTTTTAAAAATAATACCGAGAAAAGTGTGCGCAAGTATTATATTATACATATTTTTGAACTCGTGTTTTTACAAGCTTTCATTTGAAACCCCACTCGATGACCTGGTAAAAAAAATTCTTTTCACTTCCGATTTCACCCCCAAAACTAACCTCTTAAGTTAGAATTTAAGTTTCAAAACTACATGGCTCTGATGAGGTCATCAATTCCTATATTAGTGCCAAATTTCAACTTTCTATGTCAAATAATTTCGAAGGAAATCGGGCGGGGCAGACAGGCGGACACCGAAGTGCTCTTATAAGTGTTCCGTACGGAACACTAAAAAAATGAGGCAACTGATGAGTTGCTTATCCAATTTTTATTTTACTTTGTATAATCCCTCTTTATGGAGTTTCTAAACCGGTCCTGGTAAATTTACATTTATAACTCTACCGTTTTTATTTTATATCATTTTAATAATTCATTTTCCTTAGATATACAAAAAGTGGTTTTTTTAATCAATATTGTTTCAATTCTAAAATTAGTTTTAACACTGTTAATTTTTATCACTTGATTGGCATTTCAATTTTTTTTAATATATGGTATATCCCGAAAATGGTGCGGTGTAATTTCAAAAAAAACCCCAAATTTAAAATTTTTGAAATGTTCAACATTTGTTCAACGTTGAAACAAAGATAAATGTAAAAATTCGGTTCTTCATCTCAATTGAAGTACCTAATTTCTTTCGCACGCTTCAAAAAATAGAATTTGATTCTTCCTAACAACATTTTAACACTTTTAAGACATTCTGTATAAGTTATGTAAAATTAAACTACAGTTAAATAATTTAAGCAACGTGAATAAACTTCATTCATCTTTTTTTTTACAGACAATAAAAATTAGAGCCAATCGTGCCTGTGTCTTTATTTAATCGTAAAATTACATTTTAATACCAATAGCATAGCACACGCAACGGCGGCCAATAACTGAATTACCTGCACTTAAAAATTAAATCTGATGTTAAAACTTACTTCATTATATTTGTATACATTCATACATATATGTATTTTCCTGATAGAATAGTTAAAGAAATGTTGTAACGGCGTATTTTGATCCAAACAGCGGCTATTTATGAACCACTTGCGTTACTAACTTGAGGATGTTCGAAAGGTGTTGATAAATTGAAATCTTGATATGTGGGCCTCAGTCTTATCAATTACATAAAAAGTTTTAAGTTGTCATCGGAAATATACATCATACTGAAGAAAAATTCTATTATTATATGAACATTCCTAAAAAATATATATAAAAGTTAATGATGAATGTTTTTAAAGGTACTGTTAAAACCAGTGCGTATTAAATAATATATATATATATATATATATATATATATATATATATATATATATATATATATATATATATATATATATATATGTATATATAGCGCTCTTCGCCTTCCGATTCCCAGTTTCCATCTTCTTCGATCTTCCTAATCTCCGGATCTTAGATTTCTCTCTGACCTTGCCCTCTGAACACCTCCAAACCATGTCGCTCGTGGTATCGCTCTTCTCCTCTTTTGGCTTGGTACCCACTTTAGAACCATCTTTGGTTTTCGGTGTTCTTCCATAATATCCACGTGTCCGTACCATATAAGTTGCCGTTGTTGAATTTCCTCAGTAATCGTGGTTTTTACTTTCATTACATTCCATATTCTTTCATTTCTAACTATATCCATTCTTGACACTCCAGCCGATCTTCGCCAGTAATCCATTTCATATGCCATTAGTTTCTGTTCCAATCGTTTCATCAATTGCCAAGTTTCACAACCGTATAACACGATGCTCTTAAATACTGCATGATAAATAAGGTGCTTTCTCTGTGATGTTATGTTCTTCGACCACAGATGCCTTATGACCGCCTTTCTTTTACTTATTCTACTCTCCACTTAAACACGTAAAAGGAAGGAATGGATGACAGATTACATTCTAAGACTAATGGAGGAAAGACGGTTATATAAAAACAGAGGTAACAAAAGAGAATATAGCAGACTACACACACAAATACAGAAAGAAACTCTAACAGCTAAAGATAGGTGGAATGGTGAAAGATGTAAAGAGATAGAGGAGTTGCAAGGAAAATATGATAGTTTTAATATCTATCGAGAAATCAAAGACTTAACTGGTGAACGGAGAACGACCTCAAATGGACGTTTAATAAATCAACAAGGACACTTTGTTATCGATAAAGAAAAAAAACTGAAGATATGGCAAGACTATATTACAGAGTTATTTTTTGATGCAAGACCAGATCAGCCACAATGCTTAATGGACTTGTTTGGGCCCTGTATTAAAGGTAGTGAGGTGCGCATTGCAATAAATCAACTAAAAAAACCACCGGTCTCGATGAATTTCGTGGGCAGTTTCTTAAGCTCTTAGATGAGGATGGGATTAAGTGGCTTACGGTGAAATACAATAAAATCTATGATTTAGGCGGAATACCAGAAAAGTCTGAGTTTATAACGATCCCAAAAAATGCAGGCGATAAAAAACGCGGAGAATATCGAACAATTAGCCTCAAAAGCCATCTTTTAAAAACATTTCTGAAAATCATTCACAGAAGAATATGCAAGTTGTGTGAAGAAAACATATCAGCATCATAGCAGAGAGGTATTGTTTTCTATGCAGATTTTGATTCAGCGATGTAGAAACGTCAATTGTGACGTATATTTGTATCTGATCGACTACCAAAAGGCCTTTGATAGAGTCCAACATCACAAAATGGTCGAAATTCTGAAAGACCTTGGGCTAGATGGAAAGGATCTGCAGATTATTGGCAACCTCTACTGGAACCAGATGGCATTTATTAAAGCAGAAGGGGAGCGCTCAGAAGCAATATCGATTGAGCGTGGAGTAAGGCGGGTTGTGTTTTGTCTCCACTATTGTTTAATATATACTCTGAGAAAATCTTCAGAGAGGCACTGAAAAAGACTGATCAAGGAATACTGCTTAATGGGGGAGCGAATAAATAACATTCGTTATGCTGACGATACGGCGGTTATGACTGATAACTTAAAGGGTCTACAACATCTTATGGCAAAAATAAACTTAACTTAATATCAGCAAAACAAAGTACAAAGTAATCAGCAAGTCTCCGGTTTCCACCAGCTTGTTGATGATTAACAATCAACAAATACAAAGAACTCCACAATATTCATATCTAGGCACCACACAGTGTGTCGACTAGTACAAGTTAGCTGGACAAAATTATTTTTTCACTTATTTCAATTGTTTATGTATATTCTAGGCATATTAAGTTATTTTAAGAAAAAATTCATCGCGTTGGTTTTTTTTATGGGCGTGGCTAATTTTTTCCCCTAAATTAGTCAGCTACGCAGACATATTTAACGATAACTCGGGAACAACTTGTCAGATTTTTATAAATAAAACATTAAAAAATGCGTAACAAAATTTTATTAAAGTTGATTGAATATTATTTTATACTATCTTTTATCGTTTTGGAGTTATTTAGAAATTAATGGAGAGAAAAAAAAATTTTTCGTGTAAAATTCATTATTTTTCTCGGTAAAAAAGCGTAATAACAAAAGAAAAACAAAATATTATACATTTTTCTGACAGCTGCGTATCTGGAAAATAAAATAAGGTATTAATCATGAAAATCGGTTAATAAATGTGGGTTTTATTCACAATTTACCGCAGGTACTCAATATCGATAAAATTTGTGTAATACAGCCACCCTTGCATATCGCGGTAGGATTGCATCAGCTTAGCAGGTGGATAACGGAACTAAAGGGCAAGGGTATTTTGTATGGTTATTAGAATTAAAAATTATAATACAGTGTCTCTCATTTAGCTGCATTTCGCTTACCTGTATTTTTTTGTCCAGCTGCACAAAACATTGTATAACAAAAACAAAATATTCTGCGTATGTGCACGAATTTTTCTACAAACTTGAATGTACAACTAAATCAAAGACACTGTATTATTATTTTTAATAATAACCAGATGAAAAATCATTTATTGCATTTGTCAATTAAAAATAAAACAATTAATCCATATTACTTAGTTTTATTGACACAAAAAGGATAAACTCAAATAATACCTGCCTTTCAGGTAGGTAATTTGTGCATTATACATACATAAGTAGTAGGTATTTCTTCTTTGGCAAATATAAAATTGATTGGGCGACAATACAAAGTTGATGAAGGCCGAGGATTTTGCCAAATAATTTTGGACCCATCATATAACTTAAGGGAAACTAAAGAAAATGCGAAAAGAAACTCCTCCGTATATTCAGTGTTCTCAAATCTCTCTTTGTATGTGCTGTGCCCAGAACTTCCATCACATCCCCATTTACTAACAAGTGTAAACGATGAACTTGTTGGGAGCATACTGCTGATAACTTCATTCTGTGCTAATACTAGACGTTCCACTGTTTTATTTAATAAGGCTTGCAAATTTATTTCAGCACGAGTTTCTGTTATAGCAATGTGCTCCTCTGCAGGGTAACAGGCCTGTTTGGACTTTTTTAAACTAAAATATGACGGAAACACATTATGCCCCGCCTTCATGGACCGCTTCCTAGTTTGTTTGTAAGAATGCGTTGTTGACTTAGAATCTATATAGTAAGCTAAGGCTTCGTCACTACTTAATTGCCTAGGATTAACGGAACTGGTATTTTTAGACTTAATAATATTATCTGGGCTCTCACTAATGTCTCTAATCACATTGGCAATTTTCCTTTGCCCTGCTGAACGCACAGCAATTTCGGCAGCAGTCACCAATTCACTGACACTTCGGGATTCTACGAGATCCACGACGCGACGTTTCTTCGTCTTAAACGACGATTCCTCGAAATCTTTGCGAGGTCTTCCTGCAGGAGTCACATTCTCACTTGATGTTGAAGGTTGTGGCGCAAAAGAACTCGCAGTAAACTGTATGTCTAATTCATCCAACCAATTCTTATTTTTTAATTAAAAAACGCTCCTTCGACTTTCCTGAAGCCAACCATTTGGCACCAAACTTATTAGACAAGTTGGATATCTTCAACTTTATTTCTTTTTGGCTGCTTTCAGTAATGTCACCAAAGTGAAATTTTGAAGAAAGAAAGTCATATACACGCGAGTTTTTTTCATTCTTCGTGTGTTTCAACCACTCCTCAAAAAAGGCTACCCTTGAAATAGAGTAAACGTGTTCTGGAAAAAAAGAAAAAAAAAACATGTTGTACTGAAGTGTGCTAAACAATATGTGTATTTTTACGAAGAATAAAGTTATTTCTGTGTAATATCTAAAAACTAGCCCGGATAGAGGTGAATGTCTGTATATCCTGAACTTTCAAATTTTTTTTTTTTAAAAACACGCTAAAATATATAGGCTATTTAAAAAAAATACTAAAAAATCAAATTAATAGATTCTGATTAAAAAAATACATTAAAAAATAGTACTTACCCTCAGTATTAATATTCATCACAAAAACTTTCACAATATTACAATATGTCACTATAAGATGTGCACGAAAGTGTCGCTAAATTGCAACTGATTGATTAAAAGAGCTGCATTAAACTCATTACCTGACTTCTGACGCTTATGACTCGCCACTTGCAAATTTGATAAACAACCTTTTCTCGGAATTCGGGGTTTGGTGGTGTTGTTTACGTTTTGCAAATAAGATTTCCTGGAAATCATAACATGAATTTTGTCCACCTAGCATGTTCTACGCGACACACTGTGCACCATGATAAACGAACAATGGGATCATTCGCAGGCAATTCGTTGCCGTATCAAAAAAAATAGAGTGTATTCGTCTAAATGACTTCACTTTTCAAAAGCTCAGCAATAAAATTGAGCACAAAAATGAGACTAAGATATTATGTCTCCATTTGAATTATGGCTATATCGCTAAATTTTGAAAATTTCTTGTACTGACCATATTACCAACGAGGATGTCTTACGTCGCATGAACAAGAAACTGGAAATTATGGAAACTGTCAAAGTAGGAAAATTGAGGTATTTAGGACACATAATGAGAAATCCCCACAGATATGGATTACTGCAGCAAATACTCCAAGGAAAAGTATTTGGAAAAAGGGAACCAAGACGCAGATGTATTTCCTGGCTAAACAACCTGCGAAATTGGGTCTCATCAAATACTGCCGGTCTTTTCAGAGCTGCAGTGGATAAAGCAATAATAGCCAACATTCGAACTGAATAGGCACTTTAAGAAGAAGACTCTCCACTTCTTTTTCCGTGTATATATATATATATATATATATATATATATATATATATATATGTATATATATATATATATATATATATATATATATATATATATATATATATATATATATATATATATATATATATATATATATATATATATATATATATATATATATATATATATATATATATATATATATATATATATATATATATATATATATATATATATATATATATATATATATATATATATATATATATATATATATATATATATATATATATATATATATATATATATATATATATATATATATATATATATATATATATATATATATATATATACACATATATATATATATATATATATATATATATATATATATATATATACATATACATATATATATATATATATATATATATATATATATATATATATATATATATATATATATATATATATATATATATATATTTATATATATATATATATATATATATATATATATATATATATATATATATATATATATATATATATATATACACATATATATATATATATATATATATATATATATATACATATATATATATATATATATATATATATATATATATATATATATATATATATATATATATATTATATATATATATATATACAAATATTATATATATATATATATATATATATTATATATGTGTGTGTATATATATATATATATATATATATATATATATATATATATATATATATATATATATATATATATATATATATATATATATATATATATATATATATATATATATATATATATATATATATATATATATATATATATATATATATATATATATGATATATAAATATGAACTCTTCACAAGCATCAATGACCACATCGTATACACAAATATTTGGTTGTCCTGCAGTTACCTGTTAGACCCCAGTTTTTATAATCTTCAAACAGTTTTCTTGTCATAAATTCAAGGTCTTTCTAACCACCTGATCGTCGACAAAATGCACAGTGTACAACTGTAAATTAAACCACTTTTTGGACATAAAAAAATTTAAATTAGTCCTATGATTTTTTTTTTCATTATTCATTCAAAATTTTTCCTGTATATTACCGTCGGTAGTTTCATAATGATTTTTAGGCTGAAATATTAAATTTTTAAACTTTTCACGTACAAAATAAAAAAAACACTGAAAAATATATTTATTAAAATTCAAAATTAAAAAAAAAATTAATTATATCTGTTCAAAATTTGAAATTCAAAAGAGAAATAAACGACTTTTAAATGATACAGATATTTTCGTAAATGACTGGTGAGCTCAATCATATACTTACTTACAGATATACGTAGGATGAAACGCAAATTTAACGTAAGTAGGTTCATCTCTGCCTAACATTTCAAAAACAAAAAATACCTAAAAATTCACGACTTTATAGTTTAAAAAGTTTAATTTATATACCTTATCGCCTTTCCCAAAAAATTTTAGTCTGTAACCAACGAAAAAGTAACCAGGCTTAAACTAAAAAAGAGTATGTGGACTATTCCAAAAACAAGTTCTGGATGTTTAAAACACTGGAAAAAATATACCAATAAATACCAAAAAAAGAACTGTCGAGTACGATTGTCAAATGGAGAAAATTAGTAGGACCAACATAACGAGGTTTTATTCCATGAACAGTTAATTAAACAAAATCGTATACCCCACTGACATATCTCTGGGGTGAATGGTTAACCTAACCTGAACTAACTTGTGTGTAGAAGCGATATATCTAAAACCCTACTCAGGGTTATTATGGCGAATCTATATTTCGCGTAACATATATTTAGTAGAAGTTAAAAAGGTTTTCTCCAATCATGTCTAAATTCTTATGACAGCATTGCTGGCAAAGTGCTCAGAATTCAACATTCGTGGCATTTCAGGCAGGCTAACTTGTAACTGCGTTTGTTGCAAGCCAAATCATGTTTTAAGGAATAGCATAGCCAAATTCACGGAGCGGAGGCAACATATGGATGCAAGAGGCTTATTGTTAGGCCTTTCCGACACAGTAAACCAAAAATCGATAACCACTTAGTAGAGATTGTTCACAAAACTCTAAAAACTGACTCTGGAACTCTAAAAACTGACATCCAATTTAAAAATCAATGATGGAGGAGGAAGATTTGTCACAAAAGGAACCCTTTGATACAGCAAAAATTTAAAAACTGAAACCCAATTTAAAAATCGGTGACCGAGGAATAAATATATTTCACAAAAAAGAACCTTTTCATACAATAGAACTATATAAGTTCCCGTCAATAAAAGAAGCTATGTTTTTGAGGGGCGCTATTTTACCATCGATAAAGGTGAGGGGTACATGCCCCCTGCCTCTCCTGGCTATAACCGACACGTAGACGTTCAACTCTCCAACAATACCTGAATATACAGACACCTCTCGTTCATATATACAGACTTTATAGTTTTTCTTTAAAGAATTTTCGCATCAGATAAACAATACTTATCTTACTACTCTCATCGTACACTGGTCTTTAATTAAATATTATCTTTGCATCTAAATCTATTTATTTTTAACCCAAAGTTTATTTTAACCTTAAAAAATACGGATTATTCAGAACTAAAAATAACGTACTTTTAAAATACTCTCATCAGTTTCACATGTAGGTATATTTTTCCTGGCTAAACCAAATATATTTTATGAAATTTCATTTAAATTGCTTGTTGAAAATTCCCAGATTTTTCAAGTTCAATTAATTTTTACGTGAGTCAACTGCCAAATTTTAAATAACCACAAATATAGATAAGATTTTCAACGTATTATAAAGCTATTAAAAATTTAATCATTTGTGGGAATTGTAAAATAATATTTTTAGACGTTATTGAATACAAATAATTCAACAGTGTCGTAACAAGGATTTTGGAATATCTAATATTTCGATTATAACAAACACATAGGACCCATACGAAATTCTGTTAGGCTGGCCCGACTAGGAACATTTCCCTCGACAAAATACAGGCTTTCATTTGGAAAATTTCAAATTATTTTATTTTCGGTAAAATGTTCGTAGTAGACCAAGTAATAAATAGGAATGGAGTTTACCTGTTGAAATTCGATGGCAATCTACCTATCGATAATTTTAAGTTATCGGTATATCAATTATTGAATTCCCTATTATTAATAAATATATCGATAACTATCGATATATCGAAAAAAATTCTCGTCCCTAATAAAAACCCGCTAGAATTTCATGTGGATACCATGGTTTATTATTATAGTTTCCTTCTTGATTAGGTATATAGCACCTTTTTATCTCACTCTAGCATCCGCTCGCGTAGACTCCATGAGTGACATCCTTGAAGTAATAAAGGATATTGGAAAAATATTTATCTATTATTGAAAAGACGATAAAAAATATTATTTTTACGGCACCACCTAACCAATTATATTTTAATACGAATTAAAATCTTGCGGGATATCATCATTCATTCGCTGTTCAATCAAGAAAAATAAGTGCCATTTTCTTCAGCTACCCTAAGTAAATAAAAAACTAGGTATTATTTTACAGCTTCCTTATTAAATTTTGCAAAAATTGATTCAGTCGTTTGGAAGTGAGTTAGGAACGAACCTAAAGCGGAGAAATGTTTTGAATAAAACTACCAATTAAATTACCCGACCCAACATTTCGCTAACCATGTTAGCATCATTAGAAGCGATGATTGAATAAATCTTATCGGTCCTTATTTAGATTATTTTTACATTTTATAATTTCGTATGCCTTTAATAATTTCCTATCAAATATATTTTTAATTAACCTTAAATTATCTAATGTTTCTATATGATTATATTCAAGGGCATGTTCGGCTTGTTTTTCTGACCATAATATCGAAAGTTATGGAAAAGGCTATCAATCAGCATCTTCTAAAATATCTTGAACGATTCAACATTATTAGCGATCACCAATATGGCTTTCGTAAAAATAGATCAACAGGAGATCTTCTAACTTATGTAACACATATTTGGAACAACGCAATTGAACATTTTGGAGAATCTCGAGCGGTTGCTCTTGACATATCCAAGGCATTCGACCGTGTTTAGTACGATGGGCTGTTGACTAAGCTACGCTCTTATGGTATGTCTGAAAAGTTCTGTTTGTGGCTCTCATGTTTCCTCAGAGAGCGTTCTTTACTAGTGGCAGTCGACGGATTTCTTTCTAACACCTTCACTATCAACGCCGGTGTACCCCAAGGCTCCATACTGTCTCCTACTATCTTTCTCATTTATATTAACGATCTGCTGGAAAAGACCGAGAATTCAATCTACAGTTTTGCAGATGACAGTACTCTTATCTCTTCATTCACTTTGAACGCTCGGACATCAGCTACTCAGACGAATATCCGCAGAGAGCAGGAAGTCATTCAACTTAACAAAGACCTGGAAGAAATTCTATCTTGGGGTGACAGTAACCAAGTAGATTTAACGCTACAAAAACCCAGGGGGCAGTTTTTTCTAAAAAAGTTAACGTTGCTGAACCCGACATAGTTATGTCGGGGCACTCCATTCCTCTAACATCATCACTCAATTTGTTGGGCGTTAATTTGGGAGCAAATATGTCCTGGCATGAACATGTTGCAGGCATAGCAAGGAGAGCTTCTCAAAAGTTGGGAATATTATTTCAAACCAGAAAGCTTTACACTCCACAACAACTGTTAATTCTTTACAAAGCTCAAATTCGACCAACTATGGAATACTGCTCCCATGTTTGGAGCTCCGCTCCCAAACATACACTGCATTTGTTGGATTCTATTCAGAGAAGAGCTGTTCGTGTAATTGGAGACCCGGAACTGACCGGCGGCCTTGATTCGCTGGAACATCGAAGAACGGTTGGCGACTTGAGCCTATTCTACAAGTATTTTCATGGGAAGTGTTCGAAGGATGTGACCCACTTAATTCCTCCCAGAGCGGTGCATGTTAGAAGTACACGTCGCGCTAATACTTCACATCCGTATGAGGTTCAGCTTGTTACTCCTCGTACAACGCTTTTCAAGCAGTCTTTTATATGGAGAACATCATCCCTTTGGAATAATTTGCCCAGGACTGTGTTTCCCACCGAGTACAATTTGCAGCGATTCAAGAACAACGTAAATCGCTTTCTCCGCACACGTGTCGCTCCTGTAGCGCTTTAGGAACTTCCCTGTAGCACGTGTGCTAGACCCATTAAAAAAAAAATGAACTTTATTTTTAATTTTTGCCTCACAAATGGCCGGCATCCTGTTTGACGGATGACGGATAACAATTTGTGGCCATGGCATTATACGAGGCTGGTTTCCGTGCAAAGTCCGAGAGATGGCACCACCGGCGCGTATCGAGGTCATGTTTAGTTAGTAGCATCTCTTGAATGAATGCACACCAAGTTTCAGCCATATTGTTCGAGTGATTTTCAAGAAATGGACGAAAAAGAATTTCGTGTGGTGATTAAACATTACTTTATGAAAGGCAAAACGCCTCAGGAGACTAAAGAGAAGCTTGATAAACATTATGGTGACTCTGCACCTTCGATTAGAACAGTTTATAAGTGGTTTCAAAATTTTCGGACTGGCCATATGGGCACAAGTGACGCTGAACGTTCTGGACGGCCTGTGGAGGTTACAACTCCAGAAATCATTGTTCAAATCCATGATATGGTGATGGATGACAGAAGAGTTAAGGTGCGTGAGATTGCTAGTGCTGTGGGCATCTCGACTGAACGGGTACATAATATTTTGCATAAACATTTGGACATGAGAAAGCTATCCGCAAGATGGGTGCCGCGTTTGCTCACGCTTGACCAAAAACGGAATCGTGTGAAGTGTTGCAAGGATGGTTTGCAGCTGTTCCAGAAGAATCCGGAGGACTTTAAGCGTCGTTTCGTCACTGTGGATGAAACATGGATACATTACTATACTCCTGAGACCAAACAACAATCTAAACAATGACCAAGGGGGAATCTGTACAAAAAAGGCGAAGACCGTTCGTGAGATTGCTACATTACTATACTCCTGAGACCAAACAACAATCTAAACAATGGGTTACCAAGGGGAATCTGTACCAAAAAAGGCGAAGACCGTTCCTTCGGCCGGAAAGGTTATGGCGACTGTCTTTTGGGATTCGCAAGGGATAATCCTCATCGACTATCTGGAAAAGGGTAAAACTATTACAGGTGAATATTATTAATCGTTATTGGACCGTTTGAAAACCGAGCTGCAAGAAAAACGCCCGCGATTGGCCCACAAGAAAGTCCTTTTCCGTCACGACAACGCACCAGCACACACCTCAGCAGTTGTGGTCGCAAAATTAATGGAAATAGGATTCCAACTCGTTTCACATCCCCCCTATTCTCCAGACTTGACTCCCTTGGACTACTATTTGTTCCCCAATTTGAAGAAATGGCTGGCAGGACAAAGATTTTATTCAAACGAGGAGGTGATTGCAGACACTAATGGATATTTTGCAGACTTGGACAAATCCTATTATTCGGAAGGGATCAACAAACTAGAACATCGTTGGACGAAGTATATAAGCCTAAAAGGAGACTATGTCGAAAAATAAAAAAGGTTTACCCCAACCACATAAGTAGTTTTTATTTTTGCACGGACTTTTCAAACCAGCCTCGTAAAAGAAAATATAATTAGCAAAATATATGGTGACTGTTATCGTTCTAAACGAAAAACGCAAAAAATATAAGCAATATGTAATTATATAATATAATTTTGAAGTCGGGGCATTTTTTGAAGAAACTAATTAAATATAACCTAATGTTGAAGTTAAATTAGTATTCATAAACTCATTATATATATATATATATATATATATATATATATATATATATATATATATATATATATATTACATATATATATATATATATATATATATATATATATATATATATATATATATATATATATATATATATATATATATATATATATATATATATATATATATATATATATATATATATATATATATATATATATATATATATATATATATATATATATATATATATATATATATATATATATATATTTTACTTAGTTACTTAATCATTATGCCTTTTAATCTACCCCTTATTAGGAGCGTAAGGCCCGTGGAGTTGAGTTATTGTATATTTGTTTTTTCCGTATTTCCTTCTATATCCTTCCATCCTGTTTAAATTGCCGATTGCCTCTTTTGTTTCTTCTGTATTAGTTTCTTCTGTTTGTATGAGTTCTGTATCTTGTGCCGGTATTATGTCTCTATGTTGATTTTTGTATGCTTTTCCTTCTAATTTTTTGCATCCTTTTCCTTTCTTCTCTCGTTTCAGTGAGTTTTACATAGTGCATTTGTTGGTCTTCTGTCAGTTCATCCTCTTTTCCATTTATACCCCTATTATTCCGTGTTCTCAATCTAAAAACTCGATAATTATTTCCTATTTCTTCTTATCTATTTCTTTGATTATCTTCTTATTTGTATTTATTTTACTAGTCCTCTCTTCCGTATCCTTTATCTTTGCCAGGGTCGTCGTCAATCTACCTATCTCCCTTCTTTTTCTCAGTTTTTTGACTTGATGGTCGTAGTATTCTTTGTTTGTTCTTTCAGTTTTTCTTCCTCGATATCCCATTTATATTCTCTTCCTTCGATTACGATTTTTTCCTATTTTCACCCTTTTTCCATTCTTTCTCTTGTTCTCTGCCATATGCTTCAATTTCTTTTGAAATTCGCGTTCATCTTTTGTTAAATCGTTGTTTATATAAATTCTCTCTCTTAGGTTCCTCAGTTTGTTTTTATTTTTCATTACGGCTTCCTTATCTCTCATGTTTCCAAGTTCTATCTTGTATATAGTCGTTCCCATTTTTATCACATCTTTAATTTGTACTTTTGTGTCCATACTCCTCTCCATAAAAAGTTCTACACCCATTTTCAGATCTGGTTGGCTATTCGCTTCAAAACTCATTCCCGATATTACAATATTATTCCTTACGTTGTCTTTTTCCAGTCTACTCATCTTCAAATCCATACTTTCATGTTTTCTCTAATTATCTTATTTTCCTCTTTTAATACTTCATTCTC
Source organism: Pachyrhynchus sulphureomaculatus (assembly GCA_019049505.1). Taxonomy (NCBI): domain Eukaryota; kingdom Metazoa; phylum Arthropoda; class Insecta; order Coleoptera; family Curculionidae; genus Pachyrhynchus; species Pachyrhynchus sulphureomaculatus. Next base: position 187,105,368 of record CM032446.1, read on the forward strand.
CTTTCTTAGTTCCTTCAACTCTTGTTGAAGTGTGTGTCTGATCTTACTTCATATACTTTATATCTAACATTAGCTCTCTGATCATTTCCATCAAATTGTCTATCTTATCTACTCTTTCGTTTTTCTCTTTTTGTGGTGTTCTTATCAGCTTTTTACTCTTCTTGAATAATCCCATTGGCTCTTCTTTTTCTTCGACTCTTCCTCTTTTCGAGTTTCCTGAGGTATAATCATCGCTATCCATTGTTCCTTCTGTTATAAAAACTTTACGTGTGTTCCTCGTATATTCTATTTTCAAACACGGGAGAAAAAGAAAAAAAATGTTTTGTATATTTCTTATCACCGTAAACAGTAAAATGATCAAGGTCGTCGCTTATCGTTTCGTTAGCTGCATACAATTTCACAAAATTATTCTCATAAATCTCCAAATTTTTTACTTATTGTCTTAATCTAACACTACACTCTGCTTTATTTCTAGTCCCTCTCGTTTGCAGTCGACAAAATAATTAAATAGATCGAAACACTATCGTAGTAATGCTCGTTGAACGAGTTGACTGTTGCCGGGCGTTCGATTCACGTGTACACACATCGCGATCCGAAACTCAATTCTATATATATATATATATATATATATATATATATATATATATATATATATATATATATATATATATATATATGTATATATATATATATATATATATATATATATATATATATATATATATATATATATATATATATATATATATGTTTCGTTTTGAAACCAACTCTGAGGTTTTTACTTACCGAAAATGTTTAATTTGTGTTAACGAAAAATGTTAATTCTATATAGCTTTTTGCTTTACAAAACAATATCTGTATTATATTTTTGGGTTATGTGTTCAATATAATCCATTTATTTTGGAAATATCTTTCTTATTTGACCTTGGTTTGAATATATAAAAAAAACATACTCTAGATAGCGTTGGAGTGTTTTAGCGTATTCCAATAAGCTGGGTTTTAATAAAAGGACGTCTATTTTTTAATTAGTGTTAGAAGGGCGTGTTTTTTAAACCCGTGCGAGCGGGTGTGGCATATATCTTTTTCGCCCCCTCCTGGCTACTTTATAGACTGTTTCCTTCATATTTTCTCATTTAATTAATGTTGTCACTCTCACCGCGTCTCACAACTTTTAATAGCTTTTTTGAAAACGCATATAATATATGATGATTCTTCTACAGGCGAGGATCAGCGTGTTTTGGTGACTGTGTAATAGGCACCCGGCTAGAAACAATCACTTTATAAAGTGGATTTTTAAAAAACGTTTATATCATATGACAGCAAGCATAAGTGTGGTCGCATTCCCATTTCCATTTTCTAAACTACCATCGCATTCGGGGACGCGATTAAATATCATTGTAGAACGCGAGTTATAGAAAGAAAATAGACACGTTTTCATTTTATTACGGCTGATACCCAGAGTCAAAAAAATGACATCATGTGTTGCAGCCAATTTATAGTGATTTTGTAACAGTAACCTAGGTCACAAGTTACATCTAATAATAGTATTAGCAGATTTTTCATATCATCTGTTAGTAAAAACTTGGTAAAGTGATTAACCCAATACATCTGCTGCATGTGTATATTATATATATTTAAAGGTCTGTTACAGCTGACGCTGTCTCTTCTCTCAACCTCGCGTTCCATTCTCTTCGATCTTCCCAGTTTCTTTCCGGTAACCCTCTGTTTTCCATTGCCTCATCGACGTCATCCCGCCATGAGCGCCTAGGTCTTCCCCTTGGACTCCATTCTGTGATTTTCTTAATCCACCTTCTGTCGTCGCTTTTCCTATGGCATGTACTGCGTCTTTTGTTATTCCCATTCGCGCTCTTATGTCCTCGTTCCTAATCTTATCAGTCCGGGTCACCCTACAACACCTTCTCCAACATTCCATCTCTACCGCGTTTATTTTTGATTTATATTTGTTGTTAATGGTCCATGTTTCTGACCCGTATGTCATGATACTTTCAATGATTGTTCTGTATATTCTGACTTTGTTTGCTTTCGTTATGTGCTTATCCCATAATATTGGGTTTAACTGTCTGATGCAGGTTCTCGTTTATCCCAGTCTCGATTTCATTTCTTCTTCGGATGTTGCTTCTCTTGTTATTATGGTGCCCAGGTATTGCCCAGGTAAAAAAAAAACTTAAAAAATTAAATACCTGCATGTATAAGTTGTAAAGTCAATATGTTTATCTGAGGTTACTCGATAGTCACTATCCCTTACGTACTACTACATAAGTTCTCCTTTTGTCTTCTTAAAGTGCAATATCCGCTACGAACGTAGGCGACTCTCTCGCCTTTGCCTGTGGTTTGTGCCTTTTTAAGTGTTTTCGCAGACAAAGGGTACCTACAGTTTAATGCCGGTTCTGAAAACCAAAGTGAGAGGGCCTTGCCAGGCATGATACTACAGGTGGTTTGTCATTGCCTTCCCGAGAGAGGCAACCGTCATCGTCACGTTGAAAATTTTATTTTATATTATTTTTTTTTTATAATATTATTGCCCGAGCCGAGATATGAACTCGGGTCGCTTGCGAAGGAAGCAGACACCTTAATTACTACGCTATGACCGCCCCCATTACATAGATTAGAACTACTAACCCTAAAAAACACATGTAATTTACTCTATTCAAAGCTACTCCTCCCTTTAACCCACCTTTGACTATAAATAAATATTGCTTGCAATTTCTTTCAGCATCTTAACTATAAATCAGGAAAAATTCTCATATTATTATTGAAACTAGACGTAGTTAATCGACTTGCACCCTGTTCACCTCCTCCCCTTCAAGTGATATCGCCTATAAATTTTTGGATTTATTCTTGCTTTAAGTATTATATGTACATCAAATTTGGAAACGATATCACATTTAAAATGTGAACAAATGCAAAAATCTGAGAATGTTTTTTTTTGAACACAATAAATACTTCCTTTAACAAGAAAAGTGAAAACACATATTTTTCCGAAAAAGAAAATTGTTATAGCCTAATATCCGAAATAACCTGGAGCGCTTTTAATGGAGAAGCCTTAGCGTTTGTTACTATAATTAAAACCTATATTATTTTTTTACAGGCCAACTCCCCGTCACCATAGGGATTTTTACCCTTTTTCTCACTATATCTCTACTAAGATCCATTGACGGGGATGTCATAATATGTCCAGTTGCCAAAACATACATTTGTTTTCCACGGCACTTTTGAGATAACCGGGTAGTGCTACCACGGGCTTTATTGCATTTCTGCATTAACTACTACATAGGCAATAATTTCAGGGGATTTTAGCTGAACAGGAGAAGGCAACCATTTTTAGTATTCCATGCGGGAACACTTATGGGATCACTTGTGTCCATCTGTCACACCCGATTTTCTCCGAAATTATTTGACATAGAAAGTTGAAATTTGGCACAAATATAGGAATTGATGGCCTAATCACAGCCGTGTAACTTTGAAAGGTAAATTTTAACTTTAAGGGGTTTGTTTTGGGGAGTGAAATCGAAAGCGAAAAAGAATTTTTTTATCAGGTTATTAGAAGCTTGTGCATGTAATACTTGCGCACACTTTTCTTTGTGTTATTTTTAACAAATGGCCAAAAATCGCTGTCTCCCCTATCTCGAAAAGTACTGATCAGGAGGTTTTGAAAAAATTCGAGAATATTCTTCATGAACTGTAGATTGAACGAAAATTATTACGCATTATGCATTACGTTTGATAATTTATATGGTATATAAAAAACTATTTGGCTTGGCAATATGGTGGAGGTTTTTGTAAATATACTTTTCAGTACACACACGGTGCACAATGGATAGGTACCGAGACAAAATAATTTTATTTTATTTGTTTATAATTAAACAAATCTTTAAGTAGTAAATATTTGTTTTACACTTTTATTACTAGATTCTAGATTAAGCTGAAATGATTTGTTAGCTATTAGGTTGCTAAGATGCTATAACTATTATACATTATTGACTAAACGTCAAAATACATATTGCATTTTAAGATATATATAATACATGTCAGGAACTTTTTGTCTTATCGAAAACACATTTCGGATATGTTTTGTAAAGTCACTGATTATTTTATACCTCCATAACAACAATTTTTATTTGAAACGCAGTCACGGTACGGAACACTAATTGCACAAGTCCAACTTGCACTTGACCGGTTTTTTTTTTTCTAAATACTCCTAAAGTATGCCTGTCTTCTGTTAGTTGGTTCGTTACAAAAGTCATCATCATCATCAGCTTATACTGTCCATTGTTGGTCGAAAACCTCCCTCAAGTCTTGCCACCTTTTTCTGTTCTGGGCCACTTGTACCCAATTTCCGGCTACTTTCTTCAAATAACCAGTTTACCGACTTAGTGGTCTACTTCCACTTCGATAGGCTTCGGATCTTGGTCGCCACTCTATAATTTTTTTGTCCATCGCCCATCCTTAAACCTAGCAACATGTCCAACCCAGTTCCATTCAAGATGTAGAATGAATTTGACTACGTCAATTTGTGTGGAATGTGATCTCTAGGAATAACGCCCAACATTGACCTCTCGTTTTTTCTTTGAATGACACATATTTTGTTGATATTTTTCTTCGTCAATGTGGGAGTATCGTCAATGTGAGAGTATCGGCATAAGAACGGATCTGCCAAAAACTTTTCTTGTTAAACCATCGGAAGAATTGATTTAAATATTTAGTCCAGTTTCCATATGCCGTCCGGGCGAGACCTAGTCACCGCTGAATTTCATGTGTTGTGATTGTCTCGTCCTATGCTGACTTCATGTCCTAGGTATTTATATCTGTGTACTTGCTCGATCTCCACGTTATTCATTCATGTTAAGTCCCATTTTTTCTCAGTTTATTCATTGTAGCATACTTTTGATTTGAAATTTGCTGGTGGATTGTTTAGTTTGTGTTTTGACATTAGCGGTGGCATTTTCATATATGTATTTAATTACACTGGAGTAGCGATGATCAATACGACATTTAGCAAACGCTTCCAAGAGTCTCTGATGGATTACATATTCAAGAGCCTTTTCGAAGTCCGCGAATATGAGCATCAGAGGCTGATTATATTGAATACATTAAAGGACTTTAACTGTAAGCGGATGGTCCTTTGTTCCATACCCTATGCGGAAACCTGTCTGCTCTTTAGCGGCCCGTAGACAGTCAATATTATTACCTAATAATTGGGTTTGTGCAATATAATTGAACGTGTGTAGACAGTATTGAAAGGTTGTGTAATAGATTGTACGAAACCAAAATTTGTTGAAATATATTGCGCAACCTGGAAAATACTGTGCCGTCTATGGGCAGGATTGTGCAATATCCCATCAGTCGGTATCAACAGGTGGTAGCCAACGCGTCGTGATAGCGGATAAAAAATTGGATAAACAGTTCATTTTGGAATTTATCGAAGTTTACCATGGCCTTCCGGCTCTGTGGGATGTTAAATGCAAAGATTATACTAATCGCGTTAAAAAAGGTGAGCAATAATATAATAAGGTAGAGAAATATCGCGAGAAATACCCGGGTGCCGAGATGTTGTCAAAAAAGTAAATTCTTTGCGGACAAACTTCCGGAAAGAACTCAAGCGAATTCGTGATGCTGAAAACAGTGGTTCAATCTCAAGAAACACTTCGTGTCTTCAAAGGTATTCCCGGTTGCGAGATATCGTAAATTTATAGACAAACGTTGACTTGCAGGAATAGCATCGCGCATGGCAGTGTCCTGTTTCTCGATTTTAGAAATAACCAAAGCAAGGAGTTCATCGAATAATTCACCGTCCATGCGTAAAAAGTTGCGAAAATCATTCGGTTCACACATTCTGAGTTCATTGAGTAATTTTTCGTGGGTGTACTACTCCCTATCAATAAACCACTGTTTGGCCCATTTCCTTCGTGTCTTCTTTTTCTTTTTTTTTTTTCGCACTAATAACGCCCACAGCAACTAAACAACAGAGTTTAGTGTTACTCAACATGACTTCACTTCACAATACCGGCGGGAACTGACAATGTTTCCACGCACATTGTACGTCTGTACTGGAGATTGCGCAAAATATTGCATAACCATCAATATCGCCTCCATATGTCTCTATTTATTTATCCTGAAGAAATGTTGCATTTTGGCGACAGTTTTCACAAAGTACAAATTAGTATTTTTGCTCTAATGGTTGCGTATAAGGTAAAAACAAATAGAAATGGTTTAGCGAAGTATCGATTTATAGATAACAATATGTGTCGCCATTACTTTTACGTTAAGTTTGTTGATTCAAATTTTGCCGTTAGGCGGGAGGAGAGAGGTGGGTATTATTCTACATTTAAAAAGTAAATACGTTTGTGTTTAAAGACAAGAAATTAATTAATAATGATGAATTTGATACAATTTCAGCTCCAAAGACCTTTATTACAATATATTAGATCCCAAAATTTAACTATCTTAAAATCTAGTTATTCTACTCAACGAACTCATTTAGCTTAGTTGAATGTCTGTTGTTATGACATTTTGGACAGAAACTTTGTCGCTTTAATCATAACAATCGTCTTGGTAACGGTTAATTTAGTTCTGTATTGCCTTACGTATTTTAAAGATACTTATTTAAAATTTACCATCGCTAAAGAACCGTACTTAAAAAGCTGCTTTTATCTTAAGTAGACCGGGAAGCCCACGATCACCAAAGAATTAATACGAGGGTGGTATGATAAGGACCTGGCATTGACCAGAAAAAAAAACATTTTTATGTGTAAAATTTATTTAATTTTTCATCATAGTCTTCTTTTAGCTCCATACGCTTAGTCCAAAGTTTTTCTATCTTTTGTATCTCATCTACAAATACGATTTCTCCAACCCATCAACATATGTGTTTGTTTCAGCAATCATCTCATCGTTTGAGTCAAATCTTTTTCCGCCGAGCCATTTTGTCATGTTCAGAAATAGGAAATAATCGCTGGGGGCTAAATCTGGCGAATATGGTGGATGCGGAAGCAATTCGTATCCTAACTCATGGAATTTTGCCATGGCGATGACACAAGTGTGCACGCGTGCATTGTCTTGATGAAAGAGAACTTTTTCTTCGCCAAATGCTGACGTTTTTCTTTTGCAGCATGGTTGAAACGATCCAATAAATTGACACAATACTCTCCATTAATCGTTTTGCCCTTTTCAAGGTAATCGTCGTAAATTATGCCGCGTGCATCCCAAAACACCGCCGCCATGACTTTGTTGACCGATAAAGTCGCCTTGGCCTTCTTTGGTGCCGTTTCGCTACGAAAACGAAAAACCCACTGTTTGGACTGTTTTTTGGTCTTGGTGTGCTGTGATGAATCCGTGTTTCGTCAAGAGTTATGAATCGACGCCAAAAATCATTTCGATTACGCTTTAACATCACCAAACATTCTTTTGAAGTTGGCACACGTGCGTGTTTATTGTCAATTGTGAGCAATCGCAGCACCCATCTTTCTTAAAGCATTCTCATATCCAATTGAGTTATTAAAAATGTTCTGCACCCGTTCAATTGAGATGCCCACAGTCTCAGCAATCTCCCGCACTTTCACTCACTCTAATCATTTATCACTATATTGTTGATTTTTTCAATCATTTTTGATGTGGTGGATGACCTGGACATTCTTCATCAAAAATGCTTGTACGGCCGCATTTGAATTAAGCTGTCCAATATCTTGTGGCCGATAACGAAGGTGTAGAGTCCCTATAAACTTCGCTGAGTTTCGCTTTTATCTCATCATTCGTTTTCTTCAAAAACAAATATTTTATCACTGCTCTATATTCAATTTTTTCCATTGTTGTAAAATCACGAAAGTTGTTATATTTAAATGGATACCACTCACAAACTAAAGCACGCAGCAACTTGAAAAGTTGACACGACTCTTGTGAAAGGTTATATTTACGAAAAATATAGTTTTTTAAATAGTAGTAGGTCAGGGCTAGATCATACTATCCTCGTATAGTATTTTTCAAGATCTAAGAAAGTGATTTGGCAAATTGATGCAATAAAAACATTAAACGACCGTTAGGATCTTCGCACGTACCTGGCCGTAACAGGGTCGTAACGAGGCTGGTTTGAAAAGTCCGTGCAAAAATAAAAACTACTTATGTGTTTGGGGTAAACCTTTTTTATTTTTCGACATAGTCTCCTTTTAGGCTTATACACTTCGTCCAACGATGTTCTAGTTTGTTGATCCCTTCCGAATAATAGGATTTGTCCGAGTCTGCAAAATATCCATTAGTGTCTGCAATCACCTCCTCGTTTGAATAAAATCTTTGTCCCGCCAGCCATTTCTTCAAATTGGGGAACAAATAGTAGTCCGAGGGAGCCAAGTCTGGAGAATAGGGGGGATGTGAAACGAGTTGGAATCCTATTTCCATTAATTTTGCGACCCCAACTGCTGAGGTGTGTGCTGGTGCGTTGTCGTGATGGAAAAGGACTTTCTTGTGGGCCAATCGCGGGCGTTTTTCTTGCAGCTCGGTTTTCAAACGGTCCAATAACGATGAATAATATTCACCTGTAATAGTTTTACCCTTTTCCAGATAGTCGATGAGGATTATCCCTTGCGAATCCCAAAAGACAGTCGCCATAACCTTTCCGGCCGAAGGAACGGTCTTCGCCTTTTTTGGTGCAGATTCCCCCTTGGTAACCCATTGTTTAGATTGTTGTTTGGTCTCAGGAGTATAGTAATGTATCCATGTTTCATCCACAGTGACGAAACGACGCTTAAAGTCCTCCGGATTCTTCTGGAACAGCTGCAAACCATCCTTGCAACACTTCACACGATTCCGTTTTTGGTCAAGCGTGAGCAATCGCGGCACTCATCTTGCGGATAGCTTTCTCATGTCCAAATGTTTATGCAAAATATTATGTACCCGTTCAGTCGAGATGCCCACAGCACTAGCAATCTCACGCACCTTAACTCTTCTGTCATCCATCACCATATCATGGATTTGATCAATGATTTCTGGAGTCGTAACCTCCACAGGCCGCCCAGAACGTTCAGCGTCACTTGTGCCCATATGGCCAGTTCGAAAATTTTGAAACCACTTATAAACTGTTCTAATCGAAGGTGCAGAGTCACCATAATGTTTATCAAGCTTCTCTTTAGTATCCTGAGGCGTTTTGCCTTTCATAAAGTAATGTTTAATCACCACACGAAATTCTTTTTCGTCCATTTCTTGAAAATCACTCGACTTCCTTGATTCACACGAATGCCAAACACAAAGAAATAGACCAATATGGCTGAAACTTGGTGTGCGTTCATTCAAGAGATGCTACTAACTAAACATGACCTCGATACGCGCTGGTGGTGCCATCTCTCGGACTTTGCACGGACTTTTCAAACCAGCCTCGTATACCTCCCTTTCAATCTAACATTTTATTGGCTACTTTGTGTTTATAAATATAAAGAATATTCTTCATTTTATCTGCAGTATTATACTGAAATAGTGTGTATTATAAAGTTCAATAGAGTCTTAAAATGTCCGAAGCCCTTTCCATCAGAAGCCCCAAATGTTTGCCCGTTGAGGCAAAAGTGATAGTTAAAAGTGTTTATTTAAAGTGGAGGACATCAGTTTTAACAAGCATCCCTCAAAGTACAGTTTGGAAAATTGTAAAACACGAAAAGGCAAAGGTGTGTCGAAATGTATTCATTTCTGTCAAGAAGACTTAATCCGCCGCAAAATTTATGAAATATATACAGAACCAAAACATTCCTACGTTATTGTCACTTTCACGGAGGCTGCCCGAGGATAGTTGTGACATAAAATGTTCCACTACAACTTTATGGCGTATTCTACGTCGTTTGGGATTTTTGTTCAAAAAAATAGACAAAAGGCAAGTTATAATGGAATCACGGCGCTTACAACAACTCAGAATGGAACATCTTGAAAAAATAAATACACCTAAATCGGAAAATCGAACGATAATCTACCTAGATGAGACTTAGTATGACACACCCAGTAAAGGATGGATTGATAAGTCCAAAAAAATGCCACACCAAAGCTCCATCAAATCAAAGGTAAAAGAATAACTATTTTACATGCGGGGTCAGAAGAAGGCTGGATACCAGAATGTCTATTTCTAGCAGCCAAGAATATTTCAGATTCCAACTTGGTTTATCATTGTGATACAATCGCTGAAGTTTTTGAAGATTGGCTTCAAAACGAATTAATGCCGAATATACCACCGAATAGCTGTATTGTGATGGATAATGCATCCTATCATAGTAGCCAAATGAATAAGGTACCAAGTTCCACCAGTAGAAAAAGGGAAATACAAGCCTTTTTGTGCGAACGTCACATATATTTCCATGAAAATTATACACTTAAACAATTCTTAGAAGTTTTAAAGAGTTACAAATTTTCAAAGGAATATGTTTGTGATAAAATTGCAAAGGAAGCAGGACACGAAATAATTCGGATTCCACCATATTATTGTATCTTAATGCGATCGAGTTGATATGGCATAAAATAAAATCTAAAATACGTGCTCACAATAATACACCCACTTTAAACAGTAGTGTGATTGAGTTGATAAAGACAGGAGTCAAAAATGTAACCGTTGAAAACTGGAGAAACTGTATTCAACACGTCAAAAAAATTGAAAACTCATAAAGATGTATGTACTTAAATATAAATAGTTTGGAACCTGTAAAAAACTTTTTATTTGCAAGATAGTAGCGATAGCGAAATTGAACTAGATATTAATTAATAATTAAGATTGTAAGAAATGGATACTGTACACTGTTTTAATATATTTGTGTAATTACTATATTGTGTATTATTCCGTATATAAAACATTAAAATTCAACTGTCTTAGCACAATAAAATTTTAAATCCAACAATTATACAGTCAGGTATAGTGCGGCCCTGCACGATGTCTTGTCATTAAACAGCCATAAATTAATCACTTTCGAATCTTGTTGAATTTTGAATGGAAATAGGTAGCTAAGTCACTTTCTTAGATCGTGAAAAATACTATACCTATTATAATCCAACGGAACTGAAATTTGTATAAAAAATATCAGTATATAAATATATTGAAAAGTACCTAACTAGTAGAGTAGGCAATAATGTATAGTACCAACCGATTCCTAACTTAGCCAGATCACAAACTAACAAAGCGTGTAGACTTGACATTAGTAAGGGTGAGGCAGAAGATAATTTTACTGAGATAATTTCTCTTACTTTGCTAAATAAAATACACTACTTTGATGTTAGCAGTTTTGAGTACTAGTGGAAGTATTCCACTAAAAAAAAACTTATTAAGACTGTAAGTAGAGAAGAAATACCATCTTTTCTGCCATAATAATTCTGACTTCATCACTGCATTCGTATTTTTGAAATAATCTATAATTCCTAGAATGTCGTTTACAGGTACACAGTCACTGTCTTTTTGAACATGACGATTATCTTTTTTTAATTTTCTTTGATGATTCGGATGGTCCACAAAAAACCTTGAAACTTTCATATCAAAAGTTTTCCTCTCCCTTGTAGTTATTGCTGTAGATACAGTCTACTTGTAAATACAAACAACGATGCTGTGCAAATAGCAATTTATTTTTAAGCCCCGTTATGGCCTTCGGGCACTAAGACAAATTTTTTATGAAATAAGTTAAGTACGTTTAATCCCTATACACTAAAAAGAATGACATAGAAAACACCGGACAAAATTCCAACCCTCTCTTATCTTCCTCCTCCGTCAACGCTGCAAAATAAAACAGAATGATCGTTCGTGGTTTGCTAGTAAAACCAGATGAGTACCGGTATTGTCATATTTACTTGTTATTCTTAAAAATATTAACAGTTAGTTGCCTTATCACAAAGTCTATATGATTTTACATTAATTTTGTAATTTCACTGGCAGAAAGTTACCTTCATATTTCAAACCCTACAGTTTAGGCTAGAAAATAGATGTTTCATGCTAAACCTTGATTCATTTCATTTCTAACTTAATTTTTGTTTTAAAACTACTTTATTTTATCTTTAATTATAACAAAAGCAGGAACATTTTTTTCTGGACATAATAACATGTGTGACTAACGCTCAAAAACACGCGACTAAGAGTCACGCCAAACAAAAAATGACGTGCCTTTAATGTAAAATTACATGACAACGTTGAATATTTGTCGCGTGAAAACCCAGGTGTTATCAATATCCATAAATTTTTTAACAAGGCGAAGAAGGTATTTATTAAACTACAGCAACAAACAATAATAATAATTAAAAAAGTGTTTATGGTCCGTGAAATAATAATTCGGAAAGAAACCTTAGAGGCCAGTAGGTGACCATTCTCAGTAACCTTTTCTACTGTATTAAAAGTAACGGGGCGGACCATTAGTCTTTCGCTAACGTGCTCTCTACCTAAGTAGACGCTTTTCGATCTATTAAATCTCATCAGGTAGATGTAGGGCATAGAGTAGCGATCTTTCTGGAGCGGTGACACCGCACTCCTCGAACAAAAACAGATCTGAAGCAAGGAAAAAAAATTCTAATGTAATAAATAAAAAATTATATCAGCAAAGCGAAAACAGAGAATCGGAAGATAAGTGATAAATAATATGAATATACGTGATAAAGCAACACAACGAGAGGACGTACTATATAGACCAATTTTAGCCATTTATTCTTATCTTCACGGGTTTTTAGATTTGTCAGACGATCGTAGCTACGATCGTCACTGAGAGTGTGACGCTCGTTATACAGGAAGAGGTACGATAAATAGAAAAGTGTTTAGCATACTCTTCATGCTGTAGAAAAGGTTACCGACAGTCATTTCAACAAAGTTCTTTTTTTAACCATAATAATAATAATATATATAAACAGGGTGTCCCATATGTATGGAATAATGATTCCACAGCATATATTAATCAGTATATCAAAATAAATACACATTTTTCTTTAAACCTAAATTAAACCTAAAGTCACACACAACACCCAGCCGTCACACGGAATCGAACCGCTGACCTCTCGGACAACAGCAGGCAAGGCTAGCGCCTTACCCACTGCGCCAATCGGTCCGGCTAAAAATTCTAGATATTATTTGTCTAAATTGAACTGTTTTGGAATGATTGTCATTTGAAATTTAAAATAAAAAAAAGACAAAAAAAAACTGTTAATAAATACTCTAGGTTTATTTTTAAGTTTACAATTGCTTAGAATGTCTACCGTTAGCACCGAGGCAATGACCCAATCTGTCATAAACAGCCTGAACATAGTTTTGCAGAGAATCCGGGGTGATCTGTGCTACTTCATATTGAATTCTTTGTTGTAAATCTTCTACAGTTTCAGGTCGACTTCGGTAAACTTTGGTTTTCAAATGACCCTATAAAAAAAAATTGAGTGGCGTAAGTTCGGGACTCCTTGCAGGCCATTCTACAGCACCTCTTCTGCCTATCCATCGATTAGCAAAAGTCGCCTCCAAATATCTACGAACATTGATTTCATAGTGAGGAGGTGCTCCGACCTGTTGATATCACAGATTCCTGTTAGGGGTATCCAAATTATATTGATCGGAAAAAATACCTGCACAAGTTGGAATAACTTGCTCTTGGAGGAACGGTAAATACCGCTGTCCATTGATAAAAAAAGGGACCAATGATATGACGTTCACAAATCCCGGCCCACACGTTTATCTTTTGTGGTCTTTGAGTGAGGATTCTCAGTAGACCAATAACGGCAGTTGTGCCTGTTAACACTTCCGCTAAGACAAAATGTGGCCTCGTCAGAAAATACAATATGAATTAGGTTAGGGTCATTATTGATTCGTTCCATCATAACCTCGCGTCTATCGTAGTCATCTTCAGATAATTCTTGCAAAAGATTGTATGGATGCAATTTTTCTTCATTTAGTATACGACTTAAGGTACCTTTACTTATGTTGTGATCTAGGCAAAGCTGACGAGTGGCTGCATGGGGATTTTTTGTAATTTCCAATAAAACATCTAACCCTTTATCATCGCTTGTTTTTAACTTTTGGAGTCCAGATTTAGAACGATCCTTAACATGATCTGAGTGTCTAAATCGTTTTAATGTTTTGCTAACTACGGATTGGGTAATAGGTTCTCGATTCGGATATTCTGCATTAAAAAGATCACACACCTTCTGTTGTATTCTCCTACGGTCTCCGTAACCAACCATCATTAACAAAGTGATTCTTTCAGTTTCTGTTAAATGTACCATTATGATATTATGCTCAAATTGCAGTTTCACAAAACGCAGCAATAAACGTTTTCCTCAATAAATCATTTTTTTACGCGTTAAGTCGTTACCTGACAGTAAATGTTTGACACCAGCCAACTTAATTTTTTTTAATTTAATCTCCTTAATTTCAAATATCAATAATTCCAAAACTAATAACACTGGTAAACACTGAAATTTTTTCCTGAAATTTTACATGTATTATAGGATATACTTGCGGCAGTGATTACGGAAAAAATACTATGAGCTCTACTTTTTTATTTATATGAAATTACAATTTTCTTCAAAAATGGAACAAAAATAAAACATTTTTGAAACATGTTTGATATTACACACTATGAAACGTTCTTTTATACGATTTTCTTGAATATATGGCTTGAAGATTATCTCTCTAAACTCCAACAATAATCGGCCATCATATGGTTGTCCCATTTACCTTGATAACGCTCTTCCATTGTGCGTATATCTTGGTGAAATCTTTCACCCTACTCTTCACTGAAATCGCCAATGTAAGTAATGAATCTTGATACTCATGTTGTAGCCGAGATCTTTGAAATTGGATAACATACCCACAACTAACCCAGAATAGTTGTCAGATTTATTGTTTCCTAGAAAATTTTTAATCACCACAATAAACGATTTCATTTTTCATTTTTTGATCAAAACAAGTTTTTCTACCATTTTCAAGGTCGGTAAAAAAATAAGTTAAATTTTGCGGAAAGTAATCCATCACAAAATTGTTCAACAAACATACATGGAAAAATAAACCTTACACATTGAGAAAAATCGCTAATTTTCAACAACCTAACCTAATCTGAACTAACCTGAACTGATTTCTCGTGAAGTTTGTCCTTATCCCCACACAATTTGGCTATATCGTCAAAATTAAGTTCCATACCTAAAAACATATGAAAAAAACAATTTTCGCGCAAAAGCAATTATTTTTTTGTAGTCATCGACCTTGTTTTCGACACAAAATAAAAATTCCGGTAAACTGCAAAATACCCCTCTTGTTTGTCGCAGCTATCCCACGGACACATAAAACATGGGTATTTCGTGTATCCACCCTGTTGTCCGAGAAGAAAGTTAACCATCTTTAAGTCTACACAAATGAGCCAGTTGTGGTCTCAATACTTAATTTTTTCCATTACTGAAGAAATAATTGTATACTCTTCTTTCATAGTAGTAAAGTGTGCAGTAGGTATAGAACCATGCCGTTATGAAGTAGCACACACTTTAAACTTCTCTTGCTACCATCTATAAAAAGACGTCAATCATTTGGTTGGTATCGTTGTGAACTCGTCTTCTCCAAAATACCTGTGACATCATTACAAAAAACTAAATCATTTTCTTTAGAGAAATATGGTAACAAATTCTTTTCTCGGGTCCGATATAAAGTAATTCTGGTTCCTGGTGCAAGTAAATTCTTTTCTTTTAAACAATATGCCAGAAGCTTCTTTTAATAAATTTAGATCCCTTACTAAGTCATTCAATTCCTTTTGATTAAAAGGTTGAGGATCTGATGACTGACTACATGTGAAATCCGAATCAGTATTGCCTATGATGTTGTCTTCAATTTTCATAAGATCTGGTTCTTCAGACCATTTAGATGATGCTCCTTGTATCTCACCAGAGTATAGAAGAGGTTGTTGAGCGGAGGGTAAGTTAGGATATGACCATTTATTTCGATTTCCAGAATTTATGCCTGCCAAAATCATCGGTGTTTTAAATTTGATAGCACTTCTTTTTCCATTTGACCATTGCCGCAGACACACAATACAGTTCTGGCACACAATATGAGGTACCTATTACTTGTATTGATTGCACAATATGATTTGAAAGTGGTTAAAATACGTAATTTTAACGAAGTCCGAGATAGATTTTCGATATTTTTCAAAGATGTATTCGCTACAAATATAGCAAAAACAATCTGGATTGTGTAAACAACGTCTACGTGTCGAAGCCATATCTGAAATTAAAAAAATAATTAATCTGAGTCGGGTAGATCTTAAAAAACTGCGGGTGTTATCTATGTTAGGGCAGACCTAAAATATTAAAAAAACGTGAGCTGTCAGAGAAAAACTAATATCGGATTCAAAATCAGAACACCACAATAAGCCCAAAACTGAAAAAAAATTAGAGGAAAAAATCAAAAAAAAAATTATTTGTGTGTGTAATTTTTAGTGTTCTGTAAGGGACACTTGTGAGATCACTTCGGTGTCTGTCTGTCACACCCAATTTTTTCCGAGATATTTGACATAGAAAACGGAAATATGGCACTAATATAGGAATTGATGGCCTCATCAGAACCGTATAGTTTTGAAAGTTAAATTTTGACTTAAGGGGTTGGTTTTGGGGGTAAAATCAGAAGTGAAAAAAAATTTTTACCAGATCATCGAGTGGAGTGTTAATTGAAAATTTGTAACACTTTTCTTTGTATTATTTTTGAAAGAATACAAAAAATCGCTGTCTCCCCTTATCTCGGAAAAGTAGTGATCAAAAAATTTTTGGAAAAAATTCTCCACAGGGTGTAGATTGAACGAAAATTATCACGAGGACATTACCTTTAATAATTTATATATAAAAAAAAACAAAAATTTCAAGGTCATCAATTTTCAGTAAAGATTGAAAAAAAAACTTGTCATGAAAACTTATTTGGGGTGTGTTCTGTGAAGTCATACCTCCGTAACGAGAATTTTTTGTTTTAAGGGTTTACACACACCTGGGCACTGCAAAAAGTATATATATATTTAAAAAAAAAATTTAAAGGTTATTAAGTGAATAATAAGAATGACGATTGTATATTTTCATTTTACTTTAAATTATAAGAAATTTTTTTTTTAATATGTTTTAAATTTTTTATCGGGTTAAATAGACCACTAATGAAAACTATGGCACCTCCTTGTCTGCACGATAACTTCACAAAAATAATTCGATCTGCAAACATAAAAATTAATCTTGTAAAATAATGTAGTAGTTCAAAATTGTCGAAGGGTTTTATTTTCAAAATTAAAATATTTACGGTGTTTTAAACTTTAGTATGCAATTTTCGACCAAAAAATTTATGTTTAATTATCTATACAAAATTGTCTGTCTCGACATTTTGTAGAAAAAGTTAAGATATAAAAAAAAGTTGAAAAATATTAAAAACTGAGTGAGTAATATTGCAAACAGTGCATTGAGACAGGTAGCGGTCCCAATCCGACGCCAGGTCACATTTAATGGTATAACTTTCTAATGGAATTTTCTTTAAAAATTTTTTCTGAATAATTCTTAGAAGTATAGATAATAAAAATCCGTAAAAAAAAATAGAATTTTTGAAAATTCCAGGTGTATGTATCCCCTTAAAATTAATCAACGTGCGGAACACTGATTGCGCACGTCCGACTTGCACTGGGCCGTTTTTTTTCTCTAAGACGTTTATATCGAGATTATGTTCAATCAACCAAAAAAGTTATGACGACAATCATTTGTTGAACACTACGAAAAATGGTAAACGGCAAATGTTTCTTTTTAGAATATTAATGTGCTCTAAACTCCATTTAAAGCCGTATACATCCAACCCTTTCGCCCTAGATAAATCTTTATATGCAGTAATTTATGCGCTAAAAAATTGCATGGTTTTTGATGGGTTGAAACAAGCCTATAGTACTCGTATATGTCTTAAATCATCCTAACTGACTAGGGATCCTCAGGGTCAATTACAAAAATAAAAATTGAAATTCAAACACAGTCTTGGGAAAGTTTATGCTCTTAAAATAATATGATGAGTAGTGTCCGAATTTAATTCATACATACAAACTAAAGGGTCTCACACTAACGCTATGTAGCAAAAACGAGAAATAGTATCGATTCACGCCGATAGGTAGCGGTAGGTACATTCCTAACAACGTTCTCTACTTGCAAGCCCCTTTAGCTTGTTTTGTATGCACATTTGCGTGAAGGTCTAACTGTATCTCTCTGCAATTTTTACAGAGGATGCGAAAAAAAACGACATGACGTGTTTGTATGGAATTCAGTTTTAAACTCGGGAAAAGTGTTAGTAAAACATATAAAATGATTCGGAAAGCATTTGGAGACAAAAGCTTGAGCCGTACGCAAATTTTCAAGTCGTTTTCGCGATTTAAGCTCGGCTGAACTGCAGTGGAAGACGACCAGCGTTCCAAAAGATTTCGTTTCTTTTCATATTTCCCTTGATATTTAAAAAATTATTTCTTCAATTTTTTCATTCTATATAATTCTCCATGTTCCCTATAAATATAGGTTTTATTAAATGATTACAAGAATATTCATTTTATATTTATAGAAAACTAATAATAGACATAAAAGAAAACTCTATATATTAGGTGAACGTATTAAGATCCTATTTTCTCCTACTCCTAATGTAACTCACAGCCAACTTCCTGATGGTAATCTTTAGCCTACTCATTAGAGAGATTTTGCAACGCTTATTTTGGCAGGTCCCTGTCTTTATCTTACCTGAAGAATATCTGTAGTAAGGGGAAAAATAAAGGGAATCAACTGTTATCGTTATTTGAAGCATGCGCCCATCGTTTGGAGCTTGCGCAGTTTTGAAACAAAATAAGAGAAACCTTTATTAGGGATAACGATTCTCCTTATCTAGAAACTTATAAGAGGGGTTATTTGAAGTTTGTTATTCTTATCGCTATTATGGTTGGTCCTGGTTTTTTTTTACCATTCTCGTTCCCCAGACATCAGCGGGTCCTGCGGTGAATGAAAAAAAATCCCTAAATTTATAGAAGATGAATACTAACCAAATCTTAGTTTTAGTTTATTTTATTGCATTTTCTTTGCGTTAAAACTGCGCATGTTTGAGATAACGATAAGGACAAAGGCATGTGAAAAATAAACGTTGCAAAATCTTTCTATGTTTTTAGACTGTTAAAAATACTTTTAAAATAAAAGGTTAAGCAGATCAACAGTGACAATTCTCAATATGAAAATAATAATATACAGAACGGGGAATAGTACACAGTTAAATATTTTCCTTCTTCATCTTTTCTAGTTTCTTAATCATTTTATTAAATTTAATTTATACTTTATTTCATTTATTTATAACACAACATTCCTTTCACAAATATACCGGCGAGCAAAAAACGTGACTGAAACTATTTGGCTTCATTTAACATGGATCCTAGAATTTAGTGTTCATATATTTTTACAGATTTTAGTATCATTTGAATCATTCTATTCTCTTTCTAATGATACAAAATTCCATAGCATACCTCATGCTTTTTACTGATTAAAATGATTGAAACAAGGAGAACAAGGATTGAAAATAGAGGTAAGAGATAGGAAAAATTAAACAAGTTTTTAGTTTAACAGTTTAATTTATTGATAACAGCAAAATCAATATTTTATATTACTTCTCCCTTCCCTACCCCTTATTACTGCTTCCAGTCGATTTTTCATGGCGGGTGAGCTTTTTCACCGCTGTCTGTGGGATTCTTCCCCACTTTTCCACCATCGCACCCTTTAAGTCCCTCAGTCTAATATTGGTATTCCCACTTCCGCCATGTATTGCCGCACCGATGCAGCATGTAGCCTCGCATTGTCGTGCATTAGCACGAAGCTATCGCTAACAAAGCCGGCGTAGGAACGACGTGTTCCTGCAAGATCTCCTCGATGTACCGGTGAGCAGTTAATTTACCGCTACGGGTGTCATCAGTCACGAAAACCAAATCGATTTTCGCATCCAATGAGATACCTCTCCACACCATAACAAAACCTCCTCCGTGGGCGACCGTTTCAGCGCATGGCGCTCCCCAGGCCTCCCATAGGCTCGTCTTCTTCCATCATTGCCATGTAGGCACATTCGGGACTCGTCGGAGAATAAAATGGAGCGCCATTGCTCTGAGGTCCAGTCGACATATTATCGGGGAAATCTGAGTCGCGCTTGTCGATAGGCTGCTGTCAATTTGAGTCCATTAGCTGGTCTTTTCGGAGTTAGGTCAGCTTCTTAGGGTCTTCTTCTGACTGTCCAATGACTGACAGCCCGACCACGAACTAGTCGGAGTTCCTGCTGGACCTCAACGCTGGTCAAGTGACGATTCCTTAGAGTTGTGTTCACAATGAAGCGGTCGTCTCGCTCCTAGGTACTTCCTGATCCTGGTTTCTGTGTAAAGGCGTTAGTTTCTTGGTAACGTCTGTAGACTCTGGACAACTGACTGGCTCAGGTGCAGTTGCGCAGCGACTACACGGTGGCTGTGCCCGTCTTGCAATAGGGCAATGACTTGTGTCATTTCTTCCGGGGTGTTATCCATTTTCCGATGACGTAATTAGTGTGCAGGTATAGTAGAGATGTTGACGGTTCAAGTTCTGATAAAGGAATGATAGGAAAATACAGTTGAATGTGTTTTTATAGGGATGAATAGTGCGCAACGAGTATGTTGCTGAGCGAGGAAAAATGGTTCTATTGAGTAAAACCGTTTTAATGAGTAAAATTTTCTGAAAATCTAATTGTTTTTGGATTATTGGAAAGAGTAGCAAATCAGCATTCTAATGATACCAAAAATAATACCACTGTTTGAAAATTAAATTCAAGGATCGGTGTTAAATGAAGCAAAATCGCTTGAGTCGATTTTTTTGGCTCACCAGTGTATAAAGGCTTCCATGATAAAATATATTTTGCTGAATTATTTTTTTATTCATTACGTTTGTCAAATTTACTAGTGATTGACGTAGTTTTAGTTATTAATAGCATGCATGGTAAGTACCGGAACGATACCTTTTAAACCGTTGATTATTTTAGGGATTATTGATAGACATACTAAACAGTGCTAAATGTGGCGGCTCCCAATTTATCTAAATGAAACAATAACCCATTTCCCGCCAGCAACGAATCGAAACCGTAGAAAGGCATAAAAAATCAATGTTTAGTTTACATCAGTGTTACAATATTTACTTAACGATATTATCGCCTCGAATCCATTCGAATATTCAAATAAAACAGCTTATGATAAATATATTGAATACAGATCCGTATTTGCTTACCTTTTTTTCTTTATCATTTTTCTGCTAAAAATAAAAAACTCATCTACGTCATACGACATAAGCTACAAAGTCAAATTTGTGAATATGACAATCAAGGTGACCAATATGACTACAATTAAAATGATTGGTAAACTGTCATAGAGATATTAGAATAGAGGCGGTAAGTTCTTGCCAGAAGCGTGGCGCTCGTAAAAAGAAAAAATAAATAATATGAGTCATTCTTACTCTCTTACTCGGCGCATGCCCACAACACTCTCGCACGGGTACGCACTCCATCTTACTTAGTGATGTGAGCGTGCATACCCGTGCGAAAGTATTGTGGGCGTGCGCCGAGTAAGAGAGACAGAATGACTCATATTACTTCCTTCTCTTTTTAACGACTATACGCTTTCACTTACAGCAGGCTATATACTTTCTCTCCTCTATTCTAATATCTCTATGTAAACTGTATGATCTATTCTGGATAATGTTTTAAGGTTTATGTACACGCAATTAAGAGGGAAGTATTACATTTTCTTTATAATTTTAGAATAGAATAGCCGAAAATATAATAATCACACTTTAGAGCATTTGAAAGCTCTTAATGAATTAAAATTTATAAGAAGTTTCTCTAATCGGTTGTCAAAACGTCTAGCAATCATAGCTGTTATTATGCCTTCTTTTCAAGTCTCTTTGGACGCCATTCCAT
This sequence comes from Pachyrhynchus sulphureomaculatus, assembly GCA_019049505.1. Lineage (NCBI taxonomy): Eukaryota > Metazoa > Arthropoda > Insecta > Coleoptera > Curculionidae > Pachyrhynchus > Pachyrhynchus sulphureomaculatus. The sequence continues at coordinate 187,127,302 of CM032446.1, forward strand.
AACTCGTTTAGGAAGTCTTCTTCCATCCTTTATACATGGCCATACCATATAAATTATTGTCTTTCGATGTCCTTGTGTAATGTACCCTCTATACCCATTCTTATACGCACTTATAAGAATTACCTTTCATCTTTCGAGAAAAACAAAGTTTTAAATATTTTTTTACATTTTTATCAATACGATATATTCGCCACAGGTAACGCCTTTATTCAAAATTATGGCCGTAAAGGTTATTCCAAAGAACTTGCAGTGGAAAAAGATCTTAGCATACTTAGCAAATAGTTGCCGGAGATAATGAAATGCTTCTCACACTATTTGACATCGTGATAAAATCTGTGTATGTATGTAAATAGGGGTAAGAGAAAGGAAAAATTAAACAAATTTTAAGTTTAACAATTAAATTTATTAATAATAACCAAAATCAATATTTTGTATTACCCCCCTAGCCCTTATTACTGCTTCCAGCTGAATTTTCATGGAGAGGGTGAGCTTTTTCACCACTCTTCTTTTCCACTCTTGCGCCATCGCAACCTTTAACCTCAGCGATACAGGGACTGAATTTCTGGCTCGAACCCTTCTTTTGAGCTCATCCCACATGTGCTCGATTGGATTGAGGTCAGGACTCCGCGCAGACCAGCCTAATGTGGGTATTCCCACCTCCGCCATGTATTGTCGCATGGATGCAGCAGCATGTGGCCTCGCATTGTCGTGCATTAGCACGAAGCTATCGCCAACAAACCCAGCGGAAGGAACGACGTGTTCCTGCAGGATTTTGTCGATGTACCGAGGAGCAGTTAATCCATCGCTACGAGCCTCATCAGTCACGAAAACTAAATCGGTTTTCACATCCAGTGAGATGCCTCACCAGACTATGACAGAACCTCCTCCGTAGGCGACCGTTTCAGTAATGCAACACTGCACATAGCGCTCCCCAGGCCTCCTATAAACTCGTCTTCTTCCATCATTGCCATGTAGGCACATTCGGGACTCGTGGGAAAATAAAACGGTGCGCCATTGCTCTAAGGTCCAGTCGAGTCGAGCTTGTCGATGGGCTGCTGTCAATTTGGGTCCGTTAGCTGGTCTCTTCGGAGTTAGATTAGCTTCTTTAAGTCTTCTTCTGACTGTCCAATGACTGTCAGCCCGACCGCTTGTCGGAGTGTCGTCTCGCTCCGAGATACACCTTCTTCTTCCGGATCCTGGTGTAAAGGCGCCAGTCTCTTGGTAAGGTCTGTAGAATGCATTGTTGTTATATAGTTTTTTGACATATAAAAACCGGTCGTAAAGAATCAAAATAAATGTAAACTTTAAGATTCCAGCATGTCCCAAAAATATTAAATCTGTAATATTTATTTTTGTTTTGGTCTTTTTTATAACATTTACTATTCCTAACTGGAGGATCAATCTTCTTTTAAGGAAGCTGTGGTAATCCTTAGCTTACAGAATAGCCCTGTGTATTCCTTTGTATAGGACAGAATCGATCTTTTCGAACGGAGTATCGAATTATTTAGGTTAACGATTTCAGCAACAAGCAGACGGTTTAGTGAGTGTCGAGACATTTGCGTTGTGTCGAGATTGAACTGATCCACTGGTCTCCTCAAATCGCAAGATTTCCGCACAACTTCAGCAGCGTAATCATGGCGATTCAACTGTGGAAACGAAGCTACCTCTATGCGAAAGTTGCGGCACGGTTGCACCGAGACTAATAGATTAGTTATATTTATGCTTTGATTGGAAATAAAGTGATAGCGGCTTTTAAATAGCAAGCCTGAATTAAGTACCTAATTTTCCTTTAAATATTATACTGGTTACGTTCAAAAATATATACTTCTATATCTTTTTTGATATGCCAAACTCCAAATAAATTTATATTTCACGCTGATAACTTCATTATTGACGTCAATTCAGAAGTCGACTGGCATACGGGAATTTTCCGTCCCAACTTAATGCTGAAAAGAGGCATAAGTTTGCATTAATCGTGCGATTTCTACATCGTTGTCGTTTCACACGGTTTTCTCCCGTCTGAATACTGGCCCAAAATTTTTATTAGGAGTGACAAAACAACATGGAGAAATGAACTGTACAGGGCAAGCCTTTAGATGAACGTAGGCGTGGGCGTAACCGTCTAGATGAACAGTTTTAGTCCTTAAACTCACTAACACATCAATGGGAAATACGATCAGAATTGCTGAAAATCGGCCCCGATGGGGCATGAAAATAAAAGACGAAATAAATAATCAAACTTTTATTTTGGTATCACAATCGTCATTATTTTGCTGCTGTAACACCTCAGCTCTAACATTAATAGACTCAGAGTATTGATCTAGATTTGGCGTAGTTGGTTCTGCCTCTTGTGTTTCTTCAAAATTTTCTTCCATGCTTATTTCTTTAATTATATCCAACAATTCTTCTTCAGTACTAATGTTTGTGCGGCAGTTTAGAATGTAATAATCCAGTCTTGGAGTTAGTGCCAAATATAGCTTTGTATGGTAATCGCTTTATCCCATCGGTGTATGTATGATTTTTCATTAATTGTATAAATTTTAAACCAGGTTCTCGTGCTATTATCTTGCAGCCAAGTTGAAAAATTTTTTTCGATGTCTTGGTTGCATCTCTTAACACTCCCTTGCGATTGACGAGGCTTTCCTGAGACTAGTTTAAGTCTCCTTTGAAGCGAACTCTCGAATGATTGCTAAATTAACGGCCGTTACCTGAGTATAAAATCATTGGAGCACCAAATACACAGAATATGTCCAAAATCATTAAAGCTACAGTTTTTGTTTTTAATGGCCTCAATTGTACAAATAGTAGGGTGATCTTGATACACTAATATAATTTTATGTGGTTCATCAGGATTGGATTGCATATTTATGAGATCCACCTGACATCTAGTACCAGTATTCATCTCCGAATGTATGATATGTTTCACTACTAGGCCTTTTTACACACTCTTCAATTTCATTTGGCACGACGTACACAGGCTACGATAAATAGCCACGATTTCTTATGTAATGTTTTTGTACTTTTTATGTAATTCTTGAATCATGCTGGTATGACTCCATGTCTAATAGATAAATGTGTGTCATGAATTTTGTCTAAAATATCTTCATTTGGGGCATAGCAACCGATAGAATAGATGTCAAAACGTTTTAAACTACAGTATTATTTAGGAGTATTCTTTTTAGTACTTTTCGCTAATTTTACACTATCAATTGTATCTTTAAATTGTCCACTGTCCAGAAAATCGGAATTGGCGCCTTTTACCTTAGCTAGGTTGAAAAATTCTTCACAGAATCTTGGATTTCGATCTTCGATATTTTCCGACATGTTGTTGTTTACTTCACGGATGATGGAACACTGAGTACACAAACATTTTAACTAACACAGGTTGTATACGCCGCGCCCTAACCGGCTAATACCTGAAACTTGAACCTATTCGCTTATTAACTATAACATCCGGACAATACGCGTAATACGCAGTTCACATTAACCATAATATATATATATATATATATATATATATATATATATATATATATATATATATATATATATATATATATATATATATAATAAATGTCACATACAAGACTCAACTTATTTATATCTAAAGGCGATCCAAAATTACCAGTGAGCTCTAGGAACGGGGACTGAAAACGATAAGTTACGATTTGGTTGAATGTAAGTGTTGTCAGATTTCTAAAATTTAAAATATTCAACGGTTTACCGGCTGTCGCTATCTTATTAAGTCTAATCTAATGAAGTAAAATTATTGTGCATAGTTCTAGCTAATAGAGAAGAGGGTAAATCACATTATATTTATAAAACAGCTGATTATTTTCTAAATTTGTACTTTGATGAGTTATATATAACCACATATAACCTGCTATTAAAATTAACAAATATAATATCGATACATATTCACGTCCGGTTTTGCTAGCAGAATATGTACGCTTATTCGGGTTTTTAGCGGCACTACACTGACACGAGATACGGTAATTTTTTCCATAAGACAGAGTTGAAAATCTGTCCAGTGTTTTTTACTTGTCTTTACCGCACTTATTGAAGTTCTTTATGGGTCACTAATTAGGCGGGAAACGATGTGATTAATGACATACGTCTATTCTTTCATTCATCATTCATTCAATATCTTCTACAATTAGTATTTTAATAACACGTTATTAAAAGTAGTTATTTAGACATTCTTTTTTAAATGTCATCTTTGATTTCAGTTTATTTCAAATATATTATTTCAGTGGCCGTGAATAATCACTTAATATAATAAAATCTAAAAAATTCTTTGCTTTACTTTTGAAATTAGAAAAAAATTATAGAAAAAATACACATTTATTCTAAAAAGATCAGCTACGGAGGTTGATAAAGCCTTACGTTATCAGAATCCTATGAGGGCTCATTTTCAATCATCAATGTCTTCTTCCGGTCCGTCCTCTTCTGTTTCGCCATCCTCATCTTATCCAATAGTATCATCGTCTTGAGAGCACACTGATTTTTCTAGAGTTCTACTATCCGGAACATTGGAATTACTACCTAGACTTCCTCATCTCAGTAAGGTGGTGCACTCCTAAAATACGAGTTGTTTTCATTTTACGTCTTTGAACCGTGGTCATTTACTAACGGTCTATGTAGTTTGTTTAAAGATGCCGAAGCAGAAGTGGAAAAGGTTAGACTAATCTCCAGTATATTAATGTTTTCCTTCTCTGGAAAGTTTTCTTAAGATGGTTGCCAGAGACATATATAATCCTATCAACCACTGTCCGTTTGAATCTGATTTTGTTTCATTGCTACAAGTACTGATTACTGATGTAAATCGATTCTGTTGGTAGTAGGTACACAGCGAAGTTGGTACATACAACAAGTAATTAAACAAAAAGTTTCTAATAGTAACTTTCAGATTTAATGTACGTACATACAAAGTGAACGTACAATACAAAAGTTTTGTATACTTTTATTTAAAAAGTGTAATTTGGAGTTGATTTCCCCAGGCGACGTTATTCAAATTACTCAATTTAAATTTTATACAAATTTGTATGCGTCACATCACAGATAGTTCATTCGTCAGCAGAAAACTAGTCCCCCGGAAGCTGAGGATGTAGACCAATCAGATTGACTTTTTTTTTAGAGGATAATTTTGTTCCAAAGTTAGAAAATAACTGTTAAAAATGAGAGATCGGATTGCCTTAATAACTTATTTACGAAGAATGGTAACTAATGTAAATATATTCGTAATTTCTCAGTTAATGAATATAAAGCTTATGTATCGAAACTAATTAAGAACGATTTTGGGCTTGCAAGGAGTTAACAAGAAGCCAAGCTTCAAACGGGTAACTCTAAGGTTTTTTGTCGTTGTGTACTTGAATAAAAAATAACAATCAATATCAAATTAGAACAATGTCCATATTTTATCAGATATTAACTATAGAACCATCTCAGGACGCGTCTCATGTATCGTGACTCATCAGCCGAACTAGTATCGACAGAGAGAACATACCATAAAGTACTCGTCGCTGTACTAGCTCAATATATCAGTAATGTAAAACAATGTCTATCTCAGTCGCGATCATAGCAATTGCACTTAATAAAAATGATGTTTTTCCAACACTGAACAGTATTGGAGGGAAAAACCTAAAGGAAATAAACATGGAAAACAATAAATCTCTAATGTATTGGTGATTAAGAAAATGCTTCAATTTTTCTTGGAAGTAAAAAAGAACTTAGCAGAAAACACATCATAAAAAATATATTTTTAAAAACTTTTTTGCTCGTCTGGTATTTCGTTGAGCCACCTCCAACCAATTCTGGTTGGCATCGAGTCAACCAACGTTCTCAATTGTTTACTTTAGCTCATCTTTACTTTTAGGCTTGGCTGCATTAATTTTTTTTATCATGATCATCCACAAGTTCTCTATGGTTTTTAAATCGGGGCTGTTTTCTGGCCATAGCAATGCTGAGATCACATTTTCCGTTAAAAGCTACCTTATCTATCCAACTTTGTGGTGGTAACATTTTTTCAATCAATAAATATGAGTACTTATAGATTCGGCTCTGTGGCATGGAGCAGAACTATCTTGAAAAACGAAGGCTTTACAGTGCGAAAGATGGTTTCTCTTTGAGGGAATCAAACTCTCTTCCAAAGTTTTTATATATTTATCTGCATTAATGGTGCCATCTATAAAGTTTATTTGGCCGATGCCAAAGTAATAAAAACGTCACCAGATCATTACACTTGCCGCATATTTCACTGAAGGGTTCGTTAAATCTTTCATGTGCATGACGTCTTACATAGAGAGCACCATCAGAACTAAAGATGTAAATTTGCTTTTATCTGAAACCAACGCTTTTTTCCAGTCTTCTGTTGTCCACTTTTCATATTGTTTCGCCCAATTCAGTCATGATTCCTTTATTTTTTTTATTGAAAAATGTTTTTTTGGCGGTTTGTTTCCCTTAACCGTCTGCCGACAGTTTCTCGACTTATCTTAACTAAATTCCTATCTGCTAGATCCCTCGATATTTTCTTAGCAGTTTTGAAGTGATCTTCTAAAGTCAATTGCATCATCAAGCGGACTAATCGCTCATCCGTCTTTCTTTTCCTATCATTACCTTCCGCTCCATGCTACCCTGAGAAAGATTTTTCTTTAAAACTCTTTTTCGGATCGCACTTTATCCTCTTCTCTATTTCTCGTGAAGAAAACCCTGCTTCATCAAATGTTACAATTTAAATTATTTTCTGTCAAAGAACTTTGTTTAAAATTCGACATGATAAGGAATAATAAATTGTAATAGCCGTTTCAGTGGTTAAAACTAAGCTAAAAATCATTGTTTTAATTTGCTCTAATCCTAATAAGTAAACAAAAACAGTACCGTTCAATTATACCAACGTTTAGGATTAAAACTTCAAAAATAATGGGTGATGGAATTTCTATGTATGTACTATATGGGTATATATATATATATATATATATATATATATATATATATATATATATATATATATATATATACATACATATACATATACATATATATATATATATATATATATATATATATATATATATATATATATATATATATATATATATATATATACATATATATATATATATATATATATATATATATATATATATATATATATATATATAACACATGGGCTGAAAAGTCCCGGGCCTAACACATAGATGGCGCTAGTTTTATTGCAGTCACCTTTTTTTCAGTTAATACTAACCTTCAAAAGACAGCTGTTAAAATTTCATGATATTCTATTCATTAGTTTGTGAGTTATTGTGCTAAGAGTGACGCTACTTTTGTTATTTTCAAAACAATGGATCAAAAACAATTTCGTGTTTTAATTTTACACTGCTTCTTGATGGGAAAAAAAATACCGTTCAAGCGAAGCAATGGCTTGAAAAGTGTTATGGGGACTCCGCTCCATCAGAAACAACAATAAAACGTTGGTTTGCTGACTTCAAACGTGGTCGTAGAGACACCGATGATGCAGAACGCAGTGGACGTCCAAATGAGGCGGTAACACCAGAAAACATCAAAAAAATCCATAAAATCGTTTTGAATGATCGAAAAGTGAAGTTGCGTGAGTTAGCTGACATCGTAAAGATATCAAAAGAACGTGTTGGCTTTATATTGCATGAGCATTTGACTATGAGAAAGCTCTGTTCAAAGTGGGTGCCGCGTTTGCTCACTGTTGATCAAAAACAAGAACGTGTTGATGATTCTGAGCAGTGTTTGGCCATGTTTAAACGTAACAAACCGGAATTTTTGCGTCGATATGTGACAATGGATGAAACATGGATCCATCACTTCACTCCGGAATCAAAACGATCGTCATCTGAGTGGACAGCAACTGGTGAACCTCGTCCAAAGCGCCCGAAAGCACAACAATCGGCTGGAAAGGTTATGGCCTCGGTATTTTGGGATGTGCGTGGTGTAATATTCATCGACTATCTTGAGAGAGGAAATACCATCAACAGTGAATATTATATAGCGTTATTGGAGCGTTTGAAGGCCGAAATTGCAAAGAAACGACCGCATATGGCAAAGAAAAAAATTTTGTTTCATCAAGACAACGCACCGTGTCACAAGTCAATCAAAACAATGGCAAAACTACATGAATTGAACTTCGAATTGCTCCCACATCCACCGTATTCGCCAGATTTGGCTCCCAGCGACTTCTGGCTGTTCGCAGACCTGAAAAAAATGCTCGCCGGTAAGAAATTTCGCACGAATGAAGAGGTTATCGCTGAAACTGAGGCCTATTTTGAGGCAAAAGATAAATCGTTCTACAAAAGTGGTATTGAAATGTTAGAGCGGCGCTGGAATGATTGCGTTGCTCTTGATGGAGATTACGTTGATGAATAAAGCTAATTTTGAACCAAAAAAACCGTGTTTTCTTTGTTAGGCCCGGGACTTTTCAGCCCATGTGTTATATATATATATATATATATATATATATATATATATATATATATATATATATATATATATATATATATATATATATACATACATACATACATACATACAAACAAATCTCAGCGCCATCCAGTGTAAAAGCACAGCTTTCTATTAACTCGAGAGTAAGACGCATAGGTAAAATAATATTTAATGCCTTTGTTATTATAAGCAAATAAGCTCTAGTACCGCTGTTAAAAGAACAGCTGTAATTGTAAAAATAGAGTACTAATACCATTTTTAGATGTTAAGCGATAACTATACTAACTATAAAAAATAAAGATCATTATAAATGGGAGCAGAACTCTCATATAGAGATCTCTTTGGTGTTTCACCTCGCATCCCCGCTTTTTTGGTGAGATTGGAAGTGCGATCCTGCCAAAGAATTCGCCAATAAAGAGGAAAAGGGGGGGTGAAGTACAATAGAGAATTCTACACTGCGGTCAGCAGTGCTCCCGTTTATATTGATCTTTATTTTTTGGAGTTACCGCTGAACATCTATTAGTATTAGTACTCTATTTTTTTAGTTATTGCTTTTCTTTTATTATCGGTATTATTTAGCATCTCATTCGCTTATAAGAATAAACTCTTCGCTTGAATTTGAAGTTTTAGTGATTTCTCACCGGATGGCGCTGAAGTTTATTGGCTACTGACTCATTTGGGTATATGCCTTTTAAATCTCTCCTTCTAATATTGTGTGTTTGCGACATTCCCAAATTGGATCAGACCAACCTCCTTCTTTATGCTAATGACACCACCATTATCACCCACTCCCGAAGTAGCCGCTTCATCACTACCTCGACACCCTGGTTTGACCGCTGGAGGATCAAACTCAACCCCGCCAAGACTCAAGCCATCGTCTTCTCCAAGGGCAGCGGCACTTCTCATGGACATCTCCAGCTCCAAGGCTCCCGCATCCAATGGGCCAAGGCCATCAAGTACCTGGGCGTCCAGTTCGACCGACAACTCGTCTGGAAGGACCAGGTCTGCACTGCAACCAAGAAGGCGAAGCAACTACTGGGGAAACTCTATCCCATCCTGAATCGCTCCAGTAAGTTGCTACCACGGACCAGGCTTCTTTCTGGTTTACAACTCCATCGTGAAGGCAGGCCTCACGTACGCCTGCCCCACCTGGTGCCAGCTCTCCAAAACAAGGACAGCTCAGCTTCAAGCAGTGCAGAACAAGGCCCTGAGGATGATCACGGGAGCCCCGTGGTTCATGAGGAACCGACAACTTCATAGGGACCTCGGTGTGTCTACCGTAAAGGCACACATGAGACAACAGAAGTTCCTCGAGAAGGCGTCCCAGCACCCCAACCCGTGCATCAGGGATGCCTTCCGACTCCCACCTCAAGCCAGCCGCCAGTTTCCGAGACCGGCGGACCCGCTGCTGCTCCGGACGAAGACGATGACCCCCCTCGCCCGCCGTGACAAGAAGAATGTCATCATAGGTTAAGTTTAAATTAGTCCTAATTTAAGTCATTGTTACGTCCTAGTTTAAGTTAGCGTAAGTCTTAGTCAAAGGTAGTTTTAGTCTTAGTCCTAGCATTAAGAAACTCATGTATATACTAAAAACATTCCCTAGGTTAAGTTAGTATAGGATTCCTGTCATAAGAGCTTAGGTTAAGATAGAATAAGTATACATTCATGATATGAAAATTTTTTATACTTTCAAAATTGTGAGAAAGAGGCACGGCCTATCTTGATTTTCAATAAAGACAGTGATGTGTGTTTGCGATTTGCCTCTTCATCTAGGCTAGCTATATATATATATATATATATATATATATATATATATATATATATATATATATATATATATAATCTTTTAATGAAAGAAAATGATGTCAGTTAAGGGTATAAAAACCATGAACAATCAGGAAAATGAAGAGAATAAAAAAAAAATCACTGTCCTCACTAAAAATTAAAGTGATGAGTACAGCAGTAAGTTAATTAAGTTTTAACTCTATGTACAAGTTCAGAAAAATCGTTTTGACTAATTACACCTAGGTAAAAAATAAAAATATTCTTAATCCTTGGTTAACTATTGATATTTAAAATTTTCGTAAATAAGTTAAACAACCTGGATAGCAATTTTAACAACATAAGAAAACTGGTCAACTCGAAGTGTTAAAAAGTTTTTTGGGAAATTTTATTTTAAAAGCAATCAAAGTACGGAACATTAATTGCGAAAGTCCAACTTGCACTTGACCGGTTATTAGTGTTCCGTATAGAACACCTATAAGATCACTTCGGTATCCGTCCGTACGTCTGTCTGTCACACCCGATTTTCTCCGAAACTATTTGACATAGAAAGTTGAAATTTAGCACTAATATAGGAATTGATGGCCTCATCAGTCCCGTGTAGTTTTGAAAGTCAAATTTTCACTTAGGGTTTAGTTTTGGGGGGTGAAATCGAAAGTGAAAAAAGAATTTTTACTAGGTCATCGAGTGACGTGTCAAATGAAAGCTTGTAAAAATATGAGTACAAAAATCAAATCAAAGCACGGAACACTAATTGCGCAAATCCAACTTGCACTTGGCTGGTTATTGTATAATTATAAACAAATCAATCATAGGGCCCAAGATCTAGATTTTATGTAGGATATTCTAATACTTGTAACTTTGCTAAAAAATCCTGAGTTATATGCGCTGTAAAAAAGTCAGATGTTCTTTTCTGAACATGGCTTAAGCATTTTTTCTAGCATTTGTTTACATATCATGCAGATGTAATTGTACGCTTATTTCCGAGGATAATTCTGGTCAAAATACTTTGTCGGCGCAACTTTATTTTCGAACAGCCAAAGTTGGCTGTACCTCTTCGAACCTTTGTCATAATACAAGTAGTACACCCAAGTGTCATCATCCGTTACACAATTATTTATTTACTTTTCGGTCTCCATGGTTAGGTCGGAAAACATTTTTATGTACCATTTGTCCCTGCATCTCTTTGGCTCATCTGTGGATCGAATGGATACCCAGAGAACACTTTTAAAATATCGTTCAGGGCGTTTAGAAAACTCTTTAGGCCACATTTTTATTTATTGTAGCATCCGCCTTTTAATAATATTTGTGATATTAGAAGTGACATTTATCACATATACCTGGGGTTATAATTAATTTTAACTGCTGTAGATGCTTACATTAAACCATTAAAACTTGTTTCAACTTATAGGTATAGTTCTTTTAGATTTCTTCAATTAAATAAATAATACTGCTACGGCTTCTATAGAGCTTGTTTGGAGAACTAACTTCTTTGGAATGAGTACGAAAAAAAAATAATATTTTATCTTATTTTTCATTTTTGTAAAAAAAGAGTATTTGAAAAATGCAAGCAGAATTAATTTTTCTTAAATGACACATCTTGTATATCACAGATTTAAATATTAGTACAAAAAAGAACAACATATTATCAACTTGAATTCCCGTGCATATAAAATAAATCGTATAAGGTTTGTCATAAAAATTTTATGATTTGATAACGTTGGACCGGAAATTACAGTATCTTAGAAGTGTTCAATCGATTTTAAAAATAATACCGTAATAACTAGATAAAACTCACAAATCCTTACTGTTGTACCTTAAAAAGTAACATTCTAAGGGAACCTAATTTTTTTAAATCGATTGAAAACAGGTATACACAGGTATAAACAAATAATAAGAATTTTAATTTTTCTCAAAAATAATGTTTTGTTGTTCTATACTTAACATATATTTCCCTTTTTAAAGTAGCACTTCAAAGACATAACACGTTTATAACCAGCGGTTCTTCCAAACATCAAAACATTTGCAGAAATTTTCGGTATAGCTTTAAGTTCACTTGCGCCATTTTTTTCTTTATTTGATCCCTAGTAACTAAATGTTGACTTTTTAATGGTCCTCTAACCAGTACGAATAAGAACACGTCGCAGGGCACCATGTTTGGAGAATAAGAAGGCTGCTGCGTCAGTTATTTATTATTATTTTTGACTAAATAATCACTGATGAATAGTGAAGTGTTAGTTGTAGTGTGTGTAAAACTGTTAAGTAAACGCTTTGTTGATCGGACAACCCTCTGGTAAGAACCGAAAAAAAGGAGAATCAAATTTGGCGTGCTTATTTTGGTCTTGGTTCTTCTTTAATTGTGATGATTGGGCTTTTACTTCAATATCATAATCATCCATCCATGTTATGACACGTTTAAGTAATTCTGAGTCATCAGTAACGTCTGCTAATAATTGTTTTGTGATAGTACTTCTATTGAAAATTCACCGGTTTTGGAAAAAAATGTGCTGATACTCGTTTCATACCTAAAATATTAGTCTAGATTAATGAGCCATAGCAGTGTTTCAACTCCTCTAATAGTGATTAAACGATTGTTCATCCTAATAGCCTTTATTCTGTCGATATTTTCATTGGTTGGTAATGTACTAGGACGTTAAATCCTTTTGTCATCTTCAATATTTTCACGGCATTCTTGAAACCTTTTATGAGTGGTACCATAAACTTTTGTTTCATAATTTGGTTCTTTTTAGTAAGTACCAACGAGACAATCGATTTTAGTATGACAAGCATGACATTTTTTAGTTTTTGAACAGTATTTTAAACTGCAACTTTTAGGCCCACATATGATTGCGACACAGTATCTCGAAAATGTATTTTTGCAGATTTAATGAGACTCCAAATATCACTAGGTATCCCCAAATAAAGAAACTACTTCGTTCCTTTTATTTCCATAAGTAAAAGTCAGTAGAAAGTGTATCGTAGTAAACTAGTGGCAATTTGTTCATCTCGTATAGATCTGTTAATAAAAAAAGCAGACAAGCATATGTCGTTTTCATTGTACTTCTTTTCGCAAACAAAACTGCAACTACGTGATTAGTTTTATTTTAGTCGAATTTATAATTTTCGCTTTATTTAAATAAATTTGCAAGATAAATTCTACACCCATTGACTATGAATTTATATTACCTGCCGAAGTTTTGTTTTCTTATGTTGCTTATACATTGGCTGTTATTATCGTTGGTCAGGTGTAGATTTATTATTAGCATAACGGAACAGAAATTTGACTTTCACACCCTTAAAAATCAGCTCGATTTTTTAAATAATAGGTGAATTATGGTATACCAATATACTAATCACAAAATAAATTGGGCACGGGAATAGCTTCAGAGATATTCTATATATCTGTTAAAATTGAACATTTGACCATTTTCAAACTCTAAAAACGTTAAAAAGGACGGATAATACGATACCTACGAAGCAACCCGTCTAGTAACCTCTGCCACCACTTTGACCCCTTAATGCTTCGCTATAAATCATTCTGCTTAAAATTTGATTCATTATCTTAAACAAAAACCAAAAAATCTTATAATACTTTTGACACTATACAAAATGAATGTTGCATCCTCTCTTCTGAAGCTGTGTTGCTCAAAAACTATGGATTTCTTGCCTTTTTCAAGTAGTATAAGTGTACCAAATTTGAAATCGATACCTCATTAGTAGTTATGTCCGTTAGCAAAAGAAGTAAGAATATGTATTATGTGTACGAATTAATTCGGCATCTTTTTTATGTTAACAAAATATTTATTTATTTATTTAAGAATAGAATACCACTTGATCAAGAAAAATATTCCGCGTTATGCTTCTTACATCTTGCCAACTTTTCGGGCAGATTCTCTCTCTGAAAAAAAAAATGGCTTCGAGTCGATGTATTCAGTTATGCTTTTGTGGTATCCTCTACTGAAGTGAATTTTCCATCCCAAAAAAAGACAACTTTCTTCTTTTTTTTACCATATGTGGCCTAGCGTTGCCCAGAACTTTACGATCCGAAAGATCAAAGTCACCGCTTAGAAATCTCTGGTACTATATTTTACACGTTTTGTGCATCACAGCACATTCTACCAAAATGTATTAAATCATTGGTGCAGCTTCTGAAGCATTTTTTTTTCATGTTCCGTACGGAACACTTATAAGATGACTTCTGTGTCTGTTCATCTGTCTGTCCGTCATCGAGTGTGGTGTCAAATGAAAGCTTGTGAAAACATGAGTAATATATATATATATATATATATATATATATATATATATATATATATATATATATATATATATATATATATATATATATATATATTTATATATTATATATATTATATATATATATATATATATATATATATATATTTATATATTATATATATATTATATATATATATATATATATATATATATATATATATATATATATATATATATATATAAAAATGTAATACTTGCGCGCACTTTTCTTTGTATTATTTTTAAAAAATCGCGAAAAATCGCTGTCCACCCGCCTTATCTCGAAAAGTACTTATCAAAAAATTTTGAAAAAATTCTGGAATATTCTTCACTGGGTGTAGATTGAACGAAAATTATTACCAGTGCATTACCTTTAATAATTTATCTGGTATATAAAAAAAAAAATTCAAGGTCAGTTTTCAGTAAAGATTGGAAACAAACTTTGTTGAAAACTTATTTGGGGTGTGTTTTGTGAAGTCACTGATCATTTTATACCTCCGTAACAACATTTTTTATTTTAAAAGCAATCAACGTACGGAACACTAATTGCGCAAGTTCAACTTGCACTTGACCGGTTATTTTCATCTGAAACACAGTGCTTCCATCCCATTTTTAGTGTTCCGTACGGAACACTTATAAGATCACTTCGGTGTCTGTCCGTCTGTCTGTCCGTCTGTCACAGCCGATTTTCTCCGAAACTATTTGTCATAGAAAGTTGAAATTTGGTAATAATATAGGAATTGATGGCCTCATCAGAGCCATGTAGTTTTGAAAGTTAAATTTTGACTTAAGGGGTTAGTTTTGGGGGGTGAAATCGGAAGTGAAAAAAAATTTTTTTTACTAGGTAATCGAGTGTGGTGTCAAATAAAAGCTTGTGAAAACACGAGTAAAAAATATATATATAATGTAATACTTGCGCGCACTTTTCTTTGTATTATTTTTTAAAAATCACGAAAAATCGCTGTCCACCCGCCTTATCTCGAAAAGTACTTATCAAAAAATTTTGAAAAAATTCTAGAATGTTCTCCACGTGGTGTACATTGAACGGAAATTATTACGAGTGCATTACCTTTAATAATTTATCTGGTATATAAAAAAAACAAAAATTTCAAGGTCATCAGATTTCAGTAACAAAACTTTTTATTTGAAAAGCAATCAACATACGGAACACTAATTGCGCAAGTTCAACTTGCACTTGACCGGTTATTAAACATAATTTCTATTACATCTTGAAAATAAATATCGACAGATAGAACTATATTGATGTCCATGGAATTAAGTCGTTTCCTAATATGTATTTCTTTTCTATACATTTTTGTCATCCTATATTATATATGAATCTCAATATTAGGTGCAAACAAGGAAAAAGAAAAATTGATATGAAGCCAGCTAAAATAAACGAATTGATCGTAGCAAAACCTAAAGTATGACGTAAATTCTGTTTAACAATTATTTTTACGAACTGAGTGGGAGAACACTAGAGTTATCCAATAAACGAGATTATATTGAACACCAAATATTTATGTAAAATTGTTAATTAGTGTGTATGTACAGGGTAATTATTAATATTTGGACACGTTCCACATACTTTATTATTGAATATTTCGAAAACCATTAAATATGTTTTAAGATAATTTACGTTAAGAGCAATATTAATATTCTTCCAGTTGTTCTTCGACATTCCGGAGACTTCGTTTTTACTAGGTACCATAGTCTGTGACGTAGAGATGTTCTAAGTGCAGGGACCAAATTCCAAAGATTTTAAAGGGTTTTTTTAAGGGAAAAAGAAAACATAATAAAGGGAGCGGTTTATAGGACTACGTCTCTTATCATATTGGCATGTTCAAGCTTACCATAAGGCCTAACGTCCTAACCAACACTTTAGAAGGCCCTAGTAGTTCAGCTCCCTGCAAAATTGAGACGGGTCTGCTATTTTATAAATCTAAAATAAAACCAATATCTTTCCAAATGAGTTTTGATGACATCATTCACATTAATAACTGTATAGATATATTGAAACATATTATATATCGTTTACATTTTGAAGCACTATCTATAAACAATTTTGATTAAAAACAGAGTCAGGATTTTCTAGTATTTGTAATAAATTATTCATTAAAAATTAATTATTTAAAACTTAAAAATCCTGCTGTTATTAACTAAACAATATCAAACATTATATTAAATAATAAACCTGTACATACAAAATCAAAGCATGATCGTACTACCGTATTTGTAAAAATTTGTTCAGTTTGCTGGTGATCATAATTACTTTCTTGAAGAGATTACTTTTACGGTAATTGTTAGCGTAGTGTGCGTATAGTGTAAAAATTAATACGCAGGTATATCACAACTAGCGTTGCCAGGTGTCCCGATTTGCGCGGGACGGCCCGATTTTCAGGAGTCTGTGGACACGTCCCGATTTACCCTTGATCGTGACGCCGTATGTCCCGATTTTATGTCAATGGGTAAATTATAAAAGGTTCAAACTTCGCGCGTATTGTTTTGTGACTGCGAATAGCCCCTCAAAAAGGCACGTTTTATAGCGTTGCTGCAGATGCTTTTAATCACGGTACAACAAAAATGTTTCCATTGCTGGTAAGCTTTTATGGCCCAAAGTCAAATTTAAGCAGATGAAACTGCATTAGCCATCTATAGAAATTTAGTAACACGACTCGGGGAACGCGATACTGATACTAAATTTATTACAAGTTTTTATGCAGACAACGGAAATGTTAATTTCGGATGCCACAATTCAGTTTTTCAGATGCTGTACATCGTAAATAAGAATATTATTCCAGTGGGATGTCCAGCACATATTTTGCACAACAGTGTCATATTTAGTTTTATTATAAGCTAGCTCATTTTTTTTTTTGGTAGAGAATATGGATAATTTTTGTACGTCTTTTGAAAATACTCTCTATAGTTGTTTAAAATTTGGTCGTACAGTTTTTTTGGGCACCATTCATTTTAGGATAAAAAGAATCTAAGTTCAGCTCAAAAAATGAAAAAATACTGAAGAGTTATTTAGTTGTTGAAATAAAATGAATTTACGTATAACCGTTGCGTCCTGAAAGAAAGAGCAGGGGTTTACTGAGACACTACACATTTAAATAGAAAAGGGTATAATTATTAACAAAATAAAAATTCCTAACTTTATTACACTCTTAAAAATTACTTCTACTAAATAAAAAACCCCTTAAGATAGAAGAGTGTACAGTATGGCATAGAGTCTTTAATTTGGATTATTAAGTTTTTAATAAAAGGCTTGATACAACTCAATTTTAAAAGTTTTTGAAATTAACTCCGCGAATTACACGTGTAGAGTAGTCGATGGAAACGCACTTGTAGACAGGAAGTGAGATTTTTAGACTGGTGTGCTTATGACGTTTCTCCCCGTGGGTTTTCCATAAGTTACTCGGCCTCTCCTGGTGAGACTCTCATAAAAAATATTGTCGCAGCCATCATAATGCTAGTTTCATTTGGGCTGCTAAACCCTTTTTGACCCGAAATGCCTGAAGATGAGCAGGATATTTCAAGAAAGGAAAATGCTTTAAACTTGAGAACTAGAAACCGTCACTGCACTACTACATCACTGAGAAAAGAAAAACACTCTCTGGCGTGCTGGAGAAGAAAGCCACTACGGCCTACTGCTTCATGGTCGAAAGTGCCACTACCGCCTACTGCTTCATGGTCGAAAAACCACTACCGCTTCATGGTGGAAAAAGCCACTACTGCTTCATGGTGGAAAAAGCCATTAAAAACTCGATCTGGCTGTTTAAATATCTTCGCCCCTTCCTTAAAGTGTCTTTAAAATGGCGCACTTCCGGGCGAAAAATTAATGCAGGCTAAATAAATCAAGTCGGCAACATGCTTTACACACTCTGCCGGTTTAAATTAAACTGCTCAAAAATTTAAAACACTGTTTTAAGCTACTCTGCTCAAGAATTGAAATCGCTGCGATAAATATAAAAATGTGATAAAATATAAATTATAGGGGGAAAAATAGTGTCGTAACATGATCTTAAAATCTAGGACAAAATGAATGTTTACACACACAACAAAAATGACACAATTTATTTGAAAATAAAAATCTTCCCAATATGTCAAAGTTATTTTCTTTCATGGCATCCATACCAGTTTCAAATGCTGCAACAGAGAGGATTTTTTCTCAGTCAAATATAGTTTGGTCCGAGAGACTAACACATAAAAGCAGAGGTTCAAATAAAGATCAACTTTAATTTGTCGAGTAGTGAGTTTTATAATTACGCGATAAAAAACAAAGCGCTTCTTAAAGCAGTGAAATCTAACTCAAAATATAATTTTAATAAAAAATGATTATTTTACGGTTACTATATAATATGACATTACTATTTGTAGATTAGGTATTTTAAATTTAGTGTTTTGATGTGATATCTTGCAAAACATTGCTTGCGCTTGCAAGTAAGATACAAGGATTATGATGACATTGTTATGTTAGACTTGCTCGTTTGTTCATAAAAAGTTTGCTATTAAAAATATTTTAAATGAGTTATAGCAGTTTAACGTTTAAATTTTGTTGCATTTAAAAAAAGTTTATCGAAGTTAGTTACCAAATAGGGACTCCCAATTATACTACCCTACCATTATTGGCACCACTTAATGATAAAAATAAACGTTGATTTATAAAAACCTTGTTTTCTTTAGTTGTCCCGATTTAAAAACCATAATTCCGATTTTTTTAACCTTTCGCCCCGAAATTTGGCATACTGGACCTGGCAACACTAATCACAGAAAACATTTTTACTACTCTTAGTTTGGTTTTTACTATATATTAAATTACTGTTTTTTTTTTCAGAATTATCCATGAGAGTGGGTTTACACCCGAAGACTTTAAGCAATACAGGCCGGTCGTTTATAGCAACACCATTCAATCCTTGGTGGCGATTTTACGGTCAATGCCTAACCTCGGAATTCAGTATGGCAACAATGAACGGGAGGTATGTATTATTGAACACGACTTCCATTAAAAAAGGTTGTAACTCATTGCTTCAATTTTTCGAGAGAATCAATATTTTAAATATATTTTAGATAGAAAATTTGATATATATGTAACTTCTAGTGTTTTAGAACAAATACTTTTTAAAGGTGTGTGATAATAAGAAAAGGATTATATACATATTCGTACATAATTCTGTTTTTTTTTAAATTTTTTTTAGTAGCAAAAATTTCCATATGCTTAGTTGCCCATATTTGTATGTAGTTTAAGGGAGGTAATACATTTAGGCAGGTGAAAATAAGTCAGTTTTTATATTTTTTTTATGTGAACATTTTAACACGTAGGCCGAAAAGTTTTTGATCTGACACATAGATGTCGCCCTTTTCAAAAAATCCATATGATTTTTAGGAAGTACCAACCTTCAAACGATACGTGTCAAAACTTCCTGACATTTCGACGATTAGTTCACAAGTTACAGTGATTTTAATGACACTACTTTTGATATTTTTAAAACAATGGAAAAAATCGAATTTCGTGTGGTGATGAAACACTATTTTTTGATGGGAAAAATACCGTTCAAGCAAAGCAATGGCTTGATAAGTGTTACGGGGACTCTGCCCCTGAAAGATCACTCATCATTTACTGGTATGATGAATTTAAAGGCGGTTGTACAGATACAAATGATGCTGAACGCTCAAATGAGGTGGTTACACCGGAAAACATAAAAAAATCCACAAAATTGTTTTGGATGACCGCAAAGTGAAATTACGTGAAATAGCTGACACCCTAAATATATCAAAAGAACGTGTTGATCATATTTAGCATGAACATGTGGGCATGAGAAAGCTTTGTTCAAAATAGGTACCGCGTTTGCTCACATTGGACCAAAAACAACAACGTGTTGATGATTCTGAGCGCTGTTTGGACCTGTTTAAGCGCAATAAAAAGGATTTTTTCATGCGATATGTGATAATGGATGAAACATAAATCCACCACTAGACACCGGAATCAAATCGGCAGTCAGTTGAGTGGACAACAGCTGGTGAAAGCCGCCCGAAACGACCAAAGACACAACAGTCGGCTGTATTTTGGCATGCGCATGGAATAATTTCATCGACTATGCTGAGAAGGGAAAAAAAAAAAAAACCATCAATAGCAAATATTAGATAAAGTTATTGGTGCGTTTATAGGCAGAAATCGTCAAGAAACGGCCCCAAATGAACAAGAAAAAAGTGCTCTTTCATCAAGACAAGGCACCGTGTCACAAGTCAATGGTTTCGATGGCATTGCATGAATTGAAGTTTGAATTGCTTCCTCATCCACGGTATTTTCCAGATTTGGCCCCCAGTGACCATTATCTATTCGCAGACTTCAAACAAATCCTCGCGGGAAAGAGATTTAGCTCCGATGAAGAAGTTATCGCCGAAACTGAGGCCTATTTTGAAGGCAAAGACAAATCCTTCTACAAGAAAGGTATAGAAATGTTAGAAAAGCGTTGGACTGATTGTATCGCTCTTGAAGGAGACTGTATTGATAAATAAAGTAGAATTTTACAAAAAAAGTGGCTAGACCAAAAACTTTTCAGCTTACGTCTTATGTAACATTAATGAAATTTTAAGTACGATTTGTTTTTAGTAAGACTAAAATTAACACATATTTTTTTTTAAATATATAAAAATGGCTAAGCTAAGCTACTGTCTTCCGACAAGATTGTGTGGCTAGTGGTTGTGTTTATAATTAAGCAAATATTTACTACCTAAATATTTGTTTAATTATAAACAAATAAAATAATATTATATCTGGGTACAGGGACAACGTGGGACTTCTTGAAGCGCCATATCCGATATGAACGTATGCGACCCTCTCGCCTTGGCCTGAGGTGGTGTCTTTTTAAAAACCCTCCACCATAGTGTCAAGAAACCTAGTTTTCATAGGTTTTTTATATCAGATATATTATTAAACATAATGCACGCATGATAATTTTCGCTCAATTTACACTTTATAGAAACCATTCCAAAGTTTTTTCAAAATTTTTTAATCAATACTTTTCGAGATAAGGTAGACAAGGGTTTTTGGTTTGGTTTCTTAAAAATAATACCAAGAAAAATATGCGCAAGTAATAAATCATATGTATTTCTGAACGTGTTGTCACAAGCTTTCATTTGACACTCCACTCGATGATCTGGTAAAAAAAAAATTTCACTTCCGATTTCACCTCTCAGAACTAACCCTTTAGGTCAAAATTAAAGTTTCAAAATTACACGACTCTGATTAGGGTATTAGTTCCTATATTTGTGCTAAATTTCAACTTTCTGTGTCAAATAGTTTCGGAGAAAATCGGATGTGGCAGACGAACGAACGGACAGACAGACCTCGAAGTGATCCCCAACAATCATTAAAAAAAGCATATTTTATGGCAAAATAACTCAAAAATTTTATGAAAAATTGCCATTTCCGCAATTTTGAATTTTTTTCATTTTTTGGAGATTCAGGCACACCATATAAATGTTAGTCACAAATTTTGAAACTATTTGTTTTACATCAATACAGGAGAAGCTAGAGGTTTCGCCGTTTTACCACACGCCGCACAACCTTGTCGGAAGACGATGGCTTAACTCTGCTATGTTTCAATATTTTAAAATGAAACTATATATTAATTTTAGTCGTTAGTAACAACAAAACATACGTAAAATTCAATTGATGTTACATAAAACGTTCACATTAACACAAAAAACTGACTTATTTTCACCTTCCTATTGCCTCTTTTAAAAACGGAAAAAACAGTTTGCGAAAAAGGCGTTTAAAGTTCAATTCTTTTATAAACAGACGCATCAATAGAATATGCACTGAACCTTCGTTGTTTTTACACATTGTACCATAATATTTTAACGATATTCTCGACGACTCATTATTTTTTTTATTTAGGTTTTTACCTATTTATTTAATTACGTAAAAAAAATTAATTTCCTTGTTTATTTCCCCTTATACAAGCTGAATCGGTAATGTTTACCCATTTTTGGTCCCTTTCAAATTTTTGTTTTAAATATAAATAAACTTTAGGCCTTACCATCAATGTTATCAATCATTAGCAAATCTAACCTCCCCATATATATATATATATATATATATATATATATATATATATATATATATATATATATATATATATATATATATATATATATATATATATATATATATACATATATACATATACATATATGTATATATATATATATATATATATATATATATATATATATATATATATATTATATATATATATATATATATATATATATATATATATATATATAAAGGGTGATTCATTTAGAGGTACTTTTTGTGATGGGGTTTTAATTGCAGATTGCGCATGCGTCGTGTCAACTGAAGTGGCATTCCTGTTCAGTAGTGTTTGACAATTCATAATGGAAAGTCTTAGCCCGGCACAGCGTCTACAAATTGTTCAACTTTATTACGAAAATTGGCGTTCTACGAGGAATGTGTATCGGGCGCTTAGAACAACTTATGGTCCACATAATCGGCCTACCGAACGCACAATTCGCTCTACCATCAATAAGTTTGAGACCCAATTTTCATTATTGGATAATGCTCGACCGAATAGACCACATCCAGCACGTAGTGAAGAAAATATAGGGGCGGTAGCGGAGAGTGTACGCGAAGACCGTGAAGTGTCGATTCGTCGCCGTTCTCAACAGCTTGGCCTGTCATATTCAACAACTTGGCGTATTTTACGTAAGGATCTTTCTTTAAAAGCATACAAAATTCAACTAGTGCAACAACTGAAGCCGACCGACCTTCCGAATTGTTTCCGTTTTAGTCGTTGGGCTCTTGACAAGCTTGTAGAAGATCCACTGTTTTCGAGAAAAATTTTGTTCACCGATGAGGCCCATTTTTGGCTTAATGGGTTCGTGAATAAACAAAATGCCCGTATTTGGGGTGATGAACAACCTGAAGAGGTTCAAGAGCTGCCATTAAATCCAGAAAAAACAACTGTTTGGTGTGGTTTATGGGCCGGTGGAATAATCGGTCCATATTTCTTCAAAACAGAGGCCGGCCGGAATGTTACTGTGAATGGTGACCGTTATCGCGCCATGATAACAGACTATTTGATGCCAGAAATTGAAGCCGTGGTCTCGACGAAATTTGGTTCCAACAAGATGGTGCCACTTGCCATACAGCCCGTGAAAACCATGGCTTTACTGCGAGAGCAATTCGGCGAACAGATCATTTCACGCTTTGGACCAGTGAATTGGCCGGCTAGATCATGTGACATCACACCTCTTGACTTTTTCCTTTGGGGCTATGTAAAGTCCAAAGTCTACATGGATAAGCCAGCTACAATTGAGGCATTGGAGGCCAATATTACTCGAGTCATTGGCCAAATACCACTCGAAATACTCACACGCGTCATTGAAAATTGGAACTTCAGAATGGACGTTGTTAACCGTAGTCGCGGACAACATTTGAAAGAAATTATCTTTAAGAAATAATTGTAAAGAATGGTTCTTTTATATGATATTAAAGATTATAAAATAAAATTGTTTTTATTCATTTTTTTTTATTTATTTATATGATAGATAACAATGAGAAATATAAAACTACAAGGATGAATTAAAAAGTTCGCGGCCTAGTCAAGAAAACAAAATAAAATACGTACAAAAATATTTTTATCTTTCGACGAAATCTCCACTAGCTCTGTGCACTTCCACCTGCTTTCCAAAGCCTCCACACCTGTTTGAAAAAAAGATGCCTCGAGTTCTTCAAAATACTGGTTAACTGCAGCTTCGACTTCTTCATTTGATGAAAATTTCTGGCCACCGAGGTGTTTTTTTAGGTTTGGAAACAGATGAAAGTCCGAAGGTGCTAAATCAGGAGAATAAGCCGGGTGGGGCAATAATTCGAAACCACAATTACGAATTTGAGCCATAGACTTAACAGACGTGTGAACGCGAGCGTTGTCCGGATGGAACAAAACTTTCTTTCTCAGTAATCCTGGGCGTTTCTCTTTAATTTCTTGACGTAAACGACGCAGAAGAGTGCAATAGTAAGTCGAGTTTATTGTTTCGCCTTTCGGAAGGTAGTCCACCATAATAATACCTTTAGCATCCCAAAAACTGACGCCATCACTTTTCCAGCCGACAGAATTGCCTTCGCTTTCTTTGGGTCGGTTCACCAGATTTTTTCCACTGCTTGGATTGTTGTTTTGACTCTGGAGTATAGTAGTGAACCCAGGTTTCGTCCGTTGTCACAAACCTGTTAAGAAAATCTTGCGGATCAGTCTCAAACATCTCCAAACAGTCGCGAGAAATCGTGAGTCGAATTCGTTTTTGTTCACCTATCGGAAACCTTAGAAAATCCAAGTTCGTTGATATTTTGTGTTCGCTCATACGAGACGCCTATAGTGTCTGCAATCTCCCTGATAGTCAATCTACGGTCTTTCAATATGAGATCACACACTTTGTCGATGTTTTCTTCAGTCGTAGACGTCGTGGGCCGGCCGGATCGAGGGTCATCTCGATGTTTTCTCGTCTACGTTTAAATCCTGCAACCCATTTTTTCACAGTGGTATATAACGGAGCAGATTCCTCTAGTGTTGTTTTCATATCATCGTGGATCTCCTTTGATGTTAATCGCACGTTGTTCAATTTTTTCCATTTTTCTAAAAATGCTGCACTAAACTCGTTCTAACCTAAAAACCACAAATTCTACAGCAACAAAATTTTACACTGTGACAACCAAAGAAAGTATGAACTTATTGAGGGTACTTTAATGAAAATATTATAATTATTTTTTGGTGAGGCCGCGAACTTTTCAATCCATCCTCGTATATTTTTCGTGATCTAAAGTCCCTGAGACGTGAAGAAATGTAAAAATCTCGAAAGCTGATTTTTTAACGAATACAATACTTCCTTTTAGCAAGAAAAGTAAAAAATATATGTACTACACAGAAGTTAATGCAAACCGTTCTTAATTTTCCATTTCTCCAAATTTCATTAAATTTACGACATCAGCATACAGCCGAATCATTAAAATTCTTACGTCAAAGCTTTCCTGCGATCTCACATTAATATTCCTTACTAAGTGTTATCCAGAAAGCGTGAAAAACCATGTTAGCGTAGCGGGTTGGCAACGATGAATATCTCTAATTCAATTTCGATTATTAAGTCGTAGAAGGTAGGCTTCTGAGACAGCATAGCTTTAAATTTAGAGTGCCAATTTTCAGTTGGAAGACATTTTTACTTCGGTATTTGGAGTAACTTTAAGTTGTTATGTTTTCCCCCTTTTCTCCTTAAAATTTTTAATGCGCTTGATATTACGTTTAAAAACTATCCAAGATTTTTGCCTTTCTTCTCGATTTAGAGCTTCTAGATCACGAAAACCAAATTCTGCCAATCTATCTGTCGATCTGTGGCAGCAGTAACTCACGAATGAAATGAGATAGATTTTAAATTTGATATACCATAGTTCTTAAAATGGAGAAGAGAAAAAAACGGTAGTTTTTAAGTTATTTTACAGAGTTTTATAGCAATTTTTCCTTGCTTTTGGCAGCGTAAATGAAAAAATTGTGAGCATAACATATAGTCCAACACGTAAGGGAGTTGAAGAAATTTCGATAGAGCAGCTTCGAATACTGGTGAATATTTTTAGTGTTCCGTACGGAACATTTTTGGGATCACTTCCATTTCCGTCTGTCCGTTTTGACTTAAGGGGACAGTTTTGGGGTGAAATTCTCCACGGGGTATAGATTGAACGAAAATTATCACGAGTGCATTACCTCTAATAATTTATCCGGTATATAAAAACAAAAAATTTCAAGGTTATCAGTTTTCAGTCAAGATCGGAAACAAACTTTGTTGAAAAGTCATTAGATGTGTGTTTTGTGAAGTCACTGATCATTTTATCCCTCCGTAACAAAAATGTTTATTTCAGAAGCAATCAACGTACGGAATACTAATTGCGCAAGTTCAACTTGCACTTAACCGGTTATTTATTATTATTTCCAATCCTAACAGAAATAATATGTAGATATGCCTAGGCTATGATTAACAGAACAGACATTCAGTAGTAATTTTATTTTCTCTCCTCCATATACTGCTGATTTGGGAGTCTGGAAATCTAAAAAAACATTTTTTTCCGGTTTTTCCGATCCTACGAGGGCAGTATTTATTTTACAACTCATTGGGAGAGAGGTACTAGATAAATACCTTTACCGTTTTTTTCATTATACATTTGAGTTTCATTTTGAGAATATTTATGGATATAAAGTACTTGGAAGGGACTAACTTCCAACACATTTTGTTACATATAGTTCTGGTTTGGGAGTCTGGGAATCTGAAAATCATAATTTTTTTCCCAATATTTCCAATTCTATTAAAATAAAGTTTTTATTTTATAACTCATTGGGACGGAAGTACTAGATAAATACGAGGATGGATTGAAAAGTTTGCGGCCTCACTAAAAAATAATTATAATATTTTTATTATAGTACCCTCACTAAGTTCATACTTTCTTTGGTTGTCACAGTATAAAATTTTGTTGCTGTAGAATTTGTGGTTTTTAGATTAGAACGAGTTCAGTGAGATCAAGTGCAGTGTTTTTGAAAAAGATTAACACTAAAGGAGATCCACGGTGATATGAAAACAACACTAGGGGAATCTGCTCCGTCATATACCACTGTGAAAAATTGGGTCGCAGAATTTAAACGTGGACGAGAGAGCATCGAAGATGACCCTCGCTCCTGTCGGCCCACGGCGTCTACTACTGAAGAAAACATCGGCAAAGTGTATATGATCTCATATTGAAAGACCGTAGATTGACTATCAGGGAGATTGCCGACACTATAGGCATCTCGTATGAACGAACACAAAACATCATTGCCAACGAACTCGGATTTTCTAAGGTTTCCGCTAGGTGGGTCCCCAGATTGCTTTCAGTTGAACAAAAACGAATTCGACTCACGATTTCTCGCTACTGTTTGGAGATGTTTAAGGCTGATCCGCAAGATTTTCTTTACAAGTTTGTAACAAAACCTGGGCTCACTACTATACTCCAGAGTGAAAACAACAATCCAAGCAGTGGAAAAAATCTGGTGAACCGACCCCAAAGAAAGCGAAGGCAAGTTTGTCGGCTGGAAATGTGATGGGATGCTAAAGGTATTATTAGGGTGGACTACCTTCCGAAAGGCGAAACAATAAACTCGACTTACTATTGCACCCTTTTGCGTCGTATACGTCCAGAATTAAAGAGAAACGCCCAGGATTACTGAAAAAGAAAGTTTTGTTCCATCAGGATAACGCTCGCGTTCACACGTCTGTTGAGTCTATGTCTCAAATTCATGACTGTGGTTTCGAATTGCTGCCCCACCCGGCTTATTCTCCTGATTTGGCACCTTCGGACTTTCATCTGTTTCCAAACCTAAAAAAACACCTCGGTGGCCAGAAATTTTCATCAAACGAAGAAGTCGAAGCTGCAGTTAATCAGTATTTTGAAGACCTTGAGGAATCTTTTTTTTGAAACGGGTGTGGAACCTTTGGAAAGCAGGTGGAAGAAGTGCATAGAGCTAGGTGGAGATTACGTCGAAAAATAAAAATACTTTTGTACGTATTTTATTTTGTTTTCTTGACTAGGCCGCGAACTTTTCAATCGATCGTCGTAGCGTTACCATTTTTTTTTAATTATAAATTTGAGTTGATAGTTTTTTTTAATTGTCTACTTTAAATAATATAATACCTATTTATTTTACAGCTGGATGGAAAAATGGTGTTTGATGTTATTCAAAGGATGGAAGATACGGAACCTTTTTCGGAAGAATTATTGGCTGCTATGAAAAGACTATGGGCAGATTCGGGAGTACAAGAATGTTTCGGACGTTCCAACGAGTATCAGCTCAACGATTCTGCCAAATAGTAAGTTTTTATGTTAATTTTACACTTTTGAAAATGTTTGCCGGGTACGATATAAGCACAGTAAACATACTACAGTAGCGAAACTGAGCTCCAATTTGGTGACGAGATTTTGACGGCGCGTGCGTCGACGGGTTCGTATTGGTAGAGTGATTTGGTCATTACAGCTTGAAATTTATTTCTAAACTTAGTTCGGCTGGTTATTTAAAAATCCTGACGTGATTGCTCAATTCTGACCTCAGATTCGGTTTCAGCGCCCAAAAAATGCATATAGGTATAGTGATCTGTTCGGTAGTGAAAACTTTTTTCGTGTTCCTGTGTAATTTTTTTTTATGATTAATAAATAATCCTCCAAATTCTGGTTTTTAGAAAAATTTATTTTTGTGTAAACTAGTATTCAGTTATTTAAAACTATTTATATTTGATAAATTATAAATAAAACATATTATTTTTTTCTAAAAGGTGTATTCTCAAGAGGCTTCTAGTTTTCAATAACTTCATCTGAATTAATTGTTTGACACACCTTTTCTAATAATAAACCTGATAAATTTAACACTGTTTAATTGCAAGTACAATTAATACTCTGAAAGTGACTTTTTTTTTCTATTTTTCTCTATAAATTACATTGCTCTTTTTCATGCCAATCTTTCAAAAGTTTCTGTGAATATATTGTAAGGAATACAGAACCTATAACAACATATTTATTATTTTCAAATTTTAGACAGTATATTTAATTTTCTTATAAGCTGGGTTTGAAAGTTTAAATATTAAGTGTCGTGTTGAGATCACAAAACCACTGGGGAATGGGATTATTGAAATAACTGATATAAATGGATTATTGAATCAAATATGCTATTAATATAAGAAAAAATTTTTAATGTGATTCCAAAGAAATTTTTGTAATATGATTTTGTCAGACGATGTGTGCCAGAGGGTAAAATATCCTGAAAATAAGTTCGTTAAATGGACAGTACACCTAATCGAAGTCCATTTTGATGGTAATTATGGTTACTATTAAAATTTTGAAGATTTAGTTACCTGTTATTAATATTCCTCCTATAAAGAACTTATTTCTATTGTTGTATACCGATCCTATAAATTAAATATAGTTATTTTCCTTTTAAGCTGTAATTGACAATACTCAGTATATATGAGTCAATCATTTCTCCTAATGAAGCTAATATGGTTAGCGAAACGCGCGTCGAGTGCAAAAATAAAGTGTTTGGTGTAGTGGTGATATATACCGAGTAGTTTCTTTGTGTCAAAGATTCCACATTCCCAATATAGTTGTAATTGACAAGTCAGCTTGGTCATAACTAAGTATTGTATGTAACTATAATTAGGAAATTACTGTATTGACTCTTTGATCTGAATATTAATTCATTGTAAATAAAAGCAAGCGTTAATTATATTATCAAAAAGCAATACAGATAACAGAACACAAAAAGGTATAGAACCTCTAAGAATCATTCACATAGAAAATAGAGGTCTATACATATTCGTTCATAATTCATTAATAATATTATATTAACCTTTCTCGAAGTTACACAATATAGTTTTGTAGTTTAAGAAAAAATAAGTACCAAAAAAGTAGATACAGTGTTTTTTAATTAACGAGAGATCTATCACACCAAACAACACAACACTGCTTAAAAAAAAAATGCTCTCATTTTAGAAGATGTTGACATCTTAGTAATGACAATTAAAATTAAATTAATTTAGTCCTTAAAAAACATCTTTAATCACAAATTTACTTGAAAAATGATGTAAATAAAACTTTAACCTCAAACAGTGACGTTTAACTTTGATAGACTTTTGAATTTTTGGATAAGGTTATTAAAAACTGAAGTTGAATATGAAGAATTCCATCAAATACCTTCCTAGCAAGTTTTTCACCTGTATTCATTTCTCTTCTAACAAAGTGCTCCATTCTTTTTGTTTTTTTTTTTTATATTACTCATGCTGCATTAACTTTTATATTACTCATGCTGTATTAAATAACAAATCAAAAATTTTCAAACATTTCTATATCTATGATTTTGAATGATAAAACTTTGCACAACTTTATTTGTATTTCAAATCTCGCGCTGGTCCACTTTTAACATGGCGGATTGCCACGTGACCTTCTGAAAACGAACCTGATTTTCCTATGCGATTATCCTCGAGTTTCGGTACTGTATAGTGTGTTTACTGTGATATAAGCTTCAGTTTTTGTTGCAAAGTAATGTAAGTCCTATCTATAAAGTTATTTAAAAATAATGTAACTTTTTTATGATTTTTTTTTCAACTTTTTTTGCTTAAATTTAATGGAATTCATTTTAAAAATTCCAAGAAATCGAAAAATGTTTTTTGATTACTAAATCGTAAATATTTCAAGTAAATATGCATTTTAGAAATTCTCATGTTAAAAATTAAACTACGAGTATTTCTTTTTAAAAATAGGCGATTACTACTTTACAGATTGAAACCTGCATATTTCGTTAGTATTTAAAAATTTAAACAAAAACCAAAATTTTTAAAATTACATTATGTATGTTTATTAATTTTTAACGTGGTGTTAATACTACTAAACGGATGATCCTAAATATATTTGTTGAAATGTGTTAATTTTTTCACTTAGTCTGTAACACAAGCAAAGAATGTTTTTTTTTTTTTTCAGTAATCTGCTCTTTCTTGGTAGTTCAATTAAAATTTTTGGATAATTAAAATAAATATTACATATATCAATTCTTCTAACAGATAAAAACATAACTACCTCCTAGAAAATACGTAAATTAATTATTATCTTTATTTTTAGCTTTTTAGATGACTTAGATAGACTGGGAGCAAAAGACTACCAGCCCACAGAACAAGATATTTTAAGGACGCGAGTTAAAACTACGGGTATCGTCGAAGTACATTTTTCGTTTAAAAATCTTAATTTCAAGTAAGTATTTAAACGAATTCTAGAATATATTCAGTTTTTTAAACTTTATCAGGTCAGTCAATAAGTTTTGAAAGCGACATCTATAGAGCATCACTTGAACGAAATATTGAACACCATTTTCAAGCTTCATCTGTCATATGAACACACCCTAAATTTCAAGTCGATTTGTCAAGTCATTCATTGTTTATCAACTGGTTAAAGTAGACATGTTTGAGTATTTTTTAAAAAATGGAAAAAAAATGGAATATCATGCAGTGATGAAATTCTTTGTTTTGGATGGTTTATTGGCAACTTAAATTCATGCAAAGTTAAGGAAAGTATTAAAAGATTCCACTCCTTCATTTTCAACTGTTCATAGATGGACTCGAGTTTAAAACGTGGTCGTACAAGCGTCAATGATTATCCAAGTTCAGGATTTCCAAAAACTGCAACAACTGAAGAAACAGTTGTGCATATACAAGATATGATAATTGAAGACTATCGATTAACTATGGATAATTTAGCTGAGGCTATAAGCAATCTCTCTAATAAAAGATGAGAAGTCTCCTTGCCTCGATGAAATACACAGAAAATTTTTAAAACTACTTGATGACAATAACATACGAAGGTTCACTAATTTATTCAATAAAATATACAATACCGGAAGAGTTCCTTCTGAATGGCTTAAATCCACATTCATAACCATAACCAAGAAAACAGCTCCTAAAACCTGCAGCGACTTTAGAACAACAAGCGTTATGGGTCATCTATTAAAAAATTTAAAGATTATACACCAAATACTATATACAGTTTGTGAAGAACACATGGGATACACCCAGTTAGGATTCAGGAGGGCCACAGACACCCGTGAGGCGATATTCTGCCCACAGGTTCTATTTCAAAAATGAAGAGACGTCAGTTGTGATATGCACGCGTGCTTTATAGACTACCCGAAAGCATTCATCAGAGTCCAACACCATAATCTCATAGACATATTAAAAATAATAGGAATAGATGACAAAGATCTACGCATCATAATGAATCTCTACTGGGAGCAAAACAGCCAATATCAGAGTCAAAGGGGGAGAAATATCAGAAAACATAGAAATCCAACGTGGCGTACGCCAAGGATGTAGCTTGTCACCTATTTAATGTATACGCAGAAGAAATATTTAGTATAGCAGTCCACGATATCTCAACAGGAATAAACATTAATGGAAGAAGAATTAACAACATTAGATTCGCTGATGACACTTTAATATTCGCAGACAATTTACAGGACCTACAAATGC
Source organism: Pachyrhynchus sulphureomaculatus (assembly GCA_019049505.1). NCBI lineage: Eukaryota > Metazoa > Arthropoda > Insecta > Coleoptera > Curculionidae > Pachyrhynchus > Pachyrhynchus sulphureomaculatus. The sequence continues at coordinate 187,159,927 of CM032446.1, forward strand.
TGATGGACAGAATAATACATGTCATTCGAGAATACGAAATAGATATAAATACAAAGAAGACTAAACGCAAACGCAAAAACTCAGCATTACTGGGACAATTCTACATTAGTAACAAAAAGATTGATAGAGTCAATACGTTTTGCTACTTGGGTACCACAGTAAATGAAGAATGGGACCATTCACTGGAGATTCGATGCAGAAGTCATGATCTCAGTTTAAAAATCATAATAAGACTTCTCAAATGCTATGTCTTTCCGGTGCTTCTGTATGGGGCGAAGTCTTGGACTGTAACTACGGCATCGTGTAAAAGGTTGGAAGCATTCGAGATGTGGCTCTACAGGCGCATGCTTAGAATATCTTGGACAGAGCACACTACCAACAAGAGAGTACTAGAACTCTTGAACAAAGACCTCCAAATTGTTAATACAATTAAAAGAAGAAAACTCGAATATCTGAGCCACATTATAAGAAACGAGGAAAGATATGGTCTACTCCAACTGATACTGTAGTGCAAGGTGGACGGAAGAAGAGGACCAGGTAAAAAAGTGTTTCGGGTCGGGATTATACCGGGCAGCTGTAAACAAAGTCCTAACAGCCAGGATTATCGCCAATATCCGATAACGGGTCGGCAGAACAAGAAGAAAGGCATCTTACATGGATTAGTACATGAGATCTTAACTAATGTTTTGGGTATGAGAAAGCTATTCAAAAGATGGTTGCCTCATTTGCTTACATCGGAACAAAAACGCACTCGAGAAAAACTTTCTAAACAACATTTCGTTGTCACACAACACGTCGTTTCACAAAGAATAAAACTGATTTTGTGTGACGATTTGTAATTGTGCTTGAGCTTCAAAGTCGTCCAAAAAAATTATAGCATCAGTTTTTTCGGATGCAAAAGGAATTTTGTTAATTGATTACCTTCAAACCGGAAACCAACTTGACAGATGGGGTAAGTGAGTTGGAAAATCGCTGGAAAAAATGTATTGAGCTTACAGAAGATTATACTGAAGAATAAATGTATTTCGACTCATTAATTCACCTTGTTTGATTTCCGCTATAAAAACTTATTGAATGACCTAGAATATTAAGTCCCCCTGAAACGATCTTTCTTGTTATTAGTCTTGTAAAGGTGCAAATTTTATACGAGAGTGTGTTTTTAAGTTATCTTCTTAGCCATGAAAATAACGTCATACCAAAAGACTGCTTGGTTGTCGAATTACAGTCGCTGTTTTAAGTACATACACGAGTTCGTTGCATTTTACAGTTTTTACGACTTTTGTTCTTCTGAAAAATAAGTGGAGTAGTGGCAAAGTTTCTCACTAAAGAGGGAAACGAACTAAAAATTATTCATGCCGGCCCATCTTATTTTGAAGTAAAATTTTGTTCTATACAGTTTCGATGGGGCCGAGACTCAATTCAGAATCAGGAAGACCGGTTGAGGCAAAAACTAAGGAAACTATAAGACTTGGTAAGGATTTACTGCTGTCACATTAACGAATGAAGGTGCCAGGGCTTGCTAAAAAATCTGGAGTATTAGTGCAGTAAAAAAAGGTCAAAATAATGATCAGATAGGCATAGTTTAAATACAGCAATATTATGATTTTATTCTCTCTGGGGTATCACCAGGAGTATTATCCTGAGTTTTAAACCTCAAAAAACTTGTGCTCTTTGGTTTATAAACAATTAAAGTTTTCAAAAACGCGTTTTTTCAGCTCCAAATGTGAACAACTACGGTTATATCAGTCGGATCGAGACGAACAAAAAACTAAACTCTTCGTAGTGAAATTTTCAACAAATCCTCGTTGATTTTAAATCGCTCATATGTGTACATAACCTACAAAATTGAAAAAACACGCAAAACTTTTTTTTTCATTTTATTATACAGGTCGACTAAGTGAACCGATCAGCGTGAAACTTTCAGAAAATACGAGGCTGGTTTGAAAAGTCCGTGCAAAGTCCGAGAGATGGCACCACCGGCGCGTATCGAGGTCATGTTTAGTTAGTAGCATCTCTTGAATGAACGCACACCAAGTTTCAGCCATATTGGTCTATTTCTTTGTGTTTGGCATTCGTGTGAATCAAGGAAGTCGAGTGATTTTCAAGAAATGGACGAAAAAGAATTTCGTGTGGTGATTAAACATTACTTTATGAAAGGCAAAACGCCTCAGGAGACTAAAGAGAAGCTTGATAAACATTATGGTGACTCTGCACCTTCGATTAGAACAGTTTATAAGTGGTTTTAAAATTTTCGGACTGGCCATATGGGCACAAGTGACGCTGAACGTTCTGGACGGCCTGTGGAGGTTACGACTCCAGAAATCATTCATCAAATCCATGATATGGTGATGGATTGACAGAAGAGTTAAGGTGCGTGAGATTGCTCGTGCTGTGGGCATCTCGACTGAACGGGTACATAATATTTTGCATAAACATTGGGACATGAGAAAGCTATCCGCAAGATGGGTGCCGCGATTGCTCACGCTTGACCAAAAACGGAATCGTGTGAAGTGTTGCAAGGATGGTTTGCAGCTGTTCCAGAAGAATCCGGAGGACTTTAAGCGTCGTTTCGTCACTGTGGATGAAACATGGATACATTACTATACTCCTGACACCAAACAACAATCTAAACAATGGGTTACCAAGGGGGAATCTGCACCAAAAAAGGCGAAGACCGTTCCTTCGGCCGGAAAGGTTATGGCGACTGTCTTTTGGGATTCGCAAGGGATAATCCTTATCGACTATCTGGAAAAGGGTAAAACTATTACAGGTGAATATTATTCATCGTTATTGGACCGTTTGAAAACCGAGCTGCAAGAAAAACGCCCGCGATTGGCCCACAAGAAAGTCCTTTTCCATCACGACAACGCACCAGCACACATCTCAGCAGTTGTGGTCGCAAAATTAATGGAAATAGGATTCTAACTCGTTTCACATCCCCCCTATTCTCCAGACTTGGCTCCCTCGGACTACTATTTGTTCCCCAATTTGAAGAAATGGCTGGCGGGACAAAGATTTTATTCAAACGAGGAGGTGATTGCAGACACTAATGGATATTTTGTAGACTTGGACAAATCCTATTATTCGGAAGGGATCAACAAACTAGAACATCGTTGGACGAAGTGTATAAGCCTAAAAGGAGACTATGTCGAAAAAATAAAAAAGGTTTACCTCAAACACAGAAGTATTTTTTATTTTTGCACGGACTTTTCAAACCAGCCTCGTATTCCTTTTGTTATAGCAAAAATATCATGAAATTTTGGTACAAAAATATTGAACCCAGTGGTCACAATTGAATTTGTTATTTAAAATTTGAATTGCCCCCCATTTTATGTCATTTAGTCCAAAATGGATCTTTTTTTTCCAAATTTAGGTCTCAACTTTGGCTTTCCGATGCCATTAGAAAAAAATTTTTTTTTGGTGTCATTTTAAAACCGTTTTCTTTACATTTGTTTGTTAATTAAATAACAATTGACATTTTGAAAACAAAAATGTTAATGAAAATGATTTTTTTTTTAAATAATGGTCTCACGATTCTCTACCAGATGTGATAAAAAATGTTCAGTTTTTAACAAAACAAAATTCATGATCATCAGTAGACATCCAATTCAAGACGTCCGAATTCATATAAATGGCGAGAATATAGAACGGGTTAACAAGTTCAAATACCTGGGATGCCTTGATGAATGACAAATGGGATCCGGACATGGAAATTAGTTGATCAGGCAAGAGCAACTTTCATCAAGTTACGCAAATTCCTTTGCAATAAAAACCTTAACCTACAACTCAGGTACCGGATGGTTAAGTGCTATGTTTGGTCCGTTTTGCTGTACGGTGTTGAAAGATGGACATTGAAATTATCATCTATTAACAAACTGGAGGCATTTGAAATGTGGATACTCAGAAGAATGCTGAGCTGTATTTGGGTTGATAGAGTGAGAAATGAGCAGATGATCGAGAGAGCCAACCTGGAAGATTGCGAATTATTCGAAAACATAAAAAGGAGAAAGATTTCATACTTGGGTCATATTATTCGTGGGGAACGTTATAGCGTTCAACGTCTGATACTGCAGGGTAAAATTTAAGGCAAAAGGGGAATGGGACGAAAAAGACTATCATGGCTGCGCAATATTCGTCCCTGGACAGGAATAAGTGATTTTCGGTCTCTCGAAAATGCTACTTTAGACAGACTCATCTGATGAGAGAAGTTTGGTACAGACGCCTACGCAGGAATCTGCACGGCACCTTAAGAAGAAGAACAAGAAAGAAAGTTGGCGTCAAGACCTAAATTTTGAAAAAAAAAGATCCATTTTGGACCAAATGGCATAAAATGGCGGGCAATTCAATTTTTAAATAACGAATTCCATTGTGCCCACTGGATTCAATATTTTTGAACCAAAATTTCAGAGTATTTTTGCTATAACAAAAGGCATATTTTCTGAAAGCTTCAAACCGATCGGTTCACTTAGTCGGCCTTGACAATAAAATGAAAAAAAAAAAAAATAACAGTTTTTTTGTCAGTTTTTTCAATTTTGTAGATTATGTACACATTTGAGCGACTTTAAACTAACGAGTTGGAAATTTCATTCCGAAGAGTTTGGTTTTTTTTGTCTCGATCCGACATATATAACCCGAGTTATTCGCATTTTAAGCTCAAAAAACGCGTTTTGAAAATTTCAATTGTTTATAAACAAAAGAGCACAAGTTTTTCAAGGTCCAAAACTCAGGACAATACTTCTGAGGATACCTCAGAGAGAATAAAATCATAATATTGCTGCATCTCAACTGTGCAATTTCAAGTGCGTTTTTTTATTCCGAAACTAGAGAAGATAGAAGAATTATAGAGATATGTGAACACAACAACCTTACAATATTAAACGGACACTACCAGCATAGGGATATTCATAAATATACGTGGAGACAAACAACAAGAGATTTAAAAAGTATTATCGACTATATGATAATACGTCAGAGATCTAGATTAAACTTCCTAGATGTAAGAGTCCAAAGAGGGGCTTCATGTGGCAGCGACCACTACCTCGTGAAAGGAAAGATAATCTCACGAACAACACGGGGAAAGCAAACTGGAAGATACAAGTACACAGCACTCAACAAGTGAAACAACAATAAGATATAATACAGACAGCTTACAAAATGAAAGTATCAGAGTAGACTGGAACAAAATATACAACGGACGGGATTTGTTAATATATGCCTACACGCAGCCGCACTGGAAGCATTAGGGTACCAAGAGAAAAGGGAAAAACAGCAAAAACCATATTGGTGGGATGAAGAAATTAAATACGAAATTGAAGAAAAACGGAAAAGCTATCACAAATACTTAAGTTCAAAGAGCACAAACGACAAAGTAAAATACAAAGAATCCCAAGCTAGAGTACGCAAAATGATTAGTGACAAAAAGAACAACCAATGGGAAAAACATGCTCAAGACTCAACACTTACATAGGAGGAAGAAAAAGTACAGAAAGCTGGAGACTTCTTAAAAATATGAGAGCAGAACGGAAAAGAGAAATCTTCTCACCAATAACACCAGAAAAATGGAACCAATATTTTATAAATATGCTAACAGAAGATAGACCAGAGTTCAAAAGTACCCAACATTGAAACCCAAATATAGTTATACGAGGATCCCCAATAAGGATAACAACATCAGAAGTTAAAGAAGTATGTAAAACGCTAAAAAATGGTAGAGCTCCAGGACCAGGAAACATCCCAGGAGAGATAGTAAAATACGGAACTGAAAAGCTATTTAGCGCTTTGAGGAACTTATTCCAAAGATGCATTAACACATCAGAAGTATCCGAGGAATGGAAAATAACATACATATCAACAATTCATAAGAAAGGAGACAAAAATAATTGCGATAACTATAGGGGAATAACGGTTACAGGATCTATTAGCAGAATATACGGAAAAATACTTAAAAATAGAATAGAAACGGAATGCGCGGACGTAGAAGCTGAAGAACAGGCAGGCTTTAGAGCAGGAAGATCCACAATAGACCATCTCTTCTCACTGACACAAATCCTAGAAAAGAAAACCGCATTTGATCAGGAAGTCCATGTCTTGTTTGTTGATCTAAAAAAGGCCTACGACAGCGTGCCCCTAATGAGATTGTGGGAAACACTACAACAGAGTAATGTAAGCACCGAAATAATTAAAGCCGTAAAATCCTTATACCAAGACGCAAGAAGTAGTGTGAAAACCAAATATGGTATAACAACAGGGTTCCCAGTCACAAAGGGTCTCAAACAGGGCTGCTGTATATCCCCAACGCTATTTAAAATCTATTTGGACAGTGCACTGAAGAACTGGAAAAGGAAATGCAGCAGTATGGGATTACCACTGGATGACGATACTACATTGTACACGCTATCATTCGCAGATGACCAGGTAGTAGTCGCTCAGGACATCGATGATATGGAATACATGATACGAAAACTTATGGATGAATATGAAAAATGGGGCCTAGAAGTCGATATTAAAAGACCGAGTAGAGATGTGCGTCGGAGGACAACAGCAGGACTTGAAACTGGCCACAGGACACACCATCAAACACTGTGCCAGTTATAAGTATTTGGGAACGAGAATATCTAGGGACGGAACACTGGAAGAAGCAATATTCGAGAGGAATATCCAAGGAAGAAAAGCGATTGCAATGCTTAATAGTATACTATAGGGACAAAAACATAACATTGAAAATAAGAAGAGAATTTACAACTCAATAGTGAAAAGTATAATAACTTACAGCTCCCAGGTGAGGCCATTAAAGGAAAGAACAAAAAAAATACTAAAAGCTACAGAAATGGATTTCTGGAGACGAGCAGCCAGAAAATCCAGAAAAGACCGCATACCAAATGACACGATAAGGCGAGCTTTAGAAATAAAGCACGATATAGTGGACGAAATCACGTCAAAGCTGGAGAGCAGGAATCAACAAGGAAGTACTAGAGAGAGATCTGGAGGAGGAGGGATGGAGAAACCGGGATGAGTGGAAATTAGGCATCGGAAGACGGAAGACGTTATAAAACCGATTGATATATATATATATATATATATATATATATATATATATATATATATATATATATATATATATATATATATAACTAGAGATTTCAAGATTCTTCACGGCTAATCCACAAACTCCTTATACCAGATCAGAAACGGGCTGCGAAAGAAATTTCTCAAGAACATTTACGTTGGCAGATCATACGCTTTAGCACAATGAGACTACAAAGTTATCACTACTACACCAAACACTTTATGTTTACACTTGATGCGGGTTTCGCTAAACATGTTAGCATCATCAGGAGGTCTCAAAGAGTTTTGAAACAATCGTCGCTTCTGATGATGTTAACAAAAAGAAAGTGTTTGATGTAGTGGTAATAATATTTTTTGCGAATTGCCATAGGGATCCAAGGGATCTTTCCACAAAGCAGAAGCTGATGCAGTAAGTTGATAAGAGCTCTACACCTTCAATGAAGGTTGTTTTCTGGAAAGTTGATGGCCACCGTTTTTTGGGATGGCGAAGGAATCTAGCTTGTCGAATATGTAAATATCCATAATTAATGAAGTGATTTAGAGAGGGATAATTTAAAACCTGAAGTAAGCTAGTAGAGAAAATACCGAAAGCTGTGGGTTCACCGAGTTACAACACCCATCCTATAGACCTAATTTAACACGCCCTGCGACTTATTTTTGTTCAAACAACTGAAGAAAGGCCTCAAAAGCCAAAAATTTTCCTCAGATGATGTGTTTAAAGACCCTGTAGCGTCATTTTTTGAAACACAAACAAAAGATTGTATTAGGATAGAATGAAAACACTGGAAAACGCTGGACTAAATGTATTAATGGAGGTGGTAATTGTGTAAAAGAATACTTTTTTCTCAGCCTTTATAGCTAGTAGATAACTGAATAAAACACCCTCGCACCTTGGTTAAACGTAAGAAGTGAAAATGGGGCTTAGATCTTTTATAACAAAATTGAAAAAAATAGTATTTTAACGTATCAAGATATTTCCTATAATTGCCTAGTCGTACTATCATTACCGGTAACAATAATTAAACTCCTGGATGACGCTAGAAAAGGCCGTTACAAGTTTTTGATTTGAAATGATATCATCAAATAATATATAATAGCCCATTCGGCATGACATAAATACGTAAATTGTAAAACGGTTTACAACATACTATTATTTTGTTTTATAAATGTTTCCAAGAATTACTACAGGAACCTCATTGATATAGGAAAAATCAATAAATTAATTGGTAGGCAAAAAAATGGATATTGGGCTAGGTTAATTTTATAACAATTTACCAAAATATCTAAAAATAACACGAAAGTTCAACGTTCAGAATGCAACAGGTAACACCTTTTGGTTCAAGATCAATCGGTTTTGGCAACTTGTACCTAATATTTTATTCATTATATTACATTCTGTCACACTTATAGGTATACACTGGTGAGCAAAAAAATCGACTCAAACTATTTAACTTCATTTAACACGGATCCTAGAATTTAGTGTTCATATATTTTTATAGATTTTAGTATCATTTGAAAGTCCATCCTATTCTCTTTCTAATGATACCAAATTCCATAGCATATCCCATGCTTTTTACTGATTAAAATGATTGAAAGGGGAAACAAGGAGAACAAGGATTGTTGTTAAATTTATTGATTAATCCAAAATCAATATTTTTTATTACCCCCTAGCCATTATTACTGATTCCAGCCGCTTTTTTATGGAGTGGGTGAACTTTTTCACCATTGTCTGTGGGGTTTTTCCCCACTCTTCCACCTTCGCAACCTTTAAGTCCCTCAACGATGCAGGGGTTGGATTTCTGACTCGAATCCTTCTTTTGAGCCCATCCCACATGTGCTCAATTGGATTGAGGTTAGGACTCCGCGCAGGCTACTTTAATGTGGGTATTCCCACTTCCGCTAGGTATTACCGCACCTATGCGAATGTGGCCTGGCATTGTCATACATTAACACGAAGTTATCGCCAACAAACCCAACGTAAGGAACGACAGGTTCCTGCAGGATCGCCTCAATGTACCGGTGAGCAGTTAATCTACCGCTGCGAGTCTCGTCAGTCACGAAAAACCAAGTTGGTTTTCTCATTCAGTGAAATGCCTCTCCACACCATGACAGAACCTCCTCCGTAGGCGACCGTTGCAGTAATGCAGCACTGCGTATAGCGCTCCCCATGCCTCCTGCAGTCTCGTCTTATTCCATCATTGCCATGTACGCATATTCGGGACTCGTCGAAGAATAAAACGGAGCGCCATTGTTCTATGGTCTAGTCGACATGTTCTCGGGCAAATTTGTCAATTGGGTCCGTTAGCTGGTCTCTGAGTTAGGTTAGCTTCTTTAAGTCTTCTTCTGACTGTCCAAGGACCTCGAACTTGTCGGAGCTCCTGCTGGACCTCAACGCCGGTCAAATGATGATTGTTGTGTTGAAAATGAAGCGGTCGTCTCGCTCCGAGGTACACCTTCTTCTTTCTGATCCTGGTCTCCGTGTAGAGGCGCCAGTCTCTTGGTAACGTATGTAGACTCTGAAGACAGCTGACTCGCTTAGGTGCAGTTACGCAACGGCTACACGTTGACTATGCCCTTCTTGCAATAGGGCAATTACTTGTGCCTTTTCTTTCGGGGTGGTATCCATTTTTCGATGACGTAATTAGTGAGCAGATATAGCAAAGATGTTGACAGTTCAAATTCTGATAAAGGAATGATAGGAAAATGCAGTTGCATGTGGTTTTATAGGGATGAATAGCACGCAACGAGTACGTTGCTGAGCGCGCAAAAAACGGTTCTATTGAGTAAAACCGTTTTAATCAGTAAGACTTTTTGGAAATCTAAATGTTTTGGTATTATTGGAAAGAGTAGAAAATCAGCATTCTAATGATATCAAAAATAATACCACTGTTTGAAAATTAAATTCAAGGATCAGTGTTAAATGAAGCAAAATCGTTTGATGTTTTCGCTCACCAGTATATATATATATATATATATATATATATATATATATATATATGCATGCACTTATCACTCGAGAACCGCTTATCCGATTTACGTGCTTTTTTAATTCATACATATGTTCTCTGGCCAGGTTTTAGTATATATTTTGTTACGTTATTCACATACGGAATGAGCAGTAACGATAATATTGAATCAAGACGGAAAAAAGTTTGCCGCCAGCGCGCTCTCTTGTAAAAAAACCTAAACAATAATTATGTAGTCCACGCGAGCGGAGCGGCGGGTACAGCTAGTATATATACGAGGCTGGTTTGAAAAGTCCGTGCAAAAATAAAAAACTACTTATGTGTTTCGGGTAAACCTTTTTTATTTTTCGACATAGTCTCCTTTTAGGCTTATATACTTCGTCCAACGATGTTCTAGTTTGTTGATCCCTTCCGAATAATAGGATTTGTCCAAGTCTGCAAAATATCCATTAGTGTCTGCAATCACCTCCTCGTTTGAATAAAATCTTTGTCCCGCCAGCCATTTCTTCAAATTGGGGAACAAATAGTAGTCCGAGGGAGCCAAGTCTGGAGAATAGGGGGGATGTGAAACGAGTTGGAATCCTATTTCCATTAATTTTGCGACCACAACTGCTGAGGTGTGTGCTGGTGCGTTGTCGTGATGAAAAAGGACTTTCTTGTGGGCCAATCGCGGGCGTTTTTCTTACAGCTCGGTTTTCAAACGGTCCAATAACGATGAATAATATTCACCTGTAATAGTTTTATCCTTTTCCAGATAGTCGATGAGGATTATCCCTTGCGAATCCCAAAAGACAGTCGCCATAACCTTTCCGGCCGAAGGAACGGTCTTCGCCTTTTTGGTGCAGATTCCCCCTTGGTAACCCATTGTTTAGATTGTTGTTTGGTCTCAGGAGTATAGTAATGTATCCATGTTTCATCCACAGTGACGAAACGACGCTTAAAGTCCTCCGGATTCTTCTGGAACAGCTGCAAACCATCCTTGCACACGATTCCGTTTTTGGTCAAGCGTGAGCAATCGCGGCACCCATCTTGCGGATAGCTTTCTCATGTCCAAATGTTTATGCAAAATATTATATACCCGTTCAGTCGAGATGCCCACAGCACTAGCAATCTCACGCACCTTAACTCTTCTGTCATCCATCATCATATCATGGATTTGATCAATGATTTCTGGAGTCGTAACCTCCACAGGCCGTCCAGAACGTTCAGCGTCACTTGTGCCCATATGGCCAGTCCGAAAATTTTGAAACCACTTATAAACTGTTCTAATCGCAGGTGCAGAGTCACCATAATGTTTATCAAGCTTCTCTTTAGTCTCCTGAGGCGTTTTGCCTTTCATAAAGTAATGTTTAATCACCACACGAAATTCTTTTTCGTCCATTTCTTGAAAATCACTCGACTTCCTTGATTCACACGAATGCCAAACACAAAGAAATAGACCAATATGGCTGAAACTTGGTGTGCGTTCATTCAAGAGATGCTACTAACTAAACATGACCTCGATACGCGCCGGTGGTGCCATCTCTCGGACTTTGCACGGCCTTTGCAAACCAGCCTCGTATATATATATATATATATATATATATATATATATATATATATATATATATATATATATATATATATATATATATATATAGTGGCGAACAAAAGTATGGAAACATTTAATTAAAAATATAAAACACTATCCTTTAGGAATAAAAAAAAACTAGTCTTGTTTTGTTGACAATTTCTTTATAGAATTTTATTATTGACTATAAAAACTTTGTTTACCTTTTCTGGTAGATAAGGTTTTTAAGAAACGCGTTTTGTCCTTATCGAGAAACATTGAAATAATTTTATCATTCTGCTTTAAGAGTGCGTTATTGTTGATACGAATTTAGTAGCATTGTTTAAGAGTGCGGTTTTTGCCAAAATGCCAAAGTGCAAATATTACAGTTCAAATCTGAAACATAAAATTATTTCTCTGTATCAAAGTGGAAAGAAGCAAATTGAAATAGCAAAATCTTTAAATATGCATAAGGTCACAGTCAGCAAAACTGTTAAGAAGTTCTCGAGAAGGGGCACTGTTGATCCGGCATTTAAAAGTGATAGACCTCGAAGAACAAGTAAGAGAGTAGATAAAATTATAATTCGCAAAGCGAAAAATGATCCCAAGAAAACTGCTGTTGATATTAATAAAGAACTAAGGCGGGAATATCAGGGTGTTGGTGTCAGACATGACTATTAGGCGTCGTCTGTTATCTGAAAATCTGGTTGGTAGGCGTGCTGTTAAAAAGCCACTCCTTAGAAAGCGTTACAGAAAAGAGAAATATGACCCAAAATACCTTGTACCTACTGTCAACCATGGCGGTGGAAATATCATGGTATGGGGTTGTTTTCGACGGTCTGGTACGGGGCAATTGGCAAAGATAAATGGCAGAATGGATGCTCAAATGTATCTTGAGATATTGGAAAAGAATTTGGTTCCTTATGAAGAAGATTTGCCACTGTCATGGATTTTTCAACAAGACAATGACCCAAAACATACATCTCGCTTGGCCAAGAATTGGTTGGATTCGGGTGATGCGCTGGCCTTCACAATCACCTGATTTGAACCCGATAGAGAATCTTGGGCACTATCTGAATAAACAAATTAGGCAAAGAAATATAAAAAACCGTGACGAACTTTGGATCGCATTAAAACAAGATTTTTGTGCTAGGCTTATTGACACTATGGGCAGAAGAAGTCAAGCAGGAATTGACGGAAAATGATATCCCACAAAATATTAAATATTTTCGACATCTTAGTCATCTTGGTGGAATTTTTATTTTGTAACAAAAACGTTTCCATACTTTTGTTTGTGCATAATTTTGTTACGTTAAAAACTAGGCACATTTCTAATAAACAACAACTGTTTGAGTCTTTAAAATGTTTGTTAGGAAGTACACGATTAATAAATAAATATTGTAATTGTAAACCGTTTAAATGTTAATACTAGAGATGGGAATTTAAATGTTCCCATACTTTTGTTTGCCAGTGTATATATATATATATATATATATATATATATATATATATATATATATATATATATATATATATATATATATATATACACTATAATTAAACGTTTATTAACTCAATTCAAAATAGAACTCTAAAAATAAAAAGTTACATAGTTACATCTAAAACTAACTACGAAGAATGGGTTAATTAAGTCTAATTGCAACCTTCCACGTACGCGATGTTATGTGGGTGCTGTTGAAGCTATTAGAAGAATTCACGGAAACTTTTTTTTAGAACAATACTGGATATATAATGACTGCCAGAGTTCGCAACATATGGGAAATATTTTTATTAATTTTAATTTCTTTTCCGTGTAATCAGTTCTGCATGTCCTATAACCTAAATTCAATTTTGACATATGTCACGTGACCTTTGATATGTCGAAAAATTTGGTTTTTTTAAACTGGTATGGAATCATGAAAAGTTGGGTTAATTGACAGAATATCGAAAAATTTAAAGTTTTATTTCAACCCTACTTGCAAAATTTTGGGCCAGTTTCTTTATCTAGCTAAAAGCTTTTTTTTTGTCTAAGTAGTTTAATTGAGGTAACTTTATCATAATTAGAAATATTCTTTTGTTTCGTTTTTTGACAACGCTCAAAAGATAAGTTTACGCTTGACCCATAGCTGTTGCGGTGATTTGTATCTTGTATTACTATTTCGATATTTTACAACAAAAAATGTCCTCAAGTGTTTTACAATGTATCAGTTTTCTGATCGTTGTCATATTTTACTTAAGTGCAAAACTTTTGCAATTGCAATTCCAATGATTTATATCTTTATACCCGGTTGACATATTTAAATTAAGGTAATTTTACTGTTTTTTTATTATTATTAACAAAATTGTTTAGTACTTAATACCTACTTTGTTTTATGTTTGAAGCGTTAAAACATTTGTCAAAATAGGTGAGTTTTGGCTCATGGATAGATCCATAATATATCGATAAAGCTATTAAGATGGCAACAGAAATTGCAAATTTTTTATTTTAAACTTAGGTTGAACTTGACCAGGATCACTTTAAATAAATTCAGGACATTTTTTTATTGTATAACACCGAAATAGCAATTAAATATAAATCATTGCAACAGCTGGCGTTCAAGCGGAAACTCATTTTTTTGAATTACTTCCCTCAGTTATCAAAAAAACAAAAGAATATTTTTAATTATAATCAAAGCAAATTTAACAGAAATTTACCCCAATTAAACTACTTAGATAAAGACAAATTAAAAGTTTTAAGCTAGATAAAGAAATATTAAAAAAAAAAAATTGTGCTTTACTCCTTTGCATGTAGGGTTAAAATCAAATTCTAAATACTTTTTAGTCCCTGAGTTGTTTCCATCTTCTGTCAGTTAACTTGAGTTGCTGTTTCTACATCAATTTATTCATATTTCCCGCCACGGTCACGTGACATATGTTAAAATTAACATGCAGGACTGATTACCCGAAAAAGAAACTCGGGTACTCTTCTAATAATAAAATTGTATATACATATATATATATATATATATATATATATATATATATATATATATATATATATATATATATATATACTCTCCGTGCCCGCGGCTTCGCTCGCCTGAACTTGATTCACTACTATCGTTACTGTTTATTCCTTATGTTACCTAACGTAATAAAATATCTGCCATTATTTCCTCTTATCTCCCATTATTTCTCTTTATCTCCCATTATCTCTACATAATTTCGATTATCTAGGCTTATCTCTGCTCATCTCCCATTATTTCTCCTTATCTCCCATTATTTCTCCTTATGTCCCATTATCTCACCATAACTCCCATTATCTACACTTCTGCTTTTCTGCCATTATTTCTCCTTATCTTCCATTATTTATATTTTTCTCCCATTATCTCACCTTATCTCCCATTATCTAGGCTCATATCGAATTTTATAGAACATATGTATATATTTATAAAAACACGTGAATCGGATAAGTGTTTCTCAAGTAATAAGCGCACTAACGGACAGACAAACAGGGAGCCGTTGCATTTTATATATATTATATTCTTTGCAACATCATATTGTTCCATATTTAATGGTTTAGGCAGTGTATTGCAAGAGAACGCGCTAACGGTAACATTTTTTCCGACTTGATTCACTATTATCGTCACTGCTTTATGTTACCTAACGCAATAAAATATATCCTATAACCTGGCCAGAGAACATGTATGTTTTTTAAAAAAAGCACGTAAATCGGATAAGTGGTTCTCTAGTGATAAGCGCACTAACGGACAGACAGACAGACAGGCAGAGAAACAGGCAGACAGACAGTCAGAGAGACTGCATTTTATATATATTATAGATAGAAGATTATAGATAACCTGGTCAGAGAATAAATGTATGAATTAAAAAAAAAACACGTAAATCGGATAAGTGGTTCTCGAGTGATAAGCGCACTAACAGACAGACAGATAGCCAGAGAGACGTTGCATTTTTATATATTATATTCGTTGCTACATGATATTGTTCCATATTTAATGTTTTAGGCAGTGTATTGCAAGAGAACGCGCTAGCGGCAAACTTTTCTCCGACTTGATTCACTATTATCGTCACTGCTTATTCCTTATGTCATCTAAAGTAATAAAATATATCCTATAACCTGGACAGAGAACATATGTATGTTTAAAAAAAAGCACATAAATCGGATAAGTGGTTCTCCAGTGATAAGCGCACTAACGGACAGACAGACAGACAGAGATACGTTGCATTTTATATATATTATAGATGTAATAAAATATATATCTATAACCCGGTCAGAGAACATATGTATGAATTTAAAAAACCACGTAAATCGGATAAGCGCACTAACAGACAGACAGACAGACAGAGAGACGTTGCATTTAATATATATTATAGATATAGATTATTATTATATAACCTGGCCAAAGAATATATGTATGAATTTAAAAAAAGATACGTAAATCGGATAAGTGGTTCTCGCGTAATAAACCCACTAATGGACAGACAGACAGAGAGATATTACATTATATATATATATATATATATATATATATATATATATATATATATATATATATATATTATAGATTATAGATATTCTCTGCTACATAATATTGTTCCATATTTAACGGCTTAGGCTGTGTATTGCAAGGGAACGCGCTAGCGGCCGACTTTTTTCCGACTTCATTTACTATTATCGTCACTGCTCATTCCTTATGCTACCTATCGTAATAAAATATAGCCTATAACCTGGCCAGGGAACATATGTATGTTTTAAAAAAAAAGTACGTAAATCGGATAAGTGGTTCTCCAGTGATAAGCGCACTAACGGACAGACAGACAGAGAGACGTTGCATTTTATATATATTATAGATATATATATATATATATATATATATATATATATATATATATATATATATATATATATATATATATATATATATATATATAAGTTAGCAGCCTGTAAAAGAAAAAGTGTTCCATCTGCACCATTATTTTATTGTTTATTTGACATAAAAAGAAAGAGCTCATAAATAAAGAATATATAGCTAACAGCTCAGTTTCATAGACAATTTATGGAATTTCCCAATACGGTCCGATTAGTTTATTCCTAAATAAACCTGTTAATAACATTGAGTGGGCGGTTCTCGAAATTGCCAGGTTAAAAACTAAGGTTAGGTATATTAAAAGTTTTCATCCTAGTTTTAAAGCACTTCAAAGGCTTTGTAATTCTAAAATAAGTTATAAGTGGCACTCTCCAATTATATACTATGGTTTTTTTTGGATTACACTCTGTCAAAATGGAGTAAACTTCCGATGTTTCGCCTAGGTTGCCCGAAACATTTTTAGGTATTTTAACGAACGGATTGTTCGTTCCAAAGTGCTGTTACTTAAAACGATATATAAAGGAAAAGACAGCAACTGATTCAGTCGGTACCTTTTCAAATGTTCACAACTGCAAGAGACAGCAGAGGACCTACAACTGCTCCTGGGATTATCTGTTTATAGAAAACCAACATAGAAATAGATAACTAAACATATCTTCTCAAAACCTGTCTGTCAGTAACTCACAGTATTTAAAGGTGAATAGTGAACATGTTTCAGAACGTGACCACTCCGGTAACTTGGAAATTATTATCACCTACGATAGGATTTTTTTTTAACAGATATAGTGAACATATAATGATATCTGTTTTGGATGGCTGGAGTGGGGATGTGACATTCGGTGGAAAAAAGCCAAGCAAGTTTAGATATGCGGATAATCTGTTATACTTGCAACTTCAATATAAGACCTAGAATCAATTATGGAGCGCCTGAAAATCACTAGCAAAAACTATGGATTGACAATTAATGTAGCGAAAACCAAAGTAATGATTGTTAGTCGTAATAATGAGCTGACACACATAAATAAAATTGCTGGTTTCACTGTTGTAGACCATTTCAACTATTTGGGATCCCTCATAACTGACAATGGTGGCTGTGAAGCGAAAATAAGAAGACGTTTGACTATCAAACTCACTAAGGTCTGGAAAGATCCAGCTGTCATAAAAACACAAAGTTAAGACTGCTATCCAGCCTTATATTCCCCATAGTAAATTACTCATCGGAAACATGGACCATTAAACAAGCTGACAAAAGACGAATCGATGCGTTTGAGATGTGGGCTTAACGAAGAATCCTCAGAGTATCATATACCGAACACCATACCAATGTACCAAGTGTACAAGTATGAAATGCGGTTTTTTTTTCTAAAAAAAACATGTTAAATTCGGAAGAATGATAAAAAGTGCTTTATTCAAAGTATGTTCCATCGCTTGTTATACAATTTTCCCATCTTTCGGGCAATTTGTGAATACCACACCAGTAAAAATCTTCCCCTTTTGCTGCGAACCATTCATCGAGCATTTTTTTCACATCTTCGTACGAACCAAAGCGCTGCTCAGCAAGTGCGTAACCCATCGATGCAAACAAGTGGTAATCAGAAAGAACCAAGTCTGGTGAGTAAGCGGCATGGGGTAGAACTTCCCAGCTGAGTGTTCCCAACGGGTCGCGAACTGGTTTTGTCGTAGGTAATGGAGCATTGTCATGAAGAAAAATGTCTTTGTGTTGCTTCTTTCGGAATTCTGGTCTTTTTTCAAGCAGTGAACTGTTCAAATCGGTCAATTGTTGTTGGTAACGTTTAGTATTAACCATTTCCTCAGGTTTTAATAGCTCATAATAGACCACGCTCCACCAAACACAGCATCGTCTTTCTGCCCAAGCGATTCGGTCTTGCGGTCGATGTGGATGGTGCGCCTGGGTCTACCCATGATTTTTTGCGCTTGGGATTCTCAAAATAAATCTACTTTTCATCCCCTGTAACTATACGATGCAAAGACGACGATTTGCCTGTCGTTCAACTCATGTGGTACCCATGTACCGGCTTCTGAATCTTTCCCATCTCTCGTAGCCGATTGGAAACAGCTTGTTGACTAACGCCCAATTGCTCGGCGAGTTGTTTTTGTATTTGCGAATCATCTTCGTCCAGCAATCCTTGCAATTCCACATCTTCGTATTTTTTAGGCAGTTTTTCTACGTTCCTTGTCTGCAACATCGATGTCACCACTTTTAAAACGCCGAAACCATCGTTCACACGTATCTTGCGATGGAGCATGTTTACCATAAGCTTCTCGAAGTAATCGGTATGATTCAACAGCAGTTTTCTTTAAATATCTATATATAAATTTCGACATATTTGAACACAACAACACAACACTATGCACAGACTTTTCCAATTTATCACTTGTGCGCGTCTGACACTTGTTGATGACACAACAAAATGGCGCAGTGTCAAATCTTTATAGCACAAACTGCATTGGTGCACCATCTGTTGTCTAAAATCCACATTTCATACTTGTACACCTGGTATCTATTCTTGAAGAGCTAAGTATAAATGACCTACTTTCAAACAGAATTAATAGACAGTACCTGAAATATTTTGGTCACATTATGAGGAAAGTGGATAAGATGAAAAAGCTTGTAGCAATAGGGAAAGTAGAAGGTAGAAGATCAAGGGGCGGTCCCCAACAAGATGATCCGACTAAGTAAGATCTCTCCTTGGTATGGGAATGCGCGAGTCAAGTTAGATCGCGCAACATCGAGATGCCTGGAGAATGACCGTTGAGACAGCAACTTCGTAGTATCACCGGTACTCCTATTGGGGTGAAAGGGTTGAGAGAGAAAGGATTTTTTAAGATTTTAAATTAACTCCTTTAAAATTACTTACATCCGAAGCCACCAAGAGAATACTACTCAGTATATATCACCACTACACCAAACACTTTATTTTTGCACTCGACGCGCGTTTCGCTAACCATGTTAGCTTCATCAAGAGCGATGATTGTCAATCATCGCTCCTGATGAAGCTAACATGGTTAGCGAAACGCGCGTCGAGTGCAAAAATAAAATGTTTGGTGTAGTGGTGATATATACTGAGTAGTATCATTGTGCCAAGATTCCACATTCCCAACTTAGTCACCAAGAGAATAGATAGAATCACGATAAAAAAATTTAAATAGATGTTAAATTTACACTACTTTGGTTCAACATTGTTTTAGCAAATAACCCTCGAAAAAGCAGTGATAAAGTACTTGTTAAAGCAACCATTTTTTACTTTACTTTAAGTGGTTTATTGTCTCAGAAGTAAAAATTTCTCATCGACAAACATAAAAAGAAAAATAAAAATAGAGTCTTTAAAAAATTATATTTCTGATAAATTAACAGAAACTCAACAATACACTAAGAATATTTAGTTCACATTAATTAATGGTTTTCAACTACGGAACTTTTCTCTTTTCACTCTGCTTTAATTTTTCCACAACTTAAACTTCTTCTTTTCTGCTACCTGTTATCTAGTTCGCGGACAATTCTTGAAGAGATTCTCAGCTTTAAAATTCATCCTTATCATATTTTTACTAAAGCCCAGTACCTCTTAATTGAGCGGGGTTATGGTGTGTTAAGCGGATTCAGATTTTTGGGGAAGTACGGAATATTATGGTTTTCTAGCCACGGTATTATGGTTTGGAAATAAGGTGCGATGGCTAAATCTGCCCAAAATATAACTTCTTGAGTATGCTTTCTGACAAATAACAGTAATCGTTTCTGCGAACATTCAATGATTTAAATAACGCGATCAATTATTTCTTTTGCAAAAAAAGTGGTTTACCTTTGGTCAAAATTCTTCTACAGTAATTCGTTTTACATTATCTAGAACAGACTTCTTGCTCAAGATATTGTGTAATTGCGGCCCTGAGCTAAAATAGTATTTAAAATACAGTTCTCCATCTGTTATTAAGCACTTGTCAAATACAACCACCGAAAAGGATCGCTTTATAGCAATATTTTCTTGTTTGTACCTACGTTTGACGTTTTTTGTTTTCTGTATGTTTCATAGTATTTTATTATTTTTTTTTTGATTCTTTTGAGCATTGTTCTGATGATTTTAGTTGTTAATGTAATATCTCGGACCGCTATTGTTGTTTACTTCAATACATATTAGAACTTTCTTCCCTGTTTTTTTTTCTTTCAGATTGTTTGATCTTCCATTTCATGATGTTTGGTTGGTTTTAAAATTTTCTATGGTACGCTTTTCAGTCCAACAGTTGGCTTTTACTTTTTTAGCAATATGAGAATTTCTTTAAGCATTTACAACATAAACGCATAAAATTTCTCACCGCATTCCTTCACGTCTTCAAGTCATATCTGTCACTGAATAGAGAGGATTTTTTACATGACAAACTTCTTTTTACTGACAAAATATGCGTCACCAATCACGGTCTTATTTTTGCAATGAATCTATGTTCATTTCACGCTCGAATTGGTGTGTTCAGTGCACAAAACTGTACCTTACACAATTTCTCACTTGGAAAGTCCTCATATCCATAATCTCGTCAAATTTTAAAATTATATCATAATAAAAGTAAAAAACATACGATTACATATATTTAATTTTTACACACCAATAGACAGTTGTATATGTTAACATATTCAATCAGCTACATACAAACAAAAATATTCCGAAGAACAGGTGAAAGAAGTAAAATATTGCAAATCGTAAAGCGTAACCTCCGTCCCTAGAAATTTAAATGCTGTGGGGAGTTTCACCCGGGGCGAAGTGTGTCTATTGTGTGTAAGAGTTTTTTAAAAACAATAATTCTGCGACTATCGCACTGCAAAAATTTGTTTACAAAGAGTAAATAAAAGCCCGAGCGCTCAACATTTAAAAAATAGGTGCAGAAATTTAAAGAAATTAGTTCCGACTCGAACTTTTAGTATTATATTTACAAAATCGTCAACAGTTTCTAATTGTTGAAGGTAGTCCATACGAGAAGTCAAAGTAAGATGCTACGGTAATGATACCAATATTTTAGAACTAAAAATGATAGTAAAGTAAATACAGCTAAAATTATATACATTAATATATATATATATATATATATATATATATATATATATATATATATATATATATATATATATATGTATATATATCTCTTGATTGTAGTCTAGAATGGGGAACATACTATGTTGAGATATTATGCGGTAAATTGCGCCGCAATTGTTATGCTGTAAAATTTTAAATAATTACTATAGTAGATATGGTATTTTAAACTGGGGGGCTAGTATTGTTATAACAAAAGTATGCGTTAAGTAATAATTTTAGGGATTTCTTATTGATAATCTTAAGGTGATTATTTTAGGAACTTTAAAATTTCAATATTAGTGGAAATTTATATGTCTAAAATGCGTATTTATGTTTATAAAAATAAACCAATTTTTCAATCAGATTGTTCAGCTCATCAATATAGAAATAGGGAATTGATGTTCCCCATAGTCGCCATTCTACCTTTTTTCAAATAAATAAATTTTATAATGCTTGTAAATAATCTCAAAAAGAATATTTTATATAAATAATGTTTACGATGATAAAATTTATTCTTGTTTTTGGTTACCATGAGAGGACATACAATTCACCCTCGCTTTACTTAAATTGGATAAAAGAAGATAGCGTGGCGCTAAGAAAAGTGGAACACTCTAAACAAAGCAAATCATAAAAACAAACATTAGGGAAAAAAAAAAAGCTTGATAAAATCTTTTTTAGTAACTGTCCTGGGTATAGCGAATACAACAAAGAATATATCAAAAAGATGTAACTTCAAAGGAACTGTAAAAGATACAATACTCGTTTCAGCTGCTTTTAAAAATATAATATTTCTAATAAACGGTAAACTCACGAGATTTATCCGAAATCAAGAGTTAAAAAATATCGTTAAAAAAGAAAAAAAAAAACGCTTTGAATGGGCGTTCTACTAAATGTGCTTTTCAAGGGTGTTTTCCTAGTAACGACATGAAAACTGGAAAACTGTCCTGTTTTTTTTTTGTAAACTAGTTAATAATTTGGTTAAGTAGGGCAGTCCGGATTTATTTTATAATCTGTTATGTGAGACCAAATTATTTTTTGAGTAATTTGTGTTTTTAAAAGTTTTGTAAAAATATTTGTACCTTACGTTGTCGCCAAGGATGTAGAAACTAGTGTTCCCTTAAATATGGTTTTTTCTTTATTGCCGAAAGGTCTTAGTTCCATTAAATAAAAGGGTTATATTTTTAAACATGAGTTGTAGCTTTTAAAATTCTACGGTATGAAAGGGTTCTTTTTTGTGAAAAATTCTCCATCGGTCATCCACTGTTAAACTGAGTGTAAGTTTTCAAAGTTTTTTTTGTGAAGAATTCTCTCTCTCCTCCTATCAATTTAGAGTTGCTGTATTGGGAAGGATCTAAACTTTCAGAGTTCCAGTGCAAGTGCGTTATTTTGTTCTTTAAGGAACTCTATTCTCTATTGTCAATTAGTACCCGCCCGTCTATAAGCAGCTTGACATTTACTGTCTTCTTTTCTTAAAGAAATGCCCTTTAGATCCATATGCTCCCTCCACCACTTGAACCCGTCTACGCTCTTGGTGGGACCTGTTTTGATCCTTATGCGTCATTTTCAGCAATTAAGGTTTCTCCTAATTTTAGTGTTAATAGTTTTGTTTAGAACAACGGAGAACAAAAAGTTCTTCATTTTTAATTTTTCAAGTTAAGAAAAAAACCTGAAACTTTTAATGTTCTCTTTTTGCATGAATCAACAAATCGGGGGGAGGGGGGCGAAACTCCTTTACATGACCGGAGGAGGCAAATATTTTTTACATTATAGAGCTCCCAATAAAAAAAATTCCGCTTCTAAGGAGCATATTTTCTACATCTATAATATATCTACCTGGCCCCCTTGGCGACACCATAGATCGTGACTCTCAAATTCCTTGTGCAGTGTTTAAAGTCCTCAGTTTCGAGATCATGTAGTCTTTTTAAAGGAAAAAAGGAAAAGATAAAATCATATCTAGGTTAGACCAGATTTCTGGCCTGTAAATTTAGAATAGGCCCTGATAAATAAAAGAGGATGCCTTTTTCCCCGATCCACTATTTATTAACCTGACCTAACTTTATTTCCTTAGAAAGTTAGAGAACAAAACTGAACAATCAGCAATAAACATATTTTTCACCGAACTAGAAATACAACCTGTACTTCATTTCAAACATAATTTCGGCGAAACCGGAACAATAATAATAATAACGCGTAGATAACATTATTCGGCTCATTGTTTATAGTTATAGAGGAAATAAACCATGCCCGCAACCTGAACTTTAGACGGACGTTCTAATGAAAGTAGGTGGGAGAAGTACGGTTACCCTTGACAAATTAAGTCTCTTTTAGTTCTCTAACTATTTAGGAACTATTAATAGAAGGTGAAAAAATAGGAAAGGTACAAACATTCATATATTTAGGACAAAAATTTGAAATATCAAAAATAATTTAAAGGCTGACTTGCATAGAAAAGTCTCGTTAGCTTGGTCCGCGTTCGGAAGGTTACAATCCACATTTAAATTGGACATCTCAAATACACTAAAAGCCAGAGTTTTCGATCAATATGTACTGCCGGTATTAACATATGGCACTGAAACGTGGGCTTTAAATAAAAGTATAATATATACACTCCAAGTAACTCAAAGAGCAATGGGGAGGAGAATGGTAAATATTAGTCTCCAAGATCGTATTCTTAACATCGAGATACGAAAAAGATCAAAATACGACGAATCTGTATATTAAGGTGAAATTGGGCGGGGTATATCTCAAGGATGAATGATAACAGATGGGCACGCCGTATGGTTGAATGGAGGCCTAGAAATATAAATGATGCAGATGTAGACCACAGACAAGATGGACGGGTGAGAAAAAGATTAGCGAGACACGATCGAATTTTAGATTTGGAATTTAAATTTCCCTGGTTTATGGAGGGTGGGAGGGGAGAATTTCCTTAAAAGTTCCTCCTGAAATTAAAAAGAATAATCTGTAAAATTAATGAAGAATTCACGCATTAAAATATTTGCCTATGCCTTTACTAGCTAATAAAAATATGGGAAATTTCTGCAGAATCACCGGATTTAGTATTAACTGATCTATTTTTGATTTTACTTAGATTATTTTGACTAAAAATATTTCTTGTTAATTAATATTATTCAGATTTATTCAAAAAGTTATAAGTTATTGATAGGCCATCATTTATTAAAATAATAATGTCGGAGGTACTCTCAAGGCCTGGATTATTAGATAAAAATATGTGCGTTGGGGCTGTAGTTTAGGTTTATATATTTGTTAAAAAAGACAAAAGTACTTTGTTTTCTGAACAGCCAACACTTCCACGGGTTCATTTGTCATCCTTAATATACATATCCATATTTAATTTCATGCAAAAGTCTATATTTTGCAATTGATTAGAAAATAACTTATTAGTGGAGGGAAATGATTTTTTTTTTTTGTATAACTTGGCTTTTCTATCGTCGCACAGTGGGGAAAAAAAAAAAAAAAAAAAAAAAAAACGAAAAATCGTGTTTCAAAATTGTCTAGAGCCTTCAATTTTGGTTCGATTTGGACGATTTTTTTTAAAATTGAAGCTTATTAAATTCCGAACAAAGTTGTCGGGGCCGATTTTGCAATTAAACTTTTGTTTCAAAATGGCGGACGTCTTCAAAATGGCGGTTTCGGATTATATAGCGACTGAGACACAGAAAACGCTTACAGTTTCAAACCAAGTTGTGCTAAAATGCGTGTATGTATGTTTTTTTATGTCGCAGATAATATACCTAATATCACAGTTACAAGATTAATAATAATGAACCCAAAATGGCTGCCATGAACAATAAAAGTATTATAAATATGAATAAACGTACCATCGAGCAAGAAAGTTTCTCTGTGGCATTTAGACTGTGGCAGTCAGATCATTCAAGTTATTCAAGTTTAGTTGCGGGATTTAAATTTTCATGCAGTTATTGCTAGAATATTGCTGTTGTAAATTTTAAGTATCGTAGACAATTTTCTAGCAGATACAAAAAACAGCGATACACGCAGAAAAGGACAGCTCACGCAGCTAGAAAATGGCTACAACAGCTAAAACGTTTTGTTAAAATAGGGACAGCTAAATATTTTGCTGCACTAGCAACATTGTTTTGCTGTTGTAGCAAAAAAGTGGCTGCTATTGCTAAACAGTGGCACAACTTGGTTTGAAACTGTAAGCGTTTTCTGTGTCTCAGTCGCTATATAATCAGAAACCAACGTCCGCCATTTTGAAACAAAAGTTTAATTGAAAAATCGGCTCCGACAATTTTGTTCGGAATTTAATAAGCTTCAATTTTAAAAAAAAATCGTCCAAATCGAACCAAAATTGAAGGCTCTAGACAATTTTGAAACACGATTTTTCGTTTTTCCCCACTGTGCGTCGTCCAGAATCACCGTTAAAAAACACATATTATTATTTCTTTATTAATAATTTGTAGATTATTTGACGTGGGTGGACAAAGATCAGAAAGAAAAAAGTGGATTCACTGTTTCGAAGATGTCACAGCGATTATTTTCTGTGTCGCTATGAGCGAATATGACCAAGTTTTGCATGAAGACGAAACGACGGTAAGTTGTACTTTGAAATTACTAGAACAACAATGCTTTTTTTTCTATATTTAAAAAGGGTTCTTATTTTTGACTTGGTTTAAAAATACTAAAAGGTCACACCTAACAAAGACTAATTGGGCTTTTGAATAAAAAATAATTATCGATTTTTTACTTTATTTTGAAACTTTATCATAAATAATATTGATAATCGATGCGAAAAACTTTTTTCAAAAATTTTTTACAATTAATAATTATAAGTAAATTAAAATTTATAGAATAAAAAAAAATCACATGTCTACGAATGCGCCACGGCGGCCATGTTTGTGACGTCATTATGTTAAAATGTTTTCACGTAAATACTGTCAACAGCTTCTACCTGGGTATATACTGTCAAAATTGTTAAAGTTTAGTGCAAAAAAAAAAATGTTGTTGGTTAATAATTCAATTTAATTTAATTTAATTCAGTAATGTATGACAATTTATGCTGTCCATCTGGTCCAGTGTATAACCTAGCTGGATATATAAATTTTGAAACACTAAATAGAACAAAAATCATTCGATAACATTTTTCTGGTATGAATGATTATTAAATACATTATTGTATTAAAATACTTACATTGAAGTGATATTCACAACAGAAAAAAATTTGATGTTTCTTTAGGATTAATACGTCGTACTGCTTGGAACCATTGATTTCGACGTTTAACATCTTGTGACACATTTAAAAACATTTTTTCGGGAGTTGTTTTTGTAGTATTCGTATAAAATGGTACGAAACAGGCATGATAACTTTTTATTTAGATTAGATATTTTCTATAAATTTATCAAAACACTGATGATAATAACAAGAATAAATTGACTAAAACACTCGTATCAGCTGGCTGTGATGTTGATGAAAAATAACCATTGTGGCCTCACACGCGCTCGTGTTTTTTC
Source organism: Pachyrhynchus sulphureomaculatus (assembly GCA_019049505.1). Taxonomy (NCBI): domain Eukaryota; kingdom Metazoa; phylum Arthropoda; class Insecta; order Coleoptera; family Curculionidae; genus Pachyrhynchus; species Pachyrhynchus sulphureomaculatus. The sequence goes on from CM032446.1 coordinate 187,186,943, forward strand.
GGCGCATCATCGATAATAAGTTTAAAAATTTATTTTCAATTTGATATAACTTTTTAATTATAACGAAAAAATAAATAAAAATAGTTTTGTTATCAAACTTATATATAATCTTTCCATTTATGACAATTTTTTTTTTAAAACCTTAATTGTTTTTTTTTAGAATCGGATGCAAGAGAGTTTAAAACTGTTCGACTCTATCTGTAATAATAAGTGGTTCACGGACACTTCGATTATCCTCTTCCTTAACAAAAAAGACTTATTCGAAGAAAAAATTAGGAAATCGCCTCTTACGATATGTTTTCAAGAGTATACAGGTATGTAATAAAATGTAAAAATAGATATCAAAACTTACCAACATTATATATTTAACAACCAAAGTAAATCAAAAAAAAACCCGCTCGTACGGTGATCGACAGTCAGACACCGAAGTGATCCGTACGGAACACTAAAAATGGCATTTTTAGCTAGTATATGTGTAACGTGAAGAACAATTTGTTCTGTTGGTACTTTATACTAATTTTGATTTATTTATTTTTTTGACATTTTTACGTATTTAGTATTTAGCATAATAAACACTATTATTGAGTAACTTGAAAATTGTACTTTTTTTTACCTCTTTGACTCTATTCATAGACACTTAAAACATGGGTTATACACTCAAACGGATCGTAAACGTAGAAATTTAGGTTTACGTTTTCTATCAAAATGATAAAGAGACAAAATCCTGTATAGATGAATAAGGAAAGATTTGTTCAGGTTAGAGGACGGAAATCTTTTACCTGTTTAACTCTATCTGTAGACATTTAAAGCAGTATCATACCGTATTTGTAAACGTAAACATAAAAATTTAAGTTTACACGTAAAGGAGCACGCACATTTTAAGTGGAAATTGGGTTTCGGTGAAATGACTCCAAATTTTGCGAAGGTAGATCTTGTGCTTCTGAACAAAAGTCTCAATGGGCACATCTCACGAAAATGCTTCCTACCCCCGCTATTCACCGAATCAAGCCCAATCCAGCCCAAGCGAATCTAATCGATCATTTACTGACAATCGAAAAAAGAAACTATGTTCCGATGCTCAAAATAGGATAATAATGTCACGTATTAGGTAAAATTGGATGCTCTTTCATATTACACTGCAATTATTGGATTCTATTCAGAGAAGACCTGTTCGTCTGATTGGAGACCCGGAACATCGAAGAACGGTTGGCGATTTGAGCCTATTCTACAAGTATTTTCATGGAAAGTGTTCGAAGGATGTAGCCCGCTTTATTCCTCCCTGAGCGGTGCATGTTAGAAATACACGTCGCGCTAATACTTCACATCCGTATGAGGCTCAGCTTGTTACCCCTGGTACAACGCTTTTCAAGCAATCTTTTATATGGAGAACATCATCCCTTTGGAATAATTTGCCCAGGACTGTGTTTCCCACCGAGTACAATTTAAAGTGATTCAAAAACAATGTGAATTGCTTTTTCCGCACACATGTCGCTCCTGTAGTGCTTTAGGGACTTTCATGTAGCACGTGTGCTAGACCCATAAAAAAATTAACCCTAATACAAGTTTATTTTATCTATTTTTAAACTGTAACATATCAGTTTGTTGCTACAATCCCTACAAACCTCGAAAAACGGGGCTTTAAAGGGATGAAATATTAAAATTCATGTATAAGATCTTATACATTCATGTGTAAGGGTCGTGAAGAGGTTAAATTATAAAATTCATATATAAGCATTTTTTAATCAGACATGTATCCATGGAGTTTTCGGGTTCGCCGAATTTGATTTTTCAGATATTGGAGCCTTTTCATCCCTCCGAAGGGGGTGGAAAAGGGGTCGTAAGGGGATGAAATATTAAAAATCATCAATGTTACATTATAATATATTATATTATCCACTATTAGCATTAACCGGGGGAAACGACGAGGACGTTGCGGATACTTATCCCATTTTTTTTTTGTTTTTTAAATCTTTTTATATTTTTTGGATTTTCTCTTTTTTATTTTTTTTTACGTTTTGTAACATTATATATTTTTTAACTTTTTTAGTTTCATTATTTTTTTTACCTTTTTTATTTTTTCAAAATCGCATCAATTGATTATTTTACGTATTTCATCTCTAGGGGTGTAACGCCTAAATAATACCCTTAATGTCTAAAAAACTGAACTCGGCTCACCCGAAAACTCCATGGTCCCCTGTTTGGGTAAAAAGAGCCTTACACATGAATGTATAAGATCTTATACATGAATTTTAATATTTCATCCCCTTACAACCCCGGTTTTTGAGGTTGGTAGGAGTTGTAGTAAAAAACTGATAGCGTAATCTGAAAGAGCATCCAATTTTACTTACTAAGTGAGATTATTATCCTATTTTGAGCATCAGAATATAGTTTTTTTTTCAATTGTCAATAAATGATCGGCTGGATTTGCTTGGGCTCGATTGGGGTTGATTCGGTGAATAGCGGAGGTAAGAAGTATTTTCGCGAGTTGTGCCCATTGAGACTTTTGTTCAGGAGCACACTGCAAAATTTCGAGTCATTTCACCGAAACCCAATTTCCATTTAAAGTGTGCGTAGTCCTTTCCCTCATCTCCTAAACTGATAAAGTAATAACAGTCATATTATTAAGGATTAAGTTAGATAACAAACATAATTTTGTTCTGTTCTGACTGGGTCGCAAAAAATTGCTACTTTCACATTAACGCAGAAAAGTTGCTAATACACATGCGCAAGTAGGATTTTTATATATTTGTTAAAACCTAGCTTTAACTCAGCGCCTCACTACAAAAGATGCTAGATTATCAATAATCCATACAAGCTTGCTTACAGGTTACTTCATATATTTTAAAGTATGAAATAGAATTTAATGTAATATTTTTGGCCTTTGGTTGTAGTGAGGCTTTAGTCTTTTTGGCGCCAGTTAGTATTATTATATTATGGGAATATTTTAGGAAGCTGAATAACATCGACTGTTCGCCCTCCCAGGTTTTGCCCTATTGTTAAACAGAGTTATTATCGAATGTCGATCTTATTTTCTTTCATTCTTATTATGTAGACAACTACCTTCCTGCTACCGGGCATTTTCTGAAGGCCGGAGGTTACATACACATTTATCTGCTTTCTTCCCCCATCGCGTTGTTATCGTTTCAATGATACTTATGACTTCTTTCTCTATCCATATCTTTTTCTTCTGTTTCAATAACTGTTTTATTTTCCTTTTCTATTTCTACTTTTAAATCTTTCTGCATCTTCGCCATTTGATGTCCAAGTTGCTTTAATTTCTCGAGTAGTCTTTCTATGAACTCAGCTTTTTTAGTTCATTTCTCTGAGGAAGCAACCTCTAACAATATTAGTGCAATATGCATTGCATAGAATAATCAATACGTAGTAAAACTGCTGTAAATGCTAGTGAGTTAATGACGAGTAATTTGAGAACGGTTTTTGCACACATTATGTTTCACGCCACCATTATCTTTTTTCTGCCAGTGCATCTAAAGAGAGAAGGACATAAAAAAGCTATCTGGTTACTTCTTCATTGGTGTAATTGGTTCAATTCCAAAACCCTTGATTTTTCACCAAAAACCGAAGTTTGAAAGCTTCGAGTGTCCAATATTGTAAGTTTTTCATCGAGACGTTTTTAGTAGAGTATTCTAATGCTATGCTGATGTAGGTTCGTTTGTGCGTTCATCATTCGTCTTGAAAGGAATGTTAATATGTGATTTTACCAGCTAGTGATCGGAGCCGCATTCTGTTCCTTTATAGGCCCTCGTATCTTGTACATGACATTTAGGGTCTTGCTTTATTATGATGTAGTCGATGATAGATTTTAAGTCTCTGATTTGCTGATGTCAAGTATACTTATGAATATTTTTGTGTGAGTAAAATCCATACGCAAGTTATGTTGGGTACATACTTGTATAAGTCTCTAATCATTATCGTTTAGAACATCTTCTCCGTGGCGTCCGACAACTTTATAATTTGCCCTTTTCCCAGTGTGTTGAAGTCTCCCAGTAGAATGGTTTTTCGTTGATCACCAATTCTTATAAGTACTTCCTCCAGTTGTTCGTAGAAGTCGTCTTTCTTTGAAATGGTAGCATCTTCATTTGGGGCATATACACCGATAATAGTTGTCCTGTGTCCTCGTAGGGTTAGGTTGGTAGTAAGTATTCTTTCGCTTATGGTTTCCCAATTGGTGATTTTATTTTTTAGTCTTTTTTTTATTATGTTTGATAATACATTATTGGAGTTTAGATACTAGCTGTATTTTACCAACACAATTTTCTTTTTTAGGGGGCTCAAGAATACGGCGAAGCCGCTGCGTATATACAAGCCCAATTCGAGGCGAAAAACAAATCGACAACCAAAGAAATTTACTGCCACATGACGTGCGCCACAGATACGCACAACATCCAGTTCGTGTTCGATGCCGTCACAGATGTCATCATAGCGAACAACTTGCGTAACTGTGGCCTGTATTAAATTAACCGCTAGTTAGGTTAAACAGTGAAATAAGTTAAATGACGTATAAAGTAACCGGCGCTTCCGTGTCGGAGAGTTTTGAGACTATATTGCAAATATGTGTGTATGATGTTTTTGTTGGTCGAATAGGCTCTTTTAGGACAAGGTGTAAGTGAGTAAAGTTAGAAGCGTTTACATTTTGCCGGCAAGAGCGTTTTGTGATATACTTGCAGCGTTTAAGTTTTTAAATGTTTGGAAATTACGTCTATTAAAATGGGTGTATAGAAGGTTGAATTTCTCGAAAAGGTGGCGAAATACATTTTTGGTGAGACATAAATTGTTAAAAAAAAATAATATGTTTTTAAAGTTTATGATTCACAATTTTTTAACGATTCTTAGAAGTGCTTTTTAATGGCGATAATAATGATGAGGTACCAAATTATGAAAATTCGATTCATGATAGATAAACATTTACCAGATAATACATCAAAAATTTTTGGCGTATATATGCACAAATTGAATAGCAATACATATTCCAAATCTCAGGGAATTAGTTTGTCTATAAGGTTTAGTTATCTCAAAAATTATTTTTACAAAAAAGTACATTTTGTCTGCAAAGTAAATCGTAGAAAGGTAACTGTTGGTTTCCTTTTGCTTAAAAAAAATGAATAATATGTTTTGAGTCCATAAAGTTTTTTCGACAAAATAAAAACCCCAAAAATGAGATTTCCCCTTACCACTTACACCCTGCCGAAAAAAATATTGTAGCGTTCCAACCGGGTAAGCCTATGACCCGATATAAAAACGTAAATTTTACGTAAATATAACATAATTATTAATATTTATTTAAATCTAAAATATTTTTAAAATAATTGTTTTAACATTTCTAACCGTCTTGTTGTATGCGATCGTTAGAAATGTTAAAAAGTGATAAATTTCCAATATGGCGTGCACCAAAGTTGAGTGAGAAGTGTATGAATAAATGTGTTCTTTATTTAAAGATTAAGTTTAAGTATATTCGTTATTTTTGTCATAGTAAGCACAGGAAAAATCCAAGTAAAGTACAATGACACGCTAAAGCATGTTCGAAATATTGTAGTTAAAAACACTATTTTAGTAATGGAATAAAAAATAAGATGTAGGTAATATACAGGGTAATTCAAGACAAAATGTTGTAGTTAAATGATCACATTAAAATTATTAATTTATTAATTATAAAGACGAAGGTGCTTCCTTACTAAATTATTTGTTATTACACCAGGTGTAACACGTTTTTCCTGGGCTTACTAACAAAGTAACTTTTTCACATGAACAATAGTAAAAATTTAAGCTTTTATTGCATATTATATTCTTAAAAACATGGAGTTTACAAAAACAAAGGAACCAAGATTAAATTTGAAATTTTTTCATTATATTTGCACACAAAGCCACCTTAAGCGCACAGTTATAGCAAAAAATGGAAAAATTCTAAGCATGTACAAAAACTTTCTAAAGCACAAATAAAGTATTAAAATTTTTGAAATTTGCTGTTTATTTTCAATTATGCAAAATTTTGAAACTGTCCCAAAATATTAAAATGTAATAAAATAAATAAGAAGCCATAAATTTTGAAATTTCAAAGAAATAAAAAATCAATTAATGATTTAACTTTTACCTAGATTATTACAAAATTAGGCACAAAAAAATTGGCAAATGGCTAGTTGTTTTTCCATAACGGTGCTCAACTTATAATGATGATAAAAGTTGATTTTGATACTGCAGACAGAGTCTATGGCTCAACATTTTTTATAACAACTGGATTACACGGCTTACATGTATTCATGGCACAAATTTTTATTAAAAGAAAGACCAAACGCAAAGCAAATCAGCGTACACACTGAACGATTTAGTAGTGGTATCATTTGAGTATATGCCTTCTTAGAGTAACTGTAAGTTTCAGTTAAGTACTGAGAAATTATAACACTTTACTCAAAATTGAGGAATCAATTTTTAGTGCGAATATTTAAATACCTATACGAAAAAGCAAAAATGGGATGGTTTATCAGTGCATTATCCACAATCTAATATTTTTTTTTATTATATTTATCGGTGAATCGGTTTCCAATTTTTTTAGTAAGAAAGAACATGAAAATGCTGGCTATCTTTGGTAATTTTGAAATTTAATGTCACTTGATTTTCATTATCATAGAGGTAAGCTGTTTTTAAAACCTTTAAACACACACATATACCGGATGACCCTGAAGTTACTAATCACGCAGCCATAATTAAAAAGTTTGAGATAGTAAATGAGATTATACATAAACTTACAGTAAAAATAAATGCCCATTTCAGATAGAAAGACAATTGTTAGTCTATTTTGCCTTCACGGAAAACGTGACATTTTTTTTTACTTTAAATGGAAAATTCTAGACCGCGTTCGTCGGCCCCTCCCAATCTTGAATGTTAAAATTTCTAGGAGCATGACTTGTAAAAAGCAGACAACTTTCATTTCATTTAGAATCATCATAAAACATAATCTTGAAAAACCACATTAAAATAAATAAGTTACATATTTTTACGAGTCCATTACCTTAAAAACTATTAATAGAAGATAAAGGTGAAGGGATAAAGAGATCACTGTACTGGAGTCAACAATGTTCCCGTTTATATTGATCTTTATTTTAGAGTTACTGCTAAACATCCAATAGCGGTTTTAATACCCTCTTTTTACAGTTAATGACAGCAGAACACTTACTTGACGGTCTGCTAGCCGATGTATATGTTTTCTTTATAATTAGGTAACATTTAGAATTTCGCCAAGCAATGCTAATCAGTGTAAGACAAGAAATATTACTGCGATAAAAATTAATGTTATGTTGTCAAACGAATTACTTATACAGCAAAAATGGCATGAATGCTTAATTTGTTCCGGCGCCTGGTTTTTCTTTTGTCGAAAATTTACATATTTTCGTGACACTGAGTACCACAGCTGAGTACGGAAAATTTGTTGTTGTTACAGATAAAGTACTGCAACCACCTTCTTACCAGCTGAGAGTTATTAAAGTCATAACCCAAGACATATAAAAATACCGTTTTCATAACGTTTCATAAATAAAGCTTAGTATTTTGGGAAAAGTTATTTTAAAACGATGCTGCTTAATTTTTGTGAATATTTTGTACAAAAGAACATTGTGCCATTCTTGGAAAGATTGCATTTATCCTATATTCTTTAAAAATGTTTCTATTTAGCTTTTTGTAAATTATATTTTACTTAGACCTGTAAGTTTAAATGAATGTTATTTATGTTTGTATAATTTTATTAAAAGAATCTGAATCTAAAAATTATATTTAGTTTTAGTTAGTTACCAAAATGTTTCAATGAAAATTGAACAATAGTCATTTATGTTTTACCATCTTTTCCTAGTACTACTACAAATCATACACTAAACGATACACATTTTAGTACATTTATAGGATGACAATAGCATACATCTTATTTTTTTATCCAAAATAAATATTCTTTCTTTTCTACATTTTTAGTTGGAAAAGTTGCAAAATTGACATTTTTCCTATTTTAATTTACTTTTTATTAGAGCAATAAAAATTTGTTGAAAATATGGTAAAACTTAATCGCTATTTAAATTATCTATATGGACCCAAAAATATTTTAAGCTCAAGTAGATTCAGAATGAAACTAATGTTGTACGGTGCACCTTTTTGTATTTTATGTACAAAAATAAATATAATTGTTTAAAACTTGTCTTAAGGATACCCTCTTAATTAGTCATTGTACCTAAAATACAAGAAACCATTGTACGAAATAAAAAAAAAGTATGTGTTCTATAAGTAGAGTCGCCATAGAACCACGAGACACTGTCCCCTCATATACAGGAGTATATTTGGTGAGTAACTTTTTGGTATATCGTGATATATTAGTTGTAGAGAACATTAAATTCACTCGTGTACAACTTAAAAGCTGTTTTTAGTTATATACATACACGCGTTAGCTTTTATTTAAAATCAAACTATTTTTGGTAAATTCAGAAATAATCACTTTTATTAACAATTTGCAATTCGACATCTAACAAAACTGGCCGTCTTCTGACTCACTAAACAAGAAATAGTGCGTACTAAAATATCGGTTACATAAACATCATTTTAAGTAATATTTGACCATATATCAATACATAAAATAAACTCGGTGGTTCCGTCATTTGATACAGTGTAAACAGTGACTCAAGTATAATTTAATCTACATAATGTAGACAAGCCAGTCTGCCTGAAAGCAATAACAATAATTTATATTCTACTTCTTATGTTACACCGTTCGGCTATCCTGCAAATTCTAAAATGCTTATCAACCATGTCAGGAACGGTTTTTTTTATACAGTATACAGCTAACACATATGTATATATATATATATATATATATATATATATATATATATATATATATATATATATATATATATATATATATATATATATATATATCCAAATTGTATGTATTATATTTATGCCTATATATATATATATATATATATATATATATATATATATATATATATATACATATATATACTATAATTATATATATATATATATATATATATATATATATATATATATATATATATATATAATTTGGATTTTCTTGCCTCTACCTAAATTAGAATTAAAAGCGACATTCTTTAAAATTTAATAATCTACACTTTAAATTTAATCAGCATTTTCCGACAAAATGTCGCGTACCTTAGTTTTTCATTTTCTACCCAAAAATATGAATTTTGGAACACTTTTGTGTAGAGAATAAAAAAATAAGATTGGGACTTGAAAGTCATTATGATAGAAAATACGTTGTTTTCGGCTGCAAATTGTAAAAATGTGTAGCTTATTTTAAAAAATTTAGTTGGCGTCCCATATAAAAGATTTATATGAGGTGTGTATATCAAAAAAATTACGCACTAAATCTACACCCTGTAGAAATCTCAATCAGGAACAAAGAGCATTTGAGACATTGAAATATTTAACTTATACTATGTGTATATAAAAAATATATGGCGCTTAAAATAATAAAAAGTAGCTTCAGTCATTTATGTAGAATATAGCTATATTCATTTAAAGCCCATTTGCATTGTTCTAATTATTAAGACGGTACAGTAATTTTCCGAGTGTTTAATTAAAGTTGTTACCATTTGTGTAATAAATATTCCAGCCTCGATAGTCATATTTTAAACATAAACCTGTCATCGCAATAACATTTACATTTAACAGTTCTTTATTAATTAAATTCATGCACAATTTTATCCTTAACTGCACAATCTACTATTTAAAGTAGTGTACAAAAAGTACAGTATGTATAGATATGTACCCATTTTGGTGAAGAACACCTAGCCAACAGAAGCCTTGATGGTAAACATTGGTAGTAAACCTCAGGGGTAATTTGGGTGTCGTTTCCTGTTCTTTGTATTATCGACACCGTCCTCGGCATTAAAAGGATTATTTGCGTAATATTCTGTTCTGTTGAAAAAAGGTTTACAAAAAAACTAGCTTAATCTCATGGCAATAAAGTGTCGTGAGAATATACAGTTAGTTGCTTACCGGGACCAGAGAAATGTGTTTTTCGTGGCAAGTAAGCAAACTTCCGAACGGTTTTTAAGTTCTGGAATAATATCTTCGGGTCATAATGCGGAAAATATTTTTTGTGATTTTTTAAAAACTGAAATAATCATTTAAATGTTAAGACCGAAAAGTGGAGTTTTGCAGAACGACCGGGCACTTCCTGATCTGGAGCCGTTGGTGGAGGCTTGAAAGCTTCTGAAACATTTTCCGGTCACGTACAATTTTTGTGCATAAATAAAAAATATTAATATAAATACTTATTTCCTTGTCAATATTCGAATTGTAAAAATGAAATGTTGATAAAAACACTTCATCATAATGGTAAGCGATGCTACCATCAGTAAAAACTTTAGCTTACCGTTCTTGGCAAGTAAATATATATTTTCTGGTTCAAAAATAGGTATTTAACGTGTTAAATCGGAAAAGTAGTATTTTGAAAAATTAGCAGGAAAGTTTTAAAATGATGCCGGTATCGGAATCTTGATGGCTTGCGAGTTTTGCTACAACAGTACCACTTTTTGAACCTGACGCGTATAAGATTTCTTGTTTGTTCATATAGATTAACATAAAAAAACAGTAAATGATTATTTATTTACTTGATAAAATTCCCGTGACAAGAACGAAATATTGACAACACTATTCAAAAAATGCTATTTTAAATCATGTAAGCTTATGACTTGCTAAGGCCTGCGGAAACCAACCAGAAAATTATATTTGCTGGACTAAGAAGGTAAAGATTATTTTCAGATCAGAAGGTTTTCTCGGATCAATGTACAAAAATATACGGACATTTCATCATTAACCGAGAATTACTTTATTTTTATAAGATCTCACGACATCTTTGGAGCGTCTTATTTTACCACCTTGATCTGTAAATATCAATTTTATTGTGCACTCCTGAGATCCTTCCGCGATGTTACGCCAGTGCTGCAATAAGTCTTTCAAGTTCTGTTCTCTCTTTTGTCGATCCTAGCTCGGCTGATGAACTGTAATATGGTGAAACGCGCCCCGAGATGGATTGACAGATGAGAGCAGTGATCACTGCTGAAATATGGACTTTGTTCATTTTTCGTAGTTTATATAGATTTTTTTTATTAGGTTTGAACCCCAACGATCGAGCTGCCTAGCGGTAATTGTTAGTAACAATCCCTCTGTCGGTCCGTGCCTTAAACAGCCACCTATGCTTTTAAATGTTATGCTTTCACAAGCCAAATGTAGCTTACCGCGATGTTACGCCATACTATTTTTCTCCTCACACGAAATACATCAAGCGATTTCTTGTATTTAACTCACCTTGTGAAATACATTTTTTCTTTGTGATCATAATTTGCACAATTAATAATATTTCAAATCGTTTATCACATGGCTGGAATGGTGAAAGAATTCGCGAATGGAAGTAGACGGCACACCTATGTCATCCGCCGATCAAATTCCTTACTGTGACTAAAGTTGTGGAGACAATGCGAAACAAGTTATTAAATACTACGATGACAGGTTTAAACTTTTTTACAAATAACACAAATTAGTAATTTTCTTTCGATTAATTTTCAAAATTACTGTGTGATTTGAAAATGTGCATTTGTAGTAAAACATTCCTAACGATCTTTTTGTTTTCAGTTTCGTATGTTACTTTATTATTTTTGCTTACAAGATGCTTTAATTAAATAACTGATTTACCAAATCTCAAAGCAGGTTTTTTATTGTTTGTACTTCCTTTTTTTTCAATAAATGAAGTTATTGAATGAATTGTATTATTATCAATCCTCCGTCAGTGTCAGTCATTTGAAACTAAATCCAATTTACTTTTGGGATCTATTTGTTTACACACCACGATTAACTACTAAATAATGTTATTAAAATTAAAATACTGTTATTTAGGTACTTCCTTTGTATCATAATTATCGAATTAACAAAGAGAATTATCTTAAATAATAGACAGGTATAGAAGCTCCTAATGTAAAAAGGCTAGCAAGAAGTCTATTAGTTTAAGGCTATATTTTTAAAAATTGTTTCTCTATTCTGGTACAGAGAAAGTGAAAATAACACGTTTTTCGACAGTGTGTGATCAATTTTTCCCAAGCCGGTGTATGTAAACCAAATATATATAATCTTTCTTTTTCGGTAGATAGTAAGAGTACTGCTTGACTGATATGTATGTATATATATATATATATATATATATATATATATATATATATATATATATATATATATATATATATATATATATATATATATATATATAGCAATGGCATATTTTCAAAAATAGTATTTTGGCTAGACTGAAATTGAGATAAGTTATCACGACTAACATCAAAGGGGTTATAATTATTCATCTTTATGTTAATTTTATAACTTATTACTCTCTTAAAAAATTAGTGAAAAGACACTCTTCAACGAAACGTTAAACTAGCATTTAAAAAATGTTTTTCCTATAATTCGAAGCGCATTTAGAGGAAAACTGTTACCGAGAATTTCTATTTCCTTTATCCTTCTAATGCAGAGACGATGCCATCAAAAATATTAGTAACAAATATTGTATTAAAATCTGGTACTGCTAACATTTAGTACTGCTGTTTTTTAATCAGATTTTTAAAACAATACCTGAAAGAGGTGAAAACTTTTAATAAGCATTTTTACCGTTTAAAAAATATATTCAGTTATTTAATTATAAAACATCTTGTATTTTCTTCTAACACGCCAAGCAAAAAAAAACAAACTCGATAACTGTTAATAATCTAATAAGCACAAATGTTTTTTCATGTTTTCAACATATGGCTAAAATACAATCATCATCATTTCCTAGTTAAAATTAGTACATGTAAACTATCGCGTTTTTACGATGCAATAAAGAGACTACGCTATGAAACATATAATTGTTTTGTCGACCTATTAAAACTGTTTAACTGTCAATTAATTTTTATGACGGGCATATCATTTTGACTATAAAAAGATACTTTACTTATTTACAGGCTGTTTGAAACAGTTAGGGAGACCTTACGGAAAATGATTTTAAGTCGTCTTTTCTTTAAATTTCTCATAGATTTTTGATCAGAATACGAAGTAAAACTTACACAACTTATTCGTCTTTAGGAGGCGCCAAAGTACCCAATTTTAACATAACTGCAGTATGAAAATAATGTTTTTGTACGAAGTGAAGTGAAACCTCAATAGATGTAAGCAAGAGTCATAACATGCTGAATAATTTATCTGTAACAGAAACTAATTAACGATAATTACAGGAGCACTCACAGTTAAATATTGTGAGGCTACAAGATGTTTAATAAAAGACAAACCATATTTGACGTCTAGTTTTTTCTTTGTTAAAAACTAAGTAATTTCTAACACTCATGAAATTGTAGTATGTAATTCATTACTGGTGTACACTACTGTAATAATTTCCTTATTGAAAGAAGAGTTCTCGAGGCCCCACTCTACCACATGCAAAAAATTATTTCTATAATGTATGCGGAACTAAGTTAAGACGAGGAATACCACTAATTGATAAGACGCAAAATGAGGCTATTAAACTGTTTTTATTTTGTTATATAAAGATTTTTAGGCCTGAATAACTTGTTCCTGCATATTATACATCTAATGGTCTCCTTAATTTTATAATCTACGGTCGAATGTTTACACAGAAAATTTGCTTCAATATTTGAATTATTGTTTGTCATTTTCTCAAGATCTTTGGTTATTATTTTAAAAAAAAGTAAATAATATGAGAAAATCTGAAATCAATAATTTTTACTTTATAATGTTCTAAAAGTAAGGTATCTTAAAAGGTCATAAATAGTCTTAAAATAACATTTTTAAAGGTTTTGGTCGTCATTTTAACGGTTTGCTCTTGTTACATAGTGACCGATGTCCCTTTTCTAAAAACGCGATACAAATTTGTTGTGTATAAAACTAAAATTAAAATAAATTTGTAAGTATTTAACTTAATGTTGGGTAGTATCGAGTCTTTACAATTTTTAATTTTAATCTAGTCAATTTTTTGTTATTTACGCCACAATTATATAATTTTTTTGTATATTATTTCCAAATGAAATAAATAAAATGTAAGATTATATTTCCATTATTAGTATTTTTCACTTTTCGACAATCTTTATTCTTTTTTTATGTATTTGATCTTTACAAAGAAAAAGTAGTCCAAAGTGGACAAGATTTTTTTTTTCTTTTTGTAGTCAAGATACGTAATAATAATCATTCTAAAAAGGACTATGTACTAAGTTAGAGTTAGAGCTTTCATTATTATTTACAATAACACTTTAAATCCCATAAAAATAAAAAATGCTTGTTTTGGGGCATGTGTATATTTTATAATCTCTAATAAAGTATGTCAGATCGTAAAAAAAACTGAGATTATTCGTTTTGTTACCTCAGATACATTAGAGTACAAGAAAGGTAGCTAAGTATTTATCGTAGAAGATATGGAAAGCGTTTTCCATGGAAAATATTGGATTTCATGTTGAGCTCATTTGTAATAATAATGTAACATATAAATATAATAAACAATATAAATTTTATTTTTAAAAAATTTCATAAAATACTAAAAAAGAAATCAATTAAGTCGAGTACACTGCTGACCAAAAGTATCCTCTCTCTGATCCCATATCGCGTAGGTATACATAATATACATACAATGAATAATGGATACAGCATTTAAAGCCGGTGTGCAGTTTTATAGACACTCTTAATAGCCTGTTCAACCACCAACATCTTAACTACGGTGGGACTTAGAATCTTTCGCACAATGAGACCACACAGTAGTTATCACCACTACACCCAACACTTTATTTTTGCACTCGACGCGCGTTTCGTTAACCATCATTAGGGGCGATGTTTGATTCAAATCAAGTCAATTTGCGTTCCTGATGATGCTAACATGTTTAGCAAAACCCGCGTCGAGTGCGAGAAAAAGTGTTTGGTATAACGATAACTGTTGTGTAGAAAAACATTCTATTATTTGGATATTTTTATTTATTTTATTTAAATTTATCTGCCACATATAAACTTTTTCGTAAGTGATACTATTTTTTAATGAGGTTTTTTTTCGCGAAAAGTACCAATGTCGATTTGTACCCTTAGAATACGACGTTACATGACAAGTGAAGATGTTTATTGGACGCTGGATACTAGTAACTAGGTGAGGGGGATGCTAGAACATACAGATTATTACTGTAATGCAGAAACGTGTCACTTATGATGATTAGACTGATCTAGTGTTCATAAATTCATAAGAAGTGCATTTAACTTCATCAATGATAACATCACAGCTGCGTAATGGTCTGGATGGTTACTGAATGGGAGATCCCGTTCCATTACCCGTGGATACGTGGCACATTACAAACGCTTGGGTAAGCTTTGAGGTCTAAATCCGAACAAACATTAAATTGTAGGTACCACGTTTCGTGCAATATTCGAATAACAAAAAGTGTTAAAATTAAAAAATAAACTATATTCTTTCATTCCATTGAAGTATATCTATATTGTCCTAACTTTATAAGACTCTTAAAAATGAGCCTAACATAAAATACAAAATTTTCTAAGTAAAACTAACCGCCTGGTTCACCAGAAATGTTTATCTTTAAAACTGGTCTAGTTTGGCAATTAAGGGTTTAAATTGACAAAAACACCAGTAAGCGTCAACTTATAATTATGAGGCTAAACAGTACTAGACCAGAATATTGATTATTATTTAACCCATAAAAATGAAAACATATGCTACAATTCTAATAAATTTTAGTTATTCTATTTATAGTTATTGGGAAGCCCTCGTTTTCGATTCTTATTTTAAATTTCCTTCCAAAACTGTTTCTGAGTTTTAACAAAGGTGTAGAACAGAACAGTATCAAAAACAAACTAAGAGTTTTAAATTTCATGAAGATGAAAATATAATTACGGCTACAGAAAAGTGGAACAAAACGACACCGCAAAACGAAGCCGGTTGGCATTCACCGGATCGTTAAAATGTGCCTCGTCGAGTTTCTTAGAGATGCCGTGCAAGTAGAAATTGTGTTATGTGTAAAAATAATAGGGAAGATTATGCGCGGCATCTCCGAGAAACTCGGCGAAGCGCATTTTAATAATCCGACGGTAGCCAGCCTGTTTCGTTTTGCGGGGACGTTTTGTACCACGTGTTTGTCTTTTTATAGTGATAGCTATATTTTCTGTGCCCATGACAACTATATCGGGTCTTAGTGTTAAACCCATTTAGCAAATCTGACTATAAGTGTCTTAAAAGAATGTACTGTACATGTATACTGACGACGTACATATTACATGTTCCTAAACTTTTATGCGAGTCCAGGATCATACAGCAGCTACTATTTTTTTTTGAATAAAAATTTTAAATTTTAGTAACTCTGTCTAAGCAAGTTAGATGACCTTATGATTAATTCGGGTTAGTTTTTTTTCATTTCTAATCTTCCGCTTTTCTGACGCAAAAATAACACATTCAATTTAAGATTAGTTAGTTAAATATCTACACACCCACAAAAAAGATGTAAAGAATACTTTAAGAGTAAACATTAATAAGCATTAGTCAGGGTTTTTTTTTGGTATTACTGTAGTCATTTTGTACAATATCTTCAGTTCAATCAAATAGCGCGTTGGTTGAGCTAACAACCAACATATTTTTGAAGCTAGTATGAAAAATTTATAAACTTACAAACGTAAATTTAAATTTTTCCGCAGTCTCAAGGAAAAACAGTATAAATAATCTCAAACATTTTGTACAATGAAAGATTATATATAATATGTGGGTATCAAAAGTGTCATGAAGAATATGAAATTATATTCAATTTATTTTTCTATCTCTGCCGGTGAAGAATGGTTAGACCTAACCTGAACTAAGTTGTTGGATCAGTTATAGCGCTATTTTCTTGGATTTTAAGTATTTGATTATAATAGCCACAAAGTTAATCCAAAAGTAAAATTGGCCAATAAATATTTGATGTCTACTGTTAACTTTAAGTAAGCGACCTTACTCTTTATGTACTGTTGCTTCCTTATGTGCAAAATATTCTTTTACTCTTGTACGTGTTTACCAAGTAAATTTATGACCGAGGTTGTTACTACATGTATGTTTGTTTCTCTGTGATGTGAATATAATACAAATAAATTTTACCAATTAAAAAAATCCTTTTTTAGTTCTTTATAACTAAATTAAAAGCTGTAATAACCCATTATTAGAAAACAATCCTAAATGTGCGGATCTAAAACCCTAGAATCGAAATAATTTTTAACAATTATATAAATTACATCGCCACAATTAACACCAAAAAGCATTTCTTTACAAAATATTCTTTAGTGGATTATAAAAGACTTTATTTTCGCCGGATGCTAAAGCACAGTAAATTATTAAACATACTTTTATAGAAAATAACCAGTATACATTCTCATGTTGAGATTTGTAATAATAATGTAGCAGATACAATTCCGGAATCTAGCACATACTATAAATTTTATTTTTAAAAAATCTCACAAAATATTAAAAAATAGATTAAGTCGGGCATACTACTGACCAAAGCTATCCTCTTTCTAATCCCATATTGCGCAGGCATGTGGATAATATACATACAATGAATAATGGACACAGCATTTAAAGCCTGTGTGCAGGTCTATAGACACTCCTAATAGCCTGTTCAATTACCAGCATCTTAACTACGTTGGGGCTTTGGAATCTTCGCACAATGAGACCATACAACAGTTATCACTACTACACACAAACTTTTTTTGCACCTGGCGCGCGTTTCGCTATGTTAGCATCATTAGGGGATATGATTGACTTAAGTCAATTAGCGCTCCTAATAATGTTTAGCGAAATTGGCGTCGAGTGCAAAAATAAAGTGTTTGGTGTAGAACCAACATTTTAAGCTAAGTGGTGGATATTTTTATTTCTTTATTTTATTTAGAAAGAAAATTGATCTGCCACGTATAAACTTTGTCATACGTGACACTTTTTTTAATGAGATTTTTCATCGCGAAAAGTCCCATCGTCGACTCGTACCTTTAGAATATAACACAACCAGTGAAGATGTTTATCAGGCGCACAATCCTAAATGTGCGGATCGAAAGCCCTATCATCAAAATAATTTTTAACAGGTATATCAATTACACCAAAAAACATTTCTTTACGAAATATTCTTTAGTCGATTATAAAAGACTTTGTTTTAGCCGAATGCTAAAACACAGTGAATTATTAAACATACTTTTATAGAAACCAATTAG
Source organism: Pachyrhynchus sulphureomaculatus (assembly GCA_019049505.1). Taxonomy (NCBI): domain Eukaryota; kingdom Metazoa; phylum Arthropoda; class Insecta; order Coleoptera; family Curculionidae; genus Pachyrhynchus; species Pachyrhynchus sulphureomaculatus. The sequence continues at coordinate 187,205,234 of CM032446.1, forward strand.
TATCAGGCCCGCCGTAAGCGGGCGTGCACCCCACGCGGGCAGTACATTAAAGAGGGCGGCAAATAGAGTCTCGTACAAATTACAGTCAGAGAAAATTTCTGGGGGGGGAGCATAGTAGGTTCGACGGCTAGCGGCTTGCCTGATCAGTATACACAGGAACTTGATTAAGTATTTAAATCAAAATCAAGATTTAATCACTTTTTTTTATTACAACTTTACATACATCTTTTTCTGTTCTGCAATTTTAAATTTACTTTCATCTTATATTTACTTTGATACATCAATTTGAGGAGGAGCTAAGCTTTGGTACAATTTTGACACTGCTGTCTGAACAATTTGTTGGAATGTTTCGTCGTTTGGACATTTCACCTCCTAAAAAAGTACTTAATGAAACTACTAAGTAAAAAAAAAAATATTGTACTTTGATATAAATCCACAGCGCAAAAGGTGTAGTTTGAACGTTTAACATTTTTAGTCTACTTGGGTTTGAAACGTAACATGTTGGCCAGCATAATATCCAAAGTCCATTATCCGTACATAGATTAGTTGTGGATCTTATTTCCGTCAAAACGATATTAAATAAAAGGGTTAAAACGATGTGGTACTCAACTTCAAGTTTTCAAATCTTCAATACAACACTCAACATTCTTACTGTATCCTTTTAAACGCCAACGAAGAGTTTTTAAGGTTCAACGTGGTCGGTTAAAAAAACCTATAATGTCAAAATTTCTTCCAGTTTAAGGATTAGATTAGGAATCAAGGAAAAGATAAAGGCTTCACAATTTGTTCATCGTATAACAACATAAACTTGACTTAACTAACACTTAAAATAACAACTCTCGAACATTGGCTACTCAGGCAAATATCCGCAGACAGCAGGAGGTCGTTCAACTTAACAAAGATCTGAAAGAAATTCTATCTTGGGGTGATAGTAACTAAGTAAATTTAACGCTAAAAATACCTAGATAGCAGTTTTTTCTAAAGTTAGCGTTGCTGAACCTGATAGTTATGTCGGGGGACTCCATTTCTCTAGCATCGTCACTCAACTTTTTGGGCGTTAATTTGGCAGCAAATATATCTTGGCATGAGAATGTTGCAAGCTCAAAGAGAGCTCAAAAGTTGAGAATATTATTTTAAACTAGAAACCTTTACACTCCACAACTGTTAATGCTGTACAAAGCTCGAATTTGACCAACTATGGAATACTGCTCCCATGTTTGGGGTTCTGCTCCCAAACATACAATGCATTTGTTGGATTCTATTCAGAGGAGAGCTGTTCGCCTCATTGAAGACCCGGAACTGGCCAGCAACCTTGATTCACTGGAACATCGAAGAACGGTTGGCGACTTGAGTCTATTCTACAAGTATTTTCATGGAAAGTGTTCGATAGATGTAGCCCGCTTAATTCCTTCCAGAGCGGTGCATGCCAGAAATACACGTCGTGTTAATACTTCACATCCGTATGAGGTTCAGCTTGTTACTCCTTGTACAACCCTTTTCAAGCAGTCTTTTATATAAAGAACCTCATTCCTCTGGAATAATTTACCCAGGACTATGTTGTCGACCGAGTACAATGTTCAGCGATTCAAGACCAACGTGAATCGTTTTTTCCCCACACGTGTCGCCCCTATATCGCTTTAGGGATTTCCCCGCAGCACGTGTTCTAGACCCATAAAAAAATAGATACCGGTACATCCTCCATTAGAATAATATAATAGTTTTTTTTATGGGTCTAGCACACGTGCTGCAGGGAATTCCCTAAAGCGCTCCAGGAGCGGCATGTATGCGGAAAAAGCGATTCACGTTGTTCTTGAATCGCTGTAAATTGTACTCGGTGGGAAACACAGCCCTGGGCAAATTATTCCAAAGGGATGATGTTCTCCATAATAGTAAAACCTTGCTACCGTTTTACTATTAACGTACTTCTCGAATATCCAGCATGCTCATTGAAACAGCTGAGTTCATGACGAGAATCCCACTCCGGAAGACGCAGCGGCAGTTTTGCATATATTCAAGCACTTCCTAAGAAAATAAGTCTTAAAATATTACGAAATATATTCGTTTAGAAAATAACCTTTTATAGTAAAAAAAGTATTTATTTCCATTTCACAACATAATTTAACATTAATAGAAACGTATATTTTGCTTTCTTAAGGGGCCATCCTACTTCAGATTCAAAAAATCGATTTTTTTGCATTTGCTTATAGTTTGAACCTTCAAGGAATATGTGTGCGAGAGGATTTTTCGATATCTTTTTTTTTTGAAGATATTACGTGTCTTAGAAGGAGGTGCGCAACGCCCGATTTCAGGTATACGCAGTCGGCGCACGCATGCTGAGGGAAGATCTCAAGCTCGGACAAAAGAACCAAGAATAGCTGGGAGAATTTTTAAGGAAGTTGAGGTGGGATAGTCCCAAGTAAGAGTTTTGAATGTTGTCGTTTAGAAATGCTTTGTACTAAATAATTAAAAATTTTGATAAGACTAACGATAGTTATTATGATAATAAATTCATTATCGAAAGATTTTAAGTCTTACTATACTGTTTATTTAATTTTACTACATAATTTTACATAAATGGATTAATTTTTGTATGTTTTGTACAAACTTAGAAAAAAAAATATGGAAAATAAAAATAAAATATTTTATATTTTTAAAAAAATATCAAAGCAATTAATATGAAAAAAAATTTTAAAAAAAATATATTTTAATAGTTAAAAAAAATAGGTATTAGATAATTAAAAAATCTTAAAATTCCGGTGTCTCCAAGAGGCAACGCTGTAAAGTATTTACTGTTGGTTCCATTGATATGCTTGTATATGAATATTTTTTGTGTTTATTGTGATCAGCTGTTGTAAACAAGTAAAAAAAAAAGAATAATAATAAAAAAATCAACAAATATTGATAAAAATGGTAAAAATTTTTTTATGTGGAAGCTAAAATGCGTTACTGAGGCTGTATACAATCAAAGATTAAGCCAACAAAGTGTTTGTAAACGGAACCGAAAATCAAGTGGCTCCTAACTTCTGTGACAGTGGTCGTCGAATTGTTGACATGCGATCATTTGGAGAAAACTTAAAATGTTCTTCATGTAATGAAACACTTTCATTATGTTATATTACTAATGAAAAACGCTGTGGTCTAGCATCACTACTAACCATAAAGTGTGATAAATGTCGTAACATACAACACAGTATCAACAGACAGTACACATATATCGAAGGACAATAAGGAACATTATAATGTTAACACTGAAGCTGCACTAAGTAATTATAAGTTAAACAAGTAAATTAATTAAATAATTAAAACAAACGCTTTAAATTATTGATTTTTATTTTATTTTTAAAAACTAATACCCATTGTAAATCTATTATTAGTTAAACTTAATATTATTTACTTGCACCATAAGTTTTAATTATATAAATTTGTACTATACAATTTAAACTATTTAAATTACCCGCCATATTTCAGATAAAACGTAAATCATTCACAAGTACGTTTAATAATTGTTATTTTTCATAAAGTTAAATTTCCTATTTTTGAATTTTTTTTTAAATAATCGCGAAATTTCAATGTCTAACATAGTCAAATTTCCTATTGATGGCATTTCAAATTGACGTATTCTCCATAAGACTATATGTATTGTTAATTTCGATTTTTATTTAAATAGGTTTCCTAAAGACCTTAAATTTTTCATAGAAAATTTCTGAACTAATTAAACTATCGAAATAAATCTATACAAAAGCAGTTTTCATATTTTACGTTTAACGCCTCAACCTCCTTAATACTAAACAAGGTGAGTTTTATGAAGAATTGGAAGGGTTACTTCATGGCCCTGGAATAGCTGATTAGCTGTAAGTATGAATTTTTTAATTTCATCATGTCAGAAACGTGATCGAAATCTTTAAACGCGTATGTGTCCAAATTACGACCTCGGCTCCATGATTTTGTCACTACCGCTTAACCAACCTCTTTGAAATTTTGACACACTGTTCAGAAATGCTGTCATTTTCAGTCGAACTGTGGAAAATTTTTTATCTCTGAATTTTTTTTTATCGATTTTTGAGCTGAAAATTTGGCGGAAATCGAACCTGAAATTTTGAGTAACCGCCATTTTGTTATTTCGTATGGTAAAAATTTTTCCGTAGTCCGACCGAGAATTACACATATATATTATAAGAATCTTTTTGTCTTTTCTGTTTCAGACGTTGCTGGCACTTGGAATCATGGAACTGAGCGAGGTATCATTTTTTAACACGCCCGTATGCAGATGTGTTTAGATCAAAAAAATTTACTCCAAAGTTTAATAGGCCATAGGCCACTTGTTTCATATAACATTCTCACCTATTGAAAAGCGAAAAAGCTCCCATGTCAGACCGGCTCTCTGTTAAAAATTTGAATCTCCACACTTCCTTCCCATCAGAACAAAATATATACTCCCTAATTCTCTCAAATTAACTCTAAAATCATTCAAAGTAAACTATATCAAAGGAACTAAAAATAACTATATAAACATAAAATAATAAATATTAACATTTCAATTATCTAATCCTTTCCTCCATCGTACCTTCAAAATAACCCTGTAGTTGACGCGCCCTCAAATCAAATCAAATCAAAATCCAAAGTTTAATAAATAATATCTAAAGTTTTTTTTTAAATATGTCTTATACTTTTTGAAAAAAAATTCCCAAAAAAACGTGAAATTTTCGTGATTTGGAGTAGTATGGCCCCTTAAAATATGTATAAATGGAATATTGACCTGAAGTTTCATCTGTGACTGCATTATAACCAACAAAAACTTTTTTACTTACCAAATTCGCAAGATCTATGTCTGCTCTTTTATCGTTAACAGTAACATAAAGTTTTTCCCCTTTAAAAATTTTAGGTACGGAGTCTTCACCAAACATATCCTGTAACATTTCAATCAGACATTCCTAAAAAAAATATCATTCTCTGAATGCATCTTGTATTCTTTAGTGATAAATGGCAGGTCGTAAAAAATCGGTCTAATTGACGGAGTTTTACAGACTATATAGGATGAATTAGACACAGAATTACATACAGAGAAAGAATAAAAGTAAGAGTAACTTTTGAAAAAAAAATAAATAAAAAAATACCTTAAAATGCATTCTGTCAACTTTGACACTAGTAGTCATATTTTTAATAGGAGTATCAAGTAAATCTGCTTGTAGAATTGCAGCAACTATTGCATCGGCATACATGTCGTTTACTGGGTTCGCAATCCACTAGAATTAAAAATAAAAGAATAGAAATATTTACCAATATATTATTTACTAAAATATTTTATTTATACAAGTTGACGAAAAACGGGAAAACAATAATTGTAGAACATGTCAGCATACTATAATAAAAATACAGTAAAATATGTAAGTTATAGGCCAAGGCCTAAAATATCACTCAAAAACCTCACGAATATATATATATATATATATATATATATATATATATATATATATATATATATATATATATATATATATATATATATATATGCATATGCATATGTATATGCAGTAAAATATGTAAGTTATAGGCCAAGGCCTAAAATATCACTCAAAAACCTCACGAATATATATATATATATATATATATATATATATATATATATATATATATATATATATATATATATATATATATATATATATGCGCCAGGGAGGTTTCCAATGTTATCTTAGATGGTATGGAAGCTTACATTCCATTTTCGAAAAAATGTCCTTCTAATGGCAAGCCTTGGTTTGATCGAAAATGCAAAGAAGCTGTTGCTTCTAAACATCTTGCCTACCGACAATGGCGTGAAAATCCTAACACCATAAATCGTAACACCTTTGTTCGTGCCCGGAACAGATGCAAAAAAATTATCGACGAAACCAAGGAGGCACACAATCAGCGAATTAGAAACAAACTTCTCGCTTGTTCCAACAATTCCAGGTCCTTTTGGTCAGTCGCTAAGGCAGTTGGTCAAAATCTCACCAAATCTACCATACCACCATTCACACGGCCAGATAGTTCTATTGCAACGACACCTGTTAAGAAAGCAAACTTGTTTGCCGAATTGTTTGCTTCACATTCTACTGCCGATTTCCAAGGAAAAACACCGTGCAAAAGTGCATTCAAGGATGCCCAATGTTGTCTTCAGACAGCGTATCATAAAACGTATTTTAATGAAGCTAGACACCAAAAAAGCTTCTGGCGCTGACAGAATACCTGCCATAGTTCTCAAAAACTGTGCAAGGGAACTAACACCCGTTTTCTGTAGACTTTTCAACCTATCCTACAGAAAGGGAATATTTCCTTCCTGCTGGAAATGTGCCACAGTTCAGCCGATACCTAAAAAAGGCAAGAAGACCTTGCCAAACAACTACCGACCAGTCGCACTGCTTTCAATAATATCGAAAGTCATGGAAAAGGCTGTCAACCAGCATCTTCTAAAATACCTTGAAGGATTCAACATTATTAGCGATCACCAATATGGCTTTCGTAAATATAGCTCAACAGGAGATCTTCTGACTTACGTAACACACGTTTGGAACAACGCAATTGAACACTGGAGAATCTCGAGCGGTTGCTCTCGACATATCCAAGGCATTCGACCGTGTTTGGCACGATGGGCTGTTGGCTAAGCTACGCTCTTATGGTATGTCTGAAAAGTTCTGTTTGTGGCTCTCATCTTTCCTCAGAGAGCGTTCTTTACGAGTCGCAGTCGACGGATTTCTTTCTAACACCTTTACTGTTAACGCCGGTGTGCCCCAAGGCTCCATACTGTCTCCTACCCTCTTTCCCATTTACATTAACGATCTGCTGGTAAAGCCATATAACTCCATATTTTAAAATGATAGGTACTTTGTAGCATGTTAACTACAAGAAAAAGTTGAGCAGAAGAAAGGATGAATCTTTCATATGTTTCAAATTCTCATACTTTTGAAACTATAAAAAATTTATGAACAACCCACTTCTTTCATCCACCTAAGTTTCTTTCGTATTTTAAGTATTGTACCTATACCAAATTTGAAATTGATATTTACTCTCATGCGGGAGTTATCCTATAAACAGAGAGACTGACCGACGGAAATTGGAAACTCTGTTTTTCGTTATCTAAAGGCCCTGACATATGAAGAAAGGAAGCTGAGAATTATTTTTCCAAAACAAAATACTTCCATTAGCCAGTCGAGTAAAAATGGAAAATTGAATTTTGTATATTACTTTTGGTATAATGATTGTGTTTATCACTCATTTTCTGCAGATATTTTCAAAGTCCTTTCAATTTTTCCATTTTCCAAAGAGTTTATGATCAGATAAAGAAAAACCTTGTTTTAATTCAACCACCTTTGTATGTTACTTTTGAGAATAACAAACAATAATGAAACGTATTGAAAAGTCTTACCTCTAGTGTGACTAATTTGGGCTCTATAGTTATTTCTACGACATTAAATGCTTTTATTCTTCTGTCGCCTTCTAGAGTTTCCATCAAACCGCACACTTGAGCCAGAAGATGCCTTAATACACCCGGATTACCCGAATAATGTAAACTTTGCCTTTGCGTAATTTCACTAAGGCTTAAATCAGTGTACTCTGAAATAAAAAATAAATAGGAAGAATATAAAGTACAAGCAACGTAAGAAGTTTAAAGATGAAAATAAATTTTAATATATTTAAATCCCATCAAAAACATAAAATGTAAAAAAGGCCAAGTCTAGCAACGCAGTCCTTCCACCACAAAAAGTTGTGAGATCTCATGTAAAACCAAGTCAGTTATTTTAGTTAGTATCTATGGAAGCACCTATTCAACAACTTTCTCATAAATTGTTATCGATTTAGGTACCTACCAACATTTATAGTGACCGTATCAATATTAGACATCTTTATTTCTAAAATAAATATAATGACTTGGCAATCACACGGCAACATAATCACATAAGAATAATCTACTATTTCGATTGCTAAGTAAGTCTAACCAGTGCACTTAAGAATAAAGTATTTTAAACAGTAGATTAACGTATGTGATTATGTTGCCGTGCGATTGCCAAGTCATTATATTTATTATAGAAATAAAGATGTCTAATATTGATACGGTCACTAAAAATGTTGGTAGGTAACTAAATAGATAACAATTTATGACAAAGTTGTTGGATAGGTGCTTCCATAGATACTAACTCAAATAACTGACTTGGTTTTACATCAGATCTCACAACTTTTTGTGGTGGAAAGACTGCGTTGCGAGACTTGGAATTTTTTTACATTTTATGTTTTTGATGGGATCTCATTTCTTTTTGTAGGTAGTCCTCTTTTTTTTTCTTCTCGGGTAATATTTCTTGTACCTCAGCTATGGATTTTCTTAAAGCCCACTCCCTGTCTCTACTGGTTTTTCTCAAAGGCTATGATGTAACAATTTTTGACAAGTCTGGACGATAAGTGCTTCTAAGTCGATTATATTCAACGATTGCGGATTCCTGAGCTTTGATACTACCGAAGTCGACATTAATTAGATGTAATCCGCCCAGACTTGTCACTCTGGAAAGTGCCACGTATCCTTGACCGCATGTGAACACTGAAGAACCGCTGGCCATTAGTGCACTGTTTAGACTTAGCCCCTGACTTTTGTGTATGGTAAGAGCATAGGCTATACATATCGGAAACTGTTCGCGATGAACATAAGCTCTATTAATAATTTCAAATTTAGTTTTGACTGGACCAAGCTCGTAAAGATGTTCATTATTAAATGTAATATGTTTTTTTTAAATTTTTATTTGTATTTTCAGGATCAACCTTTACTCCTTGTGCTATACCGATAAAACCGTTGACTAAGCCAAGACTCACGTCAATATTTCGTCTTAACATGACTTTTGCTCCTATTTTAATAACTATATTCTCTTCTAGTCCTGCTGTCATGAAAGCATCATCTTCATACTTTTTTATAATTAAAAGTATTTCGCTTAACAATTTTTTAATTACACGAAGTAGGTAAGTATTATTAAACGAATATATTTGATAAATGAAAAATATTATTAAATATAATATATTAGTTAATAAATTATTCATAATTATGGATTGTTTAGTGATTAATTAACTTTATACGACGTATTATTTACCGGGACTCACGGTTGACCTTACATTATGCTATGTATGGCTGAGGGCTGCGCGCTCTCCGCACTTTGACTCATGTCAAAAACGGTTAAGCGTATAAAAAAATGTTTAGAACAAAACTTGTAGAGAATTTTATGCTCTACAATTTTCATAATAGATGCAAATATCATTGAAACCATAGGAAGCGAGATATTTGCGAAAAACCGATTTTTGTGACCTTAAAACGCGGACACGAGATTTTATGAGACTTTTGAGACAACTTTTAGAATGCCAAAATAAAGGTTTATACAAGTTTACAGCTTATTATCTTTCATTCCGAGGTTGACCTTCTTTTTTGGCTTAAGTGACTGTACAATTTAGAAAACAGGACTGAAATTTCGGGATGTTTCAGTTTTTCCTTCCTTTATAGGCTAAACACTAACTAAATTCAAAATTTGAAGTTTGTGTGTCTGCTAGAAGTACCTTGGAATTTTGATGATCGGTGAGTGTGTGACAAAATTAAAGAACCTCGACTGGCGATAGTTCGTAAACTATAAGGTATAAATAGTAGGTAATTTAGGAATATAGCTAGTATAGTATGTCCTCTTGGTCACTGAAAATTCAGGCTTCTAGCTTTATCCACAATGAAGTTACAGGGGGGGGGGGGGTCGAAAGTGCCGTGAGTGGCTTCGAGAAAAGGATGGTACGGCTGTGCTTTCTGCTCGACTTGGCGGGGGCACTGCCGTGCCCCCAGATTACTTAAAATTTCTACTATTATTACTGTACATATAGTAAAGGAATTCAAAACCCTAAAACAATACTTTGAACATCACGACGTTTTCGGCATTTTTTTTATTAACTACCTGTTACTTAAACACTGGTGGGCAAAAAAATCGACTCAAACTATTTGACTTCATTTAACACGGATCCTAGAATTTAGTGCTCATATATTTTTACGGATTTTAGTATAATTTGAAAGTCCATTCTATTCTCCTAATAATACCAAATTCTATAGCATACCTCATGCTTTTTACTGATTAAAATGACTGAAAGGGGAAATAAGCAGAACAAGGACTGAAAATAGGGGATAAGAGAAAGGAAAAATTAAATTTTAAGTTTAACAATTAAATTTATCGATAAAAACCAAAATCAATATTTTGTATTACCCCACCTAGCGCTTATTTCTGCTTCCTGCCGGTTTTTCACCTGAGCTTTTCATCACGGCCTGGTTTTTGAAACCCTCATCCCATATATGTGCTCGATTGGATTGAGATCAGGAATCCGGGCAGGCCAGTCTAATGTGGGTATTCCCACTTCCGCCACCGATGCAGCAGCATGTGGCCTCGCATTGTTGTGCATTAGCAGGAAGCTATCGCCAATAAACCCAGCGTAAAGAACGACGTGTACCTGCAGAATCTCCTCAATGCACCGGTGAGCAGTTAATCCACCGCTACCAGACGCATCAGTCATGAAAACCAAATCGGTTTTCGCATCCAGTGAGATGCCTCTCCACCATGACAGAACCTCCTTCGTAAGCGACCGTTTTAGTAATGCAGCACTGCGCATAGCGCTCTCCAGGCCTCCTACACGCTCATCTTCTTCCATTTTGCCATGTAGGCACATTCGTCGGAGAATAAAATGGAGCGCCATTGCTCTAAGGTCCAGTCGACATGTTCTTGAGCAAATCTGAATCGCGCTTGTCAAGGGGCTGATGTCAATTTGGGTTCGTCAGCTGGTCTTTTCGGGGTTAGGTCAGCTTCTTTAAGTCTTCTTCCGACTCTCCAATGACTGGCAGCCCGACCACGAACTTGTTCGAGCTCCTGCTGGACCTCCGGGCCGGTCAAGTGACGATTTCTTGGAGTTGTGTTGACAATGAAGCGGTCGTCTCGCTCCGAGGTACATCTTCTTCTTCTCTTGGTAACGACTGTAGACAGCTGACTGGCTCAGGTGCAGTTGAACAACGACTACACGTTGGCTATGACCTTCTTGCAATAGGGCAATGACTTGTGCCGTTTCCTCCGGGGTTGTATCCATTTTCCGATGACGTAATTAGTGAGCAGATATAGCAGACGATGTATAGCAGATGTTGACGATTCAAGTATTCCGATAAAGAAATGATAGGAAAATGCAGTTGCATGTGTTTTTATAGTTTTTACAGCAACGAGTACCTTGCATAGCGAGCAAAAACGGTTCTACTGAGTAAAACCGTTTTAATCAGTAAAACTTTTTGGAAATCCAAATATTTTTGGTATTATTGGAAAGCGTAGAAAATCAGCATATCAGCATTCTAATGACACCAAAAATAATACCACTGTTTGAAAATTAAATTCAAGGATCGGTGTTAAATGAAGCAAAATCGTTTAAGTCGATTTTTTTGCTCACCAGTGTATTTTAAATGTATTTTTAAAATTATTATGCCCAGCTTGCTAAAGTGGTGTTAAAATTAACTCTAAGTTGCAACACCAATTGACTGCCATTATTATTTTAACACTATTTACAGCTGGAATTAGGAGTTGACTCAACAATGATAAACCTGTCTGTAATTATTGCGCTGATTTAAAATGGTATTTTGTCACAGTTACACACTAATACACTTAGTCCAGCGTTTCTCGAATTGTTTTATTGTATCAAAAAAAAATTCTTTTGTTGGCGCTTCAAAAAATGATGTCATGGCGGCTTTTCATTCATCATCTAAAGAAAATGTTCCGCCCGTGAAGTCTTTCTTCGGATATTTAATACGAGTCACACGGAACTAAATCAGCACTAGGGTGGATTTTGTAACTCTGTGAATCCACAGCCTTCGGTAATGGTTTGAACTGGGCGAATCTTGTGGACCCCACAGTTGTGCAACAGCAAAGTTTTTTCTGACGTTTATCCTTAATGGTCTGTTTGAGGTTTTCAATCGTCCTTTGCAGTCCCCAAAAACCATAGCCGTGAACTTTCCATAAGACGAGAGTTTTTGCGGTCTTTAGGGGTGGACAATCCTTACGAACCCATTGCGTCGATTCCTGCTTCATGGGAGGATCCCAATAAAAGACCCTCTCGTAACAATTCAGGAACAATCGTTCTTTAAACGGCCAAATGTTCTTGAGAAATTTCATTCCTTGTCAGTTTCTGGCATAAGGAGTTTGGGGATCCATCGCATAGAAACTTTTTCATCCGTAAATCTTAGAGCACAATCTTGGAAATTGTAGTTTCGGATGCTCCAGCATTTTTAGCAAGCGCAAGGATCTTCATTTATTGATCTGACAGAAGCAACTCCTTAACAAGCCTGATGGTTTCCTTAGTTCTAACCTGAACCGGTCTTCCTGATCTGGGGTCATCCTGAATTGAGTCTCGGCCCCATCGGAACTGTTGAGAACAAAATTTGGCTTAGAAATAAGAAGTGTCGTACACCTGGGACATTCTTTCATGAATAACTTTTCATTCATTTCCCTCTTTAGTGAGAAACTTCATCATTGCACGATGCTCTAAGTTACTTCCACTCATTCTTCAGAAAAACACACGGAAGAACTGCAAAAATTCATATAAAATTCCTTCAAATTACTTAGAACAGCGGTCATTTGACAAGTAATTTTTTGTAATGACGTCATTTTCATGGCGGGTAGTAGTAGTAGTTGTGGGGAGACTCAATGCCTATCAAATAGAGCAGAGGGATCCTTTTTGCCAACTTCAAAGAAACCTTCCCCAAACATCCCAATCACCATGATTTACGCGAAACCTCCCAGACCTGACCTTAAACGTCAAGATGTTACCTCACGTCAGGGTGTCGGCTTCTTTCCTTTGGAGCACTCTCGCTCCGAAGATCTCATACCTGGGACTTCCCAGGGCCACACGTGTAATGAAGATGGCGTCTTCTCATCCTTCAGACAGCCCAGGACATGTCGGGTCGTCTTATTCTCATCGCTAGGTAGATAACTTAAACAAACACCACTCTTATAAATAAAGGTTTTCTGTTGATGAAGTAATTTCGCAAATTCGTTTTGTACAAATAATTCTTCAGTATTTATATAATATTAATTTTTCGAAACAGAATGTCGCTTATAACCTGATTCTGGACTTCTTCCAGCAAAATTTCGTTAAGATCTGTTCAGCCGTTTTTATGAGATGCCGGAATATACGAATAGAAAAAAAGACTAAAAATGTCTTCTTCTTCTTCTTAATGTCCTCCTATCGGAGGTTGGAAATCATCGTCGCTATTCTGACTTTGCTCGCAGCCGCTCGGAACAACTCGATACTGCCGCAACCGAACCAATCTGGCAGGTTTTTCAACCATGAAATCCTACGTCGGCCAACACTTCGTTTCCCCTTTATCTTTCCCTGCATTATTACTCATAGCAGAGCACATTTAGATCCTCTTATTACGTGGCCGAAGTACTCAAGTTTTAGCTTTTTTATAAGGTTGACTATCTCGTATTCTTTGTTCATCTTTACAAGGAATTTATGATTTGTCATTTTATCGGTCCAAGGTATGCGCCACTTTCTACAGTAACACTACATCTCAAAAGCTGGAAGTTTATCCAACTGGTTCTTTTTTAGTGTCCAAGCCTCCACTCCATATAACACAGGGAAAACATAACATCAAAGCATTCGCAACCTAAGTCCAATGTTAACATCTCCACAACATAACAATTCACGGTGTTTGCAATAATTAAACTTATATTATTTCGTGGAAATTTGTTTATTAACATACATTTAGTTTTATTAAGATTAATTTCTAATCCTTACTCAGTACAGCTATCATTTACAGTAATTCTGAAGCATTGCTCGCTAATAAGACTGTGTTGTCTGCATATCAAATATTATTTATTGTCTCTTCATTTATGATAATACTGGCTTGCTCCTATTCCAGGACTTCATTAAAGATATCTTAATTGTACATATTAAACAAGAGTGTAGAGAGGGCGCAACCTTGTTTTACTCTTCCACGTATTTCGATGTCCCCGGTTAATGTATTTTCTACTTTTATGTTGGCTCTGTATCTCCAGTATATGTTGTTGATAATTCTAATATCCCTTGAGGCCAAGTTTTTCGTTTGAAGGATTTTCAGTAGTTTATCTCTATATATACTGAAATCTATTCATGTTTTCAAAAATATAGTTAATGTATAGATACAGTTTTTTTTTTAATCATTTGGCTGGTGTAGTTCCGCCATTCAGCCAGTAGCTTCGAATATTTTATACTGAATTTTCAGTGGAATCAAATATTATTCGTAGAGATTGAGCTGTCGCTACTTATTTAAAAAAAAAAAATGATAAAAAAACAAAGCAAAAATGACCTTAATTAACAGGAACATGGACAGGTTTACAGTCGCCCTGGTCCAATCAGAGCATTTTTTAACAAACAGGTAGGCCCGCGGTAACATAAATTTAGGAATTTTGACAGCAAGACAATGGTTATATCCAGAATTCAAAGTTTAATATTGTTTTTGTATAAATAAGACATAATGATCCTTCGAGTTTGAAAATTCTCTAAAAGTGTAAGTACATGTACAAAGTTTAACAGTCTTGTGACAGACACAGTTAAAATTTTGTTATATGTATGGTTTTTTGTCGCTTTATTATTACAGTAAATCTCACAAATTAGAACCACTTTGTGCACCGGGCAGTTCGAATTTCTGAAAAGTTCGAATTTCTGGACATTTTTTTTTTTACAGAAAATGATAAAATTATAATAAAACTAGTTATGTAAGCTTTATTTTAACACAAAACAGTTTTTATTTATTAACATTTAATTAATTGAACATATTAAATTCATAGAAAAACTTTTAAAAAGTTTTTTAATTATTAGGTATTTAATTGGTTTTTAACATAAAATCAGTAATACTTGTTTGTTTTTTTGATTTATTTAAACTGGATACAACTTTCACACGTATGAACACTTCACTTTGACCTTCAGTCATCAACTGATCCAAATTTGTACAAGCATATCAAATTTCACACGCATATGACCGAATTGTACACACCACGAATAACTCGGTGATTCCCCGTTTTATTTTTACTTTAATGAGCGAAAAAAAAAATTTGTAGTGAAAATACAAAAAAAAAGTAAAAAAAAACTTCCAGAAATTAGAACCCCCTGTTCTAATTTTAGAGCGTTTAATTTGGTTTTTCGCCTATTTAGTTCAAAATCATAGAAAAAAAAATTTTTCTAGTGGAAATAAAAACCAAAAAAAAAAAAACAACACTTCCAGAAATTAGAACCACAGGTTCTAATTTCAGAGCGTCCAATACATTGAAATGGCCGGTTCTAATTTCTGGACGGTTCGAATTTGTGACGGTTCGAATTTGTGAGATTCTACTGTATTACATAACGAGGTTCAATTTAAATGAGTTCTTAATTATGAAAATAATTATAGAATTCAGAAGTTTTCCACTCACTAGATAAGTCATCAGCGCTCAAAACATGATAATTAAAATTTCTTTTCACTAGAACTCCTTGAACAGTCTTTCCAGGCTTTCCTTCCTCAACTGCCAATGATCCCATGACTTTTGCGGTTTTTTCACCTCGGAAATACAATTCTACTGTATGAGTATTTCTAGGATTGTGAAGTTGAATGGATGTGTTCTGATCTTCCTCAAATTCACGCTGTAATGCTGCCTTTAAACGTGACATTTCGTTTTGTTCTCCATGAACAAGAACCTAAGTTGGAGATTAGATTTAATATATTAAAAAAATACAACTGTTTTACAGCAATGAACAATTATAATCAATTTCTCGCACTTATAAGTATAACCAATAAAAGTAGGTTTTAGAAGCTGACATTTATAAATTGTATTTGAAACTTCTCAAGTCAACGATATATTTATCCTCGACATCATCCGATGAAGATATTCTCTTACTTAAAAGTTTAGTAAAAAAACTAAGAGAAAAAGAAATGAAAAAATTAGAATATACATATATATGTCCTTTTCTTGATTGCGTTGGTCAGATGGTGCTTTGTTAAAGTGTAAAATATATTTTTAAAATAAAATACAGTGGAAACCGTTTCTAGCGACTCCGCAGAAACGGTCAATTTACGGTCTTTTAGCCAATAGTCACAGCAAACTATTACATTTTCTTGTAAATAAAAATCACATACGTTCTAGACTACACACTTCATGATTAATGAACAGAATAAAGTTAAAAGTTCAATTATTTCAAGTAAAAAATTTGATTGAGATATAGACACATACTTGAATGTATTACATACTATACTATCTGAGATAATTACTTTTTGCACTTAAAATGTGCTTGCATTTGATGATGCATTCGCGGCAACGCCTTATAATATAATTATCCTCATTTCTATTAACCCCTTCGTTGAAAGTAAAAATTTTTTATGACATTGCTACTGCACTGAGAGCTTTGTTAAGTGATGGTACGAGAAACTGTTGTTCTTGTCGACCTTCATTTTCGTCAGTAATCACACCAGAGGAATGTCATCCTAATCATATATATCATATACAGGGTGTGCCATAGGTATGGAATAATGATTCCACAGCATTTATTAATCGGTGTATCAAAAAATGTTTAAACAAAAGTTATAGGGCATTATACGGCGCACATGCTGACGTTGACAATAAAATGTTTTGAACTGTCAGTTCGAAGAAATTAGGCCATCTTAATTTTTTTAAATGGAAAGCCCTATATATCATATTATTTTTGAGTCCTAAAAATTCTAGATATTATTTCTCTAACATACCATATGTCTAAATTGAACTGTTTTGGAATTATTGATATTTTGAAATTAAGGAAATCAAATTAATTTTTTTTTTTTAAGTTCAGGTTAGTGTCAAATATTTACTGTCAGGTTCGACTTAACGCGTCAAAAAATGATTTATTGACGAAAACGTTTATTGCTGCATTTTGTGAAACTGCAATTTGAACGTAATATCATAATGGTACATTTAACAGAAACTGAAAGAATCACTTTGTTAATGACGGTTGGTTACGGAGATCGTAGGAGAACACAACAGGAGGTTTGTGATCTTTTTAACGCAGAATATCCGAATCGAGAATCTATTACCCAATCCGTAGTTAGTAAAACATTAAAACGATTTAGACAATAAGGTCATGTTAAGGATCGCTCTAAATATGGACCTCCAAAAGTTAAAACAAGCGATGATAAAAAGTTAGATGTTTTATTGGAAATTACAGAAAATCCCCATACAGCCACTCGTCAGTTTTGCCTAGACCACAACATAAATAAAGTTGTCTTAACGAAAGAGTCACTGGATAATCGACAGTCATTCTTAAAGACCACAAAAGATAAACGTGTGAGCAGGGATTTGTGGACGTCATATCATTGGTCCCTTTTTTATCAATGGAAATCTTACAGCACAGCGGTATTTACAGTTACTCCAAGAGCAAATAATTCCAATTTGTGCAGGTCTTTTTCCCGATGAAAATAATTTGGATGACAGGCATCTGTGGTATCAACAGCCCTTCCTCACTATGAAATCAATGTTCGTAGATATTTAGATGCGATTTTTCCTAATCGATGGATAGGCAGAAGAGGTGCTGTAGAATGTACTGTAGAATGCCCGACTTTACGTCGTTTTTTTATGGTGTCGTTTGAAAACCAAAGTTTACTGAAGTCGACCTGAAACTGTAGAAGATTTACAACAAAGAATTCAATATGAAGTAGCACAGATCAGCCCGGATTCTCTGCAAAACTTTGTTCAGGCTGTTTATGACACATTGGGTCATTGCCTCGCTGTTAACGGTAGACATTTTGAGTTATTGTTACCTTAAAAATAAACCTAGAGTATTTATTAAGAGTTTTTTCCATTTAAAAAATAATCAAGATGGCGCAATTTCTTCCAACTGACAGTTCAAAACATTACATTGTCAACGTCAGCATGTGCGCCGCATAACACCCTATAACTTTTATTTAAACATTTTTTTAATACACTGATTAATAAATGCTGTGGAATCATTATTCCCTACATCTGGGGCACTTTATACATATACTGCTAAAACCATATCATGGGTTTAAAACAATTAGCAGTGGTTCTTTGAGGGATTTCCTCTGACGCTTTTCATATCCTTAAAGTGGCATCAAAAACGTTACAAACTTTTTGTTCAACTTTTTTTGATATTTTTATTATTATTATTTTTTATAAATCCCTGATCCATAGGTTGTAAAACGGAAGTGACGTTTGGTTGTGAAAACACACCATCATGCACACTGCATTTTGACGATTACTGTATGAGCAGGACAGTTATCGAACACAATTGTTTTGTTTGTTTCTTTGCTTGAGCTGGGCGTCTCGGGTACGTAGCTATTTTTAAAAAATCTCTGATGTCATCCAAGACTTGGGACTGTTTTCGTAAATTATAGGTAGGGAGTAAATATTTTTGAAACATCGTGATTTTTTCATTTGAAAATCACTAAAAGCTTTTTTTACACGATCCTGTCATCTTCGTAACAACCATAACGATAATTCTTGTCTTACGCATTTTTTCACGCGAACATTGTTCACCTATACATTTAGATATCTTGTTTGAGGCCATACTGCAAACGAGCTCATTACATATGTATTAAAAACTATCAACTGGCTTTATACAAAGCCTGTCACTTCTGAAATATCATTCTCTGTATGTCGCCAGGTACATCGATTGCTTCGCGACAAATTCCTCCGTTGACAATATCGTGACGAGCTCGGAAACAAATTCAGGGAGAAGAAGGGTTGAAATTCTCCTTGCCCAAGTCATTCGCGGTCATTTACTTTTTTCTGAAGAGTAGATTCACTGATTGGCACATTTGTATTTGTTCACACGTTCCTTTGTGACGTCATAATAGCGTCAATTAATAAACCTGATTCAAAATCTATAAATATGCAAGTGTTCTGCATGTGGTGAAATAACACACTATTCGCGTCGTAGACAACAATGAATCCAAACACAAGAGCTATTAGTATGTAATGGAAGGGAAGGAAAGTTCACGTAAATTTGCGTATATATGAGTTTAAAAGAAGTGCCCTAAGTGTTATTTTAGATTATTAACTCCAGAAAAATAAACAACAATAACCGTAGAACGTTATAGCCGGTACATTTCTCCGGAAAATCTGATAAAAATGCGTTGCTTTATACAAGTACAACATGTTATAATAAGCGGTTGTCTGTTAAGGTTCTTATATAGGATTTAGACGGAACTGCTACAATTTGCCGTTGTCGCTATAAATAGTTTCGACTGTTTCTTGAAAATTAATAACATTCTGGTTGAAAAACTTATTATTCTCATTATTATTATTATAACGTTTAATTTTAAAAGAAAAATATTCATAGTGAAACTTAATAAATCACGGTTCTTGGGATTAGATCGTGTCAAATTGGAGTGACTTCCTGAAATTTTTTTTATGATACTTCTAGGTATTTTCAAGAAACTTTACTCTTCGAGATAAGAAAACTGAATGTCCATGGAGGACAAGCTAAGTATTTATCACTGACAGGTTACGATTTATATCACATGTGGAAAGCGATTATATACCTGGGTCACTGTTTGTTGAAGACCAGTCAGGTAGTGGCTTGTGCTTCTCTGATGTCATTCAGTGTTTTAACTCCGAAGGAATAAGTTTATTGAAATCGTAAACGAGAAGTCAGTAAATTATTTTAATATTATGCGATCTAATAGCAAGAATCGAAAAATATTTGGTTTTTCATGCGTTTTAGGGATCCCCATATACAGTCGGTCAAGCACGAACGTGACCGCCCGTATTCTTGAAAAAATGTGATACAAGAAAAATCTTTTGACATCAATGTATTCTTTGGTGTGCTAACAACGGCGCAATTACCTTAGTAAGTTATCCAATCGTCTGACATCTTTGATGCATGCTGTCGACGAGATTTTCTGCATACTCTGTAAATTTTTCGAATTTCGCGAGACAACTGAGTCAAAGTCCTCACAGGCTTTCCTCTCAGCTTAATCTTTACAAAGGACCAAATGTTTTTAATAGGGTTGGCGACCGGCGATTGTGAGAACCACTAGTATCTTTATCGTGCCAGGGTATCTTCAACGTGCTTCGGAATTTGACAGCATGTGCACGAAGATGTTGTCTAATAGTCTCATGGGACATATTCAAATCATTTTCTTAATTTTGCTGCTTCTTGACGCAACGTCAATTTCGGGTCCAGTGAAAATAAAAACACGATTTGTTTTTCGACTTTCGGAGTGACTGCCTACCGAGCCACGTTCTGGCAAGTCGTCGACATTTTTCGTTTCGTGAAAAACGATTTACCCACTTCTTCCCAAACGATACCGACTTTTTAATATATTTAGCGGCCACAGAATGTGTCATTTTAGGCCTCTTTGGATGGGAACAAAGAAAGACTGCCGACGTGCAAACAAGTGACTCATTTTGGATATTACGTGATTTCGATGAAACATCGGAATTGACTGATACGTTTACTAAAATGCGTCGTAGACAAAGGTTCCCTCTACCATTTTTTTGTTGAATCGCTAGAATCGCACCTACCAAAAATGAATTATGGTGGACACGTTCTTACTTGACCGACTCCCGGAAAAAACTTAATATATAAAATACTATTTAAATAATCAGATTCGCTAAAGAAACTTAGATTTAAAAGAATAGGTTTAAGCTTAAAACCTCCCTAAACCTTATTAACTCAGTTAGTTTTCGCCGGGGCTCTAAAATAAGACTAGAACTGACCCTAGTACCGATATTGACGGTCTACATTTGCCAGTATGGTGGCATTCAGTTTTTAAAATTAGTTTCGAATGTAAAATTTATAAAAGATATAAGAAAGGCCTATGTCTAAAGGTTTTAAGTGTAGACCTGGTTTTTGTTAATAAATCTAATCGCGGGTTTTTCATAAATCACTGAATAAAAGTAACTAAATAAATTTTTTGTATTTAAACGAATTTAAAGTAAAGGTTACTTACAACATGAGGTGGTCTCAAAATTTTTATAAACTCGCTAGTCTGTTGGTAGTCTGTGTGAGCTGAAAATGAAATATAATCGACTGACATTTTAAGAGGCAATTTCTGGCCAGTCATCGTTGTAATTTCTTCAGGTTCAGAAAGAATCGTTTTTGCCAAGGTTCCTTCAACACAGTAACCTGAAATAATAAAAAGTATATACGTGGACCAACAGAAACTTCAACACATACAGGATCTTATGAAAATAACTTATATGCTGAACCTGGTAAATCCGTGTATTAAAAGAAAATGCAAAAATATTAATAAATAACACTTGAGGCGTAAGGGGGGAATTTGAAGACACTTCAAACCACAGTGGCGGAAAAATACAATTTTCAAATTCCTCTATTTCAAGAACCCTCTCACCCTGAAGCAATAGCGCTCAAAAACCATAAGTTCCTTTTTTTTAATTCAATTATTAAATATGTACCAAATTTGAAATTGAAATTTCATTTAGTACGAGAGTTATCATTAATGTTTAACAATTTTTGGATTCCTGAATTCCAAGAATCACCCTCTCGCTCTAAACCCATAGCGCTCAAAAACTATAGTTTTCCTTTTTACTTCAAGTATTATGTGTACCAAATTTGAATACGAGAGTAATTGTGCCAACAGACAGACAGACTACCAAATTGAAAACTCTGGCTTTCGTGATTTAGGGACCCTGATACTTTAAAAATTGCAAAAAATCTCAAAGAGTGACTTTTTCACATATACAGTGAAATCCCATTATAACCAACTCCAAAAAATTACTAAAAATGTTTCGCTATATCCGAAGTTCGTTACGAACAGTAAACAAAATCTAATATCATTTTTCACTACTTTTTTCATTTAGATTAGGCGCTAATGGTTAGAAAAATAAATAATAATAATTATTAAATTAAAAGAAAACTAATGTTATTATTATGTATGTTGGTACATATACGAGTATAAACGAAAACATTAAAATACATAGTTTATACAATAAAATCAGCAATTTTCGTTTGTACAATTTTACTGGAAAAAAGAAATGGTGTTTATATAATTGTCAAGGTCACAAAAACTATTCCATATATGTTCAGTAATTTCACGAGATTCCAAAAAATTGCGAGTTTCAGTCATTTTCTTAGTCATTTCTGAAATGGATGGAATATAAATATTATCTCCCTCTCCAAGCTCATCTTCGTCGTCATTATCGCTTAAAATCTTTCCAGAAGTCACTGATGTCACAATTTGATCATCAGTTAATATTTCTCCCATCATTAATTCATTATCAGCACATACATATTCTTCAAAATTAAAGTGATTAAACATCTTTTTAATCTCGATTTTTAGTGTACTTTGTTAAATGTCAGCATCGTAAACAAATTTTAGACAATCAGTAGGATCTTCTGGATGTTTTTCAATCCACTGAGTCAACGGTAGCTCATCATTTGAGTGATATCTACATTCTTTCCTTAAAAATCCTCCATGCTTAAAACAGTTTGCAATGATTTCTCTACTGACTCTTTGCTATGCCATATGGATAAAGTTTATAGCGTCCAAGAGAGTTACAAAAAAAATGTTACCTTTATCGATCATCTCTAACATTTTCATAGGTAAAATCTTTCCATGACATTTTAAAGAATGTATCACACCTTGATCCATAGGCTGGAGCTTTGCACTTGTGTTTTGAGGCATAAAAACCAATTTTATTTGCTGTAGATCAACTTCAGGGTGCGTTGGACAGTTGTCAATCAGAAGTAATATTTTTCTGTTTATGAATTTTAATTCTTTGTCCCATTCGATCAGTTTGTTCTTAAAAATTTCTGATGTCATCCAGGCTTTACTGTTTGATTTATACTTTACTGGTAAATGTGCACAATTCTCACCGACAAACTTTAATGTCTTATCAGGCATCATGTTGTAAAACAAACCCGTTTCAACGGCATTAAAAATGTCCACATATTCATAACTTTCTCGAATTTTCGGCGATACATTGGCCAACCACTGATAAACAACAGTCATCCACTCCTACAGTTTTTCCTACTATCTTACCCCACTAATATTATGTTGGTTTTTAAATCGTTCAATCCAACTTCTAGAACAGTTAAACTCGATGATCTCTATTTTCCTTTCCAATTCACTAGCTTTCTCTTGTAAAGTTTAGCCGGTAATAGGAACACGTTCATGTCGTTTTTAACTAAACCATTTAAGGAGTCCTTTATCGACTTGGTCATGTGTAGATTTTTTTTACTTTTTTACAATTAAAGTTGTAAAGTTTCTTTTCATCATAGATTAATAAGATTCCTTGCCTCTTCTTCCATATGGTAGAAACCGTAGATTTAGTTAAATTCAACTGTTTAATATCGTGTTCGTCTTTTAAAGTAAACGCTTTACATTTTCGTGTATTCATTTTAAAATAAAAACTTAAACATTCACCTTACTACTTTGACCAAATATGCATTAGAACCACATAACACAAAAAGTGAATTGAAAATAATACTGCTTGAACTAGCGACGTGGCGTAAACAAGTAGAATAGGGGTTCCCAGCGAGTTTCGGTGAGTCTTTTAGATCAAGTCGCGGGATATCGAACAGGGAGTGGCAAGTTCGGGCTCGCTTTATCGAAGTTCGTTACAACCGGGTTCGTTATAACCGATGGGTCAAGTTCGAACACAAAACATTTCAAATTTGGCTCGCTTTAATATTCTCTTTGAAGAATTGGGAATTCCCTGGTTCCGTAAGTTCATACATACATAATTAACCCTACGTTACAAGAATCGACTGTGAGAACGATTTATAAAAATCGGGAAAAAATTAAAATCTCCAGCGAAGGTTCAACACCTATAAGTGCAACAAAACTTTCTCGTTCGAGATCATCTATCTTAGAAAGAATGGAGAAATTACGAATAAGAAGAACACACCACTAAGTCAAGATCTCAATGAGATGCTGAAAACAAAAGAAGGAGAAGGGAGTGCCACTCCGACTTTTGATAAAAAAGCTGCAGCTGAGTTTCCAGACAAGTTTGCATTGGTCTTTTTGTTGATGAGACCGCACTTTACTGGAAAAAAATGCCATCTCGAACATTCATTTCTATTGGTTTCAAAGCTAAAATAGTTGATTTCGTTTTAGTGTACCATTCAGAAACACCCCGTGCAATGCGAGGCACAGACAAGACAAGTCTAACGATCAAACAGAAAGAAAAATTTTTCGCTAGTAAACGTAAAGTTCCTTCCACCAAACACTACGGGTTCGTTATAAGCAACTAATTCATGACTTTACTGTATATTTCTTACAGAATATGTTGGGAATTTAGAATTTTTGGCGCAGTAACACTACTTAGTATATATCACCACTAAAAAAGCACTTTACTGTATTTTTCTATGCACTCGACACACCACTAAAAGCGTTTAGCTAATCATGTTAGCTTCATCAGAAGCGACGATTGACCGTCATGATTAATTAACAAGGTTAGCGAAACGTGCGTCGAGTGCAAATATTTCTCTTAGTGAGGGAAGTTAAAACAACTAAGCCCTTCCCCTTTGAAGGTAAAAATTTCATACTTATTGTAAAAATCATAATAAATACACAAACTTATTTTTACTTATTATAGTATTTAATTTTGATCTAATTCTTGGTTACTCATTAATGAACACACCAACATATTATGAATGTAATTGAAAGAAAAAGTAATTATTTAAGCTTCAAGCTAGGATTGTATGGTAAGTACCTGGCCTGGGCGCTACTACTATTCAAAAAATTATATTTTTCGTAAAGATAACCTTTCACAAGAATCGTGTCAAATTTTAAAGCTGCTGAGTGATTTAGTTTGTGAGTGGCAGCCATTTAAATAGAAGAACTTTTGTGATTTTACAACATTAGAAAAAATCGAATATCGAGCAATTTGTTGTTTTTGAACAAGAAATCGAATGTGGAGATAAAAGCAGAACTCAGTACGTTTATGGGGACCCTGCACCTTCGTTATCAACCATAAAATACTGGACAGCTGAATTCAAACGCGGTCGTACAAGCATTTTTGATGAAGAACTTCCAGGTCGTCCAAATGAGGTCACCACCTCAGAAATGATTGAAAAAATTCACGATAAAGTGATAAATGACTGGAGAGTGAAAGTGCGTGAGATTGCCGAGACTATGGGCATCTCAACTGAACGAGTGCAAAACATTTTAAAAACTTATTTTGATATGAAAAAGCTTTCCGCAAGATGAGTGCCGTGACTGCTCGCAATTGACAATAAACACGCACGTGTGTCAACTTCAAAAGAATGTTTGGCCATGTTAAAGTGGAATCGGAATGATTTTTGGCGTCGATTCATAACCGTTGGCGAAACATGGATTCATTACAACACATCAGAGACTAAAAAACAGTCCAAACAGTGGGTTTTCCGTGGCGAATGAGCGCCAAAGAAGGCCAAGGCGAGTTTATCGGCCAACAAAGTTATGGTCACAGTGTTTTGGGATGCACACGGTATAATCCATGTCGATTACCTTGAAAAGGGCAAAACGATTAATGAAGGGTATTATATCAACTTATTAAATCGTTTCAATCATACTGTGAAAGAAAAACGTCCGCAAAAATTTGGCTCAAACGCCTATTTTGAAGGGTTGGAGAAATCGTATTTTTTAGATGGGATATGAAAGATAGAAAAACGTTGGACTATGTGTATCGAGTTAAAAGGAGTCTTATGTTGAAAAATAAAACAAATTTTACACATAAAAATGTTTGTCAAGGCCAAGTACTTATCATATAACCCTCGTATTTCAATAAAAATATTTAAGACACTCATTGTAAATGAACATTAGTCATTTTTTTAATGACACATCTTGGATAACGTTAACAATGAGTTTTGATACATTGATGGAACATGTATTGAACGCGATCTTTTTGCTTCTTGCAAATAATCAACTATTTTTAAATTTGTTAAAAAAGTATCAACTGCATGTTTATTTGACCATGGGAGCCACCCATTTCAATACTTTAAACTATTTTCATAACCCTTTGTCTTTATATATGACGAAATAGAAAAAAAAAATCCATATTACTAAACTATTTTGAATTGGTAAATATACTATTATTATTTACAAAATAATGTGGCTTTAAAAACATAGGCAATATTTACCAGCAATAATAACACCATTTTTAGCATCTGTGCACCATGATTCAAATAATTCCCTTGATAATCCACTTTGCATCATACCAGGTGAAGCCATTATAACACACGGTCCAATATCTTCAAAATGATCAATTCCCTGTAATATTAGGAAAAAAAAAGAATAATTGCACCTACTAAAAAAGTGACGATCAACAAAATGGTAAAAATTAACCATTTTTTGTAAAATTTGTCTAGAAAATTTACAAAAGTTTAGTTTCTTTATACAAAAAATTGTAAAAATACTCAAAATTCTCTCATCATGTTGAAACGTTCTTAACTCGAAATTATAAGAAAGCCTAGGCTCAAGGAAAAACGTTTAAAAGTATTAACAGCGAAGACCACAAACTTATAGGAATAAAATTTAAATTGAGATGAAATACTTTAAAAAAATATGACATACTATTTACCTTCAAATTTGATATATGCTTGAACACAAACGGATTATTGATAGCAATCTGGCGTTTAATCTTGTCATTCATAGCATTAATGTAGGTCTGATATACTGCCATGCATTTTTTAGCTAAAGATGAGGCATAATAGATTGGAATATCATGTAATTCAGGGTGTTGACTCCAGTATTCATCTAAAATAAAAATATAGCAAAAATTATATTAAAAATACTTTCTATAAATAAGTCTATCTCTTGATTTTTAAATATTAAATTTAGCATTTACTTTTGCATTATTTTATGTCTACGCTTAGATGTATATTTAATTTAACAATAATTTAATACATATTTTTGTTTTGTAGTTGCAAGACTTATATTTTATTAGTAGTTTACAATGCTATTCCTAGACATTTTGTTTTAACAAAAGACACGTTATTTTCTTCAATTAACAACGATGCAACGATGGGATTTTGTTTACTTTTTCTAACCGAGATAATGTGTGTGATTGCATTTTCTCAGAGGTTCAGAGAGTTCATTCTACACACCGGTTTTAAGAACATTGGGTTGGGGTTTTATAAAAAAATTTTACCCGAAATTAACGCAGTGGAAGAACTACGCGAACGCATAGAAAATGTCGCAGAGAATACTTGAGACCGTGTTTACCTTTTGCCATCAACATGGTGGGAGCTCGCTTTGACACTGACAAACTGACGATAAAGACACTGTCTCCGCTTCGTCACAGGTGGAACAGATATCTGAAGTTGATTTTGCGAAGACCAAAAGCCGTCCCCGACGAAAAACTGCCGACGCATATTATTGGGAGAGGGTCCCAATAACATGCGTCAGCATATAGAGAATAAGACTGTCAAATAGCGGGAGGAGAGAGTACCCTCTGGTCATCATGTGGTTCTGATGCCACGTTAAACTGTCTGGTTGACCTTACCAAGACGTGAAAGTGAGGTTTGTAGTCTGACCTATTTTCTTAACTATAGGCTTCCCCAACCACACTACTAATTCTTAACCATAAGCACTAATTCTTAACCATAAGCATTAAGTTACAGGTATGAAGCGAACTTCATATACTCTACCAAGCTAAGAACAGTTTTAGTTGGGTTTTTAAAATAACATTTTCTAAATACTTGTACATATAGGCTACATTTGGGAAGATAATACTTAGCAAAATACTAAAAACCATGAAAAATAATGCTCCAAATTAAAAAACACTTTATATATGTTTACATATTTTTAACGGAGTTTTTTACCTAAAATCAACAGTAATTCTTGGGCTCTTCCAAGAGCAAATACAGGAATAAGACATCTGCCTCCTCTGTTAACTATATCATGAACTAACGTTGTAAATCTGTTTTCTCTATCTTCACGGTTTTCATGTATATGAGTACCATAAGTAGATTCCTAGCATAAAAAAAATCAGTTACGTTTTAATAAATAAATAGAAAGGATACATGAATATAGTTCTTGCTAGCATAAAAATTTCATTATTAAATGTAAAATACAAGATAAATCAAACTAAAGTAACTGTGATCCTGAAACTATAAAATTTATGTCAAAAATTCTTCATATATTTTAACACAGGTCATAAACTTTTACATCAAAACTTTGGGTAGAAATTATTTAAGGATATAAAAACACAATTTCTTCTACCCCTATAGATCAAATTATATTAACTAATATTAGTACCACTTGATAAACAAGGATTAGTCAATCTTCAACTTATAAATATGTTTAATAAGACATGCAAATTACATTATACAGTGGTTTGCTCATAACGAACGCGTTTATAGCGAATTTCCGGTTAAAATGAACTATTTTATAATGCACGAAAAAACTTCCATAAGACCAATGCAAATTTTTATAGGTTATAACGAACCCGATTATAACGAACTTCCGGATAAAGCGAACCAAATTTGGATGTTTTGTGTCTGTCTATAACGAACTTGCCACTCCTTGTGCTCAATGTTGCGCGACTTGATCCAGGGCAGGGATGTCAAAGATACGGCCCGCGGGCCGCATCCGGCCCCCGGGACGTATCAATAAGGCCCGCGATCGCAATGTGTCACAGAAAGAAGAATCATGTTTTTTAGAGCTTTTAGACTTTATAATTTTTAACAACCGTATATTATATACTATATAATTAAATAAATAAAATGTTATAATTCAGTACATTTTTTTTATTTGAATCTGGCCCGCGTACACATTCTAAATTTAATATATGGCCCTCTGCAAAATTGAGTTTGACACCTCTGATCTGGGAAATTCACCGAAACTCGCTGGGAACCCCTATTCTACTTGTTTCCGCCGCGTCGCTAGTTCGAGCAGTATTATTTTCAATTCACTTGTTGTGTTATGCGGTTCTAAAGCATATTTTATCAAAGTAGCAAAGTGAATGTTTAAGTATTTATTTTAAAATGAGTACACAAAAACGTAAAGCGTTTACTTTAAAAGACAAACACGATATTATAAGAAAAAAAGAAAATGGAGTTAAATAAAGTGATGTTTGCAAACAGTTGAATTTAACTAAAACTACGGTTTCTGCCATATGGAAGAAGAGGCAAGAAATCTTATCAATCTATGATAAAAGAATCTCTGGTTGTAAAAAGTATGAAAACCTACACATGACCAAGTTGATAAAGGACTCCTTAAATAGTTTAGTCAAGAACGTCATGAACATTACCGGCTATACTTTACAAGAGAAAGCTAGTAAATTGGGAAGAAAAATAGAGAGTTTAACTGTTCTAGAAGTTGGATTGAATGGTTTAAAAAGCGACATAATATTAGTGGGGGTAAGATAGTAGAAGAAATTGCAGGAGTGGATATGACTGTTGTTGATTAGTGGTTGGCCAATTTAGGCCGAAAATTTTTAATGCGGATGAAACGGGTTTGTTTTACAAGATGACGCCTGATAAGACATTAAAGTTTGTCAGAGCAAATTGTGCTGGTGGAAAATTATCAAAAGTAAGGATTATTGTGTTGGTAACTGCAAATATGTCTGGGAAAGAGAAAAGAAAATTGTTAGTGATAGGAAAGTCCGCCAATCCCAGGTGCTTTAAAAACAAACATTTACCAGTAAAGTACAAAGCACCCAGTAAAGCCTGGATGACATCAGAAATTTTTAAAAACGAACTGATCGAATGGGATAAAGAATTAAAAGTCACAAACAGAAAAATATTACTTTTGATTGACAACTGTCCAGCACACCATGAAGTTGATCTACAGAAAATAAAATTGGTTTTTATGCCTCCAAACACAAGTGCAAAGCTCCAGCCTCAGTGACTTATTGAAAGATTTTAAACGATAATAGCGATGAAGATGAGCTGGGAGGAGATAATATTTATGTTCCATCCATTTCAGAAATGACTAAGAAAATGACTGAAACTCGCAATTTTTGAAATCTCGTGAAGATCCTCAACATATATGGAGTAGTTTTTGTGAGCTTGACAATTATATAAACACCATTTCTATTTCAAGTAA
Organism: Pachyrhynchus sulphureomaculatus; assembly: GCA_019049505.1. Classification (NCBI taxonomy): domain Eukaryota; kingdom Metazoa; phylum Arthropoda; class Insecta; order Coleoptera; family Curculionidae; genus Pachyrhynchus; species Pachyrhynchus sulphureomaculatus. The sequence goes on from CM032446.1 coordinate 187,235,247, forward strand.
AATTGTACAAACGAAAATTACTGATTTTATTGTATAAACTACATATTTTAATGTTTTCCTTTATACTCGTATATGTACCAACATACATAATAACTTTAATGTGACTTGTTTTATTTTCCTTTGAACGTTTTCTTTTAATTTAATAATTATTATTATTCATTTTTCTAAGCATTAGTGCCTAATCTAAATAAAAAAGTAGTGAAAAATGATATTAGATTTTGTTTACTGTTTGTAATGAACTTCAGATATAGCGAACCATTTTCAGTGATTTTTTGAAGTTCGTTATAAATGGATTTCACTGTATACTAAAATAAAATAGAAGTCTAAAAATTTTAACGCCTATAAAAAAAAAGTTGTAATGGAATTTCGCTTTTCCTAATTTTAAAGTAAAGTTTATTCTATTAAATATATATTTTACTCACACAACACTTACCGTGATCAAAACATCTGGTCTAACTGTGGGTATTTCTGCTGCCATTAGATGTCTATCTTCCTGTCTAGAGAAATCTCCAGTATAAAGAATCTAAATAGAAATAAGTCGAATTTAAGTGATTTAAATAAATGGTATAACTATTTTTACCTTAACACCAGCAATTTCAATCATAAACATGGCAGCTCCTAAAACATGTCCAGCATTATAAGCCCAAAATTTTATACCCAGAATATCTTTTTCCTCATGAAAATTTATAGTTTCTATTTTGTCCATACTTGCTTCTAAATCAGCCTCTGTGTACAACATTTGCTCAGTAGCAATATTACTTAAAATGAAAACATAACAGATACTTATTAATAATGCAGATGTTATAGCTTTGCAACACATAATACAAATAATTTAGGAAAAATAGTACTCAACGCTTTCAATCATACAGACGAAATGATTAGCACAAATTGTAAAAAATTCTTCGAGATAAAAATCAATCAGTTTCTGCCTCTTAGGTCATAAAAAAATAAAATCTATTCAAAATTTCTTGTCCTTTGTTTTGGATATCTATTTTTTAGTGTTTCGTACGGAACACTTATAAGATGACTTCGGTGTCTGTCTGTCTGTCACATCCGATTTTCTCCAAAACTATTTGTCATAGAAAGTTGAAATTTGGTTATAATATAGGAATCGATGGCCTCATCAAGTCCGTGTAGTTTTGAAAGTCAAATTTTGACTTAAGGGGTTAGTTTTGGGGGTGAAATCAGAAGTGAAAAAAAATTTCTTTAGTAGGTCATCGAGTGTTGTGTCAAATGAAAGCTTGTGAAAACACAAGTAAAAAATATATATATATATATAATGTAATACTTGCGCACATTTTTCTTCATATTATTTTTAAAAAATCGCGAAAAATCGCCGTCCCCCCACCTTATCTCGAAAAGTATTGATCAAAAAATTTTGAAAAAATTCTGGAATATTCTCCAGGGAGTGTAGATTGAACGAAAATTATCATGAGTGCATTACCTTTAATAATTTACCTGGTATATAAAAAAACAAAAATTTCAAGGTCATTTTCAGTAAAGATTGAAAACAAACTTTGTTGAAAACTCATTTGGGGTGTGTTTTATACCACCGTAACAATATTTTTTATTTTAAAAGCAATCAACGTACAGAACACTAATTGTGCAAGTTCAACTTGCACTTGACCGGTTATTTTAAAATTTAATTTTGATAAAAATATTTACCTAACTTTAATATAATCTGAGAGTAACCACCTATAAATGGCTTTAGTAGCATGGGTCATAAAACATCTTCCTTTAAAACTCGTCTTTAATAAAAACCATGGCAAGGCTCCACAGTGATCTAAATGAAAGCTAAAAAAAAGTAATGGCAAATATTTGTACTTACTCTTTATGATATTTTAAAAACTTACTGAGATATAAGAAGTAAATCAATTTCATCAGCTTCAATAAGGTCCACAAATGGGAGAGCATCCATACCAGAAAGTCCCGGATGAATCCCACAATCAAGCTATAAAACTGTTATTATTAATATATAATACATTAAATAACTGCAAAAACTTACCATAATTTTCTTTCCTTTGTATTCTATCATAATACATGATCGTCCAACTTCCTGCCCAGCACCCCTAAATATTAATTAATCATTTGATAAAAAATGTGCCATAAATAATATTTAAAATTAACATTTTTTTATAGATCAGGGTACATATCGCAGGGAAATTCTTAATTTATTACAGGATTAGCATGTACACAGAAGTAGTGATTCAAGTTGGTGTCGAATCAATGCATGTTCTCTTTAATTCTATATTTCAGGTACAAAACATACTTTGCTCTTGTTTTCTCTTATAATAAAAGTAACAGTTTTAATTGTCCTGCACATTTTTCTTATAAGTAAGTTAAGTAATTTTTTTTAGACTTTTTAAATACAGAACCTGAAAAAAATGTGCATGCATTCATAAGAATACTCATCAGTTACGATTTACACCTCTGGTTCAAGATACTACAAAACCATAATTCCATACTATACAGAATATGTTATGCAGTCGAGATGAACATTTGATGTGGGTTCGAAAAGAGTTAGCTAAAGAGCATGAATCTACATTACTTATGAATATTTAAAGCTTAATTTCTTACGACTTCGTATATGGAAAATACAATAATTGGCTATCACAAAAACTGGACTTTACCAATATGCCCGTAGCCTTAGCTACTAGAACGCTTATAAATCTTCATTTACATCAACGTGGTGAACTTACAAAGGACGAATAATTAATTGGTCACTTTCTTCTGCGGGAACTTGGAAATCAGGTCTTCTCTTATTTGACATTGTTTTTCATTAAATATTTAGGTTCTAATAAATGATGCTGAATCAAATTAATTGTTTACGATAAAAGTATTCAAACAAAACCGGGTTTCTAACCTAAAAATATCTCTTCTTTTTTGTGTTTATTGAAGAAAGGACTTTATATTTATGGCTAAACTTATTTAGCCATCAATCTGCTGTGGGCGTTTGTAAGTTAACAGTGTAAACAGGAAAAATGTCCATAGCAACCAGAATTTGGCAACAATATCAATACCAATTAAAATAGACAATAAATTCAGCCATATTCTGGTCGACACAAAAAAAATTTCTCTGCTCTCCTTTGCTTACAGTGTTGCAAAATGATGGTGTCGCTTGATAACAATTGTTAATGGCAATTATAATTTTATCTTTTCAAAGTTCTATCCCAGAAGAAAACATCATATGTAAGGGGCCCGTATTCATTTGTCGCGTTAACAACTGCCAAAGACGAAACCGCGCTACTTTAATCCGTATTTATAGTCGTTCCTCGAGTAGCTTCTAGGCCGTGAATTTACCTTAAGTAATCACGCCTTTAATTACCCTTCGAGAGATACTTGTAGTGGTCTCTAAATGTCCTCCAAGGAGGTCAATTTCAAATTCTTTTCAAAAGTTGAGAGTTCATTTCGGCAGCAGTTTTAGGTTATATTTTTTTATTGTCTGGCTTTAGGTACCAGCTATTGTTGACGGTTAAAATTTATTTTTTCACACATATAACCAAGATAAAAATAAAATGATATAATTTTATAGCAAGATGTGGTACTCTAAAAAACTTTTAAAAAGTTAAGTTTCACAGTAAGTTCAGATCCAAGACAATTGTTACATTTTCAGAAGCACCCTAAAAATTAATAGCAGTTCTACGTTCGCCCTAGTAGAATTCTAATATTACATTTCTCAGTGTACATAATAGAAACTGACTGAATAATTCCTATCTATGTTATACATATAGCAACTTGTCAAGGTTTCGAAACATAAATTTAGAATGGGAACTTCTAGAATGGAAAATGTAATTATAGGGATATAACTTTTTACCTTGCTTAGTCATATTTTATAGAAAATTCTACCAAAAATAATCAGATCAGAATCAGAAGCAATGATTTATAATTGTTTTAAACTTATATAGTGGATGTAAAACAAATTACAGTGGGGATTTCTTAACAGGTACTATATCCACAAGAAGCCCAAAATGTTCCCTTCGTTAATAGATATCATTGCATGAAAAAGCCTAAAGACAGATTGTGTTTTGTACATAACTATATTTTTAATTAGAAAGTGTTATGTTGAAGTGAAAATACAGTAAATTAATATTATATAGGTACTACCGTTTTATTAATTCAGTTATAAATAAATCAGTTATTAATTGATCTTCTTTATCATTAAAAAACTATATTATAAAAACATAAAAAATCTGGAAGGAACACACACAGCTTCCTTATATTGTATATTATAGTTATTTTAAGCGGAACCCATCATGTTTGTTTTCTGGTAAATAACGAACGATAAGGTTGTATAAACAATTTAAAGTGAATAATAATAAGAACATTTGACATCTATAAAGTAGGATATAGATAAAGAGAATCAGTTTAAAAATTATCAATTCAGATAGATATCAAAAATACCCCTAATATTTGACCGAATACGATGTTGCCGTTTAATTCACGGACGAAATAGTTATAACGTCAAAGGACGAAAGATCCAGAAAGAAAAGGCAGTTGTAATAAAGAAAAATATACTTTAATGCTTTTAATAATTTTAAACAATTTATTTTAAATACATTTAAAACAAAATAAAATTACCTCTTATTGAATTAATAAAATAATCGCGATATATTAAATTTTTAAAACCACATGAACTAGAGAACTAACCTTCCAATCGAATTTCAAGGTTATTGACGTCACATTTTTTGTGGGATACATTTTTATGCAACTGAAATTAACAGTTTTAGTATTACAGTTTTAAATTAGCACCCATGTCAATAAATTTTCAGAAATAAAAAATATTCTACTTTACCCAATAAAGTTTTTACCGGCTTATAATGTAAAACTATCAAAGTAAGTCGTGATCCAACAACGTTGCAGTTGCATCATAGATATATTAGAATAGAAGAGGTAAGTTCTCGGGAGCAGCGTGGCGCTCGTAGAAAGAAAAATAAATAATATGAGTCGTTCTGTCTCTCTTACCCGACGCACGCCCACAACATTAAGTTAGTGCGTACCCGTGCGAGAGTGTTGTGGGCATGCGCCGAGTAAGAGAGACAGAATGACTCATATTATTTCTTTCTCTTTTTAACGACGCCACGCTTTCGCCTACAGCAGACTCTATACTTTACCTCCTCTAATATCTCTCCGATTTCATATCCAAATATGCTCTCGCATAGACGTTAGGAGTTTAATCAGGATCAAAGTATTGAGTTTGGAATCGAAACGTTGACATCTACAAAAATTTGATTATACCAAGAAAATAACTTTTAATTCACATTAAAATTTATACAAAATCCTATAAAAACTAATGAGAAAAAATTTAAATTAATAATAAGGAAATATACAACACACCAATGCAGCAGAAATTTCTTCCGTAGGTTATCTGGGCGAATGCAGAAGGGAACAAAATTTGTCACATTCTGCCTCAATTATCAAAGTAAAAAGTTGATTGAATTAAAAATTTCCATTTTAATATTTACTATTATGAAAAAACCTAAAAACTTTAAAGATTGTGTTGCCTATGGAATTAATGTAAAAAATTAGAAAATGTTTCTCATAGTATGGCTTTTGGACATTTTCGTTAAGTTAAAAATATATATTATCTTTATACATTATAGTTTATCTGTAGAGTAAGTGAGATGTTAAAACCCAGATGCATTATATTTAATATGTTATCTCATTGTTAGTTCTGTTAAATAAACCAGTTGATAATTATATATTATTTTGCATTAAAAGATATTTCAGAAACATAAAACCAGGAGTCAGAGATCGCTAATGGTAGGTTTACACACTTGCCAAGTCTTGGCAAGCCTCGACAAGCTTGGTCACAAATAGGACTTGCATTTGGAAGTCGTTTACATGCTTGTGAATGCTCAGTGTGCTCCGAACAGTCAAGCATGGCGGACATCGGAGTCGTGACTGCTATTGCGTTCGGTTTATCATTCTTTTATTTGAAATACAAGCAGAGTAAAACAAAAACAAAAGCCAGAACGAAAAGATTCTTGTTTTTTCTTTAAATGTTTGCGAAAACTCGTCATCAAGATCTCTTTTTTGCTTTCAAGTCTTTTACTGGCTTTTCCATGGATTCGGCAAGACGACTCCAGGCAACTGCCACTTTCTTTTTGTCTTTATGATTTACATCCTTAGGATTCCAAATACATGATTCACTCTGGTAATATTCCAAAAAGGACAAAGTTTCCTCGTTCGACCAGCCACTCATTTTGCGATCGTTCTGCAAAACGTCCATCCGTCGCGAGATTACAAGCGAAACTAAACGCGCACCAACGTGTAAATGCGTCGCAAGCGCTCGTCACAAACGTCCTTTGATCTGTTAATAAAAACCGACACTCGACCGGAACGGTGACGGGCTCCTCCAAGCTCACACAAGCCAAGCCAAACAAGCCGTTCACACGCTTGTGTTTGTGGACGCTTGTCAAGACTTGGCAAGTGTGTAAAGGGGCCTTAATATTTTTGTATACTTTAGTCAATTAATAAGTAACGCTAAATGGGGGCTCACGTATTTTCAAAAATATAAAAACATCTAGGAGTGTTAATTTTATTACTCGATAAAGGGCTTCAACATGAAAAATAATAATAATATTAACTTTTAATGCCCACGAAACAATTCAAAAATTGACAATTCAGCTGAAAATCAAAAATACAGCTGAAATTTGACAGAAAAAGCAATGTTGTATATTCTTCAAGAAGACTACCATATTGATTATGAAACAGAAATGTAGAGAGAGGTCGAGGTAGCCTTAAACAAGACACTCGAGTATTACTTAAAGAAACGACTACGAAGGCGGGCCTTAGAACATTTTACAGCTTCATATTCAAACGACCATTGTCATTTGATTTTTATGATTCAAGTACTTGTTTCAATAATCGAATGGTCTCCCTTATTTCAATATTCGAATACTCGATTGGTTTTTCACTTAACACTGTACCCTCAACACCATAGACATAGAGAATGGACCGAGTATTCCGTATCCCGCTGTGAAGTGAATATGGACGCAAAAGTGTGAGAGAGATAAAGCGAATGAGTGGCCAGTAGCTGTCTCTTTTTAGAATGCCGCTAAGCTACGGCTCTCTTAAAAATAATATTTTTAAGTGTTCTATTTGAACTAAAATCGGGTATGGGGCTTTTCTCGCCTTGAATTCAGTCTCGGGGTACAGCGCCTTGTTTATTACAGGCCTACAGAAAAGAGACAGGTATTGGCCGCACAATCGCTTTGTCTCTTTCTAGAGAGTGGTCAATTTTATGAAGTTAATGCTCAGTCCATCCTCTATGTCTATGCTCAACACTACCAAATAACCTAAACAAATTCCCAATTAAGATCAGTACAATGAATTCTTTAAATAAATTACTAAATGTAAGAAAAACCACTCATAACTGCATGAAATTTATTCCTAAAAGTAAGTTAATCTTTAATTCTACTTAGATTCAAATGATTTAATACTCTTGTTTTATTTTTAAAGGATGTTTACAAAGTATTTCCGAAGAATCTAAAAGGCAATGTGAGCTTTTTACATTGGAACAAAAAAAGCAAAGGGAAACTATAGGACGAATAGAGAAAATAGAAATACAATATGAAGGACAACCTGAAAATGCAATACTAGTAATGAATAAAAATATTTCTACACCCTATGATTGTGCTAAGCGTATGTTATATTTTGCCTGTTATTTTGTTTTTATGATTTTCATTTGTATAAATATTTTTTTGCGTCTAGGGTTCTAAAAACTTTATTATTTAGAATTCTTTTTAAGTAATAAGAACTCTAAATCTATCACTTTTTAGATTTGGGTGACAGACTACGTGACAAATCTATAGTAGCTCTTTTAGACCGTAAAACTCTGTGGCATATGCACAAACCACTTTCTGACTCATGTATATTGGAACTACTCCACTATCACATTCCAAATCCCAGTGCAGTTAATAAGGTCTTTTGGAGAACTTGCAGTTTTTTGCTTGGTGCAGTAGCATCGGAAGCATTTAAGTCTGATATTGAGTGCCACTTGCATAGCTTTCCCAGTCCCAATGGTAATGAAATTTAATAATCTATTGTCATTAAAACCTATTATTTTTTATTCTTTTGAAATAAGGATTATTAGAAAGGTGCTGAAATGTAACAAAAAATTTGTATATATACATAATTGACAGGAAGTAAAAAATATATATAAGCAAGATTCTTTTGGGATATTCATCACATTCAGTTCGTCTATATTGAACTAATCATGAACTTAAAATAAATTCAGTTAACTGATCAGTCCCTTTTTTTATATCTTTGATTAGTGATCATTGGCTAAAATGAATAATCTTACAATTGACACACCAGAGCTGCCATTTTAGAATTTTTTGTTGCATGTTCATGGGGAACTTTTATAGTAAATGGATAGATGCTAGATTCAAAAACAGTATATAAATAAACTTAATCATAGACTTTGTTATAAATAGATTAAAAATATATTATTCACAAATGTTTTTTTATAATTTTAGTTAAATCTGGAAGTTTTGTCTATGATATTCAACTTGATTTAGAAAACTGGGAACCAACAGAATCAGAATTAAAAGTCTTATCATTGGAATTTATTAAATTTTGTCAGAAAGAGTGGCCTATTGAATGTCTGAACATTACTAAAAATTTAGCACTAGAAATATTTAAAAATAATCCTCATAAAACTAAACAAATACCTGATATCGCAGCCCATAATGGGGACAAAGTAACAATTTATAAAGCAGGACATCATATCGATATAAGTAGAGGTCCTATGTTGCCAAATACAAATCATTTAGGAAGAACTACTGTAACAAATGTTATAAAGTTGGACACTGATATTAAGGGAAATCCTATTTACCGGTTTCAAGGAGTAGCTCTGCCTAGATCAATAATATTAAATCATTTTGCCTATGGATTAATAGAGGAGCGTGGAAAAATTTTGGTGAGTAAAAAATAAGAATTTTTTCCAACCAATAATAAATAAAAGATGATACCTTGTGTTTCATTAACTTTAATTTAGTTATGTAGGGCTTTTTTAACATTTGTTATTGCCTTTTAGAATTCTGGTCGAATCCCTGTGGATCATGGAACATTGAATGAAGATAATAGTTTTGTAGCCCATGTTAGTCAATAAATACACTTTTTAGTGATTTTTGTATAAAAGTAGTATCATATTTTATAATGAAATGGGCTGTTTGGAATTAGGACAACAATAAAAGATATTTTATCTCTTCTATGGTTTTTCAAAATCAACAGAATGGACTCAAACCTAATAAATCTGTTTTTTTGTGTGCCTGCTGTAAAAAGTGTATAATTTACATAGCGTGTTGAAAAATTTTTATATTTTAAAAGCGTGGGCACGTGTTCGTGTGCATAACCATAAAGAGCAAGGTTAGACAGTCGAATATGTATAACACGCTTTTTACATATAATGTATATTATGCCACTAAATGACCTATGATAATTAGTAATTTTATACAGGGTGCCTTTTAGGTAGGGTCATTACTTTTATCTAATTAAATAAAACTAATCTAATTATAAAAACTAAATAAATTTCTTTTTCCTTGACTCCTTTATTATTCAACTTTTACATAGGCTATATTTGACTTAATTATTTATTTTAGTGGGTATTACAACCTGCTAAAAAGTTTGTTGCAATTTAGAACATGCCCTGTGTATGAAAATGGTATATTTTAATGTAAAGGGTGATTCATTTAGAGGTACTTTTTTTTAAATAAAAAAAATGAATAAAAACAATTTTATTTTATAATCTTTATTATCATATAAAAGAACCATTCTTTACAATTATTTCTTAAAGATAATTTCTTTCAAATGTTGTCCGCGACTACGGTTAACAACGTCCATTCTGAAGTTCCAATTTTCAATGATGCGTGTGAGTATTTCGAGTGGTATTTGGCCAATGACTCGAGTAATATTGGCCTCCAATGCCTCAATTGTAGCTGGCATATCCATGTAGACTTTGGACTTTACATAGCCTCAAAGGAAAAAGTCAAGAGGTGTGATGTCACATGATCTAGCCGGCCAATTCACTGGTCCAAAGCGTGAAATGATCTGTTCGCCGAATTGCTCTCTCAATAAAGCCATGGTTTCACGGGCTGTATGGCAAGTGGCGCCATCTTGTTGGAACCAAATTTCGTCGAGACCACGGGCTTCAATTTCTGGCATCAAATAGTCTGTTATCATGGCGCGATAACGGTCACCATTCACAGTAACATTCCGGTCGGCCTCTGTTTTGAAGAAATATGGACCGATTATTCCACCGGCCCATAAACCACACCAAACAGTTGTTTTTTCTGGATTTAATGGCAGCTCTTGAACCTCTTCAGGTTGTTCATCACCCCAAATACGGGCATTTTGTTTATTCACGAACCCATTAAGCCAAAAATGGGCCTCATCGGTGAACAAAATTTTTCTCGAAAACAATGGATCTTCTGCAAGCTTGTCAAGAGCCCAACGACTAAAACGGAAACGATTCGAAAGGTCGGTCGGCTTCAGCTGTTGCACTAGTTGAATTTTGTATGCTTTTAAAGAAAGATCCTTACATAAAATACGCCAAGTTGTTGAATATGACAGGCCAAGCTGTTGAGAACGGCGACGAATCGACACTTCACGGTCTTCGCGTACACTCTCCGGTACCGCCCCTATATTTTCTTCACTACGTGCTGGATGTGGTCTATTCGGTCGAGCATTATCCAATAATGAAAATTGGGTCTCAAACTTATTGATAGTAGAGCGAATTGTGCGTTCGGTAGGCCGATTATGTGGACCATAAGTTGCTCTAAGCGCCCGATACACATTCCTCGTAGAACGCCCATTTTCGTAATAAAGTTGAACAATTTGTAGACGCTGTGCCGGGCTAAGTCTTTCCAATCTGCAATTAAATCCCATCACAAAAAGTACCTCTAAATGAATCACCCTTTATATTTAATACATCCGTAGAAAAAGTGTAGTGTTAAAGTATCTTTTTAACTGTGCATGACCCAGTCATATCCTGATTAAAAAGTGCTATTTTCAGACCTTGTTACACATTATACTATTTCTATGCAAAGAAAATAGAAATAAAATGGGTAATTGAAATCAAATTAAAAAAAAAAATTGCATAATTTCCCATAAAACACGTAGCTACAATCAAAATCACGATACAGTTCCCAATTTGACTAGGCTGTTAAAATTTAACAAGTCATATCCTTGTTAAAAAGAGCTATTTTCAGACCTTGTTACATATTATACTATTTCTTTTATGCAAAGAAAATAGAATTAAAATGGTTAATTGAAATCAAATTTTTTAAAAAAAATCGGATAGTTTCCGATAAAACATGTAGCTACAACCAAAATTACGATGCAGTTTCCAACTTAACTATGCTGTTAAAATCTAACAATTTCCAGACTTGTCAACGTTAACTACATATCAATAAGTGCAAGTTATGTACATCTCCTTTAAATAAATACTAATAGAATTTGAACAAACTGTTAACATGAAATGAAGGGCGTATTCACTTCAGAAGTTGTGACGTTAAAAACTGGCTAACCAAAGTGGTTTAAACGTCGAGAACCAAAATTAGGAAAAGGATATTTGAGAAAGAGCAAACATAAAAAAAAAGTATGTCTTAATGCTACTACTAATCCCAACTGGTTTATTCTGGGTAAGATTATAATGAAATAAAATTTAATCAGAATGAATTGGCAACCTTCAAAGAAAAACAAACAGAAAGTTCACACGGCCAATATTCGAAACCATATAGATTCGATCAAATACTATTCCAAAATCGCCTAATATCGTCATTGGGACGCGAGATCCAATCGGTAGATTTGTAACTTTCAAGATCTCACGTCTTTGTAAACTATTCTTTAAATATCACGTACCTAATTAATGTTCTGTACCAAAAATGAAAAACGAAGCACTTATGGAATCACTTCGATGTCGTTCTGTCTGTTATAGCCAATTTTCTCCGAAACTATTTGGCATAGAAAATTGAAATGTGTCACAAACATAGGAATTGATGCCCTAATTACAGCCGTGCAGTTTTAAAAGTTAAATTTTTACTATAGGGGGTAAAATCGGAAGTGAAAAAAAATTCAAGGTCATCGAGTGGGATGTCAAATGAAATCTTGTGAAAATACGAATTCAAAAATATATATGATGTAATACTTTCGCAAACTTTTCTTTATATGAGTTTTAAAAAAATTGCCAAAAATCGCTGTCTCCCAACTCTATTACTAAGAGTACTAATCAAAAAAAATCTAAAAAATTCTAAGATATCTCCATATGCAGATTGAATGAAAATTATCACGAGTGGAAAGTGTTAATAATAGTCTATCTACCTATTTGAATAGCATTAGACTTATACAAATGATAATAGATACTAGTTCTACTAGAGACGAAACCTTGATAGACAATGTGTTTTCTAATTTTCCTAATGGCAGAAATTCAGGTAATGAAAAGTTTTTTAAGCCATCACAAGTTTGGGTCCAAATCCTAGATATTGATTGTTGAAAACTCATTTGGGGTGCGTTTTGTGGAATTACTGATAATTTTTTACCTCCTTAACAAAATTTTTTATTTTAAAACCAATCACGGTACGGAACACTAATTGCGCAAGTCCGACTTGCACTGGGTCGTTTTTTTTTTTACTTTAAGACGTTTATATCGAGCATAGACATAGAGGATGGACTGAGTGTTCCGTATCTCGCTGTAAAGTAAATATGGACGCAAAAGTGAGAGAGGCGAAGCGCATGAGCGGCCAGCAGCTGTCTCTTTCTAGAATGTCGCTAAGCTACGGCGCTCTTGAAAATAATACTTCTAAGTGTTCTCTTTGAACTAAAATCGGGTGGGGGCTTTTCTCACCTTGAATTCCATCTCAGGGTACTGCGCCTTGTTTATTACAGGCGGCCTAAAGAAAAGAGACAGATATTGGCCGCACAGTCGCTTTGTCTCTTTCTAGAGAGCGGTCAATTTTGTGAGCTTAATGCTCAGTCCATCCTCTATGTCCATGATATCGAGATTATGTTCAATCGACCAAAAAAGTTATGACGACAATCATTTGTTGAACCCTACGAAAAATGGTAAACGACGAATGTTCACCGGTAAGAAAATGGAATTTGACAAACAGAAAATATTTTAAATATAATTTAATTGAAAAATGAATTCTCTGCTTTTTAAAATTAAGAAGCTAGAATATGCCTAAAATGACAAAATCCACAAGAAAATTGTGACGTTGAACGCTGGTTGACCGGTACGATAAATGGTGCGAGAATCCGATGCTAAGAAAGGGAAATTTTGAAAACACAACATAATTGTGTTGTAATACTTTTAGTGATTAGAAATACTCTATCTTAAGAACGATTAAAATTAAACCAGATTTATCAAGAATTAATTAGTAGCTTTTTAACAAGAAGGTCACACATTTAATTTTCTAAGCACATAAACGGAGTCAAACATCGAATTTCAAGACCATTAAGACGCAGACTTTTTGATTGATAGAAACCTAAACTAACCTTTTTTATTCTGTGCGGGGGTCTTGTAATTATTGTAACTTCTCTGTTATTATTTTTACTGTTCGCAAATGTAAAAATTTGAAAAATGTCAGATTATGTTTATCCTTTATTATTACTCCAGAAGCCAAAGGACGGAAAAACCTTGAGCCACCGTAAAAGTTGTAACTAAAATATCACCAATAAAGATTGTAACCTTAAACATTGGTTGAACCCTAGGAAGAACTGTTAACGATATAAAAACCTATGTTCAGAAAGGGAAATTGTGGAAATAGGAAACACAAAATTATTTTTTAATAATGGTACTACTAATTAGATATACTTCACTTTATGTGTGCGTATAACACGAGATGAAATCTATTCAGAGGGAATTAATGACATTTTACAAAAAAGTTCCCAATTTAATTTTCAAAATCACATAAATTCGGAAACAATTTTGACGTCACAACTTTCTAGTAAGATCATACTGAATGTAGCCTTAATATGTAACTTTAGTTGTCTAATGTCCTCCTAATTTTATTTGCTGTCAAGTCAAATGAATTTTCAGCGTGCAATGTGAGTTTGTTTTTATTTTAACGCAGGGTTTTAAATTAATTTGGAAACTATTTTGCTTTGAATTTACGCTTTATATGGTCTATATTTTGTAGAAAAATTACAAATAACTATGCTAAAAATAACAGAACTTGTTATAGAACCAAATAAACCAGTAATAAGTAAGTAATAAACATTTGGATTCTCCCTTGTTAAATTGCAAAATAATAAAATCTAGATACTTTACTTAACATTTCTTTTATTACTAATCTGAATTAAGGCTTTTAGGTAAAATCACGCATAAATACGAGGGCGCTCCAGCACCATTATATATGTACAAACATAGTCCTATGCCTACTTAAATTATTCCTTAAAATTCCAATGACTACTGAATATAGCAGAATAACTACAGTAAAATGCATACCAGGGTTACCAGATTTAGCAAATTGTCGCCAATCTACTTTTACAATTCAGCATTTCTAGAAAACTACTAGGTCCAATCTATATATAAATGTTGAATTCTAAATTAAAGATTGAATCTAACTAATGAACAATCATTCACTGCTTTGACTTATACATTGGGGCCTTCATGTGACAGCTCTGATGCTGACAAACATAGTCTTTAAATAAAGTTAAAAAAATGGATAGATTTTATTTTTCTGTTATTAATGTTTTAAGAACCAAGTCTGGGTTATATAGTAATAATACAGTTTAAATTATAATAAAGTAATAAGAATGTAAAAACACTTTATCAGCAATTTTTTTATGTACAGGTTTCAAATACTTTAGCAAGAACTGTTTGTTATTAGGTTAATATTTGTATAATTGATTTTTTAAATACAAATATTTTAAAATGCATTCTGTTATTTGCTTCGGCAATCTCCTAATAGTGTGATTTTGTAACTTAAGAATGATCATAAATTTTGATGATCTATTAAAAAAAAGTTTTACCATAAACAGAATCAATAGATTTTATCTTTGTTTGCTTAATTTTTCAATAAGAATGTGGTATCATTAATACCATTGTTCTTTTTGCACAGAGTTTTTTTGTAGTTGTATAGTTTGGTGGTATTGAAAAAAAAAATGGTTTCCTCTACCTGCCTAGCTAAGATCCCTTGAAAATACATTACTATATTTATTTTAACCATTTCAATGTGACAGGAGTTGTAGCAATAATTTAATTTAGGTAAAGGCCATTGTAAAACCTGTTTATTTAAAATAAGCCTTGTTAGAGATTTGAAAGCCAAGAATTTATGTTTTATTTATTAGTACCGAGTGGTTATATTGAAACTGAATCCTTACCATATAAACTGAACCTTAATTTTTATCTGGATTAAGATAGTTATTTTACAGACAGAACCTATAAGAAAAATTAACGATGGCAAGGTGCCAAGCAGTTACATATAAAAAAATGGGCTGAGGTACAATAAAATTCATGTGTAATAAAAGTATCCTTAGTAGGCTCGAATTAATTTTTTTCTGTCAGTATATCATTTTATTTGTTTAATTATCTAATTTTCTAATGCTTTTAATTCTGAGGTCACTAGTCCTAAAAATACCACCTTTTGAACTAATTTAACTATTTTATTCGTTTATTATTGATAGAATTTACATAATATGCTCTATTTTCTAGTCTATTTGCCTATATTTTATGGAAATAATCTTTTAATATGTTACAGAAAAGGATCTTACATGCTGCCACATACTAAAAGATTATTTTCATGACATTTTTGAGTAATTTTGGAGATGTTTGTGTATTTAATTTACCTTTCAAAGTTCTTTTAATATCACTAATGTTGCTGACGCAATTAAAACTTTTTGATTTTATGAAAGATTTGATAAAACCATAAGTTTTATTTCTTTTGAATACTAATTTAACATTTTTTTAAAGTTGAATTCCAGAATGGGAAAGTACAACCAGGTGAAGAAAAGTCATTAGAATCAGCTGTATTTATTGATACAAAAACAGATCAAAAAGTTGTAGGGGTTGCTAATGGCGACATGATCTACACAGGTGAAATAAGTGAAGATGATGATGATCTTTATAACAACTTTTTAGGGGTACAAGTTGAAGATTCAAATGAGGTAAGTTTAGTAAGTTTAACCAATTTAATATCATTGTAATAAACATTTATTTTTAAAGAGTATATTTGAAATGGTAGGAATTTTTGCAGAATCTTTGGTATCACTTATGATATTTAATTAATTATTGCTATTATATTACTTTGTACAGGTTGTTTTTAGTATTCCGTACGAAATACTTATAAGATCACTTTGGTGTCTGTCTGTTTATTTGACTCTACTCAGTATATATCGTCACTACACCAAACACTTTATTTTTGCATGTTTTGCTAACCATGTTAGGTTCATCAGGTGCAATGATTGAATCAATTCCCAACATTGAAACTATTTGAAATGGAAAGTTGAAATTTGGCACTAATATAGGAATTGATGACCCCATCAGAGTTGTGTAGTTTTGAAAGTTAAATTTAGATTTAAAGGGTTAGTTTTGGCGGGTGAAATCCAAAGTGACAAAACAAAAATTTTTACCAGGACATCGAGTGGGGTACCAAATGAAAGCTTGTGAAAATGCAAGTTCAAATATATATAATGTAACACTTGCATTTTCTTTGTATTATACTGCACTGACTTAGCCGTTACTTGATGGAGATCCATAATAAATAGGAATAAAAATTTAAACAACAGTTTAAGATCACCATTTATGTTTATTATACACACTGTGTCTTCTTCTGGAGCACGATGTAAATTAACTAACAAGGTATGTTACAGAATATATAGTTTACCTAATTACAAGTACTAAATTCATTAACAATATTTACCTTAATACCTAGAACAAGTTCAATAAAGGAAACCCTCCCCCATCTAATTGATCGTTGAGTAATAAACCTGAGGATTTTTTCTGGTTAATTTAGACCTGTTCTAAATAATTCAGTAATTTTCCTTTCTCTCCATTATGCAAAATTTTGAAATCCTCATTGAAAGTATGATTTTCATCTGTTAAATGTTTAGCATAATGAGATTTGTTATTTTTCATTCTATAGCTTTGTTTATGTTCCTTTATTCTTTTATAAAAAGATCTGCCTGTTTGTCCTTTATATGTCCTATATATTATTATGCTGTGGCACTTGCAATAAAATGTATATAGAACAAACAGGCAGATCTTTTTATAAAAGAATAAAGGAAAATAAACAAAGCTACAGAATGAAAAATAACAAATCTCATTACACTAAACATTTAACAGATGTAAATCATACGTTCAATGAAGATTTCAAAATTTTGCGTAATGGAAAGAAAGGAAAATTACTGAATTGTTTAGAACAGGTAGAAATTAACCAGAAAAAATCCTTAGGTTTATTACTCAACGATCAATTAGATGGGGGAGGGTCTCCTTTATTGAATTTGTTCTAGATATTAAGGTAAATATTGTTAATGAATTTAGTACTTGTAATTAGGTAAACTATATATTCTGTAACATACTTTGTTAGTTAATTTACATCGTGCTCCAGAAGAAGACACAGTCTATCTACAATAATATAATAAACATAAATGGTGTTTAAATTTTTATTCCTAGTCTTTATATTATGTTTAAAAAATTGCCATAAATCACTGTCCCCCTCCTTATCTCAAATAGTACTGATCAAAAAATTTTTAAAAAATTCTCCACAGGGTGTAAATTGAAGGAAAATTATTATGAGTGCATTACCTTTAATTTATCTGGTATATAAAAAAAAACAAAAATTTCAAGGTCATTAGTTTTCAACAAAGATCAGAAACAAACTTTGCTTGTTTTGTGAAGTCATTGATCATATTACACCTCCGTAACAAAAATTTTTATTTTAAAAGCAATCAATGTTCGGAACACTAATTGTGCAAGTCCGGCTTGCACTTGGCCAGTTATTTAATTATTCTTAAACTTAACTTACTTAAGTCAATGCTTGCAGCAGTAGTAGTAGTTATGGGGGGGTTCAGAACCTAGCAAACATATCAGAGATATCCTTTTTTCTCATGAATGAATGATTTCTACACCACCCCGACCATGGAACCTCTCAACCCTTGCTACAAAAGTCACCGTTCCACATTTCCACCTTCCAGGGGTTCCGTTTTCAAAGTATTGCCAATCCAAAAGCCCCATAACCAGCGCCTCCCGGGCGCAAATTGAAAAAAATACCCAATTTGGAATACTCCCTGTGTCTTCTTCTTCTTCTTTTAGCCCTCCATCGTCCATCTTTGGACATAGGCCTCTTCCAATTCGTGCCAATGCTGTCGGTTCTGAGCTGTTCTCATCCATCCAAAGCCAGCCACCCTTTTCAGGTCGTCGGCCCATCTCATTTGAGGTCTTCCCCTATTTCTCTTTCCATTATACGGTCTCCACTTTTGTATTACAGCATTCCATCTCTCATCGCTCTGCCTTGCATTATGGCCTGCAAAGTTCCACTTCAATCTTGCTACCCGATCAACCACCTCTTTCACCTTTGTTCTCTGTCTAATCCATATGTTGGTCCTCCTATCTCTCAAACTGACACCCAACATAGATCTCTCCATTGCTCTCTGCGTCCTAGCGAGTCTATCCATGTTTGCCCTGGTCAGCGTCCACGTCTGGCAGCCATAGGTCAAAACCGGCAGCACGCACTGATCATAGACGCGAGTCTTCAAGTATTGTGGTAATTTACTGCTCTTGAGGATGTGTCTCAGTTTTCCGAAGCTTGCCCACGCAAGTCTTGTTCTTCTCTTGACTTCGGCAGTTTGATTTTCCCTGTTTAGTTTTATTACCTGACCCAAGTATACATATTCCTCCACACCCTCAATAAGTTGGCCTCCCATACTGATGTTTCTTGGATCGTCAGCATTTGTCATCGTTTTCGTTTTTGCGAGATTTACGTTCAATCCTATTTTCTTAGAGGCTTCCACTAGTTGTGTAAACATTGTCTGTAGGTCTTCAAACTTGTCGGTGATCAGGATGATCCCTGTGTAATTTAAGCAAATGCCCAAAAAAGAGACAACATATTTTGTATAAATCCAGAGTCTAATATGACTGTAACAAGTTACAGAATTTGGCCAATATATATAATTATTACCTTTCTTTTTTAGATTCAGCTTATTCAAGTAGATACTTGTGTAGTTGCACCAGTATTAAAAAAGAACCCTACAGAAACGACACCAGTTAAAAAACAATCGTTGGCTGATCTGCGAAAACAGTTTGGTTCAAAGAAAGCTAAAAGGTTTACCGAACAGCAGGAGCGATTGACAATGAACATTGAGAATGTTAAAGATCATTTGGAAAAAAAACAGTTGCAGGTACGAATGAAACCATTCTGGGAGATATTCATTAATCTAAACGTCTTCAGATGAATGTACATGCAAAGAGTTTATGTTTGTTTTTGACTTTTTGATGTCAAAGGGGCCATGAAAGTGAAACATATGATGGTGAATGTAATGAAATGAAATTTATTGGTAAATAGGTACACCTACTAACAATAATATATATCTAAAATAAAATTAGTCGGAATAAATACAAATTTTCAAATTTAAAATATTAGATGTACAAATTCATTTGAAACCTTTAAAATAAATTTAATAATAAATAATATTAATAATAATCAAATTCAGTTTACCGCCTCTTTTATGCGTAGAATTATCAATAGTAAAGAAGCGAATTCACCATTTCATAGGATGCTGCTATTCACATAAATGATTTGTTCAACAGAAGGTGCTGTGATGCACAAAATGTACAGAATATGATAACAGTGATGTCGAAATGGTGACTTTATTCTTTCAGATCGTGAACGTTCTGGGAACGTCAAGTCATACACGGCAAAAACGACGCCGGATTTTTCCTTTTAAGTGTTTCGTACGGAACACTTATGGAATCACTTCGGTTCTATCCATCTGTCTGTCTGTTTGTTGCAAATGATTTTCTCTGAAACTATTTGCCCTAGAAAGTTGAGATTTGTCACAAATATAGGAATTGGCGACCCAATTAGAGCCATGTAGTCTTGAAAGTTTAATTTTGACTTAAGGGGTTAGTTTTGGGGAGTTAAAAAAAATTTTTTTGTAAGGTTATAGAGTGGGGTGTCAAATGAAGCTTGTGATAACATGAGTTCAAAAATATATGTGATGTAATACTAGTAATAACTTTTCTTTATATTATTGCTATCTCTAACGATCTCTATTCAAAAAATTTTGAAAAAATTCTGAAATATACTTCATGAGGTGTAGATTGAGGGAAAATTAACATGAGTTTGCTTAGTTTGCTTGATAATATAGTGGCGATTTTTTCGTGGAAAGTTGTATATTTAATCAGGTCTAAGAGCTGTGTATTACTGCTTTAAGGATTTAGCCAATCACAGGTAAAATAAATTTCCATGATGACTGGTGACCAACGGATAGATACCGAGACAAATTTTATTTTATTTGTTTCTGATTAAACAAATATTTAGGTAGTAAATATTTGTTTTAAACTTTTACTACAAAGATGTCTTGCTTTTTATATATTCTTGGTAATTCTTATATTGAAGATGAATGTGCGACTGAATTTCTTAGAATACTTCAGCAATCACTGTACGGAACACTAATTTCGCAAGTCCCACTTGCACTTGGCCATTTTTTTTAGATATCAACGTCATGGAATTACCTCATACATCACTTGATGGAAATGAAAGTCTCTATAGACCAAAAATTAATCGAGATGCTTTAACTAAAGAACAAGTATATCAGTTGTCCGATTTGGTACCTATTGAAATAATAAACACACTAGAAGAAAGAGTAACTGAGATTTTGGAAAGCGATGATCTAAAAGAATTCGAGTAAGTTAAGAAAGAAATTAATATTTTGTGAATGAGGTTATAATTGTTAATTAATTAGTGGTCTAATTTTTGTCTGCCTGTTAGTTGATTGCTCTATATCGAATTTTTTATAACAGCGGTTTAATATAAGCCTAATTTAAATTAAAAATTACTTTATTTAGCCTGTTTCATAGACGTTTCAGTAGGATAAAATTAACTTGCTTAACGCTGACCTTTATTATTGAAGCGTTCATTGAAGGTATCAAACATTATTTTCAGAAAAACTAAAATACATTTATTTTATACAACTGTGAATCTCATCCATTTAAGCCTCATGATAATTTGTAGGAATACAGCAGAGACAACAGTGACAAATTAGCGCTGATACACACTCACCAGTTTTCCAAGATGGGTTTTTTAAATTTATTTCTCGTTAATGAAGCGGTTGATTTAAAACTTTATTTTCAAAATCATGTCCTGGAAAACGGGATAGTATGAAACGTAAGAATATTGCACAAGTTGTTGATACATATTTTTACTAGTGATATGTATAACAGTAACTTAAAAGCCTTCATTAGATATTCAAATTGATTGATGATACTTTTGGTGTGAATTTAGTTTGATATCGCTAATAGTATTATGTGCTTAAACAAGTATGAAAAGCGGATTTTTTTCTAAAAAAGCATGTTAAATTCGGAAGAATGATAAAAAGTGCTCCATCGCTTGTTATACATTTTTCCCATCTTTCGGGCAATTTGTGAATACCACGCCAGTAAAAATCGTCTTTTGTTGCGAACCATTCATCGAGCCATTTTTTTACATCTTCGTACGAACCAAAGCGCTGCTCACTAAGTGCGTGACCCATCGATGCAAACAAGTGGTAATCGGAAGGAGCCAAGTGTGGTGAGTAAGCCGCATGGGGTAGAACTTCCCAGCTGAGTGCTTCCAACGTCTCGCGAACTGGTTTTGCCGTATGTGATAGAGCATTGTCATGAAGAAAAATGACTGTGTTGCCTCTTTCGATATTCTGGCCTTTTTTCAAGCAGCGAACGGTTCAAATCGGTCAATTGTTGTTGGTAACGTTTGGTATTAACCGTTTCCCCAGGTTTTAACAGCTCATAATACACCACGCCCCTCTGGTCCCACCAAACACAGAGCATTGTCTTTCTGCCAAAGTGATTCGGTCTTGCGGTCGATGTGGATGGTGCGCCTGGGTCTACCCATGATTTTTTGCGCTTGGGATTCTCAAAATAAATCCACTTTTCATCCCCTGTAACTATACGATGCAAAAACGACTTCCTTTTGTACCGAGCGAGCAAAATGTCACACCCGTTTTTGCACTTTTCCATTTGCCTGTCGTTCAACTCATGTGGTACCCATCTACCGGTCTTCTGAATCTTTCCCATCTCTCGTAGCTGATTGGAAACAACTTGTTGACTAACGCCCAATTGCTCGGCGAGTTGTTTTTGTGTGTTTGCGAATCATCTTCGCCCAACAATGCTTGCAATTCCACACCTTCGTATTTTTTTGGCAGTTTTCAACGTCCCTAGTCTGCAACATCGAAGTCACCACTTTTGAAACACCGAAACCATCGTTCACACGTATCTTGCGATGGAGCATGTTCACCATAAACTTCTCGAAGCAATCGATATGATTCAACAGCAGTTTTCTTCAAATGAAAACAAAAAATTAATGCTGTCCTCGAATGCTCTTTGTTCGGTATAAATTTCGACATATTGAACACAACAACACAACACTATGTACACACTTTTCCAATTTATCACTCGTGCGTGTCTGACACTTGTTGATGACAACAAAATAGCGCAGTGTCAAATCTTTATAGCACAAACTGCATTGGTGCACCATCTGTTGTCTGAAATCCGCATTTCATACTTGTACACCTGGTATGAATTTATTATATATTAAGACAAAAATGTGTATCATGAGATGCAGGAGCTTGTTTGGGAAAACTAAAGATGGTGCTTTGGTTATACGTCATAATATGCAGTATGGTGAATGAAAACAGAGGAGAGAACAACAACCACAGAACCAAATCGGCTGCAGAGTTTGGCGTGCTTATGTTCCACCAGAGCTATAAGTAGAACCCCCACCATAGCTATGGCAACAACTAGGACTAATAATCCTAGATATAACATAAAAAGTAAGGCTATCAATAGTGTCTATCGAACCAGGACAAATGGGAAGTGGAAACAACAACCTGTACCACTTGGGCATACAAGAGTTATGGATGTAATCAATGACAAGCTCTGCGATATGCAATTTGACCATATGACAATGTTATATATTTCGACAAACCATATAGAATTATATGCGACCCAAATCTATGGATAAAAGCTGATGAAGGCAACGAATCTGGTCTATTACACAGACGGATCAAAAACTTCTAGCGGAGTAGGCGCTGGCGTATACGCAGAAAAGCCCAAGTGAAACTTTAGCATTCCACTAGGAACAAGCGCAGTAATATTCCAGGTAGAAATTCACGCAATACAAGCATACGCTCACTAGAATATTAGCTGGTACTACCATAGCCAAGAAATATATATTCAGACAATCAAACTGCTTTAAAAGTCTTAGATGCCTATCAGACCAACTCCAAGATCACAAAGGAGTGTAAACGTGACCTGTTAGAACTGTGCTCCAGAAACAACAGGATCGAACGATTGTGGATTCCAGGGGGATAAAAGCAGACGAATTAGCAAGATTCGAAGTTAAAATATCCTACAGCGGTCCAGAACCAGCGTTTGATATACCAAAACAGGTGGTAAAAACGACAATTAACAGATCAGCAACATCTAGATCGTTGGTTCCCAACATCAAAGTCTTGCCAGGGACGTAATTGACGACCCCTCAAAAAAAACTAATAACCGACGTCCTTCGTTTAACATAAGGCCAGATCAAAATAGTGGTGACACATTTACAAAAAATGAATACCCACAACATGCAGATTATGTAGTGAAGAGGAGTAAATCTGTATGCAAATTCTATGTGAATATGCGGCCTTAACTTGGAACATAAGGGCTTGGAAGGAAGCTAACGAACCTTCTTAAAGGGACGAAGCTCTTATAACCAAGAGTGGAGCACAATAAGCCAAGAGGCTGCGATGCACAAGCAGGCGCAATCGCCTACGCCTCCTACAACCAACCATCATTACGTGGTGTTTATAGTTTTCGCAAATATCGCAAATACACTTAGCGGACATTGCGTTTAAAAAATTCGCTAAGCGGTACCAAAACCCGTAACTATCCTTAAAACTGTACATGTGGAAATTTAACATAGACATGAATAATTTATTTTAGATATGGTTTTTACACATTGATATTTTTCATCATTTATTCTTGTTTGCTTTCTACATATAATTTTTAATGCACCGCTAAACATTGAAATTTTCCCTGAATTTTGGAAGCTAAGTTTCATAACGCCTACTCACCAGCAATCAGGATCAGATAAAAAGCGACTCCCAAGATCTCCCAACATATAACACGTAGGCTGAAAAGTTTTTGATCCGACACATAGATGTCGCCCTTTTCAAAAAATCCATATGATTTTTAGGAAGTACTAACCTTCAAACGATACGTATCAAAATTTCATGACATTTCGACGATTAGTTTACAAGTTACAGTGGTTTTAGTGACGTTACCTTTGACATTTTTAAAACAATGAAAAAAATCGAATTTTGTCTGTTGATAAGTATTTTGATGGGAAAAAATACCGTTCAAGCAAAGCAATGGTTTGATAAGTGTTACGGGGACTCTGCCCCTGGAAAATCACTCCTTATTTATTGGTATGCTGAATTTAATTGCCGTCGTACAGATACAAATGATGCTGAATGCTCTGGACGTAGTTACACCGGAAACATAAAAAAATCCACAAAATTGTTTTGGATGACCGTCAAGTGAAATTGCGTGAGAGAGCTGACACCCTAAAGATATCAAAAGAGCGTGTTAGTCATATTTTGCATGGACATTTAGATATGAAGAAGCTCTGTTCGAAATGGGTACCACCTTTGCTCACAGTGGACCAAAAACAGAAACGTGTTGATAATTCTGAGCGGTGTTGGAACCTGTTTAAGCGCAATAAACATAATTTTTTCATGCGACTATGCTGAGAAGGGAAAACCATCAATAGCGAATATTATATAAATTTATTGGTGCGTTTGAAGGCAGAAATTGCAAAGAAACGGCCCCAAATGAACTAGAAAAAAATGCTTTTTCATCAAGACAATGCACCGTGTCGCAAGTCAACGGTTACGATAGCAAAATTGCACGAACTGAAATTTGAATTGCTTCCTCGTCCACCATATTCTCCAGATTTGGTCTTCAGCGACTATTATCTATTCGCAGACCTCAAAAAAATGCTCGCGGCAAAGAGATTTGGCTCCAGTGAAGAAGTTATCGCTGAAACTGCGCGGCCTATTTTGAAGGCAAAGACAAATTCTTCTACAAGAAAGGTATACAAATGTTAGAAAAGCGTTGGACTGATTGTATCACTCGTGAAGGAGACTATATTGATGCATAAAGTCGAATCTTGCAAAAAAAATGTGTTTTAAGTAGCTAGACCAAACACGTTTCAGCCTATGTGTTCATCCGCCAGTTTAGATTCCAAACTGAAATAAACACTTCCATCAATCTGCAGACTTATATTTATTTTAAATGGGACGCTTTGAAGAGAGGCACTAGAGCGCAATCGACTTTTTCAAGACGTCCGATAGAGTAAACCACATTGTTTGTCGAAACTGAGGCATATGGGTATTGGTGAAGTGATGATCTACTGGTTGGGAAGTTATTTGAAGGGGCGCTCACAGATTGTTGCGACTTTTTCCCTTTAATTTATTTATTACTGATTTAGATCTTCATTTTGAGTATAGTCAGTTGCTTCTTTTGCCGATGGTTTAAAGTTTATATGTATACTAGCTGTGTCTGCGGCTCAGCTCGCGGGGACTACAGAATTATTGTTTAGATTTTTTGCAAGAGAGCGCGCTGGCGGCGACTTGATTCACTATTATCGTCACTGCTTATTCCTTATGTTACCTAACGTAACAAAATATATACTAAAACCTGGCCATGTATGAATTAAAAAAAACACATAAATCGGATAAGTGATAAGCCCACTAATGGACAGACACACAGAGAGACGCGTTATATATATATATATATATATATATATATATATATATATATATATATATATATATATATATATATATATATACCAGGTGTACAAGTATGAAATGCGGATTTCAGACAACAGATGGTGCACCAATGCAGTTTGTGCTATAAAGATTTGACACTGTGCCATTTTGTTGTGTCGTCAACAGGTGTCAGCCGCGCACTAGTGATAAATTGGAAAAGTGTGTGCATAGTGTTGTGTTCAGTATGTCGAAATTTATACCGAACAAAGAGCATTCGCTCACAGCATTAATTTTTTGTTTTCATTTGAAGAAAACTGCTGTTGAATCATACCGATTACTTTGAGAAGCTTATGGTGAACATGCTCCATCGCAAGATACGTGTGAACGATGGTTTCGGCGTTTCAAAAGTGGTGACTTCGATGTTACAGACAAAGAACGTGGAAAACCGCCAAAAAAATACGAAGATGTGGAATCACAAGCATTATTGGATGAAGATGATTCGCAAACACAAAAACAACTCGCCGAGTAATTGGGCGTTAGTCAACAAGCTGTTTCCAATCGGCTACGAGAGATGGGTAAGATTCAGAAGACCGGTAGATGGGTACCACATGAGTTGAACGACAGGCAAATGGAAAAGCGCAACAACACGTGTGACATTTTGCTCGCTTGGTACAAAAGGAAGTCGTTTTTGCATCGTATAGTTACAGGGGATGAAAAGTAGGTTTATTTTAAGAATCCCAAGCGCAAAAAATTAGGGATAGACCCAGGCGCACCATCCACATCGACCGCAAGACCGAATCGCTTTGACAGAAAGACGATGCTCTGTGTTTGGTGGGACCAGAGGGGCGTGGTCTATTATGAGCTGTTAAAACCTAGGGAAACGGTTAATACTAAACGTTACCAACAACAATTGACTGGCGTGGTATTCACAAATTGCCCGAAAGATGGGAAAAATGTATGACAAGCGATGGAGCATACTTTGAATAAAGCACTTTTTAACATTCTTCCGAATTTAACATGTTTTTTTAGAAAAAAAAATCCGTATTTCATACTTGTACACCTGGCACATATACATATACATACGCTTTGTCCGTCTTGTCTGGAAATATGACCTGTTGAAGCCCATTTTAGCATTGCTATCCGTTTTATAACATCCTCAACTTTTGTTCGTCGGCGTATTTCTTCAATGCGAATATAAACTATCACCAAGCATAAGTGTTTCCATTGAGCGCTGTATTTGAACTTTATTTGCTGCTCTGTATAATTGGTTCCAATCCATAAGTTAAAACTGGGAAAACACAGCTATTAAAAATGTTGGTTTTCAGGTTGATAGGAATATCCTTGTCCGCCAACATGATCCCTAGTTTTCTTGCAGCCGCCCAAGTCATTCTAACATTTTTGTTAATATCGTGTTGGTTTGAAGTCCCAAGTTTTAAGTTATGTCCGAGATATCATTACCTGTATCGATTATTTGCCTCTGATAGTTATCGGTGTGTTTCCGTGGGTTAAGATTTTGGTCTTCGTTAGGTTCATTGTTATTCCTACTTTTCCTGAAGCTGATTTTAAAACTGATATTATTTCTTTTAATTCGCTACTAATCAGGACTGTATCATCCGAAAAGCTGAGATGGTTTAGTTATCGACCATCTATACTAATCCCTTCCGAGTTTAGCTGTTTAAAGACATCCATTAACACCAGCATGAATAGCTTTGGAGGAATTGTGTTTCCTTATCTCACTTCTCGATGTATTGCTATCTTGCCAGTTATTAAATCTTTTTCTTATTTTATTTATAGGGTTACCTTATCATATATGTGCTTAATAAGGTCATTGTATCTACTATCTATTCTCGCATTAACCATCGCTTGAAATATGGCCCAAAGTTCGACAGTTCGAACGCTTTATTGTAATCCTTGATAGCTACGTGCAGTGAGATATTGTATTAGTTTCATTTCTTAACAGGTTTTTTGATATTTTGTCTTTGTTCAATGGAGCCATATCCTTTACGAAATCCTACTTTTTCAAGCGGTTAGTGATAATTTTCATAAATAATTTGTATGGATGGATGTGGAAGGAGGCTTCTCGGCATAGTTTTCAATGTCTAGTTTGTCGCCTTTTTTGTGTGATAAAATAACTTCAGCGTTATTCCAGTTGTCGTGAATTATTTCACTATGAAGACACGTGTTTAAAAGGACATCCAGAGATTCTATTGTAGCAGTTCCTCCCAGCTGTAACATTTCTTTGGTATATAAATATATATATATATATATATATATATATATATATATATATATATATATATTTATATACCATATATATATATATATATATATATATATATATATATATATATATATATATATATATATTTATATATATATATATATATATATATATTTTATACTATATATATATATATATATATATATATATATATATATATATATATATATATATATATATATATATATATATATATATATATATATATATATATATATATATATATATATATATATATATATATATATACATATACATATACATATATGTATACATATATGTATATATATATATATATATATATGTATATATATATATATATATATATATATATATATATATATATATATATATATATATATATATATATATATATATATATATATATATATATATATATATATATATATATATATATATATATATATATATATATATATATATATATATATATATATATACGAGGCTGGTTTGAAAAGTCCGTGCAAAAATAAAAACTACTTATGTGTTTGGGGTAAACCTTTTTTATTTTTCGACATAGTCTCCTTTTAGGCTTATACACTTCGTCCAACGATGTTCTAGTTTGTTGATCCCTTCCGAATAATAGGATTTGTCCAAGTCTGCAAAATATCCATTAGTGTCTGCAATCACCTCCTAGTTTGAATAAAATCTTTGTCCCGCCAGCCATTTCTTCAAATTGGGGAACAAACAGTAGTCCGAGGGAGCCAAGTCTGGAGAATAGGGGGATGTGAAACGAGTTGGAATCCTATTTCCATTAATTTTGCGACCACAACTGCTGAGGTGTGTACTGGTGCGTTGTCGTGATGGAAAAGGACTTTCTTGTGAGCCAATCGCGGGCGTTTTTCTTGCAGCTCGGTTTTCAAACGGTCCAATAACGATGAATAATATTCACCTGTAATAGTTTTACCCTTTTCCAGATAGTCGATGAGGATTATCCCTTGCGAATCCCAAAAGACAGTCGCCATAACCTTTCCGGCCGAAGGAACGGTCTTCGCCTTTTTTGGTGCAGATTCCCCCTTGGTAACCCATTGTTTAGATTGTTGTTTGGTCTCAGGAGTATAGTAATGTATCCATGTTTCATCCACAGTGACGAAACGACGCTTAAAGTCCTCCGGATTCTTCTGGAATAGCTGCAAACCATCCTTGCAACACTTCACACGATTCCGTTTTTGGTCAAGCGTGAGCAATCGCGGCACCCATCTTGCGGATAGCTTTCTCATGTCCAAATGTTTATGCAAAATATTATGTACCCGTTCAGTCGAGATGCCCACAGCACTAGCAATCTCACGCACCTTAACTCTTCTGTCATCCATCACCATATCATGGATTTGATCAATGATTTCTGGAGTCGTAACCTCCACAGGCCGTTCAGAACGTTCAGCGTCACTTGTGCCCATATGGTCAGTCCGAAAATTTTGAAACCACTTATAAACTGTTCTAATCGAAGGTGCAGAGTCACCATAATGTTTATCAAGCTTCTCTTTAGTCTCCTGAGGCGTTTTGCCTTTCATAAAGTAATGTTTAATCACCACACGAAATTCTCTTTCGTCCATTTCTTGAAAATCATTCGACTTTCTTGATTCACACGAATGCCAAACACAAAGAAATAGACCAATATGGCTGAAACTTGGTGTGCGTTCATTCAAGAGATGCTACTAACTAAACATGACCTCGATACGCGCCGGTGGTGCCATCTCTCGGACTTTGCACGGACTGTGCAAACCAGCCTCGTATATACAGTCGACACTGTTTATAGTGAAACTCTATATAGTGAAAAACTCTTTATAGTGCAATTTTTTCAAGACCTAGAATATCTTACATACATAGCAATATATACGGATTTTTTCTTTATATAGTGAAAAACTCTCTATAGTGAAATTTCGGTCAACATTTTGGTCTTTCACTATATAGAGAGTCGACTGTATATATATATATATATATATATATATATATATATATATATATATATATATATATATATATATATATATATATATATATATATATGTATATGTATGTGTATGTATGTATGTATGTATATATATACTTGGATCACCTAGCACTTTCGTGTATCAACAATTGTATGGAGCTGAATAGTTTTAAGTATCATTCTGTTGTTTTCATGGATCCAAGACAGTATTTGAATATCGTTCCGTTATTTGGGATACTGTGCTTACACAACTTTCTGAAATTAAAGCTTTATAGGCTCAAGATTAATTTTTTATTCATCACACCTAATACTTAATCTCAAAATCTCGGCAACTTCTAGGCATTGCAACGCGTATTAGCCACGAGTAGCACTGCGATCAAACAATTACATTGCTCATTAACTAGACTTTATTTAGAATATTCTTGTGTCTGAAACCCAAGTTATAATGTATATATCCAAAACATTAAATGACTAACACAATTTTATTACGTATAATTATTATAAATTTAATAGACTGAGACTGATCTACTCCCAAATAGAAGCGAACTTCTATATCAAGATCGCAGATATTTAATAGGTCTTAGAATGCTTTATAGCATTCTGCATGGAGAGTCTAGTGGTCTCTTCCTATTGAATAGAATAAGTATACATATGCCTTTTCAACAGGCTCATTTTAGGCATACTTTTTCCATATCAACCCACAAAACAAACTTTTGCTGTAGTAATTTTTAACAAGGTCATGTCAACTTGCCAGCGAGTATTGACTTCTGTTCAACAACATTATTTAAGAGAGCATTGAATGCAATTTAGAGTTTCTACTTTTCTCTGTGTATTGTACTATTGTTATTGTTCCTGGTCCTTATTTACCCTGGTTAATTTGTACGAGGATGGATTAAAAACTTCGCGGCCTAGTCAAGAAAACAAAATAAAATACGTACAAAAATATCTTTATTTTTCGACGTAATCTCCACCTAGCTCTATGCACTTCTTCCACTTGCTTTCCAAAGCTTCTACACCTGTTTGAAAAAAGATTCCTCAAGGTCTTCAAAATACTGGTTAACTGCAGCTTCAAATTCTTCATTTGATGAAAATTTCTGGCCACCGAGGTGTTGTTTTAGGTTTGGAAACAGATGAAAGTCCGAAGGTGCCAAATCAGGAGAATAAGTCGGGTGGGGCAGCAATTCGAAACCACAATCACGAATTTGAGCCATAGACTCAACACACTCAACGTGTGAACGCGAGCGTTATTCTGATGGAGCAAAACTTTCTTTCTCAGTAATCCTGGGCGTTTCTCTTTAATTTCTTGACGCCAACGACGCAAAAGGGTGCAATAGTAAGTCGAGTTTATTGTTTCGCCTTTCGGAAGGTAGGCCACCATCATAATACCTTTAGCATCCCAAAAAACTGACGCCATCACTTTTCCAGCCGACAGAATTGCCTTCGCTTTCTTTGGGGTCGGTTCACCAGATTTTTTCCAGTGCTTGGATTTTTGTTTTGACTTTGGAGTATAGTATTCACCACAGGTTTCATTCATTGTCACAAACCTGTTAAGAAAATCTTGCGGATCAGCCTCAAACATCTCCAAATAGTCGCGAGAAATCGTGAGTCGAATTCGTTTTTGTTCAACTGAAAGCAATCTGGGAATCCACCTAGCGGAAACCTTAGAAAATCTGAGTTCGTTGGCAATGATGTTTTGTCTTCCTTCATACGAGATGCCTATAGTGTCTGCAATCTGATAGTTAATCTACGGTCTTTCAATCTGAGATCTCACACTTTGCCGATGTTTTCTTCAGTCGTAGACGTCCTGGGCCGGCCGGAGCGAGGATCATCTTCGATGCTCTCTCGTCCACGTTTAAATTTTGCAACCTATTTTTTCACAGTGGTATATGACGGAGCAGATTCACCTAGTGTTGTTTTCATATCATCGTAGATTTCCTTTGGTGTTAATCTTTTTTTAAACAGATACTTGATGACCGCACGTTGTTCAATTTTTTCCATTTTTCCAAAAACGCTGCACTTGGTCTCACTGAACTCGTTCTAACCTAAAAACCACAAATTCTACAGCAACAAAATTTTACACTGTGACAACCAAGAAAGTATGAACTTATTGAGGGTACTATAATAAAAATATTATAATTATTTTTTGGTGAGGCCGCGAACATTTCAATCCATCCTCGTATAAATATGTTGGAATAAACGGTGCTCCGTGCTGACCTTAAGTAATACGTATTGTAATTTTGGGTAAGGCTGAGTATTGCCCGCCAATAAATAAATAAATCTGTAATAAATTACTTCCATCTTAAGAAGGTAGTAACACACAGATGATATTTTTGAGTTGCTTTTTTATCATTTTTTTCCGCTTTGTTGATATGCAAAAAACGCCCTGCGCTTTGGTTTTTATCATAATAAATACTACTTCATTCAAGCGGGTTGTAGTATTTTACATATTACAGTCTGTTAAGTACGAACATGACCGCTCGTTTTCTTGAAAAAATTGTTTCGAGAACATTTTTTGCAATCAGTGTATCCTTGGGTGTGCTAACAATGGTGCAATTACCTTATTAAGTTGTCCAATTACCTTCTGCATCAATAATCACCTGCCATCTTCGAGGCATGCTGTCGACCAGATTTTCTGTAATGATCTCCAAATTTTTTGAATCTCGCAAGACAACTGAATCAAAGTCCTCAGAGTCTTTCCTCTGAGCTTTCTCTTTACAAGGGACTAAACGTTTTTAATAGGGTTAGCGTCCGGCGATTGTGACGGCTACTCTAGTATCTTATCGTGGGCCCAAGCGAGCCGCTTCACGATGTGACTTTCGCCCAGCAAAAGTTTTTTCAACGTGCTTCGGAATTTGACATCATAAGCACGAAGATGTTGTCGAATGGTCTCATTGGACACATTCAAACCCGATTTTCTTAATTTTGCCGCTCCTTGACGCAGCGTCAATTTCGGGTCCCGTGAAAACAAAGACACGATTCGTTTTTCGACTTTTTCGACGGCCGAGGAATGTGTCATTTTAGGCCCCTGGATGGGAACAAAGAAAGACTGCCTCGAGCCGATGCGCAAAGAAGTGACTCATTTTGGATTTTACGTGATTTCGACGAAAGTTCCGAATCGATCGATACTTTTACTAAAATGCGTCGTAGACAAAGGTATCCTCTACCGTTTTTTTGTTGAACCGCTAGAATTGCATTTACCAAAAATGAATTATCGCGGACAGACTGTATAATTCATTTTTGGTACGGTGGGTCAGAAAAACAAGCCGAACATGCCCTTGAATATAATCATATAGAAAAATTAGATAATTTAAGGTTAATTAAAAATATATTTGATAGGAAATTATTAAAGGCATACGAAATTATAAAATGTAAAAATAATCTAAATAAGGACCGATAATATTTATTCAATTATCGCTCCTAATGATGCTAACATACTTTTACTAAAATTCCTCGTAGACAAAGGTTCCTCTACCGATTTTTTGTTCAATTGCTAAAATCGCATTTACGAAAAATGAATTATCGCGGACACGTTCTTACTTGACAGACTGTATTCGAATCTTAAGGGTTATATTAAATATATATTAATTTGAAGATGTTAAAGCTATAATAAAAAAATATTACATGTCCAATAAAATATCCATCCACTCGAAGATTAACACCGTGACGGTATTTGACATTTAATCAAGAACCGTTAATTTGTAACAGTCTTATCGTTAGAATAGCGAATGAAATATAATTTCAGTACTAACACGCATCGTTTTAATATATACTACGAAGCGCGTTTTTGCAGAACATCTATAACTAGTGGTGAGATTTCTTTCATGAATTATGCGTCTTCTGTATGTTTACAAAAACCTATTACGAAAATTTCTAATTCAAAGTATGTTCTAAAAAATATGAGAGAATATTTTTTTAGACTACCATAAAATTTGACTTTGTCAAAACTGCGGTAGCTTCAGAAATTATCGAACTAAAAACCTTTTCTGAAGTTCAAAAATATGAAAACTCTGTGGTTCCACCTGTACCATCTTCTTAATTAACTACACCAGTATAGTCTCACGATGTGGATTGAGCACTTAACATGGCCCAGATAGCAAGAATGTAATATGGTTTAAAAACATATCAACTTTTGATATATTTTTTAGGCTAATTCCAACTGTAGACAGTAATATAACAATTCTTCGAGCTACTGTGCCGGAAAAAGAATTGATCGATAAATGTAAGATTTTGCTATACATACATTATTTGGTTAAATTTTTGGTGACTCCATTAAAATCTATGACTAAAAGGTCTATTATCTGCGACTGCTCTGAAGAAGTTGACAAACATATTAAAGAGAACTACATGGTAAACGGGTAGGTAGTTTTAAAAATAGTTGATTAATATGAAATTTCTCTTTAAATTCCTGTACTTCTACATTTCTATACGTATAAAACTGAACGTCGTTTGTATGTGTGTATGTAAGTATGTCTGTTTGTATGTATGTCCGAGTATAACTCGAGCAATTTTCATGCAGTTTTCTTTCACGTGTAGCTAACATCAGTTGGCGAAGTTTTCCACTGATTGATTAAAATGAATTAAAAAAATCATTGAAATATTGCAAAAATAATATGAAAAGATTTTCTTTTCCTTTAAAGGAAAAAAAAAAAACACTTCTCACGTTGTCAAATCTATGAATGGAAAATGATAAACACAAATGCAGCATTTGCGTCATCTATAATCAATTTTGAAAATTATATTACTATAAAGCTATTTGAAAATTTACAAAAATCTTAAGATGACGGAAGGTCCGTCGACTAACATTATAACTAGGTCGGTGCTGAGGAAACTCATTGCAAATACTTATAGTGTAAAATGTAGAGAGATTAATTTAAGTTTGTAGTAAATAGGTAGGCAAACTTCTGTGACATTTTTTGCCCTTTATTACTTTAATACTGCAAATCGTGTTATCTACGTGGGTGGAGCCACGAGATAATATCTCTGATGAAAAATAAAGATGAAAAAAATGAATTAAATATATATTGAATTAGAAAAGTGATACGGTATATTTGAATTTGAAATAGAATTGTAAGTAGGAACAGCATTACCCACTTTATAAAATGCCATTTCATAAAAAAAACATGCATGATTATTCCCTTTATCTCAATTGTACTGAGGTGTGCAATAAGAATAAACGAAAATAATCGTAATCAATTATCTAACCTCTTCATAAACAGCGATCAACTGATTGGTTCTTACGTCAATCTCCACTCTATTTGCTTAAAACTATTGTATCGGCGTTTAGAGGTCGCGTAATTCTACTTACAGCAACATCATAACTTATACGACGCTTCTATTCAAAATAGTTGCAAAAAAAATTGAAAAAGTCTATATTTCGACAATTTCTTTATTGCTTTTCCATCTGCGGAACCATCTATGGACACGTGTTTCATCGACCGTATGATTGACGGAGAACAGCAAGAGAGTCTAAGTCCAAGTAAGGTATTTTGGTAGTCCACACTCTAAAAAAAATAGTTTGATGGTAATCGCTGCGGGATATACCTTTCGCAAGGGTCAATGGCGAAAATATCTTCACATTTACCACTGTGAACTCGTACTACCCGCGCAGATTAACGGATTATATGTTAGTTATTACTAATGTTGTTTGATCGTTTACTCTTTGTACTTTTTTACGAAGTCGTGTCATCATAGTGAGATAATTAATTTTGAAAATCACATAACACCACACTAGTTTAAAAAACGGCTTGTTTCATAGCTTACGATGTCAGCTGTCAAAATCAAATCCTGGTTGTAAATTTAGTAATTTAGGGTAGTTTGTGTCGCATGATGGCACACAATTCCTCGTTAATTATCCCTCAGTTCTTGGCTAAAAATCAGTATTCGGTGGAACTAGCCTAGTCAACTTTTTTCTGTTCCGAATGCTTTCAGCGCCTTCTATTAACGATCCCGGGCAGTAGTCCTCAATAATACAAAATTTTTATTTTAAAGGATTTGTTGCTAATTTCTACAAAATATAAAACTCTTATTTTTTTTGCAGAACGAGACCTTTAAGTATGAAAGACAAAGGACTTTGTTACACAGTAGTCTTGCTCATGATAGCCATGAACCATGAAACAGATTTGGAGTCAATTTCCAAAGATATGAAAATCGGACTTCATAAGATGAAAGAGTTTGCCAGAAATCTGGGCTTTAGCCAGTCGACCAAAAGTAAAGCGAGTATTGTTCTCAAAATCCCTGTGCCGCCACCTGTGATGCCGAATTTGAAGCGAAAACGACATTCTGTTTAGATGTGGCGGGGCAATTTTTTGTCCTTTTTTTTTTAAGTTGAGGCATTATATTTAATAGGTTGTAGTACTCACTGAAATAAATCACTTCACCAAATATAGCCTGTAAACAATAATAAGTAACGGAGATAAAGGTATTTAATATTTTAAGCGTCACCCTAAAAAAATATCTGGTACGAAATAAATGTTTATCCTAAACCGACCATTGCCTGTTAACACACCTTTGTTTACTTTATTAGGGTTTACTCTGGCTTTTATTACAGTGCAGTCTCTAAAATAAAGAACGTAATAAAAACAATTATATCATGGTGCCGAGATGCTAGTAACATACGCTAAGAAGACTTTCCCTTGGCCGGTCTACAATTTCGAGGTGGCTTTTTGACATTTTATATATACCAACTTTGGTGAAATAAGTGCTATCTATAACCTGCTATTAATAATGATACAACTTAAAATATGTACTGTATATTATTTGCGTTTTACATTTGAAAAGCTAGTTTGCACTGGGTGTACCGGCATATTTTTTTATGCACTGCAAGTACATTCAGTGCACACTTGTTTTACCAGTGGAAAACGCAACAAATTTTTATAATACCTTGAAATTTTGACATATTGTCAATTTATTACTTAAGTATTTTAAGAATTATTTTATTGTTTTCACTTTTTTTCATGTATTTCCTTATACTTCGACGTTTTGACATAATGTCAGTTTATTACTCGAGTATTTTAAGAGTTATTTATAACTGTTTCAACTATTGTTTTCAATTTTTGTTGTTGTATAGTTGTTTAATAAAAAGAAACGTTTTGAATTTTCGTAAGGTCTGAATACAAATAGAAAGTATCTTTGCAGCGCCCGAATTTACCCGATGTCTAAAAAAAAGGCAAAAAGATCAGACCAATCGCATTGCTTTCGATGACATCGAAGGTTTATGAGAAAAGTTGTCAATGTTCCTTTTAAAA
Organism: Pachyrhynchus sulphureomaculatus; assembly: GCA_019049505.1. Lineage (NCBI taxonomy): Eukaryota > Metazoa > Arthropoda > Insecta > Coleoptera > Curculionidae > Pachyrhynchus > Pachyrhynchus sulphureomaculatus. The sequence continues at coordinate 187,272,700 of CM032446.1, forward strand.
TATCTGGAAGGATTTAACAATATTAGTGACTCAGCATAGCTTTTGTAAGCATGGATCAACAGAAGATTTAACCTGACACATATCTTTGGAATAACGGAATTGAACGCTATGTAGGGTCCCGATTGATGTATGTCATTCGACCATGTGGCATGAGGGATTAGTGCGATATGACAGATGAATGATTTTGTTTATGGCTCTCGAGTATATACAAAGATCGTTTTTTGGGAATCACAGTTCAATTGTTGACATCTTCACAAGTGCTGGTGTACCTCGTGGTTCTTCTATGCTGTCTCCTACTTTCTTTAGATTAACGATTTGCTGGAAAATACCAAAAATTCAGCTTTTTTTTTTATGGGTCTAGCACACGAGCTGCAGGGAAGAAGTCCCTAAAGCGCTACAGGAGCGAAACGTGTGCGGAAAAAGCGATTCACGTTGTTCTTGAATCCCTGTAAATTGTACTCGGTGGGAAACACAGTCCTGGGCAAATTGTTCCAAAGGGATGATGTTCTCCATATAAAAGACTGCTTGAAAAGCGTTGTACGAGGAGTAACAAGCTGAACCTCATACGGATGTGAAGTATTAGCGCGACGTGTACTTCTAACATGCACCGCTCTGGGAGGAATTAAGCGGGCTACATCTTTCGAACACTTTCCATGAAAATACTTGTAGAATAGGCTCAAGTCGCCAACCGTTCTTCGATGTTCTAGCGAATCAAGACCGCCGGTCAGTTCCGGGTCTCCAATCAGACGAACAGCTCTTCTCTGAACAGAATCCAACAAATGCAGTGTATGTTTGGGAGCGGAGCCCCAAACATGGGAGCAGTATTCCATAGTTGGTCGAATTTGAGCTTTGTAAAGAATTAACAGTTGTGTAAAGCTTTCTGGTTCGAAATAATATTCCCAACTTTTGAGAAGCTCTCCTTGCTATGCCTGCAACATGTTCATGCCAGGACATATTTGCTCCCAAATTAACGCCCAACAAATTGAGTGACGATGTTAGAGGAATGGAATGCCCCGACATAACTATGTCGGGTTCAGCAACGTTAACTTTTTTAGAAAAAACTGCCGCCTCGGTTTTGGTAGCGTTAAATTCCACTTGGTTACTGTCACCCCAAGATAAAATTTCTTCCAGGTCTTTGTTAAGTTGAATCACTTCCTGCTGTCTGCGGATATTCGTCTGAGTAGCCGATGTACAAGCGTTCAAAGTAAATGAAGAGATAAGCGTACTGTCATCGTTAATGTAAATAAGAAAAAGAGTAGGAGACAGTATGGAGCCTTGAGGTACACCGGCGTTGATAGTGAAGGTGTTAGAAAGAAATCCGTCTACTCCCACTCGTAAAGAACGCTCTCTGAGGAAGCAACTTTTCAGACATACCATAAGAGGGTAGCTTAGCCAACAGCCCATCGTGCCAAACACGGTCGAATGCCTTGGATATATCGAGAGCAACCGCTCGAGATTCTCCAGTGTTCAATTGCGTTGTTCCAAACGTGTGTTACGTAAGTCAGAAGATCTCCTGTTGATCTATTTTTACGAAAGCCATATTGATGATCGCTAATAATGTTGAATCCTTCAAGATATTTTAGAAGATGCTGAATGATAGCCTTTCCATGACTTTCGATATTATTGAAAGCAGTGCGATTGGTCGGTTGTTATTTGGCAAGGTCTTCTTGCCTTTTTTAAGTATCGGCTGAACTGTGGCACATTTCCAGCAGGAAGGAAATATTCCCTTTCTGTAGGATAGGTTGAAAAGTCTACAGAAAACTGGTGTTATTTCCCTCGCACAGTTTTTGACAACTATGGCAGGTATTCCGTCAGCGCCAGAAGCTTTTTTGGTGTCTAGCTTCATTAAAATACGTTTTATGATACGCTGTTTGAAGACAATATTGGGCATCCTTGACTGCATTATGGGAATAGTAGGTGGTGTTTTTCCGTGGAAATCAACAGTAGAATGTGAAGCAAAAAGTTCAGCCAACCAGTTCGCTTTCTCAACAGGTTTCGTTGCAATAGAATTGTCTGGCCGTATGAGTGGTAGTATGGTGGATTTGGTGAAATTTTGACTGACTGCCTTAGCGACTGACCAAAAGGACCTGGAATTGTCGGGACAAGCGAGAAGTTTGTTTCTAATTCGTTGATTGTGTGCCTCCTTGGTTTCGTCGATAATGTCTTTGCATCTGTTCCTGGCACGAACAAAGGTGTTACGGTTTATGCTGTTAGGATTTTCACGCCATTGTCGGTAGGCAAGATGTTTAGAAGCAACAGCTTCTTTGCATTTTCGGTCAAACCAAGGCTTGTCGTTGGAAAGGCATTTCTTCGAAAAAGGGATGTAAGCCTCCATACCGGCCAAAATAACATCGGAAACTTCCCTGGCGCAGTCAGATGGGGCTTCAGATCGAAAACAAACGTCTAACCAAGGAAAAGTTCGAAAATATTGTATGAGATCTTCCTATTTAGCAGATTTGGAGTGCCAAATCTTGCGCGGTTTAGGCGCCTCTCTGTCTCTGATTGGTAGGATACTCGATGTCGCTCTCTCGACTCGATGTCTCGGCTTTGCTGATAACAGCACGCCGAAGAAACCTTCATTGATCTTGTACCGTCAAACACAAGCAAAGTTTCGAATTTATGTTTCTGCATAATTTTTACAAAATCTAGCAACATCAAATCGAAGCAACCCTCGTTATTTTTTTTTACAAAAGTTGCCGGTAATTTATATTTCAGTAACCCTTTCTGGCTTGACATGAAAAGATATTTTCTCCGCCTTGTTTTATATATATATATATATATATATATATATATATATATATATATATATATATATATATACATATACATATATATACATATATATACATATATACATATACAGTAATACCCCGCTTTACGCGAGGGATACGTTCCGAAAAAAATCGCGTTAACTGAAATTCGCGTATATCGAGGTTTATGATTAAACATAATCAAAATTTAATACAAAAAAATACAAATCATTTTAATCAATCACTTTAATTCTAAGAACACTTTATGCAATACATACTCTTATTTTTTACGGAAAAATACATCTATTGTCTTTTGGGTAACGTTTTGTTTACGTTCTTGTAAAATACGTTCATAACACCCAACACTGTTTTTAATTGTTTGACACACGGTCAAGACACGGTCATCATTATTGTCTATACTCTGCAATATGTCCAAACCTGAATAAATTTTTGAAAGTGCATTTTGTATTTCCCCTGAAGATAAAACTTTCTCTTCTACTTGTTCTTCCTCATCGTAGATAGGATTATTCTGTAACTCGATCAGATCTTCATTGCTAATAGGATCGTCGTGCGTTGCTACAAGTTCTACGAGATCTTCTACCGTGACATCTTCAAGTTCAGACCCCTCAATCATTGCAGCAATGTCTTCAAGCACTTGTCTCTGCATCTGGACAATTCTTCTAGGTGCTTCCACTACGTCTGGCCAAAGATTATGCCACACCCCATTCATACAACTCATTTTAACTTCCTTCCAAGCCTCTTCTATGTTGTGAATAGACTTCATAATGTTGTATGACTTCCACCACTCTCGCATAGACTGTCTTCCTTCCCCGTCAGTTTCATGAATTAGTTGGCTAAAAGTGCGGCGATGGTAATAAGCTTTGAAGTTTGCTATTGCTCCCTGGTCCATAGGTTGTAATATTGACGTAGTGTTTGGTGGAAGGAACTTTACGTACACTTTTAAGTCTCTGGGCGTATCAAGTGAGGTTGGATGTCCTGGGGCATTGTCTAAGAGTAATATAACTTTAGGTTCAAGCCCATTTCTGTCACAGTATGATTTGACTGATGGGCAAAAACTATTAGAATACCATTCTTGAAAAATTTCCCGTGTAACCCACGCCTTTCTGTTTGATCGCCACACAACTGGTAGACTTGTCTTGTCTGTGCCTCGCATTGCACGGGGTGTTTCTGAATGGTACACTAGTAAAGGTTTCAGTTTGAAATCACCAGTGGCATTACCACCCAGCAGAAGTGTTAGTCGATCTTTCGCAGCTTTGAAACCACTGGCTTGACGTTCTTCCTTAGAAATGAATGTTCGAGATGGCATTTTTTTTCCAGTAAAGTGCGGTCTCATCAACATTGAAGATGAGACAAGCAGGAATTTTCTCTCGTCTAACGAAGTCTTGAAACTTGTCTGGAAACTCAGCTGCAGCTTGAATGTCCGCGCTGGCCGCCTCGCCTGTTATGTGGATATTGTGAAGATTAGAACGCTGCTTGAACCGATGGAACCAGCCTCTGCTGGCAGCAAAAGTCGGAGTGGCACTCCCTTCTCCTTCTTTTGTTTTCAGCATCTCATACAAAGATTTTGCTTTTGTGCATATGAGATCTTGACTTAGTGGTGTGTTCTTCTTATTCAAATCTTCGATCCAGACTGACAGTAATTTCTCCATTCTTTCTAAGATAGATGATCTCGAACGAGAAAGTTTTGTTGCACTTATAGGTGTTGAACCTTCGCTGGAGATTTTAATTTTTTTTTCCCGATTTTTATAAATCGTTCTCACAGTCGATTCTGAGAGTCCAAAATCTCTCCCAACAATTGTTGCTTTGCCTCCATTTTCCATTCTTCTTAACACTTTCATCTTCAATTCCAAAGTGACGCTTTTACGCTCTTTTTTCTTTACAGGCGGCATTTTTAACGTAGGGTTAAATTATGTATGTATGTATCTCCAATAAATATTAAAACAAAACTGCCAGCCGACCGAACTAACATTACGGAACAAATGAACACACGAAACGAACGAGGAAATCCCCATAGAACAAAGTCGAAGGACAGGGAATTCCCAATTCTTCAAAGAGAATATTCAGAGAAAGCGGGGATCCCCCCGCGACCATAGAGAGGTAATGACTACATGAGCGCGAAATTTGAAATTCGCGTTATAGTGAAACCGCGCGTAACGGGGGTCGCGCTAAGCGGGGTATTACTGTATACATATATACCATATATACCATATATACCATATATACATATATACATATATACATATATACATATATATATATATATATATATATATATATATATATATATATATATATATACATATATATATATATATATATATATATATATATATATATATATATATATATATACATATATATATATATATATATATATATATATATATATATATATATATATATATATATATATATATATATATATATATATATATATATATATATATATATATATATATATATATATATATATATATATATATATATATATATATATCTATATATATATATATATATATATATATATATATATATATATATATATATATATAACATATATATAACATATATATAACATATATATAATATATATATATATATATATATATATATATATATATATATATATATATATATATATATATATATATATATAGATTGTGCGATATTATGACATCCTCGAAATATATCTCATCGGAGGTATAGTAAGAAAAAGGAAGAAAATCCCTAGTTGTGCAGAGGTGGACTATAAAAAAAATTAACATTATCGCCGCACTATTTTGATCTTTTAACCTTTAAATACAGTTTTTCTTAGTCCTCTAGTTGGAAGGTAGCATCTACGATAATTATTTTGGAGAGAATTAAAAGAAAACTGATACTTTATCCTGTAAAAAATTCTGTCAACCACTATTTATTTTACCGCTTGCACGCCCAGAAGATATAAGATATTTTTTAGAGTATTTCCTAAATAAAAAAAAATTTCAAAATTTGGCTCACGTCAATTTGAAAGGCATATAGTCTATTAAGGTTAAAACTTAATATACTATTTGTATAAGCCTCACAAATTGATGGAAGCGAGCGAAAATTTGAATTTATGCTTAGCAAATATTCCAAAGAATATAACTTTATACACTCGGAGCGTGCAAGCAGTAGAGTACCCTCAATATGAAAATTTTTAACTGGAATATGTAGTAACATTAATTATGAACGTGAGTATGTACCAAGCTTTCTTTTGATCTTCCGTTGGGCTGATAACCTAATTTTTTTTATATGTCTGTTCAAAATCGAACGGAAAGCACGACTCTCGAACGCATCATGTTTTTTCCTTTTTTATTATTAAATGTGATTTATACTACAGTGCTTAATTTATGTGTGGCCAGGATGCTAGTTTTTTTCTGATTTTTTTTTTTAAGTTCATATCAACAAAAATATTTCCTTGTTTTTTTAAGTTGCTTGCTTTAAACTATAATCTGCAAATGGGGATCTTACCTATTCAATACCACATCTCGCGGCTTTTTCAGGAATTAAACTTGAGGTGCATTTTTAAATCTGTTATAAGCGTCTGTGTTAATATTACAAATTTTCCTAAAAATGAACATCGACTTTTATGCTATGTTTACAATTGTGAAAGTCGCCTGCAAAAGAATTTAAATGTAGTTCATATATTTCCAAAAGCGAATGAGGGTTATGTAAATATAGACATAGAGGATGGACTGAGTGTTCCGTATACCGCTGTGAAGTAAATATGGACCCAAAAGTGTGAGAGAGATAAAGCGAATGAATGGCCAGTAGCTGTCTCTTTTTAGAATGCCCCTAAGCTACGGCGTTCTTAAAAATAAAATAAAAGAAAAACACGGTTTTTTTTGGTTCAAAATTAGCTTTATTCATCAACGTAATCTCCATCAAGAGCAACGCAATCATTCCAGCGCCGCTCTAACATTTCAATACCACTTTTGTAGAACGATTTATCTTTTGCCTCAAAATAGGCCTCAGTTTCAGCGATAACCTCTTCATTCGTGCGAAATTTCTTACCGGCGAGCATTTTTTTCAGGTCTGCGAACAGCCAGTAGTCGCTGGGAGCCAAATCTGGCGAATACGGTGGATGTGGGAGCAATTCGAAGTTCAATTCATGTAGTTTTGCCATTGTTTTGATTGACTTGTGACACGGTGCGTTGTCTTGATGAAACAAAATTTTTTTCTTTGCCATATGCGGTCGTTTCTTTGCAATTTCGGCCTTCAAACGCTCCAATAACGCTATATAATATTCACTGTTGATGGTATTTCCTTTCTCAAGATAGTCGATGAATATTACACCACGCACATCCCAAAATACCGAGGCCATAACCTTTCCAGCCGATTGTTGTGCTTTCGGGCGCTTTGGACGAGGTTCACCAGTTGCTGTCCACTCAGATGACGATCGTTTTGATTCCGGAGTGAAGTGATGGATCCATGTTTCATCCATTGTCACATATCGACGCAAAAATTCCGGTTTGTTACGTTTAAACATGGCCGAACACTGCTTAGAATCATCAACACGTTCTTGTTTTTGATGAACAGTGAGCAAACGCGGCACCCACTTTGAACAGAGCTTTCTCATAGTCAAATGCTCATGCAATATAAAGCCAACACGTTCTTTTGATATCTTTACGATGTCAGCTAACTCACGCAACTTCACTTTTCGATCATTCAAAACGATTTTATGGATTTTTTTGATGTTTTCTGGTGTTACCGCTTCATTTGGACGTCCACTGCGTTCTGCATCATCGGTGTCTCTACGACCACGTTTGAAGTCAGCAAACCAACGTTTTATTGTTGTTTCTGATGGAGCGGAGTCCCCATAACACTTTTCAAGCCATTGCTTCGCTTGAACGGTATTTTTTCCCATCAAGAAGCAGTGTAAAATTAAAACTCGAAATTGTTTTTGATCCATTGTTTTGAAAATAACAAAAGTAGCGTCACTCTTAGCACAATAACTCACAAACTAATGAATAGAATATCATGAAATTTTAACAGCTGTCTTTTGAAGGTTAGTATTAACTGAAAAAAAGGTGACTGCAATAAAACTAGCGCCCCTTTGTTAGGCCCGGGACTTTTCAGCCCATGTGTTAAGTGTTCTATTTGAACTAAAATTGGGTATGGGGCTTTTCTCGCCTTGATTTCCGTTTCGGGGTACTATGCCTTGTTTATTACAGGCCTACAGAAAAGAGACAGGTATTGGCCGCACAATCGCTTTGTTTCTTTCCAGAGAGTGGTCAATTTTATGAAGTTAATGCTCAGTCCATCCTCTATGTCTATGATTACTAATGCATTTGGGCAAGTGGAAAAAGTTGACAGATTGAAAGTGTGGAAAAAGTTTCTACGAATTGAACGAAAAATCCCAATTGATGCTAAAGTTTGTTCTAAACATTTTAAAAAGAAAATTGCGTTCTTCCAGGTAAGTAAAATTAGTCTTAAACAGTAATTTTTTTTTGTAATTTGCGTACGTGTGTCAAACAAAAATTCCTTAGATAAACATTTTTCAGATTTTATTTTGATGAAATACCGTCTCAATTATTTTGTATTCATTCAAAGTCATAAACAGTTAATAAATATTAACCTCCGAAATGAATTGGCAATTAATTTTCATACAAAAATTGAAATGTAAATATTAGACTTATAGGTTAAAATCTTACCGGTAACAATACAAAGGGGTTGCGAGGATATGTTTGCATTTTTCACCTTCACCGGCTTTAGAAGAGCATTTCATATATAAAATGTCCCCTGTTCTACAGTTGAATGTGCCATTTATCTCAAACAGTATTATTCACAATTAGGCCGTGGATATACGTGCTTCTTGAATTTTCGTTATGTTGGGCGCGACAGTTTTGTCATCAATTATTCCACACCCAAGGAAAAGATTTGATTTTAAAAGTTTCTCGTCGAGTGAGAAATTCCTTTGGGCAGAATTTATGCCGGCCCATTTGCAAATATTGCCAATTGTTAATAATGTTTTTGAAAAATACTGTCACACTCCCTATGCTTCACATATTACAAATTTAAATCTGCAGCCATATTTCGGCCATCTTAATAATAATCATAGTGGGCTCCGCCCATAGGTAAGATCCTAATAGCCACATGTACAAGATTTTAGCTTAAAAAAAAAGATATCCAGAACTCTTATGAGGCCCGATTATTTGTAGTAGAACACTGTACCATTCATAACACCTTTTGATCGTATACAAAGCTCAAATTTCGATAGAATCTTGCTCCCAAGTTTGGGATTCTACTTTGAATTTGTTCGTTTCTATGCAAAAGTTCCCTGAATATAACATCCTATCAAATTCAGCTTGTCACTCCTCGCATCACCCTCTTCAAGACTTCTTTTATTTGAAGAATCCTAGCGTTTTGACATGGCCTGCCCGCTAAGTATAACCTGCAGCAATTTAGACAAATGTGAATCGATTAAATGATATCCTTCCCGCGCATATGCTGGGCCAATAAAATGTTTAAACCATTGCCAAATTAGAGGCGTACAAAAACAGCATTTCTTAGTAACTCTAATTTTGGCGACTACTGACACTTCAAAGCATAAATGCTAATTCCAAAAACCGCTTGTGGCTTTGAGCTTCTTCCTTAACTTACTCTAAAACAAGTAATCCCAAAAATTTTAGCTAGATTCTTAGTAAATATTAAAAATATAACGTTTTCTTGCGATTTATTTCTTAAGGTCCTGTTCCCTCTGTGAAGTTAATAAATGTAGTGCAAATGTTTAACTTGACATATCAGTACAGCAATAAAGATATTTTCAATAGCGTTTGGCCTAACATGAACTGGAAACTTTCACGAATTTGGTCGGACGAGAGAAATCTTTGTTCTTGGCCCTATGCTTGCCATATTTTCGGAAGTCGGCTTTTCGAAGTTTTATTTAGAAATGAAATGCCTAATCTCTTATACTTGTTATACAATATGCGTCTAGCAAACGTTTACTCTACATAAATCGCTGACGGTGATTTATCATTTAAGTACTAAAACACAAAATTTGAGCTGATCCAATGTGACAAGTGATCGGATCCCATGTGATAGTCTAAGACTATTCTTTTTATTAAAAAACCGGTCAAGTGCAAGTAGGACTTGCGCAATTAGTGTTCCGTACCATGATTGTTTTCAAAATAAAATAACATCAACAGACCTAGGCTAAGTTAATTAGGTCCCTAACATTTTAAGATCCGATATGTATTTTCACGTTTTTTCTCAGTCATTGGGTATATATAGTTATAGCATCTTGGCAACCTAATAGGCAATAAATCAATGTAGGTCAACCTAAAATCTAGTAATAAAAGTGTAAAACAAATATTTACTACCTAAATATTTGTTTAATTATAAACAGATAAAATTATATCTAGGACAAGAGCAACTCGCCATTCGGTTACAATAATGTCCTCTTAAATGTTACAAAAACTTTCACTATACGTCAAGAAACATAATTTCTATATTTACTTTTTTTATACCGGATAAATTATCAAACGTAATGCACTGATAATTTTCGCTCAATCTACACTTTATGGAGAATATTCAAGAATCTTTTGATCAGTACTTTTCGAAATAAGGGAGGACAACCATTTTTGTCAGCAAAGAAAAGTGTGTACAAGTATTACATCATATGGGTTTGTTAACTCGTGCTTTCATTTGACCCCGCAATCGATGACCTGGTAATTTTTTTTTACTTCGGGTTTCACGCACCAAAACTACCCCTAAGTGAGAATTTAATTTTCAAAGCTCCACTGTTATGATCGAGCCATCAGTTCCTATATTTGTGCCAAATCTCAACGTTTTATGCCAAATAGTTTCAGAGAAAATCGGGTTACGACAGACGGACACCGAAGTGTTGTTCGTACTGAACACTAAAAAGTACAACGTATATTTTTAGATTCCTTATTTTATAAGCCATCATTGTATATCCGATATGTCGAATTTGTAAACAAAGCTACTAGTTCAAGCATATACGAGGCTGGTTTGAAAAGTCCGTGCAAAAATAAAAACTACTTATGTGTTTGGGGTAAACCTTTTTTATTTTTCGACATAGTCTCCTTTTAGGCTTACACACTTCGTCCAACGATGTTCTAGTTTGTTGATCCCTTCCGAATAATAGGATTTGTCCAAGTCTGCAAAATATCCATTAGTGTCTGCAATCACCTCCTCGTTTGAATAAAATCTTTGTCCCGCCAGCCATTTGGATTTTTTTTCGTCCATTTCTTGAAAATCACTCGACTTCCTTGATTCACACGAATGCCAAACACAAAGAAATAGACCAATATGGCTGAAACTTGGTGTGCGTTCATTCAAGAGATGCTATGCTCTCGGACTTTGCACGGACTTTTCAAACCAGCCTCGTATGTAATACTCCTATATAGGTAACGCCCTATCGTCACCTGTAAGCGAAGCGAGTGCTATTAAAAAGAGAAGCAAGAAGAGAACAGATCGCTAACGTGCATGCGCGCCTCATATACACAATGCAATATATAATGCATTCGTTTCATGCATAAAGAAAAAAGTGAATGGAATATTTTTATGAATCAATATAAAAAATTATATAGTTAAACTAATAATAATTATCATATAGTTAGATTATATTATGTAATAATTAAACGCGCGCGCAGTTCATGCGAAATTCCGAGCTAGGTTACGAGACAGAAAACGATCGTCTATACTCTACTAACGGCTAAACACTTCCTTTTCAGTCTATTTATATATATTATTACATATGAGTTCATTATAGAATTAAAAATGTGATGTCCTTCAAATATCTAGGGGCAAACATAACAAGTACCAGGAAGGAGGAAGTAAAAACTCAAACAACAAAGGCATCATTAATATCAGGATACTTAAGAGATATAATTTGAAGAAACAAATATATGAGCACCAAGAGCAAAGTAAGAATATACAAAACATGCGTAAGACCGATCATGACGTACGCGATAGAAACCAGAGCGGAGAACACAATAACAAAACGACTCCTAAGAACAACAGAAATGCGAACATTTAGATCGATAACAGGACATACCTTATTTGACCGGAAGAGATGTGAAGAAATAAGGGAAATGTGCGAAATACAGGATATGGTGAGATGGGCAAGGGATAGGAGAAGAGAATGGAGAGACCATGTGGACAGAATGCCAAATGACCGGTTGGCTAAGGTTGCAAAAGAGAAGCGACCAAACACACCTCGACCGCTTGGAAGACCACCAATAAGATGGTATGAGAGCTGGTCTTCATCATCGCAATTGTTTCTGGGAAACCTTTGGAGTGAACACAGGACATGGTTCTAACGTAGGAAGAAAAAAAAATGTTGCTTAAACTTTATTCATAAGGAACCATGTACCGATACCGATATGAGGTTAGGGAATAGCAAAGATACCTTCCAGGAAAAAATAAAATTCTATTAATTTTTTAAAAATGTATTTATTAATAATTTCATTGCACTTCAGTTATTTGTTTAGGGCAAGTTATAATAGCAAGATTGTTTAATAATTATAAAATTAATACACATATATAAATTACTTCAAAAACAAAACTTTCCAATGTCAAATTGGTAATACTAAGTACATACTAAGATTCTGCGAAGGAGGACATATCTATTACTAAAGCTGCCTTGAAAATAAGATAAAATAAATATATTTTATTTTAAGAAAAAATAGGGCAGATATCGCTAACAAAACATTGGGCGGATTACTGTACCAGCGGATTCTACATAGTAAAAGCTGGCAAAAATTATTAAGAGGGATTTCGCATGCTTTTCTGCTACTTTTTAAACCCAAAAATCCTCATTAATTGATTAATACATTTACAATCCGTAAACGCAAAAAAAATCGTAATGGGCTCTTTCAGCATAACTAAAATTAGATTTACAATAACAAAAATTTTAGTGCTCGCCATTATTTTATTATGGGTAATAAAAGGCCTATTGAAACCAATATTGATTCAAAAATAAGATATAGTTAGAATCTGAGAACCATTCTTAGGATATAATCTGTACAGTCCAAGAAATAAGGTTTTTGGTTAAAAAATATTATTTTTTTAATTGATCTTACAAAGGTATGAATGATTATCATGTTGCCAGTTGTGCCGCTGTTTTTATCCAACTGAATTTACCTTGAATATATTTTCATTTACCAAAATTTGTTCACCTACCATATCTTAAAATTTGAATTTTAAATATTACCCAACTGCTGTATTATTACAGATATGATGTACAGTCGGTGAAGTAAGAACCTGTCCGCGATAATTCATTTTTGGTAGATGCGAAATCGATCTACGACGCATTTTAGCAAAAGTAACAGTCGATTCCGAACTTTCGTCGAAATTACGTAAAATTCAAAATGACTCACTTGTATATGGGTCGGTTCAAAGCAGTCTTTCTTTGTTCCCATCCAAAGGGGCCTAAAATGACACATGCGGAATGTGCGGCCGCTAAATATATTAAAAAGTTGGTATCATTTGTGAAGAAGAGGGTAAACCATTTTAACGAGACAAAAAATATCGACGTTTTGCCAAAATGTGGCTCGGTAGGCAAAGTCGCTCCCAAAAATAAATCGTGGCTTTATTTTCACGAGATCAGAATTTCACGCTGCGTCAAGGAGCCGCAAAGTGAAGAAAATAGTGATTGAATGTGTCCCACGAGCACGAAGATTCGACATCTTCGTGCTCATGATGTCAAATTCCGAAGCACGTTGGAGAAACCTTTGCTGGGCAAAAATAACGTCACGAAGCGGCTCGCTTAGGCCCACGATAAGATACTAGAGTGGCCCTCACAATCACCGGACGCCAACCCTATTAAAAACTTTGGGTTCCTTGTAAAGAGCTTTTTTTTTATGGGTCTGGCACACGTGCTGCAGGGAGGTCCCTAAAGCGCTACAGGAGTGACACGCGTGCGGAAAAAGCGATTCACGTTGTTCTTGAATCGCTGTAAATTATACTCGGTGGGAAACACAGTCCTGGGCAAATTATTCCAAAGGGATGATGTTCTCCATATAAAAGACTGCTTGAAAAGCGTTGTACAAGGAATAACAAGCTGAACCTCATACGGATGTGAAGTATCAGTGCGACGTGTATTTCTAACATGCACCGCTCTGGGAGGAATTAAACGGGTCACATCCTCCGAACATGAAAATACTTGTAGAATAGGCTCAAATCGCCAACCGTTCTTCGATGTTCCAGCGAATCAAGGCCGCCGGTTAGTTCCGGGTCTCCAATCAGACGAACAGCTCTTCTCTGAATAGAATCCCACAAATGCAGTGTATGTTTGGGAGCGGAGCCCCAAACCTGGGAGCAGTATTCCATAGTTGGTCGAATTTGAGCTTTGTAAAGAATTAACAGTTGTTGTGGAGTGTAAAGCTTTCTGGTTCGAAATAATATTCCCAACTTTTGAGAAGCTCTCCTTGCTATGCCTTCAACATGTTCATGCCAGGATATATTTGCTGCCAAATTAACGCCCAACAAATTGAGTGACGATGTTAGAGGAATGGAGTGCCCCGCCATGACTATGTCGGTTTCAGCAACGTTAACTTTTTTAGAAAAAACTGCCGCCTGGGTCTTTGTAGCGTTAAATTCCACTTGGTTACTGTCACCCCAAGATAGATTCTTCTAGGTCATTGTTACGTTCAACAACTTCCCGCTGTCTGCGGATACTCGCATGAACAGCCGATGTCCGAGCGTTCGAAGTGAATGAAGAGATAAGCGTACTGTCATCTGCAAAGCTGTAGATTGGATTTCCGGTCTTTTCAAGCAGATCGTTAATGTATATGAGAAAGAGAGTAGGAGACAGAATGGAGCCTTGGGGCACATCGGCGTTGATAGTGAAGGTGTTAGAAAGAAATCCGTCGACCTCCATCGTAAAGAACGCTCACTGAGGAAACATGAGACCCACAAACAGAACTTTTCAGGCATACTACAAGAACGTAGCTTAGCCAACACCCCATCGTGCCAAACACGGTCGAATGTCAAGAGCAACCGCTCGAGATTCTCCAAAGTGTTCAATTGCGTTGTTCCAAACATGTGTTACATAAGGCAGAAGGTCTCCTGTTGATTTATGTTTACGAAAGCTATATTGGTCATCGCTAATAATGTTGAATTCTTCAAGATATTTTAGAAGATGTTGATTGATAGCCGTTTCCATGACTTTCGATATTTTTGAAAGCAGTGCGACTGGTCGGTAGTTATTTGGCAAGGTTTTCTTGCCTTTTTTAGGTATCGGCTGAGGACTTTGACACAGTTGTTTCGCGAGATTCGAAAAATTTGGAGCTTATTGCCGTAGTATGCCTCGAAGATATCACGCGATTATTGATGTAGGAGGCGATTGGACAATTTACTAAGGTAATTGCGCCATTGTTAGCACACTAAAGAATACATTGATGGCAAAAAATGTTCTCGAAACACATTTTTTCAAGAATACAAGTCGTCACGTTCTTTCTTGATAGACGGCATACAATTCCAAGTGACATATTCTCTCATTTGTATTTTATCTTTTAATTTTCGCGGTAAAAAACGATTAAAAAAAATATTTTTTTCTGTTCTGTCCGCAGGCATTAATATTAAAAATTTCCTAAATATGTATCATCGTTAATGTTATTTGTTATTACTTTCAATATTTTAATTGTGTCATCAGCTAGTGTATCAAAATGGTAGCGTTTAGAAAGTAGCAAAACTCATATTCGAAAACTTTCTCTAGTAAAACAGTATAACTAAGTAAAACAATTAAATTCTTTAAAAAAAAAAAATTGAAGTGTCGCAAGGATATATTTTTTTTTTAACTTGGCAACATCCTTAATTTTTAGTACAAAAAAGTATATAAAAAATGTGTATGATTAAAAAAAAATCTGCCCTTTTAATAACGTACAAAATATTTCCTCCATTATTTATACGTTATTAAATTATGTAAAATTTCCATTATATACAAAAATTTATTTACAAAAAACAACTAGTCCGTTAATTATTAAGTAGGTAAACCTAAGACTTAATATTTGTAATAAATAAATGTATAGTACAGTCTTTTAGTAAAACCAATGAGATAACTAATGTTCAGTTAATTTTTTCAAGTCAAAATTTTAATACAAGTTTAATATGCGTATAAAAATTCTGGTAACGTGAAATGTGAGAAAGCATTATAAAAATGACTAACTTTGTATAATATTTGATATAAAAATCTGTTCTTAAGTAGGTTTCTGGCAGTTAAAGTACAATTTATTTTAGGCTTTAAAATTATAAAATAATTCGTCTTTCAGTTTCCCTTTGATGTTTTACCCAAATTAAAAGCTAAAATCAATGTTTTTACATCGACTATAACAAAGTTAATTGTTTTCTCTCCTTCAGAACAAAGTCATCACCGAGTGTATAAAACTATCTTTAAGACGGAAACTAATATTCACCAACTCCATTTTTATGTACTAGAAACAATATTAAAGTGTATGTCATAATTCTGTAAAATACAGGTCTCACACCCCATTTATTTATTAGCTGAAATTTAAATTTTTAGATTACTGACAATAAACTATTATTGTTAATATAATGCCAAATTTCTTTCCTTTTTTATATTATGTGTGCTTTTACACGAGTGGGGTATTTGCATGAGTATAGAGAACGAAACCATTCTAATTAGTAATTTTTGTTAGTCAACTTCGATATTTATCTTTTAATTAAAGGGCGGCGACAAAACGGTAAACAAAATAAAACACGGCTTTCCTTTAAATATATTGGATGCATCCAGGAGCGTCTATTTCTCAATCTTTTTTAATATCAGTAGATCTTAATATCAGTAGATCCAAATAAACGAATATTTCACGCTGATGATTTTTAGGTTAGCTAACAAATTTACTTTCTGGAGCTTTTGGGTCGCGCAGTTTTTTCACAGATTTTCCAGAATTGCGTGGTAGTTGTACGCATTTTTGCTTTGCAAAGTTTCCGTCTTAAAGTTGAAATAGGCCAAAGAAAGGTTATCAATTTGGTCTTTTTATATTAAGGTGTACACTATGTACCAATGATGTTGCTCCGGTTTTTTAAAGCGTATTTTTTCTACTAAAACTTCTTTAAGTAACTGTTAATGCGTCTTTAATTTCCTGATCTTTTTTTTTTTAGATTTTGGTTGTTCCTTCCTTTTTATTACTTGATTTTTGAGCAACCAAACTTGGCGTTAATTCATACTAAAATTACTTTCGAAACAGAGAAGTAAATAAAAAATTCCGTTTCAAACAGAGAAGTAAATAAAAAATTCCAATAATTTTAAATCCTACATCAATATCACTCTACAGAATGTCCAAAAAATTGCAAGTATAAAGCAATATAGTTGTTTATTCTGTATATCAAGCACCATTTCATCCATTTTATAGATCCATAATAAGAAAAAAGGTTTTTCGATTAATTACTATCTCACCAAATCAAGATAATTTTACAGGCTGACTCAGATTCACAAATAATCATCTAATTTGTTAGTTGGTTAAAGAACCATGAACTGCTCGTTAAAAGTACTTCTACAGAACGAATAATATGTTGGACAGAGCCATAAATATTTATCAAATCAATTTAAATATCTGGTTTGAACATTGTTTTTATATCGTCTATTGAAATATCTTAATTTTTTACCAATGTTAGGCTAAATATCTGCAGTCTAGTTTCTTTTTCGTAAAAACCTTTTTTCTTCATTTGTTCTGTACTGACCCTAAGAGGCAATATTTATCCATTCCTTATAAATAAAGAAAATATTTATTTTAAACAATATAACCATAGAATTTAACAGTTTAAAACATTAATAATTGTATAAATATAAATGTATTATTAATAATATAAGTATACTTATTAATTATAAAGTGGTATTATGCGATTAAAGTGCAAAAAAGTTAAAAAATTAATCATTTTTAAAATCAATTCATAAATAAAAAATATTCAGATGTTGTAGATATTGTAAACTAAATACAGTTTAAAAAAATATGATAACCATACAGGTATATGTAAAATATCAGAAATCGTTTAATTGTATACTGAGGACTAACTTGTATAAAATAACTGGTTAAAAAATGTTTTTATTTTTTTGTGTATTTTAATCACTTTACATTTTTAAATTTCTATAACAAATTACGTTTCATTTTAAAAGTCAAGAAAAACCTTCAACATAAAAATGTCTTAATTTCTAATCTCACA
Organism: Pachyrhynchus sulphureomaculatus; assembly: GCA_019049505.1. Taxonomy (NCBI): domain Eukaryota; kingdom Metazoa; phylum Arthropoda; class Insecta; order Coleoptera; family Curculionidae; genus Pachyrhynchus; species Pachyrhynchus sulphureomaculatus. The sequence continues at coordinate 187,290,636 of CM032446.1, forward strand.
ATACCACAGTTAATAATAAGAAATATATCAGCACATATTTCCTTTTTTTTTCAGGCTACATGCCTTATTCGACGTACATACATAATTCAGACCTCACATAATTAAAGCTTACAATTTTTTACGATTATTGTGCCGTACCGTCATCGTTCGATCCGTTCGGTTTCTTCGAATTTTTATGTCATTCGTCCAACTCGTCCATCCGACAACGTACGGCCATTTCGACTACTTCTAGGCTGGGATAGTCTAGTTCTTTAACTAAACATAGTACGGCCGAAAGTATATTTGAGTTCTAAAAAATAACAAAACGTCAAACATTCCTCAAAGCTCAGCAAGTAGTGCTGATCTATAGTAACAACCTGTTTTATTATGTATTAATTTCAGATGGGAATCTATCTGTACCTAAGTGATGAATAACAAAGTAGGGTATAGTATTAACTTTCATTTGAGTTTCGCTAGATAATAATATATTCTTTACGATTTGTTTGTACTGTTTGAGGCTATAAGATGGATAATAAAGGATCTATCATTTTCTTTGAAAACACTAAATAAGGAAGGATATACTCCAAGTATCCAGGTATTTTATATTTTAACATATATTATGACTCTGATTATTTTTTAAGTTATTTTCTATAGAATTTGGTTTTAGACAAATAAGATAGAACTTAAAACTATATGAATCTGAATGTAAATTAATAAGCCTTAGTACAGTCTGTCAAGCAAGAACGTGACCGCTCGTATTCTTGAAAATATGTGTTTGGAGAACATCAATGTATTTTTTGGTATGCTAACAACGGCGCAGTTACCTTAGTAAGTTGTCTAATTGCCTCCTGTCTTAGTAAGTTGTCTAATTGCCTGCCTGGCATCTTTGAGGCATGCTGTCGGCAAGATTTTTTGCAATGATCTCCAAATTTTTCGAATCTCGCGAGACAACTGAGTCAAAGTTCTCAGAGAGTCTTTCCTCTGAGCTTTCTCTTTACAAGGGACCAAACGTTTTCAATAGAGTTGGCGTCCGGCGATTGTGAGGGTCACTCTACTATGTTATCGCTTCGCGACGTTATTTTCGCCCAGCAAAGAATTCTCCAACGTGCTTTGGAATTTGACATCATGAGCACGAAGATACATTTTTTGACTTTCGGAATGACTTTGCCTACCGAGCCACGTTTTGGTAAGACGTCGAAATTTTTCGTCTTGTTAAAATGATGTATTGACTTCTTCATAAACGATACTGACTTTTTAATATAATTATCGGCCGCGGAATGTGTCGTTTTAGGCTCCTTTAGATGGGAACAGAGAAAGACTTCCTCGAACCGACACGCAGTGACTAATTTTGGATTTTACGTGATTTCGACGACATTCGGAAACGACTGATACTTTTACTAAAATCGCTAGAATTGCATCTACCAAAAATGAATTATCGCGGACACGTTCTTACTTCACAGACTGTAAAATTACTCATGCCACTTCAAACCAATTTTAGAGATTACTTTCCCAAACTTACTTAAAAAAAACTCAATACACGCTATATAATGTACATTAAATGAGAAAATAATTACTAATAAATTAATAAACGCTATAAAAGTATGAATTTCTGGGTCGCGCCGATCAGTTCGTAAGATATTTATTGAGAAACTAACTAAAATTAGAACACTTACCCTAGTTACTGGCCTCCTCACGAACGGTGGCCTATGTGCTGCGGCTGGACAACTGTATCTTTTCTCTGAACCGTGAGTTGAGGAAATTTCATTTTCATTTTTGTACTGTTGAGGTTGAATATATCTATCGCCATTAGTATATTCCTAAATTACAATAAGATGAACATAAATATAGTAAATTATTTACTTTATGTATGTGTACGACAGTTATTTTCGGAGATGAATATAATGAAGTTGTTAGCTATATCGCAATTTTCAAAATTTTAACTTTGAAAGCATGATATAAATCAAATGAAAGCTCATCTAAAGTCTGTCTTTTTTATATTCGAAGTCCAGACCGGATTCCTATCCTGAATATGTTCCTAAAAATTCGACATTGATATATATTCAAATTTGATCTTGACAGTTATGTTCTATCAAAAAACAGGAATTTTTATTTAAATTGAACAAATAAACTATATTTTTAGTGTTCCGTTCGAAACACTTGTGGGGTCACGTCGGTGTCCCGCCTGTCACACCCGATTTTTTCCGACATTATTTGAGGTAGAAAGTTGAAATTTGGTAAATACAGGAATTGATGGCCGTGTAGTTTTGACTTTTGACTTAAGAGGTTAGTTTTGGGGGGTTAGGTCGGAAGTGAAAGAAAAATTTTTTTACCAGGTCATCAAGTGGGGTGTTAAATGAAAGCTTGTGAAAACATAAGTTCAAAAATATATATGATGTAATACTTGCCCATACTTTTCTATGTATTATTTTTAAAAAAAAAATAGCCTAAATTGCTGTCCCCCATGTATCCCGAAAAGTACTGATCAAAAAAATCTTGAAAAAATTCTGGAATATTCTCCATAAAGTGCAGATTGAGTGAAAATTATCACGAGTGCGTTACGTTTAATAATTTATCTGGAATAAAATTTGGCTTGACAATATGGTGGAAGTTTTTTAATATATGTTCAGTACACAGACTGGTGAACAACGGATAGGTACCGAGACAAAAGAATTTTATTTTATTTGTTTATAACGAAACAAATATTTAGGTAGGAAATTGTTTTACACTTTTATTACTGGATTCTAGATTGAGTTATTGGCTATTAGGCAGCTGAGATGCTATAACTATTATACATTATTGACTAAGAAAAAAGCCATACATGCCAAGAACTTTTTTTCTTATTGAAAACTTATTTGGGGTGTATTTTGTGAAGTCACTGATCATTTTATACCTCTGTAACAAAAATTTTTATTTTAAAGGCAGTCGTCGTACGGAACACTAATTGTGCAAGTCCAACTTGCACTTGACTGTTTGTTTTTTTTATTTTGTATTCTGTTTAAAGTGTCTGTGAAACTCTGTTTTATGTAAACCTACCTTTATACAATTAGCAGATTGGCTAGTTACTATTTTTGATTCTCTGTAAGTACCCGTACTATCACACGAATGATTTTCTTCAAATGAATTAGTAGTTGATGATGATTTCTGTTAATAATATTAAGCTATTAGTAAATGTTCAAGTTACCCTGGAAAAGTTTAGTAACAAAAAAGAGTAATAACTGCCTGTTTACTTTTCCCTTAAACGAAAACTTTTTGGTGTGACTGTTATGAAAGATTGGTATTAATAATGAGTTGTAAAATTGTAGTTGATGGATTTAAGATCACAAGGAGCGTTTATACAAAACAAGCTTAATTCTAATTATTAAAGAGGAAATTACTTACTTCATAGTATTGAGTGGGTGCTTGCCTGGGAGATTCTCTTTCGTAACTATTCCTTCTTCGTTCAATGTATTGATCCTCAGGACTATAACTCCTTCTTACTACTGGGTCTTGTCTTCTTGGTGGACTCTGCAAAAACGAATAAAACAATAGTTCTAATTTCTTTTTTTTTTATTTCGGACAATTAGAGACTAGAAAAAAAATTCAATCATTCATAACTTCGCACTTAAATACATTAGTCTCTAATCTAATATCATAGGGTATTATATATCCTCTATTCCTTGTGAGTATCTGAACGAATCCAAGCATACTTTTAAAAGATAAATCGCTTGTCAAAAATCGGTAGAACTACCTTTGTATTACGTTCCTGTTTTTTTGTGACTGTTCTATGTACTTGCCTTGAGCTGTCACTCCTCATTACTATAGTATAAAAGAAATAGAAGGAATATGCCAAAGATATCAAGTTTGGCAAATTTGAGTTTCAATAGTAGCATAGGTTTTTTTCCTGGCATTTTATTCAGCGAATGACCAAATTTTAAGTAAAAATATTTATAGTCAAACATATCAGGGTGGGGGAGAATACCCCATGTTATATGTTCTTTTCGAGATTCTTTGGATCGAGGAATGATCTGAAAATCCTGTTATTTTTTTATTATTTCCAATCTTAATAGACACAGTATGTGGCTGGCACTGGGATATAAGTACAGAGTTACTTTAAAAAAAATAAATTGCATTATTTACTTGTTTTTAGCCAAAAAAAAAAAATTAAACGTAACTATTTTTAATCACACATATAAGGGATATAAAGAGTTTGGGAAGTGGTGAGGGGGTAATTTCCATAATTAATAATTGGTTTTATGTGTGGGAGTTTTATACATGATTTGTGTATTTTAAATAAAGATATTTTTTCTTGTGTTGTCACAAGGGATAGTGCCTAGAGTAAATGCTACTACAACAAAATTTTACAACTCTTTGCGGAGAAAAGTACTCTTATGTCACTTGGATAAGATGGGCAGTTTTCGAGTAAAATTCATTTAAAAAATAAATACACTATTACAAACCGAATGTTTTTGCATAGGTTTGCTTATGAAAACTTTAAACACGCGAAAGCAAAAAAGCGTTCTCTAATTTCAGATCATACATTATATCCACAAATGAGACAAAAATTCTGCTCAACGTCACCTTTAAATTACATAGTACTCCCATAAATACTGTTACAAACTTTCACACACGCCCTCTATAAACCTTAACACTTTTTTTGGTGAAATTATTTATAGGTTATGTTACTCATTTGTTATACAGTTATTATGTGTAAATATATTTACAATTTGAATTCTTTAAACAATGCAGTGGGGTGATCGAGAAAATAGGATTACTATTATAGCTTTATTTAAGTGCGGTATGTAAAAAAGCGATATTTTTAAGATCTTAAAACCGCTTACATAAATTATACGTTTGTTTACCAGGCGATAAAATTATTTTCTGAAACGAGAGACATAAAAAACAACGTTCAGGAGATCAAGGACAGTTCAAACGCCACAAGCTGTCAACGCGCGATAGAGTTACCAGAATTCATTTCTGTGAAAAAGGTGTGAAAACTTCGGCTAAAATATACCTACCAAGACACTATTTTAGAGAACGTTGTGGAACACCTAAACTATACTCTTTTCAAAAATAAGCATTGGATCTTTCAGCAAGATTTTACACCAGCACACAAAGTTAAAACAACACAGGCATGGCTTCATTTATTACTATAGAAGATTGGCCTTCCTCAAGTCCTGATCTAAATCCTTTAGATTATAAACTATGGTCCCTCTTAGAGGGTGGTTTGCCCTAAAAGACATGCCAATCTTGACTCTGTAAACGAGCTTTAACAAAAGCGGTGGACGAATGGCCTAGTCGTTTGAGGGCTTGTGTAAAAGCCAGAGGAAGACATTTTGAGTAAATGTTAAATTAATTTTATCATTATGAATATATGAATTAATTCCATAATAATATGTTTTAATTTTCATGGAAATTAACTGTTTAGGCAATGTTTTCATTGTAACACTATTTATGGGAGTACAAGGTGTATATATATATATATATATATATATATATATATATATATATATATATATATATATATATATATATATATATATATATATATATGTACGTCAGCTGGCAACAATATATTGGACACTAAAGTAAATTATTTAAATAACAGAGAAAACATAATTTAATTTGAAAAGTTATATTTCAACATGTTATATATGATTTAATCTAAAGCTGATTTATGTAACAAGGTCTGGTTAAATCTCTGCGATTTTTCGATGACTTTTATGAACAGAAAATGATATGTAAACGATTGTTTGATTTTCAGCTAAATTTTTTTGATTCGGTTACAATACTCATCAGGATAAATCAATTCACCAGATATAGCCTAAACAAGTTTAAAAAAATTAGCCTCTTATTATACACAATTAACCTATCATGTGTTACTGTATCGATACAAGTTTTATTGGAAAACGAAAAGTAAACAGAATGTAAAGAAAAAGAAAAATTAATGAGAATGATTCCAGCCGATAGCATAGTGAAATTTTGCAGAGTTATTAATTTTAGTGAGTACTAAGACGTACGCTGAAAAGTTTTTGGTCCGATGTCGCAGCTTTCAAAAAATCCATATGATTTTTAGGAAGTACCAACCTTCAAACGATATGTGTCATGACATTTCGACGATTAGTTTACAAGTTACAGTGGTTTAATGATGCTACTTTTGATATTTTCAAAACAATGGAAAAAATCGAATTTCGTGTGTTGATTAAACACTGTTTTTTTGATGGGAAAAAATACCATTCAAGCAAAGCAATGGCTTGTTAACTGTTACAGGGACTCTGCCCCTGGAAAATCACTCATCATTTACTGGTATGCTGAATTTAAACGTATCGTACAGATATAAATGATGCCGAACGCTCTGGACGTCCAAATGAGGTGGTTACACTGGAAAACATCAAAAAAATCCACAAAATAGCTGACACCTTAAAGATATCAAAAGAACATGTTGGTCATATTTCAGATGAACATTTGGACACGAGAAAGCTTTTTCAGAAATGGGTACCGCGTTTGCTCACAGTGGACCAAAAACAACAACGTGTTGATGATTCTGAGCGCTGTTTGGACCCGTTTAAGCGCAATAAAAAGGATTTTTTCATGCGATATGTGACAATGTATGAGACATAGATCCATCAATACATACCGGCATCAAATCGGCAGTCGGCTAAGTGGACAGCAGTCGGTAAAAAGCGCTTGAAGCGACCAAAGACACAACGGCTGGGAAGGTTTTGACCTCCGTATTTTGAGATGCACATGGAATAATTTTCATTGACTATGCTGAGAAGGGAAAAACCATCAATAGCGAATATTATATAAGGTTATTGGTACGTTTGAAGGCAGAAATCATTAAAGAAACGACCCCAAATGAACAAGAAAAAGGTCTTTCATCAAGACAATGCACCGTGTCACAATGGTTACGATGGCAAAATTACATGAATTGAAGTTCGTATTGTTTGCTCATTCACCATATTCGCCAGATTTGGCCCCCAGCGACTATTCGCAGACCTCAAAAAAATGCTCGCGGGAAAGAGATTTCGCTCCAATGAAGAAGTTATCGCCGAAACTGAGGTCTATTTTGAAGGCAAAGACAAATCCTTTTACAAGAAAGGTATAGAAATGTTATAAATGCGTTGGGCTGATTGTATCGCTCTTAAAGAAGACTATATTGATAAATAAAGTCCAATTTTGCAAAAAAAAAATGTGTTTTAAGTAATTAGACCAAAAACTTTTTAGCCTACATTTTATAACATAAATGTTCTAATTAGAAAACATAGTGTAGATTAAGTATTTTATTGGTACTGAGTTAGGAAGCCAGTTTTAGAAACTTTCAAGTTTTGACAGAGACAAACAAGAAAGCTGTACTATTAGGGATTTCGGTTTGAAAAGCTCTAACAATTGAAGGAAGAAATTTCAATTTTGTCACAGTTTTATTTGTTAGTAAAGTGCAAATGTGACGTTGACGTTTCAGAATAAAAATTCCCTATCTACTTGTATGGAAGGAAGTCGAAACCGAAAAGAAACAAAAACAATTTTCGGATTTGCCTATGTGTTGCTTGGAAGAACATGGTATAATGTAAATATGGCCAATCAATTCATTCATCTATATTAATTTAGCTGATCGAAAACGTTAAAAATATATAAAAAAATTTTAACTTATGGCATGACAGGATAATATCACAAATAACATATTATTTTAACAATAAAACTTTTTATTGTACCAAATGGCATTGCTAAAAATAGCTCTAATAAGATTAAGAACAGACATGCAAGGAAACAAACACAACAATCAAGCTTTTGATAAAAGAATCTAATTTGCACCTGAATAGTAAAAGTAACGGAATAATTAAACCTACCTGTTGGGAAGGAGAATACTCTCTGCTCTCTTCTGATACATCCTCTCTTGGATACGGATCTTCACTTTCCTCTAGTTCATACTCAGTCTTAATGATTTGAGATGAAAAAATTAATTGTTTTATATGTTATTGGGTTGAAAGTTAAAATGAAAACACTGAGAGACGTTTAAAACACAATAAAAAACACAAAAAGCATTAGAGATGAGTAAATATCCCTTTAATTATAGAATGGGTCTCCCTTAAAATCTATTTTACAATCTATTTGGATAATAAATAAGAAAACTTTCTGAAAAATATTTAATGACAAAAAGTAGCCTCCTACTTTGAGCAAATGTTGGTGGGGAGATCACACGCACTAGTGTAAACAATGTTTTTAAAGGCAAGTTGAGTTTATAGGAAAGGACAAAGACTTTTAAGTTTGTAACAACTCTCAATAGATGGCGAAGAATTATAAAATTTGATAGATCTAAGAATTAGAATTTCACAAAATCGTGTATTGTGTTTGCTTGTAGCTAGCAATTTGATTATGATGGTTTTTAAAACTTTTCATATAACGAAATTCCGAAGTTTTGGTTAAACCATTCTTAAATGGCAGAAAAGTGTTGAATTTAAATGTATAGTATGGAATTAGATATTAGAGACCTTTAAAATAAAAAAAAAAGACCAAGTGCAAGTCGGACTTGCGCAATTAGTGTTCCGTACTTGCTTGCTTTTAATATAAAAATTTTTGCTACGGAGGTATAAAATGGTCCATGACTTCACATAACACAAACCAAATGAGTTTTTTTTTTTTTTCCGATCTTTACTGAAGTTTTCGCTCAGTACTTTTCGAGATAAGTGGGGAGGACAGCGATTTTTCGCATTTTTTTAAAAATAATACAAAGAAAAGTGTGTGCAAGTATTACATTATATATATTTCTGAACTCGTGTTTTGACAAGTTTTCATTTGACACCCAACTTGATAATCTGGTAATTTTTTTTCACTACCGATTTCACCCGTCAAAACTAACCCCTTAAGCAAAAAATTTAACTTTCAGAACTACACGGCACTGATGAGGCCATCAATTCCTAAATCGAGTGTGATAGAGAGACACCGAAGTGATCTTGTAAGTGTTCCGTACGGAACACTAAAAAAACGTTTATTTCACCCTGCGGTAGCCAGAGATAGTTTATAAGTTCCATCCAACAAATAAATCATTGATTTAAATAAAAAATTACATTCTTTATGTTTTTTTATTATAATTTTTTAACTAAAGGCGTTAATTTTCTTTTATTCAGGTACTTTCACGATTTATTATACGCCTTAGATATTTGTTAGTGTTTCGTACAGAAAATTGATGGGATCACTGCGGTGTCCGTCTGTCTGTCACACTAGCCATTTTGTGAAACTGTCTGATAAAAGAATGAAGATGCAATTTGGCACGAATATAGAAATTGATGGCCCAACCAGGGCCGTATAGTTTTGAAAGTTAAATTTTGACTTAAGGGGTTAGTTTTGGTGAAATATTTGTGCACACTTTTCTTTGTATTATGTTTAAAAAATGGCCAAAAATCGCTATTCCCATCCCTATCCTGAAAAGTACTGCTCAATAAAATCTTGAAAGAACTCTAGAATATTCACCATAAAGTGTAGATTGCGCAAAAATTATCTCGAGTATATTCCGTTCGATAATTTATCTGATATAAAAAAAAAACTATTTGACCGCGAAAATGGTGAAGGTCTATTTCGTCGAAAGTTGTAAATTGAACTGGGACTGATAGCTACTGCTTTAAGCATTAGGTACCGACACAAAATAATTTTTATTTTTATTTTTTTATGAGTCTAGCATACGTGCTGCAGGAAAGTCCCTAAAGCGCTCCAGGAGCGGCAGGTGTGTGGAAATAGCGATTCACGTTATTCTTGAATCGCTGTAAATTGTACTCGGTGGGAAACAGAGCGCTGGGCAAATTATTCCAAAGGGATAATGTTCTCCATATTAAAGACTGCTTGAAAAGCGTTGTACGCGGATTAACAAGCTGAATCTCATACGGATGTGAAGCACCAGCGCGACGTGTATTTCTAACATGCACCGCTTTGGGAGGAATTAAGCGGACTACATCCATGAAAATACTTGTAGAACAGACTCAAATCGCCAACCGTTCTTCGATGTTCCAGCGAATCAAGGCCGCTGGCCAGTTCCGGGTCTCCGATCAGACGAACAGCTCTTCTTTGAACAGAATGCAACAAATGCAGTGTACGATTGGGAGCGGAGCTCCAAACATGGGAGCAGTATTCCATCGTTAGTCGAATTTGAGCTTTGTAAAGAATTAACAGTTGTTGTGGAGTGTAAAGCTTTCTGGTTCGAAATAATATTCCCAACTTTTGAGAAGCTCTCCTTGCTATGCCTGCAACATGTTCATGCCAGGACATATTTGCTCCCAAACTAACGGCCAACAAATTGAGCGATGATGCTAGGGGAATGGAGTGCGTCGACATAACTATTCCGGGTTCTGCAACGTTAATTTTTTTAGAAAAAACTGTTGCCTGGGTTTTTGAAGCGTTAAATTCCACTTGGTTACTGTCACCCCAAGATAGAATTTCTTCCAGGTCTTTGTTAAGTTGAACGACCTCCTGCTGTCTGCGGATATTCGCCTGAGCAGCCGATGTCCGAGCATTCAAAATGAATGAAGAGACAAGCGTACTGTCATCTGCAAAGTTATAGATTGGATTCCCGATCTTTACCAGCAGATCGTTAATGTAAATGAGGAAGAGAGTAGGGGACAGTACGGAGCCTTGGGGCACACCGGCGTTGATTGTGAAGGTGTCAGAAAGAAATCCGTCGACCGCCACTCGCAAGGAACGCCCTCTGAGGAAACATGAGAGCCACAAACAGAACTTTTCAGACATACCACAAGAACGTAGCTTAGCCAACAGTCCATCGTGCCAAACACGGTCGAATGCCTTGGATATGTCAAGAGCAACCGCTTTATACTTAAACAAATATTTAGTAAATATTTGTTTTACACTTTTAGACATGTTTGTAATCTGGGCTCTTTAATTCTTTTACTGAAAACTCATTTGGAGTGTGTTTTGTGAAGCCACTGATCATTTTATACTTTCAGAATACAAACACAGTACGGAACACTAAATGCGCAAGTCCAACTTGCACTTGGTGAGCTTTTTAATACTAAAAACAAACATTATTTTAAAAATATTCAAGGGCATATCTGCCGCAACGCATTTTCAACAAGAAAAACTTTTGTAGCAACTTTTATTCTCCCATCGGAAAAGTAAAGATCGTAAATAAAAGAGACTTTTCATTTTTAATGCGCTGTAATTAAACACTTCAAAGCATACACCAATTTAAACATTATAATTGAGAAGACCGTGTCGCAGTCGGCATGAGGAAATAGTGTTATTTCATTTACAAAATAAGCTAATTAAAATCAACTGATATAAATCGGGAGATCCCTGGTCTGATTATCAGATATGTTAAAGTTAAAATCAGTCGAGCAGGAAATATTTAAGTGAAAGTTTTTACAGGAAAAAACATTAAGCATTTGTCAAATATTTCGATCTGAATACCCATATTTTCGTCAAATTATTGCCGGTCCTCATAAAAATTAAATTAACAAAATTACATGAGTTAGCTCTAGCCGTTTAGAAACCAGTTTAAATGAATTTATACCTCTTGTCTGGGTGGACTTCTTTGTACAGGACTGGTCTCGGGTTCAGAATAGTCTTGATATCTATTGTATTGTTGAGGGGGAGTTGGGGGGACGTATTCTTCTTCTGATTCCTCTTGGGCATCATCAGGATGACATAGGGTTCTAGAAAGTAAATTATAGTACGACTACCACGATCATGGTAATAAATTTAAGGGTTTTAACATGCTTATACCAGAGAATGGAGGGGATGCGAGCAAAATAGTTTGAAAAATACGGAATGTGCCGCTATTTGAAAAGTGCCAATTTTAAAAACATAACCTTAAATTCTGCGAAATATTCGACCATTTGATGTGCAGTTGTTTTAATTATTTATTTAAAACCTTTTAAAATCATTCGTTGGATTAGAGGCAGGTATGGTATTTTTTAAAAATATGCCACCAATATGACTTATAATTGTTAACAACTGAACCGTTTTCAAAATATGTGCTGTTAAAGTTAAAGAAACATAATTAATCCTTACTTGGCACGTCGCTGAGCTTCTCGTAGTTCCTCCTGAGTAATCGCAATGTTGTCCAGTTTCTGAAGCTGGGGTAAAGTTTTTATTACTGATAATCGATACCTACAATTATAAATTTTAATCATAATTAGTTTAGCTTTAAAAATCGTTTACTTACATTAAACTATCACATGTTTTAAGGAAATTTAATTGATTTATAAAAGCGACATATTTTCTCTGATTTTAAATGTTTTAAGTGACTTATGAATTACTGGTGATCCGAAAACTGATCCTCCTCAATATTTGTCATACTTGACAGGAGTTTTCTTAGTAATTATTAACACGATGGTAAATATTCGATGAAATTTTGTATAGTATACATATTTTATTATAGTTAATTAGTAATTGTGTGTTTATTGTTAATTAGCAAGAATGAACAAAATTTTTGGCGTAAAGATGCCAACAGAGATTTTTATGAATTAATCTCAGGTTAAAATGTGTTTAGGAAGTATTCTTATTTCCTCATATTCTTAGAACTGGTTCTCATAACAAATAAAAAGTATGTGATAGTCCATAAGAAGCAGTTCAGATAAAAATATATATAGATTTTTTTTTGCTTATCAATACTTACCCCTCAATATTTGAGCAAGGATTCTCTCCCAACCAAAGATTTTTTAAGTTTGGCAAATTCTGCAGATATACCACTTCGTTGAGATCCCGTATATCATTTTGTCTAATATACAATTCCTCTAATCTTTTGCAAAACTGGAAGTCCGCCAAGCTGTTGATTTTGTTTATACTGAAAAAAAATATATTTATTAAATATAAATGCTGGTGAACTACCTTTACAGGGCGCGTTATTCAAAACCATTGGATTTTTATGAAAACTTACTCTTATGGAAATAATCGTGGAGTTTCAATAAGATCTTGCTAGATATAATTACATTTTTAGACATATTTCATATGTTATACGCTATACAAAACTTAATATTGTTTTCAAGATACTGACATATGAAAATTGACATATCTTTGACAGGTATACTACAAAAAACAATATGATTTGCATATTCTTTTACTATAATTGTTCATTCTTTACCATATAATGTTAACTTTTTAGTTAACAATTTAGCAACTGGAACTGAAACTTGGCAATGGTCAGATCACCTTACTAGGTAGATTAAGAAGCTAAAAAATCACGTCTTATGATATCAAAACCTTTAGATAAGTTTTAAGATCGTTATTTTCTAAATACTTCAAATAGGCGAATGAATTGAACACATTGTATAAATAAGTATAAAAGGTAAACCATGCATTAGACCGCAATAATAATAAAAAAAGTTAAGCTCTTTCGACATTACATTAGTTTTCTCTCCATCTGATTGTCAAGTACCTTCGCTTTGATTTTATGTCATCACTGTCTTTATTGATTTTCAAGATAGGCTAGGCCTGTATCTTATAATTGTGAAAGTATAAAAATAATTTCAAATACTAAATGTAAACTTATTCTATCTTAACCTAAGTTCTTACAATAGGAATCCTATACGAACTTAACCTAGGAAATGTGTTTGGTATACACATGAGATTCTTAATGTTAGGACTTAGGACTAAGACTAAAACTACCTTAGACTAAGACTTACGCTAACTTAAACTAGGACGTAACAATGACTTAAATTGGGACTAATTTAAACTTAACCTAGAATGACAATCTTCTTGTCCCGGCGGGCGAGGGGGGTCATCGTCTTCGTCCGAGAGCAGCAGCGGGTCCGACGGTCTCGGGAACTGGCGGCTGGCTTGAGGTGGGAGGATTTTATGTCAAGTTCCATGGTATTATTGCTCTTTTTCTTCCTACTATTCTCCGATACTATTTGACATAGAAAGTTGAAATTTGCAAAGCCGTGTAGTTTGAAAGTTAAATTTTGGCTTGAGGGGTTAGTTTTGGGGGGTGAAATCGGAAGTGAAAAAAACTTTTTTAGCACGGCCATCGAGTGGGGTGTCAAATGAAAGGTTGTGAAAATACGATTCGAAAAATATATATGATGTAATACTTGCACACACTTTTCTTTGTATTATTTTTAAAAAATTGTTAAAAATGGCTATCTCCCTGTATCTATAACAGTACCGATCAAAAAATTTTGAAAAAAATTCTGGAATATATTTCATAAGGTGTAAATTGAGGGAAAATTATCATGAGTACATTACCTTGGATAATTTATCTGGTATAAAAAAATATATATTTTGCTTGGAGATTTTTTCGTGGAAAGTTGTGAATTTAATCGGGACTAAGAGGTGTGTATTATTGCTTTAAGCATTTAGCCAAACACAGATAAAATAAATTTCCATGATGACTGGTGACCAACGGATAGGTACCGAGACAAAATAATGTTATTTTATTTGTTTATAATTAAACAAATATTTAGGTAGTAATTATTTGTTTTACATTTTAACTACAAAGATGTCTTGCTTTTTATATATTCTTGGTAATTCTTATATTGAAGATGAATATGTGACTAATTTTCATAAAATACTTTAGCAATCACGGAACGGAACACTAATTGCGCAAGTCTCACTTGCACTTGGTCGTTTTTCCTTCTATGTGTTCTAGTTACTATAAACATTTTTTGAATATACTCTAGCTAAACTAGAATGTGGATTATCTTTTAAATAAATATCTTTAAGCTTTTGGTGCACTAAGTTTTCGAGCCTAAGCATTTATCCTGTAGAAGAAATCAAAAACCATATACATAATTTAACTTTTAAATATTCCTATTATTTCCTAAGTATGTTTACACGTCTCTCCATAAAATAAAATAATGTGCCTGCCTTATTTAGGAACATTTAATTTAATTATTCCGATTGAATCTGCATGTTAACAATTTAAAATTGAAATGTTATTTGCATGCTAATGAACTTATACAATACAGTGGCAAAATAAAATAGAAAAACAAATATGCGCATAAAAATCCCTGATACAAAATGATTAGATTAATTTACATGAGTTTATGATGTAAATTTATATTTTATATGGATTATAAATTTTATTATACTTTAAAGTTTTAGAAACAAATTCTATAAAGCTCATCGACAGGTAACGGGAATCTTATTTAAATATAAGGAGATGATAACACGTAAGCTGAAAAGTTTTTGGACCAACACATAGATGTCGCCCTTTCAAAAAATCCATATGATTTTTAGGAAGTACCAACCTTCAAACATTACGTGTCAAAATTTTATGACATTTCGACGATTAGTTTACAAGTTACAGTGGTTTTAGTGACACTACTTTTGATATTTTCAAAATAATGGAAAAAAAATCTAATTTCGTGTGTTGATTAAACACTGTTTTTTGATGGGAAAAAATACCGTTCAAGCAAAGCAATGCTGCTGAACGCTCTGGACGCCCAAATGAGGTGGTTACACCGGAAAACATAAAAAAATCCACAGAATTGTTTTGGATGACCGTAAAGTGAAATTGCGTGAGATAGCTGACACCCTAAAGATATCAAAAGCATGTGTTGGTCATATTGAGAAAGCTCTGTTCCAAATGGGTACGCGTTTGCTCACGGTGGACCAAAACCAACAACGGGTTGATGATTCTGAGCGCTTTTGGACCTGCGCAATAAAAAGGATTTTTCATGTGATATGTGACAATGGATGAAACATGGATCCAACACTACACACCGAAATCAAATCGGCAGTCAGTTAAGTGGACAGCAGCCGGCGAAACCCGCCCGAAGCGACCAAAGACACAACAGTCGGCTGAGAAGGTTTTGGTCTCTGTATCTTGGGATGCGCATGGAATAAATTTCATCGACTATGCTGAGAAGGGAAAAACCATCAATAGCGAATATTACATAAAGTTATCAGTGCGTTTAAAGGCAGAAATCGCACAGAAACGGCTCCCAATGAAAAAGAAAAAAGTGCTCTTTTACCAAGGCAATGCACCGTGTCACGATGGTAAAATTGGTTACGATGGTAAAATTGCATGAATTGAAGTTCGAATTGCTTCCTCATCCACCGTACTAGATTTGACCCCCAGCGACTATTATCTATTCGCGGACCTCAAAAAAATGCTCGTGGGAAAGAGACTTGGCTCCAATGAACAAGTTACCGCCCAAACTGAGGCCTATTTTGAAGGCAAAGACAAATTCTTCTACAAGAAAGGTATAGAAATGTTAGAAAAGTGTTGGACTGATTGTATCGCTCTTGAAGGAGATTATATTGATGAATAAAGTCGAATTTTACAAAGAAATTGTGTTTTAAATAGCTAGACCATAAACTTTTCAGCCTACGTGTTATATGCTAAGATTTTCAATCAGACCAACCTCCTCCTTTATGCTGATGACACCGCCATTATCACACACTCCAGAAATAGCCGTCTTATCACCAGCAGACTGCAACGTCACCTCGACATCCTGGACTCCTGGTTTGACCGCTGAAGGATCAAACTCAACCCCCTCAAGACTCAAGCCATCGTCTTCTCCAAAGGGCAGAGGCACTCCTCATGGATATCTCCAGCTCCAAGGCTCCCGCATCCAATGGGCCAACTCCATCAAGTACCTGGGCGTCCAGTTTGACAAACAACTCGTCTGGAAGGACCAGGTCTGCACTGCAACCAAGAAAGCGAAGCAACTACTGGGCAAACTCTAGCCTATCCTGAATCGCTCCAGTAAGTTGCTGCCACGGACAAAGCTTCTCGTATACAACACCGTAGTAAAGGCAGGCCTCACTTACGACTGCCCCACTTGGTGCCAGCTCTCCAAGACAAGGAGAGCTCAACTTCAAGCAATGCAGAACAAGGCCCTGAGGATGATCACGGGAGCCCCATGGTTCATGAGGAACAGGCAACTCCACAGAGACCTCGGTGTGCCTACCTTAAAGGCACACATGAGGAAAGTCCAACTGAAGTTCTTGGAGAAGGCGTCCCAGCACCCTGACCCACGCATCAGAGACGCCTTCCGACTACCGCCTCACGCTAGCCGCCAGTTCCCAAGACCGTCCGACCCACTCTCGGATGAAGACGATGACCCCCCTCGCCCGCCGTGACAAGAAAATTGTTAATCTAGAATAAGTTAATGTTATGTCCTAATTTAAGTTGGCGTAAGTTTTAGGCTAAGGTAGTTTTAGTCTTAGTTTTAAGTCTTAGTATTAAGAAAATCATTTATAACAAAGCACATTTCCTAGGTTAAGTTCGTATAGGATCATTAGTATAAGAGCTTAGGTTAAGTTAGTATAAGCAAACATTCATTTTAAGATTTAAGAAATAATTATACATTCAATAATTGTAAGTAAGAGGCTTGGCTTACCTTATTATCCAATAAAGACAGTGAGCTAAGGTTTTCAAGCGTTAGTACTACTTTAGAGGATAAAAACAAATCCCAAAAATTTTTAAATTATTTAGTCCTTAAATCTTTAGTTCAATATAAAATGTAAGCAAGAATATAGAAATATTGACACAATAATAAATTATTGAACACAACTTTTATGTCTAATTTCCGATAGCTGTCAAACCCGATTTGAAGTTATATTTTTAAACTAGAGTCCAGCTTTTGTTGCTGGGAATTACAGCAAAACATAAAAACTATATTTCTTGGGAGCCTTCGGTTATTATTTCAATTAACTCGAATATTTTCAATTGGCACTTCACAAAGTACCGAAATGCATTCTAATAACTTTTGTAGATATGAGATGTGGGGCTTAGTTACAGGGTGTTTTTTATCTTAATTTTATTAGTCCTATATTAGAAGATCCACATTGTCTGGTAGACAGCTGTTATACTGAGAATCGTAAAAGGCAAACTCTATACGTAGTGAATCGCAATAAATTATTAATAATCGACCTTGGGTTACGATTTCTCGGAATACAAAGAATCCTACATTAACACATGGGCTGAAAAGTCCCGGGCCTAACAAAGAAAGCACGGTTTTTTTGGTTCAAAATTAGCTTTATTCATCAACGTAATCTCCATCAAGAGCAACGCAATCATTCCAGCGCCGCTCTAACATTTCAATACCACTTTTGTAGAACGATTTATCTTTTGCCTCAAAATAGGCCTCAGTTTCAGCGATAACCTCTTCATTCGTGCGAAATTTCTTACCGGCGAGCATTTTTTTCAGGTCTGCGAACAGCCAGTAGTCGCTGGGAGCTAAATCTGGCGAATACGGTGGATGTGGGAGCAATTCGAAGTTCAATTCATGTAGTTTTGCCATTGTTTTGATTGACTTGTAACACGGTGCGTTGTCTTGATGAAACAAAATTTTTTTCTTTGCCATATGCGGTCGTTTCTTTGCAATTTCGGCCTTCAAACGCTCCAATAACGCTATATAATATTCACTGTTGATGGTATTTCCTTTCTCAAGATAGTCGATGAATATTACACCACGCACATCCCAAAATACCGAGGCCATAACCTTTCCAGCCGATTGTTGTGCTTTCGGGCGCTTTGGACGAGGTTTACCAGTTGCTGTCCACTCAGATGACGATCGTTTTGATTCCGGAGTGAAGTGATGGATCCATGTTTCATCCATTGTCACATATCGACGCAAAAATTCCGGTTTGTTACGTTTAAACATGGCCAAACACTGCTCAGAATCATCAACACGTTCTTGTTTTTGATCAACAGTGAGCAAACGCGGCACCCACTTTGAACAGAGCTTTCTCATAGTCAAATGCTCATGCAATATAAAGCCAACACGTTCTTTTGATATCTTTACGATGTCAGCTAACTCACGCAACTTCACTTTTCGATCATTCAAAACGATTTTATGGATTTTTTTGATGTTTTCTGGTGTTACCGCCTCATTTGGACGTCCACTGCGTTCTGCATCATCGGTGTCTCTACGACCACGTTTGAAGTCAGCAAACCAACGTTTTATTGTTGTTTCTGATGGAGCGGAGTCCCCATAACACTTTTCAAGCCATTGCTTCGCTTGAACGGTATTTTTTCCCATCAAGAAGCAGTGTAAAATTAAAACACGAAATTGTTTTTGATCCATTGTTTTGAAAATAACAAAAGTAGCGTCACTCTTAGCACAATAACTCACAAACTAATGCATAGAATATCATGAAATTTTAACAGCTGTTTTTTAAAGGTTAGTATTAACTGAAAAAAAGCTGACTGCAATAAAACTAGCGCCATCTATGTGTTAGGCCCGGGACTTTTCAGCCCATGTGTTATTTCTTAAGGTTAAAATCTTTTTAAAAGAGTTGTTCAGACCCATTCAATACAAGATATTGCCACATGATTAACTGCAACACATGCTATATATTTTTGCTTGATGATTCTCAGTACAACTAACTCTTTGATTGTAAAATTTAATTTCGATCCGTCAAGCCGTTAATTTTCGAAACAAAGTTTTTAAAGCCAGATTTTCAAAAAAACCAAATTAACGAAAACAACAAACAGATGGTAGTTTAGTGTACAAACTAATTTGAACCAGCTTCTCTGTGTTATTGTTTTTTTTGGTTAAGTGAATCTGGTTCTTGTCGTTAATTCAGGTTAGTCCAGGTAATTCTAAATTAATCTCCAATTTAACTAATTTATTATTAATCTAAACTTATCCGAGTTCAGTTCTCTCCTCGACTAGCTAAGGTCCTAACCTAATCATACAACAAAACCAGGATTCAATTCCATTTTTTAGAAATTTATTTGTCTTAAAATTTTGGTTTGGAAAATCTGGAGATCTAATTTACAGCCTTGGCCAAAAGTATTAGGCACCCCTAATAAACCCGTGAAACTCATAAAATATTAAAAAAAAGATTAATTGTTTTAACAATACTATAGGCGGCGCTGTCAAAAGCTAACTTAAACAATAGACAATCTCTTTTACAGGTCCATAAAACACCTGGCACACAAAATTGCGATAATGAGGTTTTTTGAATATTTTTTAATGTTTTATCAGTCTCTTTTTACTACTTGTAGTGTCAAGAAGCTTCCGTGCGTGTTTCATTTGTGAACTGGACATTCTTATATTTGAGAAATGCCTAAGAAAAGTGAGCTTGGTATCGAAAAACGAATTAAAATTCAAACCCTACATGAACAAGGCAAGTCCCAAGTAGAAATAGCCAAGTTAGTGAAATGTTCTCGGTGCGCAGTACAATGTGCTATTAAAAGGTTTGTGGAGACTGGCTCCCATGCCAACAAAATGAGAACGGGCAGAAAACGTAAGACTAATGAGCGACAGGACAGAAAACTCATCCGCGAGTCTATTAAAAATCGAAAAAAAAACATCATCTGAGCTCGTTGCAACTCTGTCGAAAGAGTTTGGGATGCCGATTAGTTCTCGAACGGCAAGGAGACTGACAAAAGCTGGATTAAGAGGGTGCAAAGCTAGAAAGAAGCCTTGGCTTTCAGAGACCAAAAGGAAGAAACTCTTAGAGTGGGCTCTGAAGCACCAGCATTTTAGCGAAGAGGATTGGTCTAATGTTGTATGGTCCGACGAATCCAACTTTGAGGTAAGTTTTTATATGATTTATTTTAACAAATAACTACATACAATTACTCTTGATTTAATCCGTTTTAGTCAAAATAATAACTAATTTTTTAATTGAGTATTTTTTCTATTCTTACAGCTATTCGAAACGTCAGGTGTCCATTCGTGAGGCGGTGTGTCGGCGAGGAATACCATCCAGATTGCGTGGTATCTACTGTAAAACACGGAGGAGGCATTATGATCTGGAGCTGCATGGCTGCTAAAGGTGTCGGCGAAATGTTCGTTTGTGAAGGCCGCATGAATAGCCAAAAGTACATAAATGTACTAGAAACTGTACTGATGCCTTCGCTAACGCGCATTTTTGGCGACACTAATTTAGACAACATCAAATTCCAGCAAGATAATGCACCTTGTCATAAATCAGCGGCTACGATGCGCTGGTCTAGAGACAATAACATTGTCTTGTTGGATTAGCCGGCGCAGTCTCCAGATCTAAACCCTATAGAGCATCTTTGGGGTATTCTGAAGCGCAAGATACGGGAGCATAGCATAACATCAAAAGCAGCGCTAAAAAGCGCTTTGATGGATGAGTGAAATGCCATAAGTACAACTGAATGTACTAGGCTTGTACGCAGCATGCCCCAAAGAATTGCTGCTGTAATTAAAGCTAAGGGCGGACACACCAAATATTAATTTATTTCATAATCTTACCTCAATATACGATTTTACCAAACATACGAATTTAATTTTTTACCCTGAAACACAACAAATGAAGTAAATTGGGTGCCTAATACTTTTGTCCAAGCTGTATAGTTTAAAAGAAAACAATATGACTAAAATGTGTAAAATGTTAAAAATATTATCTATTTTGTCAAACTATTTCGTAAAATAAATTTGCATCTTCCTAGATTTTAATACATTTTCTATTTCTTTCAATTGGAACCCAACCAACGGATTATCTAATCAGATAACAGCAGTGATTTATTTATTATGGTTTCCTTATGCATAAAAATGAGTCACAGGTGGGTAGACAGGCTTGCCCTACAAGGAACGGATTAAAAAATGCTAGTTCGCAAGGTCGCACACAGTCAATAGGCGTGTTTTCGCGAGTACCTACGCTATTTATTTATTATTTTTGTAATAGGTGATTGAAAATAACTATTAACATTGACATATTGAAAGTTCTCGGTTTATCAGTGATATGTTAAGTATAGTGAAAAATTCAGAAATAAGCCCAATAAAATTATGTAAATCACGTCCTATCATGGGAAGCAAGTTGTCATGGCTTTGGTCAGATAAGAAATCATAGTTTCTGGGATTAGACCGTATCAAACAAATCAAAATCCAATTTTTATGTATTTCCTCGTGTCTACATGAAATACTTGACATTTCTATGGATAGCGTTCCATTATTTATTACACCGGTGATAATACTGATATCGAAAATTATCGACCCATATCTCTTCTACCGCAGTTATAAAAGCTCTTCACTAAAATCTTAACCAATCGCCTAACAGCAAAACTAGATTGCTATCAACCTGTGGAATAGGAAGGCCTCAGAAAAGGATTTAGCACGATTCACCACCTCTGCACAATACGTACTATAAAAGAAAAATGTACAGAATATAAGGTACCAATATCTTTGGCCTTCTTTGATTTTCATAAGGCATTTGATACTGTTGAAATCTAGTCAGTTCTGAAATCCCTAGCGAATGCAAGAATAGATTCCAGATATATAAAAATAATAGAGAACATCTATAAAGAAGCATCTATACATATTAAAATTGACGACACAACTGTCACTAACAACATAACGTTAAAAAGAGGAGTGTGACAAGGAGATACTATCTCACTTAAATTATTTACGACGGCCCTTGAAGACGTATTTCAGGAGTTAAATTGACGTGAGAAGGGCATCAACATCGACGGCACTAGACTGAACCACCTTAAGTTTGAAGACGATATAGTAATCCTAGCTAATAACACCAATGAGCTACAGGAAATGTTGAACCAGTTGAATGTGGTTTCTGAAAGGGTAGGTCTTAAAAGGAATTTAAAACTAAATTTATGACCCCTGAAGATATCAACATGCAGATAGGAATCCATAGAACTTATCGACAAGTATATCTACTTAGGTCACACTATTAAGATCGGAAAGGAGAATCAGCATGCAGAAATTACCAGGTGAATAAGGGTTGCATGAACAGCTTTTGGGAAACTGGGACATATCTGAAAAAAAGTACTACAATACCCGTAAACCTAAAAACTAAAGTCTAAAATCTCTGTGTTCTACTGGTCAGTACATATGGGCTGGAAATGATGTGTCTCACTAAAGCATGCTTGGTATCTCCCTTAGGGATAGAATTCATAACTCGCAGATAAGGAGACGAACCAAAGTCAGGGACATAATTCTCGAGGCGGCAAAGATCTGCAGATCATACGGCTAGATCATCAGGAGACAGATGGGTGTATAGGATCACGGAATGGATACCCAGAGAGACATGAAGAAGCGTTGGACATCCACAGAAACCCTGGGTCGATGATATAAGAGTGGTAGCGGGCAAGCAATGGTTAAAGGTGGCAAAGACAGGGAAGCATGGAAGAGATTAGAAGAGACCTACCTCCAGGAGTGGACAGACTTAGGTTGAGAAGAAGAAGAAAAAGAAGATTTATTATACCAAGTGTTCGATGGGAACTCATGTGACATACTGAAGCATTTAACACTTTAAAATGCATGCTGCGTTACTAGTTCAAAAAATCAGTAGTGATTTATCTAGGTTTTCTCGCGTAAGCACGCACTTTTAAAATAAATACTTTGACTTTCTCATAATAAAGAATAACGCCCGAGCATTACAAGTCTGCATTTTAAATAATGGGTTCTTTATGGTGAGTGATATTAACAACAAATAATAACCGGTCAAGTGCAAGTTGAACTTGCGCAATTAGTGTTCCGTACGTTGATTGATTTTAAAATAAAAAATTTTGTTACGGAGGTATAAAATGATCTGTGACTTCACAAAACACACCCCAAATGAGTTTTCAACAAAGTTTGTTTCCGATCTTTACTGAAAACTGATGACCTTGAAATTTTTGTTTTTTTATATACCAGATAAATTATTAAAGGTAATGCCCTCGTGATAATTTTCGTTCAATCTACACCCCGCGGAAAATATTTCAGAATTTTTTGATAAGTACTTTTCGAGATAAGGCGGGTGGACAGCGATTTTTCGCGATTTTTTAAAAATAATACAAAGAAAAGTGCGCGCAAGTATTACATTAAATATATATTTTTTACTAGTGTTTTCACAAGCTTTCATTTGACACTACACTCGATGACCTAGTAAAAAAATTTTTTTTTGATTTCCGATTTCACCCCCCAAAACTAACCTCTTAAGTCAAGATTAAACTTTCAAAACTAGATGGCTCTGATCAATTCCTATATTATTACCAAATTTCAACTTTTATGACAAATCATTTTGGAGAAAATCGGGTGTGACAGACGGACGGACAGACAGACAGCCAGACGGATAGACAGACGGACAGACACCGAAGTCATCTTATAAGTGTTCCGTACGGAACACTAAAAAGAAGGGCAAGAAAGGCTTCCGAGAGGGTTACAACTGAAACCTAACATTTACTACACAGAATTTTTTTTAACAATGGACGAGGAACTTAATATGTTTAACTATAAAAAATTGAGCCTCAAAATCGTTCGCTATACAAAAAACTAGAAAACACTATCCCCGTACTATTGAGACTATATCAATTTTATCCCCCTTTTGCTCGTTTCCCCTGAAGTTACATCGCTCAAAAAAGTAAGGCTCATTTCCTATATCCAGTATTATATGGGAATTTCAAAATGATATAGCATTTCCTGCAAGAGCTATCGTACCAACAGGCTTGCAGACAGACAGAGACTAATGATAATGGACAACTATGTTTTTCGTGATCTAGGGATCCCGAAAGATGAAGACCGTTTTGCTTTAGCCTATATCATAAGAGGCATTTTTGATTAGTTGTATATTCGGGTACGATTTGCTTGAGGCGGAAAGTAGAGCAACAATTCTGTATTTTTTAAATGCGATTTTTATTTTTCATGTTCAGAAACAGCATAAGAGTCTTCGCTAGCAGTACTCTACAACAGAAGCGCTTCCATTATCAGTACCATAAATTTTCCGGAGAACAACCCACAATTGCTGTGCTGGTTGTAACGTGTGTGTTGAACGTCAACCCAGACTTGTAGTGTAATTCTAAGGACTTTACACAGACTCTAATAAACAAAATGGTATCACTGGCTTTAATGCTCAGGAATTTACCTACCGATAAGTCTTTCTTCCCTTAAAATATGTTATAGACCATTTACAGACAATAAGTTTATTTTATTCGTTCACGTGGACGCAAACTACCATACATATTAGCTGCGTATCGTCACAATACATTTCACAAAAGCAATATTTAATTTTATTTTATAGTTCTGTCTATACAATACTTTAGCAAGGTAAGTAAAGAATGCCTCAACTTCAGTATTTGAAGTAGGTCAACCCCTTATAGTTTTTGAGGAATATCATTTTAGAGCAAGTGAGAGAGAGAGCAACATAAATCTCTGATATAATTATGTTAGCACTTCAGAATATTTTATACAATAATAATTTCAGTTATAAAAACCAAAAGAGCAGCTCAAATGGGAAATAAAAAAAAAATTAGTTATGCAAAAACTCCTTATATTTTCGTAATATGTCTTGACTATTTTGGGTCTACTCCGTATGTCACATTTTGTTTACGTAGTTCCTACATGTTTATCATTGCTATTTTAAAAGCTCTAAGCTCTAATAAATGCTTACTTCACTCTGTTGTATAACAATAATAAAAATAAATAATTAATCAATTTATAGGTGAAATCTGTTTAAGATTTTTACGGTAAACAACAAGGTTAACAGTGGGAAATTTTGATAAATTTCATTTTTGCTATTGCAAAAATTGTATAGTTTTGGTATTTAAACCGATTTTTTTTATTTCTTTTATGATTAAACGAGACTACAATCATGTCGACTGTCGAGCATACCACCTTTCGCTGTTCCGTCGATGTCCGTCTGTCTGTCCGTCTGTTACACCCGATTTTCTCCTTTTCTCCAAAACTATTTGACATAGAAAGTTGAAATTTGACACAAATATAAGAATTGTTAGGCCAATCAGAGCTGTGTCGTTTTGAAAGTTAAATTTTAGATTAGTTTTGGGGGGTGAAATCGGAGCGAAAAAAAAATTTTACCAGGTCTTCGAATGAAATGAAATGAAAAAATCAAAAGTACGTGAAAACATGAGTTCGAAAATATATGTGATGTAATACTTGCGTCCACTTTTCTTTGTATTATTTTAATTTTTTTTTATGGGTCTAGCACACATGCTACAGGGAAGTCCCTAAAGCGCTCCAGGAGCGTCATGTGTGCGGAGAAAGCGATTCACGTTCTTGAATCGCTGTAAATTGTACTCGGTGGGAAACACAGCCCTGGGCAAATTATTCCAAAGGGATGATGTTTTCCATATAAAAGTTGCTCGAAAAGCGTCGTACGCGGAGTGACAATTTGAACCTCATACGGATGTGAAGTATTAGCGCGACGTGTATTTCTAACATGCACCGCTCTGGGAGGAATTAAGCGGGCTACATCCTTCGAACACTTTCCATGAAAATACTTGTAGAACAGACTCAAGCCGCCAACCGTTCTTCGATGTTCCAGCGAATCAAGGCCGCCGGTCAGTTCCGGGTCTCCAATCAGACATCTCTTCTCTGAACAGAATCCAACAAATGCAGTGTATGTTTGGGAGCGGAACCCCAAACATGGGAGCAGTATTCCATAGTTGGTCGAATTTGAGCTTTGTAAAGAATTGACAGTTGTGGAGTGTAAAGCTTTCTTGTTCGAAATAATATTCCCAACTTTTGAGAAGCTCTCCTTGCTATGCCTGCAACATGTTCATGCCAGGACATATTTGCTCCCAAATTAACGCCCAACAAATTGAGTGACGATGCTAGGGGAATGGAGTGCCCCGACATGACTATGTCGGGTTCAGCAACATTAACTTTTTTAGAAAAAACTGCCGCCTGGGTTTTTGTAGCGTTAAATTCCACCTGGTTACTGTCACCCAAAAAAAGAATATCTTCCAGGTCTTTGTTAAGTTGAACGACTTCCTGCTGTCTGCGGATATTCGCCTGAGTAGCTGATGTCCGAGCGTTCAAATCCTCCACAGATGTTACGCCGCTTTTAAACTTTTTATACCACTCGTACACTTGCTGCAAGGACAAACACGAATCACTGTACTGCGCTGTCATCCTGCGATAAATTTCAGTTGGTTTGACACCTTCACTACTTAAAAAATGCATCACAGATCGCTGCCCTAACGCGGTGCATATTGATAATGGGAAGGTTATCTTGTTACTGATGCTGCTGCCTTCTTCTTTGTTACAGCAACATTCTGCCGCCTATCGGTGGTTTTCATTTGATTCACCCTCGTATTTTAAGTTATACATTTACAAATTTTTAGTAAATCAGCCTGTTTTTCGACTAAAAAATATTTTTTCGTAACCTTACTAATTTTATTATAAAAGTAAAACATATTTATTATAAAAAACAGTATAATAGAAGACAGGTGAACCTATAAGCAAACTCGTCTATAATTTATTACTAAAGCTTTTAATCAATGAAAATTTTTATCATCAAGTAGATGTTATAACAAGTGTAAAAAATGTCTTTCCTAAACCGACCTGCATGTGCAACAGTGCATGATTTTTCATTCTAATTACATAACTACCTAAACTGTTACGAAAAATTTAAAGTGTTTCCTCTGTGTTTTGTAAACTTATAATAATCCGTAAGATTTTAATGTTATCAAAACTGATCAAAATCAAAACGTTTTTATATCTAAAAACATCTAACCTGAACTAAATTTCTGAAAAATTAACCTAAACGTTTAGAAAATATTCAAACTGCTTCTATAAATAAGTACTTTCATTTTTTATGTACACTGAACTTTTTAATATTTAAACAGTGGTATTATTTTTGGTATCATTAGAATGCTGATTTCCTACTCTTTCGAATAAGACCAAAAACATTTGGATTTTCAATAAGTTTTACTGGTTAAAACGGTTTTACTCAACAGAACCATTTTTGCTCGCTCAGCAATGTACTCGTTGCGCGCTATTCATCTCTATAAAAACATCTGCAACTGCATTTTTTATCATTCCTCTTCGGAACTTGAACCGTCAATTTCTCTGGTATACCTACTCACTAATTACGTCATCGGAAAATGGATACCACCCCGGAAGAAACGACTCAAGTAATTACCCCATTGCAAGAAGGGCATAGCCAACGTATAGTCTCTGCGCAACTGCACCTGAGCCAGTCAGCTGTCTCGGAGTCTACAGACGTTACCAAGAGACGACCGCTTCATTATCAACATAACTCTAAGAAATCGTCACTAGACCGGTGTTGAGGTCCAGCAGGAGCTCCGACAAGTTCGTGGTCGGGCTGTTAGTCATTGGACAGTCAGACAAAGACTTAAAGAGGCTAACCTAACTCCGAAGAGATCAGCTAACGAACCCAAATTGACAGTAGCCCATCGACAAGCACGACTCAGATTTGCCCAAGAACATGTCGACTGGACCTCAGAACAACGGCGCTCCGACGAGTTCCGAATCTGTCTACACACTACACATGCTGCTGCACGGTGCAGTAATATCTGGCGGAAGTGGGAATACCCACATTTGACTGGCCTGCGCGAAGTTTTGACCTTAATTCAATCAAGCACATGTGGGATGAGCTCGAAAGAAAGGTTCGAGCCAAAAATCCAGCCCTTGTATCGCTGAGGGACTTAAAAATTGCGATGGCGGAAGAGTGGGGAAGAATCCCACAGACAGTGGTGAAAAAGCTCACCCGCTCCATGAAAAACCGTCGGGAAGCAGTAATAAGGGCTGGGGGCTACAAAATATTGATTTTGGTTTTTAGCAATAAATTTAATTGTTAAACTTAAAATTTATTTAATTTTTCCTTTCTCTTACCCCTATGTTCAAGCCAAAAATATATAAACACTAAATTCTAGGATCTGTGTTAAATGAAGCCAAATAGTTTGAGTCGATTTTTTGCTCACCAGTGTATATACAGTGTACCCTAAAAGTTTCCGGCCAGTGACATTTCGTACTCTAATTTAGTAAAAAAAAGACTGATTTTTAATCATTATGAGATATGAGTATGAGATATAGGAAACAAAATAATATAGTAAAAGAATATTATTTATGTTTGTGAATATATTTATTATGTGCTAAAGTTTTCGGCCACATAATATACATTGACGCAGTAAGACGTTACAAATAATAGCGCGTTGAATGTTCACATTTAGTTCATAAAACATCGTGGGAGCATAAACATGGCTCGGCTTATGCAAATCCAAATTCGTGAGAGAGTAGTAAAATTTACAAAAGAAGGAAAGTCTTCTCATGAGATTGCTTCATTATTATCAATAGGTAAATCAACCGTGAACGATATTATTATAAAATGCCGTTGTGGATATGGTTTAAAAGATCGTCCGCGTAGTGAAAGACCAAGAAAAACGTCTAAAAAAGTAGATCGTATCATTAAACGCAAATCAACTGCGGATGTGCAACTGCTGCCGAAACTGCACGCGAGCTAAAGGATGAAAACCTAGCTAATGTTAGTCGTAGTACTGTGACACCAAGACTACATAATGTGGGACTTTTTGGCCGTATAGGTATTACTCGTGCCGCTCCTGGAGCGCTTTAGGGACTTCCCTGCAGCACGTGTGCTAGACCCATAAAAAAAAAAAAAAAAAAAAAAAAAAAAAAAAAAAAAAAAAACATTAATCAGTAAAAAGAATAAGAAGGCCCGATTACAATTTGCCAAAGATCACCTAAATTGGACAATCAAAGATTGGAAAAAAGTAGCTTTCTCAGAAGAATCTAAATTTAATCTTTTTGGAAGTGATGGTAGACAACATGTACGACGTTCTATTGGCAAGAGAAATGATGTTCGGTACCAAATTCTTACTGTAAAACACGGTGGAGGAAGTGTGATGGTTTGGGGAATTTTCTTTACACAAGGAGTCGGTCCATTGATCGAGATCAACGGAAATATGAACGCTGAT
>CM032446.1:187322656-187470156 GCA_019049505.1 Pachyrhynchus sulphureomaculatus
GATTTTCTAACTAGAAAGAATCTTTTAATATTGTAAACGTAACTTTAATCTTCGTATATTTTAGGGTGTAGTATAATTTTATAAGAATATCACGTTGCTAGTCTTCATATATGTTTAATCAGTACATACTTGCGATAATATATTGCAGCTAGAGCCCCTAAGTATTAGGGCTCTTATTCCTAAGCTATTATAGACACAAATATCATAAAACCCCCACATTTCGAGGTTACGCTCTTCTGTAAAGCTAGGCCAAATTATAATTATTTCAAAGTTTAACAGTTAAAAATAATTTTCAAATGAAAAAGGTACGTACTTTGAATAATTTGTCTAATTCCGACGATAAGTACCTATAAATATTTAAATATATTGTTGAAGGTTAAGGCCTAATTCTAAAATCAATACTTAATAGTTAGTAAGTAAGGAAACTAGGTTACTAGGCATTGTTTGGATTTGGGAAATTTAGGTTGCCAGTCAGCAATCCCTTGGATTCCAAAAAGGAGGTCAATTTATCTCTGTAACTCGGATCGTACATTAATCAAACTGTCTTGTAAGAGTGTCAAAGTTATGTTTAAGTTGGTTTAAGAGTAAAGTGAAATTATATAATTTATGAAACTTTACATCGATGAAAAAATTACGTATATAAATAAAAGTTTATGTAAGAGTATCCACATATTCTCCAGATTTGGCCCCCAGTGACTATTATCTATTCGCAGACCTCAAAAAAATACTCGCGGGAAAGAGATTTGGCTCCAGTGAAGAAGTTATCGCCGAAACTGAGGCCTATTTTGAAGGCAAAGATAAATCCTTCTATAAGAAAGGAACAGAAATGTTAGAAAAGCGTTGAACTGATTGTATCGTTCTTGAAGGAGACTATATTGATGAATAAAGTCGAATTTTGTAAAAAAAAAATGTTTTAAGTAGCTAAACCAAAAACTTTTCAGTCTACGTGTCATACAGGTCACTTACAGAAGAGGGAAGCATTGGAAGCAGAATAGAAGATAGGCTAATTGTTAGTTTGGATTTAAAAAAACGCATTAAGCAGTGCACATGCAGCAAACAGCAACATAATAGTGTTTTAAGGAAGAAAATCAACGTGCATTAATTTTGCAGACTTGGAATAGGCATTACATAATGTAGAGTAGAGAAAAATGTTCAGCATAATGAAAGATAATTACAAAGTTCAAAGATATGAATCAAATCTACAATCTGTACGAGAATTAGAATGGCCAGAAAGAAAAGGTAAAACTAGATTTGAGTGGTATACCATCTTTTATTGTAAACATAAAAAGGGAAATGGACCTAGTCCTAATGTAGATGTAAAAATGCCACGAGGAAAGATAACCATAATCCGATTTGTTTTGTGTGTTCATATACAGGGTTACCCAGTAGAAAACTCATTTACATAATGGGATAATCAAAGTATGAAAACTGGCAATGGCGGAAATGAATAGGGCTCAGAGGAGACAGATTACAGGAAGACTATTTAACTACCTCTGCAGCGTCAAAACAAAAGGGAAATATAGTAAGCATAATGTAAAAAGTAGGATTGTACATCCAAAGAGCTTTAAATTACCAGGTGTACAAGTATGAAATGCGGATTTCAGACAACAGATGGGGCACCAATGCAGTTTGTGCTATAAAGATTTGACACTGCGTCATTTTGTTGTGTCATCAACAAGTGCCAGACGCGCACGAGTGATAAATTGGAAAAGTGTGTGCATAGTGTTGTATTCAATATGTCGAAATTTATACCGAACAAAGAGTATTGACGGACAGCATTAATTTTTTGTTTTCATTTGAACAAAATTGCTGTTGAATCATACCGATTACTTCGAGAAGCTTATGGTGGACATGCTCCATCGCAAGATACGTGTGAACGATGGTTTCGGCGTTTCAAAAGTGGTGACTTCGATGTTGCAGACAAGGAACGTGGAAAACCGCCAAAAAAATACGAAGATGTGGAATTGCAAGCGTTGTTGGATGAAGATGATTCGCAAACACAAAAAACAACTCGCCGAGCAATTGGGCGTTAATCAACAAGCTGTTTCCAATTGGCTACGAGAGATGGGAAAGATTCAGAAGCCGGTAGATGGATACCACATGAGTTGAACGACAGGCAAATGGAAAAGCGCAAAAACACGTATGACATTTTGCTTGCTCGGTACAAAAGGAAGTCGTTTTGCATCGTATAGTTACAGGGGATGAAAAGTGGATTTATTTTGAGAATCCCAAGCGCAAAAAATCATGGGTAGATCCAGGCGCACCATCCACATCGACCGCAAGACCAAATCGCTTTGGCAGAAAGACGATGCTCTGTGTTTGGTGGGACCAGAGGGCCGTGGTCTATTATGAGCTGTTAAAACCTGGAGAAACGGTTAATACTAAACGTTACCAACAACAATTGACCGATTTGAACCGTTCGCTGCTTGAAAAAAGGCTAGAATACCGAAAGAGGCAACACGAAGTCATTTTTCTTCATGACAATGCTCAATCACATACGGCGAAACCAGTTCGCGACACGTTGAAAGCACTCAGCTGGGAAGTTCTACCCCATGCGGCTTACTCACCAGACTTGGCTCCTTCCGCTTATCACTTGTTTGCATCAATGATTCGTACGAAGATGTGAAAAAATGGCTCGATGAATGGTTCACAGCAAAAGGGGAAGATTTTTACTGGCGTGGTATTCACAAATTGCCCGAAAGATGGGAAAAATGTATAACAAGCGATGGAGCATACTTTGAATAAAGCACTTTTTATCATTCTTTCCGAATCTAACATGTTTTTTTTTAGAAAAAAAAATCAGCATTTCATACTTGTACACCTGGTAGAGTAGCGACGGGGAAATTATTAGGTAGTAACTAAGATAATATAATTTGATGGAGTTTCCTAAAAGCATAGGCATACGTGTATTTTTTTTATGGGCGAGCGACTGGGAAAGCATTACAAGAGCGACGCGTGTATGGAAAAAGCAATTCACGTTGGTCTTGAATCGCTGTAAGTTGTACTCGGTGGGAAACACAGTCCTGGGCAAATCATTCTAAAGGGATGACTGCTTGGAAAGGGTTGTACGACGGGTGACAAGGTGAACTTCATACGGATGTAAAGTATTAGCGTGATATGTTTTCCTAGCAAACATCCTTTTGGGAGCAATAAAGCGGGCTACATCCATCGAACATTTTCCATGAAAATCATTGTAGAATAGACTCAAGTCGCCAACCGTTCTTCGATGTTCCAGGTCTTTATTAAGTTGAACGACTTCCGGCTGTCTGCGGACATTTGCATAAACCGCCGATGTTCAAGAATTTAAAGTATGAAACGTATACGTGACCTAATAAAAATATAATCTGTATACTGTCGCAGAAGCGATAAGTGCTTATTCTTTAACAAACCACGAAAGATATTATTATTTCTGTGCTCTCTCTAAAGGATTTTCGACCACTGAATGGACTTATCGGTAAGCCAGTAACAGATCCATCAAGATCAGGATATAATTTATAGAAAATTCGGCTCCTAGCCAAAATCCAGTACCGGATTTCAACGGTATTATTATCCAGGCAATGCCAGATTATAAACATATCAACAATTACCTGAAGTCTATAACTATTCTCGAGCAGTTAGTAGTTCAAAAATAACAAGTTTCTACGGTCGCAGAAACATTATTATTATTATTCTATTTAACTACTAAAAATGAACAAAGTACATATCTCAGCAGTGGTCACGGTTCTCTTGTGTGTCAATTCATCTGGGAATGCGTTTCGCCGTATCAAGGCTCATCAGCCGAGCTAGGATCGGCAAACGAGAGAACAAAATTTGAAGTACCTATTGTTTATATATATACGAGGTATATCCACAAAGTAAGTTCCGTTTCTATTTCTATCCGCGGCAGCGCTGCGATCGCAGTTCCGAGCATGCGTGGCAGTTACTCTGACTCAAGCAGAAGAAATGTACGCCATTTTCAGATCGCTGCTGCCGACGTGTTCTTTGTAGTGCTTCTTTATGATGTCAGCCTTAATTGAAAATGCCGCCGCTTGTGAAATCAGATCTGTGATTCGTTTTCTAAATGCAAAGAAAGTTAAACCAAGTGAAATTTATCGGCAAATCTGCGAGGTTTACGGACAAACTGCTATGAGTGATTCAATGGTTAGAAGATGAGTCAGACAGTTCAATGAAGGACGTGATCAAGTGCACGATGAAGAACGATGTTGACGCCCGTATTTGGTTACTGATGAACTGGTTCACGCAATTGAAGAGAAGCTTAAGCAAAACCGTAAGTTTACAATTAGTGCTCTTGCTATGGAATTTCCGCAAATCTCACGATCACTAATTCATGAAATTGTTAATGAAAAACTGAAATTTCGAAAACTTTGCTCACGTTGGATACCCAAAATTCTTACTGAACAACACAAAAAACAACGGATGGGCAGTGCACTTCAGTTTTTGACACGCTACAATGAAGACGGTGATGTTTTCTTTCTCGGATAGTCACGGGGGATGAAACTCGGGTATCTTACGACACCCCAGAAACTAAACGGCAATCAATGGAATGGAGGCATACTTCGTCCCCAACGAAAGTTAAGCCTAAGCAAATCTTGACACCTCGAAAACTCAAGTGCACCGTTTTTTGGGACAGAAAGGGCATTTTGCTGATTGATTTCTTACCACGAGGCCAAACAATCAATGCACATGTTTACTGCGAGACCATTAAGAAATTGCGCCGCGCAATACAGAACAAGCGCCGAAGATTACTGTCGAAAGGTGTTTTTTTTCCACGATAATGCCCGATCTCACACTGCGAACGTGACAAAAGAACTCCTACAGGAATTTGACTGGGACGTGTTTGATCATCCTCCGTACAGCCCGGACCTCGCTCCTAGCGACGTTCATCTCTTCTTACACCCAAAATCTTTCCTTGGTGGTCGACACTTCAACGATGATGACGAGCTGAAAGAACATGTTACCACATGGTTGAAAACACAGGCGGCAACCTTCTATGAAGAAGGCATACAAAAACTTGTGCCACGCTATGACAAGTGCCTACAAAATTTCGGAAGCTATGTAGAAAATTAGTTTAACAGTTGTAGATTTTTGTACAATAAATATTTTTTCTGTATCTGTACACGTTTTTTTTATATAACCAAACGGAACTTACTTTGTGGATATACCTCTTATATATATATATATATATATATATATATATATATATATATATATATATATATATATATATATATATATATATATATTTTTTTGGTTTTTACAAGCCAGAGATGGAATTTGTTGTATCTGCAGCTATTATAATTGCATGTGAGACCATAGGAAGATTCTATTTTTTAAACTTTTACCTACTCCGGTATACTTATACAGGGGTCACATTAAATTTTAAAATATCCGTACAACAAACCGTAGTTTATGGAAAATTTTTCTTAAATTAATTATAAACATAATGTTATTTACTTTCTTTTCTATCGACGAAAACGATGCACTTCGTTAAGTTAGACTTTTTATGATATTGTGAAAGCCAGGGAGAAATCTTTTCGGAAGTTTGGCCAATTCGTTACTAGTCAATCCAGTCAATCAATTTTCAGGGCACGTCAGATAAGGGATCGTGTTTCAATGTTAATATGCCGAGATTTAATGTATTGTAATGAAGAACCGTTACGTTTCCGGCACTCTTCCAAATAGGTATTTAAATTATTGTTGCTGTCATTCCTCGCCAGATCATCAAATCAGGACTACATGAAGGCCTGTTTCAAAATCAAATTATTAGTTTATTACGTTAAAAATTGTTGTGGGGACTCCGTTATCTCCAAAGAAGAAAAAAAAAATTAATGTGCTGACTTTGCGGCCCAGGGCATCAATTTAAAGAAATGTAAAGGCTTTTGGTGCTTTAATTTTTGGATTTGTCGGACGCAAAATACCAGTAATTCTGTTTATTGACGTGGCCATTAAGGTGGAAATGTGCCTCATCCGAGAATAAGATGTTGGAGAAGGTTGAAAAACGTTCAAACCCTTGATTAACGAGGTTAAGCCTCTTAGCCGTATCAGATAGCTTTAACTCTTGCACCAGCTGTATCTTGTAGGGGTGCAGACGTAAATATATAAGTAGGCGTTGGAAGGAACTCTCGGGCACCTTTACGCCACTTGATCGTTTGGGGACTGAGAGATCGAGATTTTCGCGGACCGGTTCTTCTACGCGTTCTACGATTGCATGGCTTCTTGGTTACCAGTTTGAGATTTACTTAAAGTTGAACCATTTCATCACACTCGTATACCCATTTTTTAATCAGTTGAAAGTTTGAGGCTTCATTTACGTGCGATAGTCCCAGAATTAATGTTTTGAAAAACTCTCGGACACAAAACGCAAGCTCCTCTCTGATGAAACGCTCCCTAGAAATTAAATTTCCAGGCATCTAGCTCTTACCACCCGTTGTATTCGCGTAATAAGCCAAACAAATTTAAATTATTTATGGGACACAATATGGATGTAGATATGTTTAGCTTGGCAGATATTGTTATCGTTAAAATGCGATATTGCTTTTTTATATAGGAACAAAGTTCTATCTAAATTATATCCTTGCCCATTACGATTCGGTACAGATCTACTAATGAGAACGTTATCGGAATCGCTATGGAGAACCATAGGCATGATGGGAAAAATAAAGTATCTTTTATGATCTGATAGGGAGTACGCTTATAAAGCGTTACTTGATAAGCATCAAACGTGGATATTACCGAAACACAAAACAAAGCCGTTAATATTTCCTTTATATTTACATGAAGTAATACTTTTGTTTAACTCGTAGGAAATTTTTATCAATTCACGGAGAGTAAGCATATTTTATTTTACTTTTTTTATTAAAAAATAACACAATTAAATTTTACGCATCTTTTATCACGAAATGGCAAGTCAGTAAGTGAAATTATTGTGCATCGAAATGTACGAGTGAGTATATCATTAACACTGTTAAACTCAATTATTAATATTAAATGTTTTTTGTTCTTTTTTTCTTTTCTGTAAGTTACTTCTACTGCATTCTAGCAGGGAAGAGAAAGTTTTTGTTAACCGTTTTGATTATTAACGGTGCAATGATTTCCGTGAATACGGGTTAAGATTAAAAAAAATATTTTGACGCTATTCAGCCTTAATTACTTGCATTATCAGTGTACTACTTTATTATAAAAAGATCATAAAAAACTGTTCGTTGTAATTTTACGCCTATTTGTCAATAAGAGAATAAGTAGTCCACTACAGGCTTTACCTTTAATGTAGGATATATGTGGGTATATATATATATATATATATATATATATATATATATATATATATATATATATGAATATATATGAATATATATATATATATATATATATATATATATATATATATATATATATATATATGTATATATATATATATATATATATATATATATATATATATATATATATATATATATATATATATATGTATATATATATATATATATATATATATATATATATATATATATATATATATATATATATATATATGTATATATATGTATATATATGTATATATATGTATATATATATGTGTATATATATATGTGTATATATATATATATATATATATATATATATATATATATATATATATATATATATATATACGAGGCTGGTTTGAAAGTCCGAGAGATGGCACCACCGGCGCGTATCGAGGTCATATTTGGTTAGTAGCATCTCTTGAATGAACGCACACCAAGTTTCAGCCATATTGGTCTATTTCTTTGTGTTTGGCATTCGTGTGAATCAAGGAAGTCGCGTGATTTTCAAGAAATGGACGAAAAAGAATTTCGTGTGGTGATTAAACATTACTTTATGAAAGGTAAAACGCCTCAGGAGAATAAAGAGAAGCTTGATAAACATTATGGTGACTCTGCACCTTCGATTAGAACAGTTTATAAGTGGTTTCAAAATTTTCGGACTGGCCATATGGGCACAAGTGACGCTGAACGTTCTGGACGGCCTGTGGAGGTTACGACTCCAGAAATCATTGATCAAATCCATGATATGGTGATGGATGACAGAAGAGTTAAGGTGCGTGAGATTGCTAGTGCTGTGGGCATCTCGCCTGAACGGGTACATAATATTTTGCATAAACATTTGGATATGAGAAAGCTATCCGCAAGATGGGTGCCGCGATTGCTCACGCTTGACCAAAAACGGAATCGTGTGAAGTGTTGCAAGGATGGTTTGCAGCTGTTCCAGAAGAATCCGGAGGACTTTAAGCGTCGTTTCGTCACTGTGGATGAAACATGGATACATTACTATACTCCTGAGACCAAACAACAATCTAAACAATGGGTTACCAAGGGGGAATCTGCACCAAAAAAAGGCGAAGACCGTTCCTTCGGCCGGAAAGGTTATGGCGACTGTCTTTTGGGATTCGCAAGGGATAATCCTCATCGACTATCTGGAAAAGGGTAAAACTATTACAGGTGAATATTATTCATCGTTATTGGACCGTTTGAAAACCGAGCTGCAAGAAAAACGCCCGCGATTGACCCACAAGAAAGTCCTTTTCCAT
The DNA here is from genome assembly GCA_019049505.1 of Pachyrhynchus sulphureomaculatus. Classification (NCBI taxonomy): domain Eukaryota; kingdom Metazoa; phylum Arthropoda; class Insecta; order Coleoptera; family Curculionidae; genus Pachyrhynchus; species Pachyrhynchus sulphureomaculatus. The sequence continues at coordinate 187,331,226 of CM032446.1, forward strand.
CACGACAACGCACCAGCACACACCTCAGTAGTTGTGGTCGCAAAATTAATGGAAATAGGATTCCAACTCGTTTCACATCCCCCTATTCTCCAGACTTGGCTCCCTCGGACTACTATTTGTTCCCCAATTTGAAGAAATGGCTGGCGGGACAAAGATTTTATTCAAACGAGGTGGTGATTGCAGACACTAATGGATATTTTGCAGACTTGGACAAATCCTATTATTCGGAAGGGATCAACAAACTAGAACATCGTTGGACGAAGTGTATAAGCCTAAAAGGAGACTATGTCGAAAAATAAAAAAGGTTTACCCCAAACACATAAGTAGTTTTTCTTTTTGCAGGGACTTTTCAAACCAGCCTCGTATATATATATATATATATATATATATATATATATATATATATATATATATATATATATATATATATATATATACATATATATATACATATATATATATATATATATATATATATATATATATATATATATATATATATATATATATATATATATATATATATATATATATATATATATACAGTCCCTGGCCAAATTATTAGACGCACTGCAAGATTTCATGTAAAATATTAATTACCGAGTGATATTGTACCATTTTATTATTTTAAATTGATTTGTTTTTTATTTTTATATTATCCAATCAATTACTTATTTATTTGACATAAATAAAACAGCATTAATTTAGAAAAGCATAAGTTTATTAAGTTTTAAAGAAAAGTGAAATTAATGTTAGTAAAAGTCAATATTTAGTTGAGCCACCTTTAGCCGCTATCAAAGCTGGGTTTTGTTGGTAATCACATCTTTAGCCACTTCTCTTTTCATCAGCTCCCACACATTTTCAATGGGGTTCATATCAGGGCTATTACCCGGCCAATCCAACAGAGGGATATTTTTTTCTGCCAAAAAAGCTTTAACAGACCGAGCAGTGTGGCAGCGAGCTCCATCTTGCATGAAAGTGAATGGTTCCCCATTTGGAAACCATTCTCTGAGCTGCGGAATCAACCGATTTTGTAATACTTCTTTGTACTGATCTTGCCTCATTATTCCTTTGACGACGTACAGACGTCCAGTGCCCTTGCCGCTGATGACTGACCAAATCATCACTTTGGTGGGATGTTTAACCGTCGGGACGACACAATGAGGATGAAACTTTTCTCCATGACGACGACGCACATACTGAGCTTTATTCTGCAAAATTTCGAATGTGCTTTCGTCACTGAAGCAGACCTGTCAAAAATAGGAAAAATATATAAACTTCCATGTTTATTTGCTTTATTTAACTGAAAATGATATTAATGTATCAATTATTGATTAAATTGCTGTATCTTACCGATCTCCAGAAGTCCACATCCTTGTCTTGCCATTGTTTGGCCCACTTCAGGCGCTTTGCTTTCATTGCAGCTGTTAACTTGGGCTTCCTGGCGGGGCGACAGGCCTTAAAATGTTCAATTTTCTTCGAACAGTGCGCTCAGAAGCATTTACGCTAACATCCTGGAGTTGTGATTTTATTACCTTTGTGGTAGTGGTAGCAAATCTGTTTTCTACACAAATTTTCTTCAAACATCTTTCTGACCGTGGAGTGAAAATTGGTTTTCTACCTCATCTTTTCTTTCTTTTCGGGCTTAATTCCTTCCCCGACTCAATTTTCTTTTTTATGAGTTGTACACTAGCTTCAGAAACCTCCAATCTTCGTGATATTTCTCGGTTTGTAAATGTTTTCGCAATCACAAGGGCCTTCATTTCAGCTTTTTTACGTGGTGAAAGATCGCCTTTTCTACCCATAATGAAAATAGTCCAATTACTTTTTTAAAACACTGCATACAAAATAAACTAATAACTGAGTAGTATAAAACTGTTAAACAAACAATCACAGTCCATAAAGCCACAGAAACACGTCCGTACCTGACTCGATTCCGATCGCGACTGATACAGGTTTGTACTTGTTTACGTTCATGTATCACTTTGTCAACACAGTGTTGCCATATGTTAAAAATAAATACAAATATGTAGTCTACAACAATTCTTTTAAATAAAAATCAATAATATTGTAGTTTAAATATACCATTATTGCATAAAAACTCTTGAGAAACATAAAATTACTAAAAAAAAATACAGTGCGTCTAATAATTTGGCCAGGGACTGTATATATATATATATATATATATATATATATATATATATATATATATATATATATATATATATACATATATACATATATATATATATATATATATATATATATATATATATATATATATATACATATATACATATACATATATATATATATATATATATATATATATATATATATATACATATATACATATATATATATATATATATATATATATATATATATATATATATATATATATATATATATATATATATACATATATACATATATACATATATATATATATATATATATATATATATATATATATATATATATATATATATATATATACATATATACATATATACATATATACATATATACATATATACATATATACATATATACATATATACATATATACATATATACATATATACATATATACATATATACATATATACATATATACATATATACATATATACATATATACATATATACATATATACATATATACATATATACATATATACATATATACATACATATATACATATATACATACATATATACATATATACATACATATATAAATATATACATATATACATATATACATATATACATATACATATATATACATATATATATATATATATATATATATATATATATATATATATATATATATATATATATATATATATATATACAGTGGCGAACAAAAGTATGGAAACATTTTCTTAATCAAAAATATAAAATACTATCCTTTGGGAATAAAAAAACTAGTGTTATTTTGTTGACAATTTCTTTATTGAATTTTATTATTGACTATAAAAACTTTGGTAACCTTTTTTGGGAATATAAGGTTTTTAAGAAACGCGTTTTGTACTTATTGAAAGCATTGAAATCATTTTATCATTCTGCTTTAAGAGTACGTTATTGTTGATACGAAATAATTTCGTAGCATTGTTTAAGAGTGCGTTTTTTGCCAAAATGCCGAAGTGCAAATATTACAGTTCAGATCTGAAACATAAAATTATTTCTCTGTATCAAAGTGGAAAGAAGCAAAATCTTTAAACATGCATAGGGGCACTGACAGCAAAATTGTTAAGAAGTTTTCGAGAAGGGGCACTGTTGATCCGGCATTTAAAAGTGGTAGACCTCGAAAAACAAGTAAGAGAGTACACAAAATTATAATTCGAAAAGCGAAAAATGATCCCAAGAAAACTGTTGCTGATATTAATAAAGAACTAAGGCAGGAATATCAGGGTGTATTGGTGTCAGACATGACTATTAGGCGTCGTTTGTTACCTGAAAATCTTGATGGTAGGCGTGCTGCTTACAAAGCGTCACAGAAAAGAGAGATTGAAATTTGCTAAGGAACATAAAGACTGGACTCAAAATCAGTGGTCTCTAGTAATCTTTAGCGACGAAAATAGGTTCAATCTCTTTGGAAGTGATTCTACTGGTTATGTAAGAAGACCAGTTGGTCTAAGATATGACCCAAAGTACCTTGTACCTACATGGCGGTGGAAATATCATGGTATGGGGTTGTTTTCGATGATCTGGTATGAGGCCATTGGCAAAGATAAATGGCAGAATGGATGCTCAAATGTATCTTGAGATATTCGAAAATAATTTGATTCCTTATGAAGAAGATTTGCCACTGTCATGGATTTTTCAACAAGACAATGACCCAAAACACACATCTCGCTTGGCCAAGAATTGGTTTTCTGAACAAAGGATTCGAGTGATGCGCTAGCCTTCACAATCACCTGATTTAAACCCGATAGAGAATCTTTGGCACTATCTGGATAAACAAATTAGGAAAAGAAATATAAAAAACCGAGACGAACTTTGGATCGCATGAAAACGAGAATGGGAAAAAATAGCACCCGATTTTTGTGCTAGGCTTATTGACTCTATGGGCAGAAGAAGTCAAGCAGTGATTGATGCAAAAGGATATCCCACTAAATATTAAATATTTTAATATTTTCGACATCTTAGTCGTCTTAGTGGATTTTTACTTTATAACCAATATGTTTCCATACTTTTGTTTGTGCATAATTTTGTTACGTTAAAAACTAAGCACATTTCTAACAAACAATAACTGTTTCAGTCTTCAAAATATTTGTTAGCATGTACACGATTAATAAATAAATATTGTAATTGTAAACCGTTTAAATGTTAAGACTAGAAATGAAAATTTTAATGTTTCCATACTTTAGTTCGCCACTAGATAGATATATATATATATATATATATATATATATATATATATATATATATATATATATATATATATATATATGAATTAATTTTGGGGGTTATGAACTAATTATTCAAAGTAATATTTATCGCTAGCTACTACTTTATTGCAGCATATTAATACCACGTTGAAAGAACGACTCATTTTTTAGACTATCCCCGAATCGACCCATTTTTCGGTATCCTTATAAGAATGGAAGCGCTGCTCAAAGAGGCCGTGCGGCATCGGTCGGAACAAGTTATAATCAGAAGGAGCAATGTCTGGTGAGTACGGCAGGTAAGGTAGGACATCCCATCCAAGCGCTTCTAACGTTTTCTTGACAGGTTTGGCAAATGAAGCCGAGCGTTGTCATGTTAAAAAATCACTTTGTCGCGACTTTTGGCATATTGCGGTTGTTTTTTCTCCAACGCGCGGCTCAATTACATCAGTTGTTGTCGGTAACGTTCCCCAATAATAATTTCGTTGGTTTGGAGCAACTCATAATACACTACACCCAGCTGATTCTACCAGATACACAGCATAAGCTTGGAACTCTGAATATTCGGTTTTGGCGAGGATGTTGACTCATGATTTTTTGTGCTTTGGATCATCGTAGCGTATCCATTTTTCATTACCAGTTACGATACGAAGCAAAAAACCTTTCCGATTGTGCCGTTAAAGCAGTTGCTCAAAGGTGAAAAATCGCATCTGAACGTCTATCGGTTTCAATTGGTACGGCACCCAATTTCCTTGCTTTTGAATCATTTCCAGTACATGTAAGCTCTTGGAAATGATTGTGCGATCAACTTGTAATGATTCTGCAGGTTCTTTTTCCATTTGGCAGGGGTCTTCATTGAGTAATGCCTCCAATTCATCATCTTTAAAATTTTACGGCTGGCCTGGACGTTCTTTGTCTTCCGTGTCGAAATTATCACTTTTAAAGCGTCGAAACCAGTACTCACATGTTTTTATCGATGGAATATAATCACCATAGGTTTCCGACAGTAAACGACGACTTTCAGCAGCGCTCACGTAATTCGAGATATTCAATGCTTAAAAAAATATGTTGTTTGCACTTCGGCAAAATAACATATACTAAAAATTAAAATATAATGATGGTGCTTTACCATGAATAGAGCAACAGTGTGCCCCAATGCGATATAATACAAGTTACGCTCTCTTTTAGAAATACCTCGAAATTAATTCACACTCTATGTATGATGAGAAATAATTTTTGTTTTTGCAAAAAAATGTTATTTACCTTGCTTTCTACAAGACTTTTAAATCCATTTATATATATATACATATATACAGTCCCTGGCCAAATTATTAGACGCACTGTATTTTTTTTAGTAATTTTATGTTTCCTAAGAGTTTTTATGCAATAATGGTATATTTAAACTACAATATTATTGATTTTTATTTAAAAGAATTGTTGTAGACTAGATATTTGTATTTATTTTTAACATATGGCATCACTGTGTTGACAAAGTGATACATGAACGTAAACAACTACAAACCTGTATCAGTCGCGATCGGAATCGAGTCAGGTACGGACGTGTTTCTGTGGCTTTATGGACTGTGATTGTTTGTTTAACAGTTTTATACTACTCAGTTATTAGTTTATTTTGTATGCAGTGTTTTAAAAAAGTAATTGGACTATTTTCATTATGGGTAGAAAAGGCGATCTTTCACCACGTAAAAAAGCTGAAGTGAACGCCCTTGTGATTGCGAAAACATTTACAATCCGAGAAATATCACGAAGATTGGAGGTTTCTGAAGCTAGTGTACGACGCATAAAAAAGAAAATTGAGTCAGGGAAGGAATTAAGCCCGAAAAGAAAGAAAAGATGCGGTAGAAAACCAATTTTCACTCCACGGTCATAGAGATGTTTGAAGAAAATTTGTGTAGAAAACAGATTTGCTACCACAAAGGTAATAAAATCACAACTCCAGGATGCTAGCGTAAATGCTTCTGAGCGCACTGTTCGAAGAAAATTAAAAGAATTAGATTTTAAGGCCTGTCGCCCCGCCAGGAAGCCCAAGTTAACAGCTGCAATGAAAGCAAAGCGCCTGAAGTGGGCCAAACAATGGCAAGACAAAGATGTGGACTTCTGGAGATCGGTAAGATACAGCAATTTAATCAATAATTGATACATTATTATCATTTTCAGTTAAATAAAAAATAAAAACATGGAAGTTTATATATTTTTCCTATTTTTGACAGGTCTGCTTCAGTGACGAAAGCACATTCGAAATTTTGCAGAATAAAGCTCAGTATGTGCGTCGTCGTCATGGAGAAAAGTTTCATCCTGATTGTGTCGTCCCGACGGTTAAACATCCCACCAAAGTGATGATTTGGTCAGTCATCAGCGGCAAGGGCACTGGACGTCTGTACGTCGTCAAAGGAATAATGAGGCAAGATCAGTACAAAGAAGTATTACAAAATCAGTTGATTCCGCAGCTCAGAGAATGGTTTCCAAATGGGAAACCATTCACTTTCATGCAAGATGGAGCTCCCTGCCACACTGCTCGGTCTGTTAAAGCTTTTTTGGCAGAAAAAAAATCCCTCTGTTGGATTGGCCCTGATATGAACCCCATTGAAAATGTGTGGGAGCTGATGAAAAGAGAAGTGGCTAAAGATGTGATTACCAACAAAACCCAGCTCCTAGAAAAGATTATTCATGTGTGGAATCATCATCCTCAAATGCAGGAGACAGTACAATCTTGCACTGATAACATGCCGCGCAGAATTATAGCTTTGATAGCGGCTAAAGGTGGCTCAACTAAATATTGACTTTTACTAACATTAATTTCACTTTTCTTTAAAACTTAATAAACTTATGCTTTTCTAAATTAATGCTGTTTTATTTATGTCAAATAAATAGGTAATTGATTGGATAATATAAAAATAAAAAACAAATCAATTTAAAATAATAAAACGGTACAATATCACTCGGTAATTAATATTTTACATGAAATCTTGCAGTGCGTCTAATAATTTGGCCAGGGACTGTATATATATATATATATATATATATATATATATATATATATATATATATATATATATATATATATATATATACTGTTCAAAAGTTTGGAAGTAGTGACTTTTTTCAATTTAAAAATACATTACCGGCAACATCATTAATCAAGATTGATTGCATGAGCTACCTAACGAAATTAAAATCAGTTCTTATGTGCGTTTAGTAAAATTTTGTCAATTTCCGAACATACACGAATTTTATGGCCCTAGTTAAAAAAGATTCTTTACATCGCTTCAATAAATAGCTTTACATTTAGTAAGATATTAGCCGTTGTAAACAATCATTCAAAGGCGAGACTTGCAATTTGCGAATTGATTATGCTTCAAAATGTTCGTGTGGTTGTTTAGTCCGAAACTTCGCTTTTAAAATGCGACCAAGAAGGTAGACGAATGTCGAGAAATAAAGTATCATCTGTACTCGATATAAGGAAGGCTTTAGTGAGATATAAATAGCAAATCAACAATAACAGGAATAAATGACAGACAGAAAAAGGTCTAGTCGCTAAAGCCCCAATAGAATGTAATGATCAGTTCATCACAATAAGGAACATAAATAAATGGAATAAAGACCTTTAGATGGATGAATCGAAATTCTATATTTTTGGTCCAACCTCTTCATGGCACCACTCATCACACCACTATACTCGCTCAAACCATTTCTAACAGCTTCAACAAACACCAGAAAGTTGGAGCTGTGTTTCTCGATGTCTGGCACGAAGGCCTCGTTCTGAAACTGATTCGACACGGCTATCCCCCTGTCATAACAAAACGCATTCAGTCCTTCGTCTCTGGCAGAACCTTTCAAGTCAGAGTCGAAACGGCCATTTCCGAAGCCAAGGCCATTAGAGCCGGAGTCCCACAAGGCTCCGTCCTCTCCCCACAGCTCTTTAACATTTTCACAGCCGACATTCCCAAATCGGATCAGACCAACCTCCTCCTTTATGCTGATGACACCGCCATTATCACCCACTCTAAAAGTAGCCGCTTCATCACCAGCAGACTTCAGTGCCACCTCGACACCCTGGACTCCTGGTTTGACCGCTGGAGGATCAAACTCAACCCTGCCAAGACACAAACTCCAAGGGCAGCGGCACTTCTCATGGACATCTCCAGCTCCAAGGCTCCCGCATCCAATGGGCCATCAAGTACCTGGTCCAGTTCGACCGACAACTCGTCTGGAAGGACCAGGTCTGCACTGCAACCAAGAAGGCGAAGCAACTACTGGGGAAACTCTATCCCATCCTGAACCGCTCCAGTAAGCTGCTGCCCCGGACCAAGCTTCTGGTTTACAACTCCGTCGTGAAGGCAGGCCTCACGTACGACTGCCCCACCTGGTGCCAGCTCTCCAAAACAAGGAGAGCTCAGCTTCAAGTAGTGCAGAACAAGGCCCTGAGGATGATCACGGGAGCCCCGTGGTTCATGAGGAACCGTCAACTTCACAGGGACCTCGGTGTGCTTACCGTAAAGGCACACATGAGGTAAATTCAACAGAAGTTCCTCGAAAAGGCGTCCCAGCACCCCAACCCGTGCATCAGGGACGCCTTCCGACTCCCACCTCAAGCCAGCCGCCAGTTCCCGAGACCGTCGGACCCGCTGCTGCTCTCGGACGAAGACGATGACCCGCCTCGCCCGCTGTGACAAGAAGATTGTCATTCTAGGTTAAGTTTAAATTAGTCCTAATTTAAGTCGTTGTTACATCCTAGTTTAAGTTACCGTAAGTCTTAGTCTAAGGCAGAGGTGTCAAACTCAATTTTGCAGAGGGCCATATATTAAATTTAGAATGTGTAGGCGGGCCAGATTCAAATAAAAAAAATGTACTGAATTATCATAACATTTATTTAATTATATAGTATATAATATACGGTTGTTAAAAATTATATCAAAGTTATAAAAGAGGGTAATTATTTTGAGCTCGAGGATCCAGATACCTGACTTCTCTTGTTTTTGACAAGCTCATTGATGTCAGGTATCATATTCGTTGTAGTTATTTTAAGAATTGATTGGAGATGTTCATTCGAAAGTCTTGTGCGATGTTTGTTCTTATTTATTTTCATGACGGAAAACATCTGCTCACATAAATAGGTGCTACCAAACATGCAGAGAATGCGTGCTGCATGCTTTTTTAATTCCGGGTAGTTATCCAAACTCTTGAAATATTGTGTATAAAATGTAAAATGTAAATTTTTCTTTCGAAATACTGTCCGATTGAAGATCTATCAACTCCATTTGCAAATGAACTGGTGCCTATGAAGCTTCAAAATTGAATGGATTGTTGAAAATTGGGAATTCCATTTCATTCATTTTGTGAAAGTCTTCAAAACGATTGTTGAATTCCGTCATCAAATTTTGCAGAAGTTGAGAATATTGATCCAATTTTTTTTGGTTCACTGTGTCAAATGATTTTAAATGAGGGAAATGATCCAAAGTTTGATTTTTTACCTGATTTTCCCACAGCCTCAACTTTGTTTCAAAGGCTTGAATACATGAATACATTTGAGTGACAATCAGATTTTTACCCTGTAACTTTACATTCAGATCAGTCAAGTGTTTATTCATATCTACCAAAAAGGCACAATCAACCCACCAGTCATTGTCATAATCAATTGGGTTGCCTTTTTCTAACATGAACAACACGTAATGCAAAAAATTTTTCTAAAACTACTCCTCGACTGAGCCAACGAACTTCGGTGAAGTAAGGAACATCAGAAAACTTTTCGTCCAAATCTTGTAAAAACTGCCTGAACTGTCGGGGATTTAGTCCTCTGCTCCTTATAAAATTTACTATTTTAATTATAGGTTGCATGACATGGTCCATTTTTAAATGTTTGGATGCCAATGATTCCTGATGAATTATACAGTGAAATCCCACAAAATTCCCTGCTGTTTTCTGTCTTAATTTAGTTACAACGCCCGAATGTTTGCCAGCCATGGCAGGAGCGCCATCCGTAGTTGTGCTGCTAAGTAAATTCCAGTCGAGTTCATATTCTGCTATCAAATGCCCAATTGCAGAATAAATATCATTTGCTGTTGTAGTACCTGTCAATGGAACGCACTTTAATAGTTCTTCAGTTATTTCAAAGTTACTGTTAATACCTCGTATAAAAACAGCAAGTTGAGCTGTATCAATAGCATCAGTGCTCTCGTCAACAGCCAGTGAAAAGTTTGTAAATTCCTTAATTTTCTCCTTCAGTTGAAGAACCAAATTTTGAGATAAATCATTTATTCTTGAAGCAACAGTGTTTCTTGACAGCGAAATATTTTGAATTATTGACTTTTGAAATGGAAATGAAACATCGGCAACTTTCAACATACAGTCTTTAATAAAATCACCATCAGTGAAAGGTTTTGATCTCTTCGCGATTTCTAATGCAATAATAAAACTTGATTTCAGGGCATCTTCGCTCTCAGTATTAGCTTTAGTAAACATCGATTGTTGACCTTGAAGTTTAGATTTTAAAGATGACAATGTGTCCATTCTTATTTTTTCAGTGTAACAATCGAATTTTGATTTATGATTCGTATCATAGTGTCTCTTCAAGTTAAACTCCTTACAAACAGCAACTGTTTGATTGCAAATCAAACACAGTGGTTTCCCTTTCCATTCTATGAAAAAATATGCAATTTCCCATTTAGACTGAAAAACTCTGCACTCACTATCAACTTTACGTTTTTGTGACATTATGCCAAAATCATAACAATTATGGAACTCGACACAACAATTATGGATATCGCACGCGCACGACACAAACAAATGCACAATACCTTCACAATCACTACTTTGCAGTACAACTAAAATCCTTCTTCGACCGTATCGCTTCGATTACTCGACTCACACTCAACTGACTCACGTCGCGCCGACGCACTCCTTTTATAATATCGATAAGGAAGGTCTAGATTCTATTGTTCTCAACAAAAATAATAGGGTATTTCCGCTTGTTGCTAAGAGATGGCGTTACTGTCTATCTCTCTCGCTTGTCAAGACACGCACTGCCCTTGAAATTACTTATAAATGTAGTGTGCGCATTTTAAAACTTCCGTAGAGGAATCGAGTGAAGTCTAAAAGCTCTAAAAAATATGATTCTTCTTTCTGTGACACATTGCGATCGCGGGCCTTATTGATACGTCCCGGGGGCCGGATGCGGCCCGCGGGCCGTATCTTTGACATCCCTGGTCTAAGGTATTTTTAGTCTTAGTTTTAAGTCCTAGCATTAAGAAACTCATGTACATACCAAACACATTTCCTTGGTTAAGTTAGTATAGGATTCCTATTGTAAAAACTTAGGTTAAGATAGAATAAATTTACATTTAGTATTTAAAATTATTTTTATACTTTCACAATTATAAGATAGAGGCCTATCCTATCTTGGAAATCAATAAAGACAGTGATATATTTTTGGATCTAATAGAAGGATATCCGTAACCAACGAAAAGACTTCAGAAATTTGCACTGTACCAACTATTAGGAACGGAGTTGGTAAAGCTATGGTTTGGGGATGTTTTGGTGGGAATAAGCTCTGCAGCAAAGAATACCTCACAACCCTACAAGAGCATGTCATGCCATCTGAGAAATTTTATTTTTCAACAATAGAACGACCCTAAACACTCGTCAATATTATGCAGCGAGTCCGGTAAAGAGAAAGAGATAGGAAAACTAATAAATACAATGCAAAAACCGTCTCAATCCCCCGATCTCTCTAAAAACCTTTTTAGTGTTCCCCACGGAACACTTATAAGATAACTTCGGTGTCTGTCCGTCTGTCACACTCGATTTTCTCCGAAATTATCTGACATAGAAGGTTGAAATTTGGTACTAATATAGGAATTGATGACTTCATCAGAGCCGTGTAGTTTTGAAAGTTAAATTTTGACTTAAGGGGTTAGTTTTGGGGGCTGAAATTGGAAGCAAAAAAAAAAAATTTTTTACTAGGTCATCGAGTCGGGTGTCAAATGAAAGCTTGTAAAAACACGAATTCAAAAATATATATAATATAATACTTGGACACACTTTTCTTTGTATTGTTTTTAAAAAATCGCGAAAAATCGCTGTCCCTTCCCCTTTATCTCGAAAATTACTGATCAAAAAATTTTGAAAAAATTCTGAAATATACTCAACGGGTTGTAGATTGAACGAAAATTATCACCTTATTATTATCTTTAATATTTTATTTGGTATATAAAAAAAACAAAAATTTCAAGGTCGTCAGTATTCAGTAAAAATCGGAAACAAACTTTTTTGAAAACTCATTTGGGGTGTGTTTTGTGAAGTCACTCCCTAACAAAAATTTTTATTTTAAAAGCAATCAATGTACGGAACACTAATTGCGCAAGTTCCACTTGAACTTGACTAGTTTTTTTTTTATTTCTTATTTCTAGTTTTAATTAAAACTTCCTTACTGCTTGTAAACTTTTGGAAGGTAGTATATATATTACATGTACATTTAAAAGTGACTAAAATCATAATGACTAGCCATAATAGGTATATTTTTCTTTGTCCTGAACTCATTACACTTGTTATTCTGAATACATTCTCTTTTATTGATGCAATTAGACTATTCTCATTTTTTCTTGGCCGTGAATCAGTGTCGCAATGACAAATGATATGGCATATACTTTTTATGTGATTTACTGCAAGAAAAAGAAAATATTTTCCTTAAAAAATAAATGCTTAATAACTAAATAATAACAAATAACCGACTAAGTGCAATTATTGTTCCGTACGTTGATTGCTTTTAAAATTTTTTTATATACCAGGTAAATTATTAAAGATAATGCACTCGTGATAATTTTAGTTCAATCTACCTAGGGAATATTCCAGAATTTTTTCAATTTTTTTTGATCAATACCTTTCAAGATAAGGGGACAGCAATTTTTGGCAGTTTCTTAAAAATAATACAAAGAAAAGTGTGCGCAAGTATTACATTATACATAGTTTTTCACTTCCGTTTTCCCCCCAAAACAAACCCTTTAAGTCAAAATTTAACTTTCAAATCAATTATTATATTAGTGCCAAATTTCAACTTTCTATGTCAAATAGTTACGGAGAAAATCGGGTATGTCAGACGGACAGACACCGAAGTGATCTTATAAGAGTTCCATACGGAACATTAAAAAGGATATAGTTACACGTATGCCTTCAACACAATGGGGCCAGCGGCGTAGTAAGGTTCATGGGACCGGGATCATATGGATAAAAAGGGCGGTTTTTAAGGAAGGGTGAAGCCCCTCGAAACAAAATTAACTCTTTTACACTGGAACTCTTTAAGCTCAAACCATTCCAAGCAAAATAAAATCAAAATTAGAGATTTTTCATAAAAAAGAACCTCATACAAATTTTAACTCATACAAATTTTAATAGCTTTCCTAATATATTACTGGTAAGTCTATTCGTGAGGTTTTTTGTAAATAATTTGTATACCTGTGATACAAGGGAGTTTGGCCGATAACAGTACACTTCTGCCATATTTGAGCATCTCTGTCAAGACTTCATCATTTCCCGGTGCTTTGTGCTTCATTGATTTTAAGGCATAAACTTATCTGATCTTCTAAAGATATATATATATATATATATATATATATATATATATATATATATATATATATATATATATATATATATATATATATATATATATATACATATACATATATATATATATATATATATATATATATATATATATATATATATATATATATATATATATATATATATATATATTACAATAGAGGTTTTCACGGATGGTGTAATGTATTACATTCAAATTCCGGGTTTCAATCCGTTCGTCTAACAATGAATTTGCACGACGTTTCACCAAAATCTCATTTGGCATTTTCAAGTGCTCTTGCTGCTGCTGCTACTCGATACTGTGATGTTGCTGCTGCCGCTCGAAGCTAACTGAGAAACCGAAATGCGGTCGCCATCTTTTATAGGTCGGCGTCTACCCAGATTGTAGGTGGGGGGTCCGTCCGAGCATCGGTGTGGGTAAAAAGGACAAGAGAAAACTGGAAAACCATGGAGTTTACAGCATCCCATGCGGGACTGCCACAAATTGTACATAAGGCAAACAAACAGAAGAATCTCCACCCGGATTTAAAACAATGAAAGTATCAAAAATAAACAAACAACATCCGCTCTTTTTCAGCACCATCATGATACTGGTCATAACATCAATTTTGAGGGATCTAAACAAATAGTCTCGATTTCATATTATAAAGTCGGCATAGTCAGAGAAGCCTTGGAAATCGAAAAGAATGGACAGCTAAATAAGCGGGATGATGCACTGAATATCTCCACTACATGGAAGGTTCTACTAGCTAAATCAAGAAAAAACTAAAACATCGAGAAGGCAACAGTCAGCATAGCGCCGGACCCCGTAATTACCATTGATACGGGCACCCAGCCGTCAAACACCGATGCTCGAACGAACACTTCCGACCCCCCACCTACAATCTGCGTAGACGCCGACCTATAAAAGACGGCGACCGCACTTCGGTTCCTCAATTAGCTTCGAGCAGCAAGATCACATTATCGAGTAGCAGCAGCAACAGCACTTGAAAATGCCAAATGAGATTTTGGCGAAATGTCGTGCAAATTCATTGTTAGACGAACGGATTGAAACCTGGAATTTTAATTTATTCTGTATATATATATATATATATATATATATATATATATATATATATATATATTAATAATGTATGTATGTATAGGTATATATGCTGCTAAGTAAACTTCGAGCGGCAGCAGCAGTATGATCACATAAGATCACAGTATTGAGTAGCAGCAGCAGCACTTGAAAATGCCAAATGAGATTTTGGTGACACGTCGTGCAAATTCATTGTTAGAGGAAGGAATTGAAACCCGGAATTTTAATATATTACGGGACAAATGACGAAAAATGGTTTGCTGCAGCTTTAAAAAAACCTTGCAGGCAATCCAAGATTTCTAGGTATATCATTTATTTCCCAAACTTATATTATCTTCTTAATTACATATTACACATAGGGTTCCGGTTATTAGTGGGTCAGTTAAAAAAAAATAACGTACGCATTTTGTAACTAAACCGTGGAAAAAAAATTAAACAAAACGGATCTCAAACGTTTTGTTTGTAAGAACAATTGACTACAAGTGTATTCAGTTATAATAAGGAAATTTAAGGTTGTTGACTCGCTTTATTTTTTGTTCTTCATTATTTCAACGGCCTTTAACATATCTTTTGTAAATCGGAATAATTTAACCGAAGGTTAAGGGACTCATATTTCTGATATATTTTAAACGTTATATTGTTTTCATTGAACCTGAACTACAAATATAATCTTGCTATGGTACCTTTTTTTCGTATTTTCATACAACTTTTATTAAGTAATACAAATATATCGGTAATGGCATCAATTTAGTATAATTTATATATAAAGTAACAGTGGATGTATAGAGTTGAGTATGTTTAGAGCAGATGTATGGACGTGCATGGTCGACTCTCACAATTAAATATAAAATAACCGGTCAAGTGCAAGTTGAACTTGCGCAATTAGTGTTCCGTACGTTGATTGCTTTTAAAATAAAAAATTTTGTTACGAAGGTATAAAATGATTAGTGACTTCACAAAACACACCCCAAATGAGTTTTTAACAAAGTTTGTTTCCAATCTTTACTGAAAACTGATGACCTTGAAATTTTTGTTTTTTTTTTTATATACCA
Organism: Pachyrhynchus sulphureomaculatus; assembly: GCA_019049505.1. Lineage (NCBI taxonomy): Eukaryota > Metazoa > Arthropoda > Insecta > Coleoptera > Curculionidae > Pachyrhynchus > Pachyrhynchus sulphureomaculatus. The sequence goes on from CM032446.1 coordinate 187,347,374, forward strand.
GATAAATTAATAAAGGTAATGCACTCGTGATAATTTTCGTTCCATCTATACCCCGTGGAGAATATTCCAGAATTTTTTCAAAATTTTGTGATAAGTACTTTTCGAGATAAGGCGGGAGGACAGCGATTTTTCGCGATTTTTTAAAATAATAAAAAGGAAAGTGCGCGCAAGTATTACATTACATATATTTTTTTTTTCTCGTGTTTTCACAAGCTTTCATTTGACACCACACTCGATGACCTAGTAAAGAAAATTTTTTTCACTTCCGATTTCACCCCCCAAAACTAACCCCTTAAGTCAAAATTTAATTTTCAAAACTACATGGCTCTGATGAGGCCATCAATTCCTATATTGTTACCAAATTTCAACTTTTTATGACAAATAGTTTCGGAGAAAATCGGGCGTGACAGACAGACAGATACCAAAGTCATCTTATAAGTGTTCCGTACGGAACACTAAAAAATCACTATTACTAATAGTCGGCTATTACCAGGAATATGAGTAAGTTCTTAAGTAAAAATAATCAATTGTTTCTTGAAACAAGTATTCTCTAGTCAATAATTTTTTTTTTGGTCTTCAAAGGAATCCTAGAATATTATTAAATAAATATAATCTGTAATGAATAATACGAGGGTGCTGTTTTAGGTCGACTTTCCAAATTTTGTTTTTTCAGTTTTATTATTTTTGTTCTTGTGAAAACTAAGTGAAAATAACTTGAAACATAGCGCAGTAATAAAGTGTTTCACTAAAGATGCAAATGGACTAAAAGTTATTCATGAAAGCATGTCCTATGGTAGAGCAATGACGGCCCGTCATATTTTCGAGGAAAATTTTACTCGAAATAGTTTCGATGGGATACTCAATTTAAGATGACCACAAATCAGGAAGACCGGTTAAGGCAAGAACAGATAAACCTATAGGCTTGTTGAGGATTTGCTCTGTCATATCGGTGAATGAAGGTTAAGTTAAAAAAGCTGGAGCATCCGAAATTACCGAGTTTTCAAGATTATGAATGAAGATTTACGGATGAAAAAAGTTTCTGCACTACAGATCCCCAGACTTTTTACACCAGAGCAGAAACAGACGTTTTAGAGAACAATTTTTCACGAATTCACGAGACTTGGAAAAATTGGAGTTGGATTGCATTTCAAAAACTGGGATTTATTCTAAAAAACAGAATTGTTTACTTCCAGTAAGTATGATTGGGCTGGAAACCATGACCATTACAAAAAAAATAGTCTTTGTCAACTCCAACGTTCTCAACGGGACATGGAAGAACAGATGTTAGGTGTTTACGAGGGTACATTAAAAGCGAGGATATCAGACGAACAAAGAATTACAGATATCAGTGAAAGAGTGGCAAAATTAAAGTGGCAAGAGGCGGGGCATGTAACTAGAACGAATGATGGTAGATGGATGACAAAATTACTTAAATAAAGTCCCTGGGAGAATAGACGACGTACGGGAAGACCAATAAAAAGATGGGCTGATGATATCAGGTTGACAGCAGGAGGCTTCATCTTGCACAGGATAGAGACAATTGGAAGAAATTTGAAGAGGCCTATCTCCTGCAGTGGAGAAGTTGTTGCTGATGAAGAAGAAGAAGACGAGACTTGGTCTATTAGGATATTTCTACGAAGCAGGAGTTGATGCAAAGGATTCATAAGGGTCCTCCATGTCCGAAGAAGGCGAAGTCGTTTTCTGGAAAGTTTATGGTGACCGTTTTTTGAAGCTGCAAAGGAATTTTGCTTATAGAATATACACAAAATGTCTCCAAAATTAATGGAGGGGTTTGCGGAAGGCCAATCTAAATCATGAAGCAGGCCATTAAAGAAAAATGCCCGAATTCATGGAGAACCAAAACTTTGCAGTTGCATAACTGGAGACTCACCCAGTTCAAGCCATTACAGATATTTACCGAATTACGACATTCACCCTGTAGCCCTGATTTAGCGCCCTGCGACTTCTTTATGTTTAAACATCTGAAGAAAGGCCTCGGGAGTAGAAAATTTTCTTCACTCACTGTCACTGTTGCGTCGTCCTTTAAGACGTAAACAAAAATTTTTTCGGATGGAATAAAAGAATTCGAGAAATGCTAGACTAAATTCATTCGTGTAGAGGGTAGTTACGTGCAAAAAAAATATTCTCCGAAAGTTTTCCTTAATAGATAGGTCGGTAACTTAAAAAACAACACCCTCGTATTTTGTGTTACAGAGGGTAATTTTAAGAAATATGTATTTTTTTTAAGAATCAATTGATTATTTTTACCTAAAACCGTACTTTTGTCTGATAGTAGCATACTGTTAGTTGAAAATCCTATTCAATTTGAATAATATGTCGCAAGTTCTATAAATAGGTATTTCTTAAGTTAATTAAAGTATCCAATAAAGTAAAAAATGGCAAATTAAACCAGTTTTTGGTCGATAAAATCAATTTAACGTTCCTAATTATCCTCCGCATAATGGTGTTCACAAGTTTGCGCACCTGCATAGTGTGAGTACACAATTTATTATTAGAGAGTTTTTTAAGGAACATTAGTTTCTGTGTTATGGTATTATTACTTCTAGGCTAATTTTTAACGATTCAATAGGGTAACATCTCTACGTGTTAAATCAAAAATTTACAATGACTGGCGTAGAAAGCCGACACGTCGATAATCCGAAAGAGCAATGATACATCTTAAAAAAAACGTTTTTTTTAATAGAAACATTTTAAAATTTCAAATGACGTGTTTTTAAATAGTCAGTAGCTTCAGATTTTATGAAAGACTAGCCGTGTACGCGGCTCCGCTCGAGTGGACTTGATTCACTTCTATCGTCACTGCTTATTCATTATGTTACCTAACGTAATAAAATATCTGTCATTATTTCCTCTTATCTCCCATTATTTCTCCTTATCTCCCATTTTCTCTACATAATTTCCATTATCTAGACTTATCTCTGCGCATCTCCCATTATTTCTCCTTATCTCCCATTATCTAGGCTTATCTCAACTTATCTCGCAATATTTCTCCTTATTTCCCATTATTTCTCCTTACCTCCCATTATCTCACCATAACTCCCATTATCCAGATTTATCTCTGCTTATCTCCCATTATTTCTCCTTATCTCTCATTATTTATACTTATCTCCCATTATCTAGGCTTATATCGAATTATATAGAACCTATGTATAAATTTATAAAAACACGTAAATCGGATAAGTGGTTCTCAAGTGATAGGCGCACTAACGGACAGACAGACAGGCCGAGAGACGTTGCATTTTATATATTATATTCCTTGCAACATGATATTGTTCCATATTTAATGGTTTAGGCAGTGTATTGCAAGAGAACGCGCTAACGGTAACCTTTTTTCCGACTTGATTCACTATTGTCGTCACTGCTTATTCTTTATGTTACCTAACGCAATAAAATATATCCTATAACCTGGCCAGAGAATATATGTATGTTTTAAAAAAAACAGCACGTAACGCACTAACGGACAGACAGACAGATAGAGAGACGTTGCATTTTATATATATTATAGATAGATAACCTGGCCAGAGAACATATGTATGTTTAAAAAAAGCACGTAAATCGGATAAGTGGTTCTCCAGTAAAACGCGCACTAACGGACAGACAGACAGACAGAGAGACGCTGCATTTTATATATTATAGATATAGATTATTATTATTATTATATAGCCTGGCCAAAGAATATACGTATGAATTTAAAAAAAGACTCGTAAATCGGATAAGTGGTTCTCGCGTGATAAACGCACTAACGGATAGACAGAGAGACATTGCATTTTATATATATTATAGATTATAGGTATTCTCTGCTATATAATATTGTTCCATATTTAATGATTTAGGCTGTGTATTGCAAGGAAATGTGCTAGCGTCAAACTTTTTTCCGACTTCATTCACTATTATCGTCACTGCTCATTCCTTACGCTACCTATCCTAATAAAATATAGCCTATAACCTGGCCAGAGAATATATGTATGTTTTAAAAAAAAAAGTACGTAAATCGGATAAGTGGTTCTCCAGTGATAAGCGCACTAACGGACAGACAGAGAAATGTTGCATTTTATATATATTATAGATGATATTTAACTCTTATTTGCGAAGTTTTAGTTACATATATTTGATGGACCGCAGAAAACTGCATTTATAATCAGTTTTTGTACCATATTTGGATTTGTATCATTATTGACCAAAAAATATTTAAAATCTGTCAAGGGACAAGCCCAAAAATGTTACCGCTGCTGTATATAAAAATTCAAGCATGAATGGGTTTTTAGTTCCCTCAGTATATATCACCACTACAATAACACTTTATTTCTGCACTCGACGAGCGTTTCGCTAACCATGTTAGCTTCATCAGGAGCGATGATTAACAGTCAATCATCGCTCCTGATGAAGTTAACATGGTTAGCGAAATGCGCGTCGAGTGCAAAAATAAAGTGTTTGGTGTAGTGGTTATATTACTGAGTAGTGTCATTGTGCCAAAGATTCCACATTCCCAACTTAGTTAGGGTTTTTAATTGTTTCAATTTTAAACAAAATTATTAGTGGTTAATAAATAAGGCTTAAAGGGGTGTGGGAGGGAGTTGGAGAGGTTGCATCTAATAAATGGTGTTCTTGAAGTCGAGAAATTCAAAAATTGAATTATTTTTCATTATTTTCAAATATTTGTAGTCAAACACATAAAGGGGTGGTGAGACAGTTAAAGAGGCTGCTCCATATATATTGTGTTATACATCCTTTTCAGAGTTCTTGGAATTGAAGAATCTGAAATATATGTTACTTTTTCATTAATCTCATTTACTTTTAGTATATGAAAAGCTAAATGTGAGGGGGAAAGGGGGGGGGGGTTAGAGCGATTGCTAAATTTATATCGAGGTATACAAGCTATTTGGAGTTTTTGGAATCGGAGAATTTGAAAATTGTGTTCCTGTTTTCATTATTTTCAATTCTTTTTAATCAAGTAAAGTTTAAAGGGATGAGAAAGGGAGTTGTATATATCGTGTTATATATTCTATAAATGGAGGAAATTAAAAAGTCTGTTATTTCTTTATTATTCTCTATTATATAATCTAATATCTTGAACGATTCAATATTATTCCATATTATTAGCGGTCACCAATATGGCTTTCGTAAACATAGATCAACAGGAGATCTTCTGACTTATGTAACACATGTTTGGAACAACGCAATTGAACACTTTGGAGAATCTCGAGCGGTTGCGCTTGACATATCTAAGGCATTCGACCGTGTTTGGCACGATGGACTGTTGGCTAAGCTACGTTCTTATGGCATGTCTGAAAAGTTCTGTTTGTGGCTCTCATGTTTCCTCAAAGAGCGTTCTTTACGAGTGGCGGTCGACGGATTTCTTTCTAACACCTTCACTATCAACGCCGGTGTGCCCCAAGGCTCCATACTCTTTCTCATTTAAATTAACGATCTGCTGCACAAGACCGGGAATCCAATCTACAGCTTTGCAGATGACAGTACGCTTGTCTCTTCATTCACTTTGAACGCTCGGACATCGGCTGCTCAGGCGAATATTCGCAGTCACCAGGATGTCGTTCAACTTAACAAAGACCTGGAAGAAATATTATCTTGGGGTGACAGTAACCCAGGCGGCAGTTTTTTCTAAAAAAGTTAACGTTGCTGAACCCGACATAGTTATGTCGGGGCACTCCATTCCTCTAACATCGTCGCTCAATTTGTTGGGCGTTAGTATGGAAGCAAGTATGTCCTGGCATGAACATGTTGCAGGCATAGCAAGGAGAGCTTCTCAAAAGTTGGGAATATTATTTCGGACCAGAAAGCTTTACATTCCACAACAACTGTTAATTCTTCACAAAACTCAAATTCGACCAAGTATGGAATACTGCTCCCATGTTTAGGGCTCCGCTCCCAAACATACACTGCATTTGTTGGATTCTGTTCAGAGAAGAGCTGTTCGTCTGATTGGAGACCTAGAACTGACCGGCGGCCTTGGTTCGCTGGAACATCGAAGAACGGTTGGCGATTTGAGTCTGTTCTACAAGTATGTTCATGGAAAGTGTTCGAAGGATGTAGCCCGCCTTAACTCCTCCCAAAGCGGTGCATGTTAGAAATACACGTCGCGCTGGTGCTTCACATCCGAATGAGGTTCAGCTTGTTACTCCGCCTACAACGCTTTTCAAGCAGTCTTTTATATGGAGAACATCCTCCCTTTGGAATAATTTGCCCAGCGCTGTGTTTCCCACCGAATACAATTTACAGCGATTCAAGAACAACGTGAATCGCTTTTTCCGCACACGTGCCGCTCCTGGAGCGCTTTAGGGACTTCCCTGCAGCACGTGTGCTAGACCCATAAAAAAAAATATTCATAGGCAAAAATATAAAGGCTTTTATTTATTTATTTACGGGCAGATCCATTTTATACATAGTTTTTACAGAAATTATAATAATACAACAATTATAACAATATAACAACACTAGCAAATATCCTTACAGAACTCGGTGAACTGTCAACAGTTCTTTTTTTAAAAGTTTTAAAGAGAGATTAAAAAATCAAGTTCCGTTTCACCGGCGCCATTAATGATTCTAGTGATCGGCGAGAATAAGCCGTTACATCTATGGTACTTCGGGGCGAAGAGTGAGTGGTCCCTTGTTGCTCTTGGTGGAACACGGAAATTTATCAAACTCAGTAGATCGGAGTAGTCTATATGACCATTTGCAAGTCGATATAAGAAACAGATATCAGCAACTTTCTTACGTCTTGAAAGCGATTGCAGCTGGAGTCTTCGCAGCAGGTCCCCATAGGCAGTGATGTTCCACTTAAGTTTGTAAGAAACATATCTGGCATACTTCTTCTGTATCCTTTCAATACCATCAATATGTATAGCATATGAAGTCGACCATACACATGACAGATACTCTACAGAAGCTCTTACCAAGGCTTTATACAAAGTAATCATGCTATCTACAGTCTGGAAATCCCTAGTATTCCAACAGACAAAGCCAAGGAGTTTTAAACATTTCAATAAAGTCATAGTGAATATGAAAATCGAGCTTAGTGTTCAAATAAATACCTAAGTCACATAATGAAGAGACCTTTTCCAGAAGACAATTATTGATACTGTAGTCATATAAAAGCGGAGTTTTTACCCGAAAAAACGACATTAACTTGCATTTTTTAATAGTAAGTCTCCCTGTAGTCTCACAGCATCATCAACAGAATAAATTACTATAAACAATTTCAAATCATCGGCGAAAAACAGGGGCCTTGAAAATAGAATCACCTCACGGAGGTCATTAATAAATGCATTAAACAGCAACGGGCCCGGGTGGCTACCCTGTGGTACACCCGATGTAACAGATACCTCACTCGACACAAAGCTCTTTACTTTAACAAACTGTTTCCTATATCTAAGGTAACAGGTTAGCCAATTCAGTAGTGATACACAAAAGCTATAACTTCTTAATTTCCTTATCAAGATATCGTGACATTGTTGAAGGCCTTGCTGAAATCCGTATAAACCACGTCAACCTGACCACCTGCTTCAATTGCATCAATAGTATTTTGAACCAACAAGATCAAGTTTGTAGCTGTCGATCGGCCCCCAACGAAACCGTGCTGTTCCTGAGCTAAACGAGATTTTATGAAGTGTTTTAATTTATTACAAACAATTTTTTCGAACAATTCTGGGATAGAATTTAGAATATAAATAGATCTATAATTTTTAGCGTCTGACTGATCGCCGGATTTGAATACTGGAGTAATAAAACTATATTTCCACTGATCAGGAAAAACACAGCTCCCCAGGGACAATTTAAAAAGCATATACAGCGGCCTGACCAAAGCATAGGCACAGTTAACTAAAAATCTGGGCGATATGCCTCAGGACCTGGCCCCTTATTTATATCAAGTTTGGATATATGGTCAAATACTTCCCCTAGGGAGACGTCAACAGAGAGAATGATTCACCATCATTCCCAACATCCCCCAGCCCAGTCTCACCACCGTCAGAATCAGACCTATAAACACCCCGAAAATGAGACTTAAAAATAGTTTGTCCATCCGTCCCTGTTTGTTCGTCTAGATTTATTAAGGTAGGGCTGGACTGTCCCCTTTTTTACTGTTAATGAAGTTCCAAAATTGTTTGGTGTCATAACTTATGTTTGTCTCAATATTTTTAACGTACTGCAAATAGCAGTAGCTCTTTAGAATATTAGATTGGGATCTTAGCTCTGAAAACTTCTGATAAGTTTCCCACTAGCGGGGGTTCTTTTGTATTCCTTCTTTTTCAGAATAAGTTTAAGTTCATTAGAAAACCACCTTGGGAACTTCGGATTCTTTGAACTAACCACAGGGACATACAGACTAATACTAGTGTACAAAACTTCATCGAAGACAGATTTTGCAGTATTTAGAACTTTAACACCACCGATTCCCAGTCCACTGAGTGAATATAATTATTTAACATATGATAGTCCGTACGCTCAAAGTCATAGAAACTGAAATCATAGTGCAAACTCCCAGGACAGTCATTAACCAGCACATCAACCTCAAGGGCCGGATGATGCTGGTCGCAGGGCAGCAGACTCTCCAGAGCCACCTGAAGGCTTAAGGGAACATTACATATTCTCGGGTCGGAAAAATCGACTTTTTAGAAAGTATCCTATTGGAAAGTATTATATTTCAATAATATGCTCTGAGGAAAATTTCAAATACTTTCGAAGTTATAGATGATTATAGCGCCAAGTGTAAGACAGGCCAAATCGACCGCGCGGCGTGCCAACTTCCCTTTCGGCCGTTTACAAAGGTTTTGCTCTATCTGCGTCGAACATCTGCTGCTACTTTTATGATTCTAAGAAAAATAGAAGCAGGTAAAAGAAGGGCTTACTATAATGGGTATAATATTTTTTCAGTTTGAGGCAAAACTGTAGCTCCAAAGCAAACGGTACTTTACTATGGCTTAGTTATTCGACGTCTCCCAGATTCAGTGGAAGAAATGAAAAACGAAATTTGGTCCACATTTTACCATAGATTTCAACCGACGAGAGGCCACAACATACGTATTGCCTTCCTGGATCTGAATCGTGGTGCAAGTGGCGAAAGCATGAAGCTGCAGGTACTTTGAGTGATTTCAATTACCTACTTCCTTTGGATGATGATATTCAACAAGTTCTTAAATCTATTTATGAAGCGGTGTTTGGAGAATAACATACAAAATAACAATGACACTTATTCAATTCTTGTGTTTGGCATTTAACCCCAAAACATATTTTTTGTGGAAAAAAGACCAGAAATTTCTGCCTTCACTGCTGCCATCTGCGTGTATTTCAAGTGAAGGTTTCATCGCAGTATTAAAAATTATGGAGGTGATGGAAACGATAATCAGACCTGCAGCCGCTGAGCTCGCCCGCAGGTGTGACGAAGCGCGCATCAAGGATGCCGAACGCAACCTCACTAATGCCGCCAAAGAGGCCAGAATCGCACAGAGAAACGAAAGAACACTTGAAAACGAAGCGTATGAGGAGTCGGAAGGAATTTTGTATGCAGCAGGCATAGCTGATTGAACGTAAATATATTTTATATGTGAAAATTCGTTTGTCATAACTTTAAACGCGTTTTTCTCAAGACAACCTTTTTGTAATCGGCGTGCATGATAACTTAAAAACCAAATTTTAATATGTTCTTCTACACAACAATGGCCCCAATAAAAACTAGAATTAAAAAAAATTGGTCCTCAATTTTTAATGTTTTTTTACGAAAAAAATGCTATTTTTGAGACCACCAACTTTGGAGGTCCATTATTTTCTGAATTTTTACTCAAACAAAATAATCGTAGTCTATACCGGGGCCATAGTCATACTTTTTCTAAGGATATATTTTTTTTCAGACGTTCCAGTCAACCGCAATCGTACACGCTAGCAGATCAAAATTTTCAAAATGGCTTCCATGAGGCTGCAAAAAACCCCTATAAAAAACTCAATTAAAAAATTATGTAATTTTTTTTTTTTCTTGTATTTGAAGACTTAAAATACATGTCAGAAAATTTTTTTTTATTAATTTATCAGTCCCATAAAAATTATTAAAATTTTCGACTGAGAAAGTGTAATGCTCCCTTAAAAAATGAGTGTGAAATTGAAAGAGTTGCTTAATATATATAATGTTATACATCATTTTCTGAGGTTTTGGCACTAAAGAATTTGAAAATTGTGTTATTATTTTATTATTTTTAACTATTTGTAGTCACACATATGAAGAGTTAAAGGGGTGAGTAAAGAAATTTAGAAGTTTGCCCTATATATCGATGTCCAAAAATGCTGTTTTTGGCTATTGCAAAAAGAAGTTTTGTCGAAGGTGCTTATCTAGTTGGAACTATTTAATCTCCAAGCACTTTTCGAAAAAATGGACTTAGCACTAATGTACTCTGAACCATCGATATATCGTATAAGTCATTTTCGTGATTATTGAAACGGGAAATCCGAAAATTTACTACTTTTATTTTCAATTACTTAGGATCAAATATATAAAAGGTTAAAAGGAAGTGAAAGGAAGTTAGAGAGCTTGCTCCGATATATTACATATCCTTTTCACAGTTCTTGGACCCCAGGAATTTAAAAATTGTGTTGTTTTTAGTGTTCCGTACGGAACACTTATAAGATTACTTCGGTGTCTGTCCGTCCGTCTGTCTGTCCGTCTGTCACCCCAATTTTCTCCGAAACTATTTGACGTAGAAAATTGAAATTTGGTACTAATATAGGAATTGATGGCCTTATCAGAGCTGTGTAGTTTTGAAAGTTAAATTTTGACTTAAGGGGTTTTGGGGGGTGCAATCGGAAGTGAAAAAAAATTTTTTTTACTAGGTCATCGAGTGGGGTGTCAAATGAAAGCTTGTAAAAACATGAGCTCAAAAATATATATAATGTCTTACATGTACTCTATCTCGAAAAGTACTGATCCAAAAATTTTGAAAAAATTCTAGAATATTCTCCACGGGGTGTAGATTGAACGAAAATTGCATTACCTTTAATAATTTATCTGGTATATATATATATATATATATATATATATATATATATATATATATATATATATATATATATATATATATATAAAATTTCAAGGTCATCAGTTTTCAGTAAAGATCGGAAACAAACTTTGTTGAAAACTCATTTGGGGATGTGTTTTGTGAAGTCACTGATCATTTTATATCTCCGTAACAAAATGTTTTATTTCAGAAGCAATCAACGCTAATTGCGTAAGTTCAACTTATTACGGTTATTTTTTCATTATTTTCAATTATTTAGAGTCAAAGATAAAAGGAATTAAACGGGTCGGGAAGGAAGTTAGTTGTTCAGTATATATTATAGTTATATATATTTTTCAGGATTCTTAGAGTCGGGAAATCTGAAAATCGTGCTATACTTTTTTATATTTCGTTAATTATAGTCAAACATATAAAGAGTTAAAGGCCTGAGGAAAGAAGAAAGGGAGTTATATGCTGTGTTATACTGCCTTTTCGGGATTCTACGTATTTTTTCATTAGTTTTACCTTTTTAGTGTCAAACATATAAAGGGTTAAAGGAATGGGTACGGGTTCCTCGATATCCAGAATGTAATATACCCTTTGCTGAGTTTTGGAGACACAGAACCGAAAAAGTGTGTTATTTTTTAAAAAAATCATTAGCATTAGTCGTTTTTGGTTAGAAATAACAACTAATTTTAAATGTTATGAAATGTTTCGATATTTTTTAATTGATGTCCCACCATAACGTGTTATTACCTTCTTTAAAATATCGGAGAGTAATGATTACATTATTATTTAGTTTGAAAAACTCGTACTTCGTATTTATTTTACAACTTGTATTTGCGAGAGAAGTCCTGAGTAAATATCTTCAATTTTTTTATACGCAACTTAAAAATTCTACAGGTAATCTAAACCCACTACATTTTTCTGTACTTGATTATAAAACTTTAACATTTAATCAAAAGGAAATTGCGAAGTTAACTAAATGAACAACAAAACAAATAACTATTTACAACAATTTGTTATGTAAACTATTAATAAATGGCGACTTACATTTTAACATACCATCATAGGTTAAAGTAGAAAATCTTGTTTGCCCACGCTACTGTTTAATTTATTATTATGAAGAACATACCAAATTAGTAACACTATAATAACATAACTTATATTTAAATTCATTTGTTATTTTCCGTTGTATATAGTAAATATATCGATCAAAACCTGCACTAAGCAGGACAATTGATAGTGTAAAACAAGAATGTCATAAACTCTTGCCATAAATAATTTCAGTAAAAGATAAAATGTGACCGTAGCCCCAACTGCTAGTACATGAGCCAACATTGCTAACAGAAAAATGTTGAATCGAGATTTGTTGAGCTTAATACCTTGGAAACTAAGGTTTAACACTAAAAATCTCACCTACCAAAAGTAGTATGATTTGTTAGGTGCTATTAAATGAAGATTTTGGCCTCGGCCCTCATTTCACCCTCTTGGGATCCATTGCACCTTATCATGTTTATTATGCGTCAGATATTTTGATGTTCATGTAAGTAGTTTCCACATTTGAACTTGTATATAGTAAATATATCGATCAAAACCTGCACTAAGCAGGACAATTGATAGTGTAAAACAAGAATATCATAAACTCTTGCCATAAATAATTTCAGTAAAAGATAAAATGTGACCGTAGTCCCAACTGGTAGTACATGAGCCAACATTGCTAACAGAAAAATTTCATGTTGAATCGAGATTTGTTGAACTTAATACCTTGGAAACTAAGGTTTAACACTAAAAATCTCACCTACCAAAAGTAGTATGATTTGTTAGGTGCTATTAAATGAAGATTTTGGCCTCGGCCCTCATTTCACCCTCTTGGGATCCATTGCACCTTTATCATGTTTATTATGCGTCAGATATTTTGATGTTCATGTAAGTAGTTCCCACATTTGAACTTCGATTTAAAATTTAAGGGTAATGAAAATAACACTATACTTAAACGATGCAACTTCGTGACAAACACCGAATAATTTTGGAGATATATACTAATGTACATAGCGGAAACCCGACTCGAAATATCAGAAACCAAACAAATATTCGAAACAACAGAACAGCAGAAAAGATTGGATAGAGAGAAAAGTGACAACATTAGATCGACATGCAAAATAGATAATATAAATAATTAGGTGTTAGGGAATGGAACAGACATATAGGTATAATTACCAAGGAAAACTGACTAGTTCCTAAAAATGTTGGAGCAACAACTTTTCCGAAGTAAGACAAGTAACGACGGTAATACTCGTAAAATGAACAAAATTAAGTTTCAGAGACCTCGTAATAAATAGGTCCAAAAGGGTCATTTATAGAAAACTTCAACCTCTGATAACACTTGCGTTGGTGATCAAAGACCCGTAAATAAATGATATTAAATTTAAAGGGTCCAAAATCAGGCTGAAACACCGATTTTGCCTTTACCCTTTAGAAATTCTCCATAGATTCTAACAATATTTTTGGTATTCTAAACGTACTATTTAAGATTAAAGGTTTATCGTGAACGTATCAGGTCAGTCAATAAGTTTTGAAAGCGACACCTATGGAGCATCACTTGAACCAAATACTGAACACCATTTTGAAGCTTCGTCATATGAACACACCCTAAATTTCAAGTCGATCTGACAAGTCATTCATTGTATATCAGCTGCTTAAAGTAGACGTGTTTGAGAATTTTTTAAAAATGAAAAAAATCGAATATTGTGCAGTGATAAAATTCTTTCTTTTGGAAGGTTTATTGGCAACTGAAATCCATGCAAAGTTAATGAAAGTGTTAAAGGAGTCTCCTCCTTCATTTCCAACTGTTCATAAATGAACTGAAATGAGTTTAAACGTGGTCGTACAAGCATCAAAGATGATCTACGTTCAGGACGCCTAAAAACTGCAACAACTGAAGAAACTGTTGTGCAAGTACAAGATATGGTAATGAGAGGCCGTGGATTAGCCGAGGATGAAGTAGCTGAGGCTATAGGCATCTCGTATCGATCGGTACATGAGATCTTAACTAATGTTCTGGGTAGTCACAAGATGGATGCCGCATTTGCTAACATCGGAACAAAAACCCACTCGAGAGAAACTTTCTAAACAACATTTGGCTCATTTCACAAACAATAAAACTGTTTTTGTGGGTCGATTTGTAACTATGGATGAGACTTGGGTTTATCAGTATGATTCTGAACTGCGACAACAAACCGCGCAGTGGACTGAGCCCAGTTGTTTAGCTACAAAGCAGCCAAAGTCGTCCAAAAAAATGATGACATCAGTTTTCTGGGATAGAAAAGGAATTTTGGTAATTGATTATCTTCAAACCGCTAAAACAATTACAGGAAAGTATTACTGCAACCTTTTGAACCAGGTGGGTGAGAAAATTCGTGAAAAAAGGTCCAGTTTGCAGAAAAAAATCATCTTTCATCATGACAATGCATCTGCTCACAGAGGTGCTCTGGCAATGGCGAAACTGATCGGAAGTACGAATTATTGGAACATCCGCCTTATCAGCCAGATCAGGCTCCGTCTTATTCCCAAACTGCAAAAAATTTCTACGTGGGAAGCGTTTTTCAGCAAATGATGAGGTGATAGCATCCGTAGATGGGTATTTTGAAGGTCGTCCTGAAAACCAATTCAGAAATTGGAAAATCGCTGGAAAAAATGTATTGAGCTTAAGGGAGATTATTTCGACTCCCTAATTCATCTTGTTTCATTTCCGCATTCAAAACTTATTAACTAACTTATAAAAAGAAAAAATTAAATGAAACATATATTTAAAAAGCAAATAACCGGTCAAGTACAAGTTGAACTTGCGCAATTAGTGTTCCGTACGTTGATTGGTTTTAAAATTAAAAATTTTGTTACGGTGGTATAAAATGATCAGTGACTTCACAAAACACACCCCAAATGAGTTTTCAACAAAGTTTGTTTCCAATCTTTACTGAAATCTGATGACCTTGAAATTTTTGTTTTTTTTAAATACCAGATAAATTATTAAAGGTATTCCCCGTGGAGAATATTCCAGAATTTTTTCAAAATTTTTTAGTAAGTACTTTTCGAGATAAGGCGGGGGGACAGCGATTTTTCGCGATTTTTTAAAAATAATACAAAGAAAAGTGCGCACAAGTAACACATTATATACACATATATATATATATATATATATATATATATATATATATATATATATATATATATATATATATATATATATATATATATATATACGAGGCTGGTTTGAAAAGTCCGTGCAAAGTCCGAGAGATGGCACCACCGGCGCGTATCGAGGTTATGTTTAGTTAGTAACATCTCTTGAATGAACGCACACCAAGTTTCAGCCATATTGGTCTATTTCTTTGTGTTTGGCATTCGTGTGAATCAAGGAAGTCGAGTGATTTTCAAGAAATGGACGAAAAAGAATTTCGTGTGGTGATTAAACATTACTTTATGAAAGGCAAAACGCCTCAGGAGACTAAAGAGAAGCTTGATAAACATTATGGTGACTCTGCACCTTCGATTAGAACAGTTTATAAGTGGTTTCAAAATTTTCGGACTGGCCATATGGGCACAAGTGACGCTGAACGTTCTGGACGGCCTGTGGAGGTTACGACTCCAGAAATCATTGATCAAATCCATGATATGGTGATGGATGACAGAAGAGTTAAGGTGCGTGAGATTGCTAGTGCTGTGGGCATTTCGACTGAACGGGTACATAATATTTTGCATAAACATTTGGACATGAGAAAGCTATCCGCCGCGATTGCTCACGCTTGACCAAAAACGGAATCGTGTGAAGTGTTGCAAGGATGGTTTGCAGCTGTTCTAGAAGAATCCGGAGGACTTTAAGCGTCGTTTTTGTCACTGTGGATGAAACATGGATACATTACTATACTCCTGAGACCAAACAACAATCTAAACAATGGGTTACCAAGGGGAATCTGCACCAAAAAAGGCGAAGACCGTTCCTTCGGCCGGAAAGGTTATGGCGACTGTCTTTTGGGATTCGCAAGGGATAATCCTCATCGACTATCTGGAAAAGGGTAAAACTATTACAGGTGAATATTATTCATCGTTATTGGACCGTTTGAAAACCGAGCTGCAAGAAAAAAAACGCCCGCGATTGGCCCACAAGAAAGTCCTTTTCCATCACGACAACGCACCAGCACACACCTCAGCAGTTGTGGTCGCAAAATTAATGGAAATAGGATTCCAACTCGTTTCACATCCCCCTATTCTCCAGACTTGGCTCCCTCGGACTACTATTTGTTACCCAATTTGAAGAAATGGCTGGCGGGACAAAGATTTTATTCAAACTAGGAGGTGATTGCAGACACTAATGGATATTTTGCAGACTTGGACAAATCCTATTATTCGGAAGGGATCAACAAACTAGAACATCGTTGGACGAAGTGTATAAGCCTAAAAGGAGACTATGTCGAAAAATAAAAAAGGTTTACCCTAAACACATAAGTAGTTTTTATTTTTGCACGGACTTTTCAAACCAGCCTCGTATATATATATATATATATATATATATATATATATACATATATATATATTTTACTCGTGTTTTCACAAGCTTTCATTTGACACCACACTCGATGACCTAGTAAAAAATTTTTTTTTTTCACTTCCGATTTCACCCCCCAAAACTAACCCTTTAAGTCAAAATTTAACTCTCAAAACTAAATGGCTCTGATGAGGCCATCAATTCCTATATTATTACCAAATTTCAACTTTCTATGTCAAATAGTTTCGAAGAAAATCGGGTGACAGACAGACAGACACACAGACACCGAAGTGATCTTATAAGTGTTCCGTACGGAACACTAAAAAAAAATGATTCTAGGTAGACAGATAACATTTTTATATGTTTGATGTAGTTAACATCTCAATATTTGTAAATATTGCCACTTTGATACTTGCACTAAAGTTGGTGTAGAAAAGTCATAACAATTATGATATAAATAATTCAGTGTCTGTCTGCATGTGTGTATGTATGTATGTTGGGATGTAACTCCATAACGAATAATCCAAGTTTCATACAGTTGTCACATATAGGCACATGATCTAGCCAGGTTATCCACCATATATTTGATTAACAAAAGTGTTTTTCCGATCTCTACTGAAAACTGACGACCTTGAAATTTTTGTTTTTTTTATATACCAGATAAATTATTAAAGGTGCATTACCTCGTGATAATTTTCGTTCAATCTATACCCCGTGGAGAATATTCCAGAATTTTTTCAAAATTTTTTGATCAGTACTTTTCGAGATAAGGTGGGGGGACAGCGATTCTTCGAGATTTTTTAAAAATAATACAAAGAAAAGTGTGCGCAAGTATTACATTATATATCTATTTTTTACTCGTGCTTTCATTTGACATCACACTCGATGACCTAGTAAAAAATTTTTTTTTTCACTTCCGATTTCACCCTCCAAAACTAACCCCTTAAGTCAAAATTTAACTTTCAAAACTACATGGCTCTGATAAGGACATCAATTCCTATATTAGTACCAAATTTCAACTTTTCATGTCAAATAGTTTCGGAGAAAATCGGGTGTGACAGACAGACAGACGGACAGACAGACGGACGGACAGACAGACAGACAGACGGACAGACAGACGGACAGACAGACACCGAAGTGATCTTATAAGTGTTCCATACGGAACACTAAAAAAAACTTCAATATGAGTAACAAAAATCTCATAAAAACAGTGTATGTTGTTTTTTTGGTAAAAAAGCGAAAATACAGAAAACGATTCACAATAACATCTTTTACCATAACCACTTTGAGGGTTGTTTTCCTCATTCCCCCCAGATCTACCTCTTTCATTTTTTAAAAATAAGAGACAGATAGTCGCATTTAATAAATAAATTCCTACCATCAGAAAATTAGGTTTATGGTACAATTTTTTAATGATTATTGAAGAAACATAAAAGCTATAAAACTTTATATCGTTGGATTCATATTACAAAACTCAATTCACTGAAATTAAAATTTATAGAGTGATCCATTTTAGCATCCAGATTAGCAGTGTAGCTCTAGATAGGGAGGGTAAAAATTAACTTTCAAAGTCATTATAGCCTCAGTGTATATTAATATACTTGTGTATATGTATATATATATATATATATATATATATATATATATATATATATATATATATATATATATATATATATATATATATATATATATACAGCCTTGGCCAAAAGTATGGCACACGTGAAACTCATAAAATATTTAAAAAAATACTAATTATTTTAACAATACTATTGGCGGCGCTGTTAAAAGCTAACTTAAACAATAGACAATCTCTCTTACAGGTCCATAAAACACCTGGCCCACAAAATTGCGATAATGAGGTTTTTTGAAAAATATTTTTAGTGTTTTATCAGCCTCTATTTACTACTTGTAGTATCAAGAAGCTTCGGTGCGTGTTTTATTCGTGAACTGGACGTTCTTATATTTGAAAAATGCCTAAGAAAAGGTAGCTTGGTATCGAAAAACGATTTAAAATTCAAACCCTACATGAACAAGGCAAATCCCAAGTAGAAATAGCCAAGTTAGTGAAATGCTCTCGGTGCGCAGTGCAATGTGCTATTAAAAGGTTTGTGGAGACTGGCTCCCATGCCAACAAAATGAGAACGGGCAGAAAGCGTAAAACTAATGACAGAAAACTCATCCGCGAGTCTATTAAAAATCGAAAAAAAAAATCACCTGACCTCGCTGCAACTCTGTCGGAAGAGATTGGGATGCCGATTAGTTCTCGAACGGCAAGGAAAGGACTGACAGAAGCTGGATTAAGAGGGTGTAAAGCTAGAAAGAAGCCTTAGCTTTCAGAGACCAATAGGAAGAAACGCTTAGAGTGGGCTTTGAAGCACCAACATTTTAGCGAAGAGGATTGGTCTAATGTTGTATGGTCCGACGAATCCAACTTTGAGGTAAGTTTTTATATGATCTATTTTAACAAATAACTACATAAAATTACTCTTGATTTAATCCTCTTTAGTCAAAATAATAACTAATTTTTTAATTGAGTATTTTTTCTATTATTACAGCTATTCGGAACATCAGGTGTGACATTCGTGAGGCGGCGTGTCGGCGAGGAATACCATCCAGATTGCGTGGTACCTACTGTAAAACACGGAGAAGGCAGCATTATGATTTGGGGCTGCATGGCTGTTAAAGGTGTCGGCGAAATGTTCATTTGTGAAGGCCGCATGAACAGCCAAAAGTACATAAATGTACTAGAAACTGTACTGATGGCTTCGCTAACGCGCATTTTTGGCGACACTAATTTAGACGACATCAAATTTCAGCAAGATACGGGACCATAGCATAACATCAAAAGCAGCCCTAAAAAGCGCTTTGATGGATGAGTGGGATGCCATAAGTACAACTGAATGTACTAGGCTTGTACGCAACATGCAACAAAGAATTGCTGCTGTAATTAAAGCTAAGGGCGGACACACCAAATATTAATTTATTTTATAATTTTACCTCAATATACGATTTTACAAAACATACGAATTTAATTTTTGACCCTGAAACACAAGAAATAAAGTAAATTGTAGGGTGCCTAATACTTGGCCAACTATATTTTCACGTGACTCCAGCCCTTTTAAGAGCCCTAATCTAAATTTTCTATAATTAAAAATAGGTAGTTTAGAAACTTGGTTATAACGTTATTTTAATTACAATATGACTGAAATTAATTTCATACTTCATCATAGCTCATAGATCGTTGAAATCTTGGTTACTTTATTTGCGTGAAGCCTGCACTCTGATTGTCAAGATGCCATCTATTATCGTATGCTTTAAAACACCATTCAAACTGGCACAATGGGGGAAAACGAAAGGGGAGTTTCTAGGTATGAATATTTCTTTAATTATATGTCTGATTTGTTTCCGATTTATTTGAACTGGATCCTTTTAACTGACAAAGCGTCTATGATTGCACCGCATCACAAACATTACCGATTGGCAAACTTTTTTCTTTACAAATCTTTGTTACAAATTAACCTGAAGTTACCTTGCAAACATGCAGTTCTAAAATAAATACTGAATTTTACTTTTTCAGACTAAAATAATTTAGGAATTACAACTTGATATTTCTAATATCATACCTGAAAGTATAAAATTTAACGACCCCCACACCTTCTTCTGAAGCAATAACGCTCAAAAACTATTTAAGTTTCATTCCTACTTCAAGTATTATATGTCTTGTTCTTCCTTTCATGCCTTCTCCTAATGGAGGTTGACGACCACTTCTCTAAATATTTCTCTGTCGCTCGCAACATGCAAAAACTCCCACACATTCATGCCGGTCCATTCTCTGAAGTTTCTCAGCCAAGACTTTTTCTTTCTTCCCTGCATTGTTGTTTCTGAGGACATGACCTAAGTAGGATGATTTTCGTACTTTTATGATTGTCAAGAGTTTTCTGCCTTGGCCCATTCTTCTTCTTCTTCTAGTTTCTTAGTAGTGTATTGCTTCAACGACCGTGTCTCGACTCCATCAAAAAAGTTGGGACCACACGTGGCATTCCAGGAAACGCAATCTTAGAGCGAGGGATAAGTTTCTGTTACAGAACATTGTCCGGAATTTTAAAAAGGATTTTCTTGCAACTTCAATTCTGGTTTTAATTTCAGTGTCTTGGTTAACGTCGGATGTGATAAAGGTGCCTAAATATTTATACTTCTCTACGAGTTCTATTTGTTTTCCTTGTTGGTTTGATGTTTAGAAACGGCCATAAATCTTGTTTTTTCCGTGTTTATTGTCAGACCTATTTCGACACTTTCTCTATTCATGTTGTCAACAAATGCTTGCAGGTCCTCTAATGTTTCTGCTAAAAACGGTATAGTCGGCAAAGTGAATGGTGTTTAGCACTTCACTCCTATTCTGATTCCTTCACTTCGTTCCCATAATGCTTTCTTGGAGATGACTTGGTATTAGTTAAACAATACAGGTGACAGTAGGCAGCCTCGCCTGACTCCTCGCTGAATCGGTATATCCTCTGTTACTATTTCATTTACTTGTACTACAGTAGTCTGATTCCAATAAATGTGTTTTATTATTTTTGTCTTTCTGGCCAAGTTGGATGTTCTTTAATTCCACTATCAATTTGATGTGCTGTACTTTATCAAACGCTTTCTGATAGTCTAAAAAGCATATATAGATGGTCTTGCATATAAATACACAGTCATGTGTCAACAAACTCACAGACCGACGGAAATTGAGAAAAATGTCGTGTCTAATGTGAAGCGAAGTAAAAATCTCAGAATGCAATTTTTTCACAATTACTATACTTCGCTTTGGAAGGGAAGTAAAAATTCATGAAGCTAAAGAAACAAAAAATTAGTATGGCTTAGGACCGTTAATTTTTTCATCATATGTAATCAACTAATCAATAATACATCTACAATTATTTTAAAGGTATGGAATAGTCGGTGTGCGCGTTGAACTCGCGTCTGACAAATTTTTTTTTACATAAAATAAGTTAAAAACCATGCAGATTAATTATCTAAGTAATTACCTTAATACCAATCAATCATTAGCAACCTTCAGTAACGGATCTAAGCATTTAATTCTACTTAAATGATTAAAACGATAAAGGTAAAATATAATGATCGACCTAAAAGTGTTTTCTAAACAAAAACTTTTCTCACTTATATTAAATCTATATGTTCCTTTATTACTAATACAACTACGACTATTGTGAAAGATATTATTGGCTTAATCTGCTTACTGAACAGCTTGGTTGTGTCAATCGACCCAAACGTTTCCTCTTCTGGTATATTTTCGCCATCTTGCGTCTTTAAGCGCAATAAAATAAACACCACTTATTTAAGTTTGCTTTAAGACGGTTTAAGCGGTTTACTCGCGAAAATCCTTCGCATATTAGGGTGGTCACAAAAAATCCATGTTCGATTTTTTTTGGGGGGACCCTCCTAAAAGTTGCTAATTGACTAAGAAATGAGATTGGTCAAGCTTCAGCTCAATGGGCTAACGTTAACCCGCACCTCATCAAGGTTGAAGTTTTGACTTTTTATGAAAATTGATTTTTTTTTTTGAAAATACCTAAAAACATTGCAAAATTTAATTACATCCGCTCTCTAGATTTTACTTTATTTATTTTTTCAATATGTACATGAAAAAGGGATTAGTTAAAACTGTTTTCAAAAGTAAATAGAGCAAAATCCAAATGGAGGATTTAGGAAAAAAGAAAAGTAAAAAGATATAAAAATGAGAAGAGATAATGTTCAAATGAATTTTATTATTTAAAGTTTACTTATAAAAAAGGAAGCAATATAAAAGAAAAAGTTATTATTATTTACATTTACAATTTATTATCAGATCAAGGTGGTAATGGCTTAGATAAGGTGGCCTTTGAAGACTCAGAAAAAATTTTCCTACATTCAGATACAACTTGTAATAGAAACATCTTTCGTCAAACAGGAATTGAAGTCTTGAATTAATTTTACAGCCCTTTCAGCTGTGTCACTGACAACCTTAAAACTGTTTATTATTTTGTTAGCTTTTAAATAGTGTGAATTGTCACACCATTCATCGGGATCAGTATTTAAAAAGTTTGTATCAATTTCAAATCTCTTTAAAAGATTTAGAGTTTGATGAGAAACAAAATAATCAATTTTCTTGTTCACTTGTTCGAGATTGAGCCTTGCTTTTACATCTCTATCATCGTAACTGTTTTCTTCAACGGAAATTAGTTTTAAACATTTTGCAGTCATGCTTGTTTTGTCATTTTTTTCTAAAGTTTCATCAAAAAATGAAAATGTGACCAGCTCCGAATTGAAATACCATAGATAATTTATCATTTTACACAGTGCCTTATCTGCAAGTTCTTTATCAATTTGTCTGTATTTCACAGAGGATTTTAACAATTGCAGGTCTTGATTGGGGTCCACAGTGGGTTTGGGGGCGTTGAACCACGCTTTTACATAAATATTGATTATAAATAAACCAATATCTGTGACTTGAAAGCTTCTACTTGTTTATTTTGCGCTGTGCTTTTAGATCTTTTAGCGTTTTTTTGCAGTTTTCTCCACTCTTCGTACAATTTTTTAATTTTGCAACACCACCTTTCAAGTGTCTGGTTGGTATCTTAGCTTTCTCCCACAAAATTAAAACTTCCTGCAGCTTTTCTCGTGTTTAGTTTCACTTGCCGTATATTATAAAATAAACTGCGTAAAACTTGACAATTAGATGATAATTTATGGCCACTGATTTGATGAGACATGTGGCCGATTAAATACACCATTTCTTTCTGTCTTGAACTCGAACCCGAACAAACATGGCTCGTTGATGTTGTAGAAGACATTGTCCCGCAAACCTCACAGAAAAGTCACGAAACGAACGTTGTTGAAATTTTCACTGCTTGAAAGGCAAACGTAAACTAAAACTCTCTGACTTATCCCCGAGCATCCCAGACAAGGAACAAAAAAGAAGGGGTGTGGTTTATGACACTCCAGGTAGAAGTCTCTGATAAAAGGGTCCTTAGCAATAGCTTTTTTGTAACAAAAACAAACCTTTTAAAGAATAGGACTAAATATTAGGTAGGCACCCACTACCTTGCAATTCGTAAAATTATTTATAAAGTTAAAACAAATGACAATTTTATGTCTTATTATATATTGTATAATAATGTGTTTGTATAATTGTTTATAATACAAAGGAAACAAAAAATCTTTGATTGTGTTAGCCGATACTTCTTAGAAAATTACAATAAAATTATATAAAAACAACACTATGTTTTAATTTCCAATATATTTAAAATGACTTGACAATTGTTTCACCATACAATGGCTTCTTCAGAAGTGAATTTCTAATTCAAGCTTCTTCAGAAGTGAATTGTCAAGTCATTTTAAATATATTGGAAATTAAAACATAGCGTTCTTTTTATGAAACAAAAAATAGTCAAAAGTATTTAAGTTAGGTATCTTTGTTGCCATTTCTCACTTTTGTTTTCTAAACAGGTCGAATTTGAGGATTCGAATCATGTCCGGTCTTGGATGATGAATATCTTCGAATATAAAAGTTTTAACAAAAAAGTGGTAGCAGTAAAACTTTAAGACAACAACATTTCTTATGAAATGAAACAAGAGTTTTCTAGGACGAATGGTTTTCATTTTAAGAGGAAAAACCACGATTTTTTTTCAAAAAATCGAATTTTACAGCTTTAACCTCGATGAGGCACGGGTTAACGTTATCTAATTGAGCTAAAACTTATTTTTTAGACAAATGGCAAATTTTAGGGAGGTCCCACTGGCATTACGATGAAAATATTCCCCCCCCCCCCTATATCTTATGACCACCCTAGTGCATATACTGGCTTATAAGCGCATTAAAAAATTTCCACACTAATATTAAACCATTACTACATTGCAGATTAACAATGCTCTATATCCTATGCGAAAATTATTTGCATGATGGAGAAACTCAATAATATTCCAGTTTATTTCTTAGCATATTTCCATAACATAATGCTATTAGTATTTTTAATATAAGTTTATTAACACATTACATGACACGGTCATATCATTAGCAGATGACATTGTATGATTATTGATATTTTCGCAGTTTTGTTTTTTTCTCGAACTGTAAAAAATTCAATTATCGACCTATCCTCAACTGAAGAATACCACAATATTGCCCTGGAGGCCTCATATCGCCAGCTGAAATTGCATTTATTGGTCATTCATTAGATATATACATATTTGAACAACATGCCACTCGGCGTATTAGAGATTAAAAAATCAGTAAACATATTACTGCTAGCTGCCACTGACCGACCCAAACACTTTTAATACTAATTTAATTAACTCAGTCAAGTCAAGATTTATTAATGAATTCTTGGCAAACGGTGAATTTTTGCACAAAACATGTAATAGTGGCTAAAACCATATTTAAAATATTTGGCTCCCTTAGTTAAACTGTATGTACTCTTATATTAGTAAGACATATAATTGGCATTTTTCAAGTTGAGACGTTTTAGCAGATTACAGTATCTACTAATAAAATAAATGACTTATTCAAATATTACACATATACACTGGTGAGAAAAAAATCAACTCAAACTATTTGGCTTCATTTAACACGGATCCTAGAAATTAGTGTTCATATATTTTTACGGATTTTAGTATCATTTGAAAGCCCGTTCTATTCTCTTTCTAATGATAACAAATTCCACAGCGTACCTCATGCTTTTTACTGATTAACATGATTAAAAAGGAAAACAAGGAGGACAAGAATTGAAAATAGGGGTAAGAGAAAGGAAAAATTAAACAAATTTTAAGTCTAACAATTAAATTTATTGATAATGTTCTCGGGTAAATCTTAGTCGCGCTTATCGATGGGCAGCTATCAATTTGGATCCGTTAGCTCGTCCCTTCGGAGTTAAGTTAACTTCTTTAAGTCTTCTTCTGACTGTCCAATGACTGACAGTACAACCACGAACTTGTCGGAGCTCCTGCTCGACCTCAACGAAGATCAAGTGACCATTTCTTAGAGTTGTGTTGACAACGAAGCGCTCGTCTCGCTCCGAGGTAAACCTTCTTCTTCCTGATCCTGGTCTCCGTGTAAAGGCTCCAGCCTATTGGTAACGTCTGCAGACTCTGGAGACAGCTGATTTGCTCAGGTGCAGTTGCGCAGCGACTACACGTTGGCTATGCCCTTCTTGCAATAGGGCAATGACTTGAATCGTTTTTTCCGGAGTGGTATCTATTTTCAGATGACGTAATTAGTGAGCAGGTATAGGAGAGACATTGTCGCTTCAAGTTCCGATAAAGGAATGATTGGAAAATGCAGTGGCATGTGTTTTTATAGAGATGAATAGCGCGCAACGAGTACGTTGCTGAGCGAGCAAAAACGGTTCTGAGTAAAACCGTTTTAATCAGTAAAACTTTTTGGAAATCCGAATGTTTTTGGTATTATTGGAAAGAGTGGGAAATCAGCATTCTAATGATACCAAAAATAATACTACTGTTGGAAAATTAAAGTCAAAGATCGGTGTTAAATGAAGCAAAATCGTTTGAGTCGATTTTTTTTGCTCACCAGTATAGATTCCAATTTTCGTCGTCTCTGGCGACGATAACTGTTAAACAAGATGAAATATAGTTTGCAAACTTGGTACACCTATAATACTTGAAGTAGAAAAGAAACCCACAGTTCCTGTGCCATATTCTTTGGAAGGAATTTCCAATATATTAGAGTATTATGAGAATTTTTTTTTGGTTTTTGGTCGTGATATTGAACAAATTTTAAACATAATAGTCAAACATATAAACAGTTAAATGGGTGGGGAAGGGGGTTAGTTCATAAATATCCTGTTACACGTCTTTTTCAGTGCTCTTGGAGTGGACTATTTTGAAAATTATGTTATTTTTTCATTATTTCCAATTTTAACAGAAGAGGCAAATACCACATTTCAGTTGTAAATATCTCTCTTGTTCGGTCAACTTTTTTTTGTAATTAATATCTCACCATAAAGAAACTGTCATTAAAACCTATCAGTTAAAATATAAAGTTGAATTGCTTGGATTAAGTTATCTTTTGATGTGAGAAAGTCGGTAGATATTTTAAAACTAAGTGTTTGCGTGATACTGCGTAAATTACTCGACCAATTTTTAAAAATTGTAAAATTTCAATATGCTACATTAATGGATCATTAATTCTGAGAAATTGTGTAATATAGTACGACACAGAATGAGGCGTCTATAAAAAGTCGTGATATTTTTAAACATTTTCTGTGTCGGACAGAACATTTTTCAAAAAAATGTATTTAGGGTATATTTGGTGAAATGGTGCTATACCCTGTATTAACGTTAACAATGTTGGGAATTTGGAATCTTTGGCACAATGACACTAGTCAGTATATAACACCGCTACACCAAACACATTATTTTTGCCCTCGACGCGCATTTCGCGATGATTAACTAAAATTAGTCAATGATTAGCGAAACGTGTAGGGAGTGCAAAAATAAAATGTTTGATGTAATGGTGATATATACTGAGTAGTAACATTAACCATGTTATACAAAAAAAATTTGGATAAAATTAACGAAAAATGGGCGAAAACTCACTAATATGTGAATATTGACTGCGTTGGGAAACACGCCCTTAACCAAGCATGAAAATTTAGAAAGGGTGTGTTTTGCGCGTTCATATTAATAAGTGGCCCATGAAAAGATTAGAGCAAAACGGCCAGTATAGTTTTTAAACCAACGCTGACTCCTATAATTTTTTAAATTTACTATATTCTAGGGTGCAGATGAATGTATAGGTATACACGGTGTCAGTAACGTTTATTTAGAATATTGAGAGAGATAATTTTTTTATATTCTTTTTTTGAACAATTAATATAATATTAATTATATTATTCACATAAGATTAACTCTAGAAATTTAAATGAAGTTGGTTAAAAAATATTGCCAAATAATAAAATAATGATAAATGTAGAGATAAAATGAGCCAGATTATCGCGGAGGTCAAAAATATTAATCATCTTAAGAAATATGTTGAAAGTGTGGAGTAAAAGCTTTACCTCACTTTTTGTAAACACACAACCTGTTTGCATATAAGCACCTCAAAACAATGGTCTAGTTTAGTTTCCATAATTTTAAAATTCTCAGCATGGAATAGTTACAACTACATACTACTTTTTGTAACTTACCTTAAGGATAAAACTTCCACATTTGGAATTCTTCTTAATAAGGAGACGTCAACCAGTTCACTTCCCCTGTAAAAATAAATAAGTGAAATACTTGGCTTCGTATGTCTAGTGTAAATTACAATATATCCATAATTTATATAGTTTTGTATAATTTACAATATATGATTTGTGCTATATAATAGTTGGCAGTGGCAGATACCCAGTGAACAAGCTCGATTCGTCAAGGGCCGAGGCATAAACAATCAAAATCTAACCATAAAACAGATGGTAGAGAAAAATCGAGAATTCAATACCCCCCATGCTCTTGTGTTTTATCAACTACTTCAAAGCCTTTGACTGCATAAGATACCTGTGAAAATTCTCAGAAAAATCGGGTTACCTGAACATCTTGTTGCACACATATCCAGCTTATATACAGATGGTGAAACTACAATTAAAGCTAATAACGTTACATCCAAACCATTTAAACCGCAGAAAGGAGCGGATCCGGACGGCGAAAACAGGGATGTATGCAGCCGCCTATTCTATTCAATATCTATGGGGAGCATATAATGAGAAAGGTCTTGGAAGGTAAGGTAGGAGATAAAAAGATTTGTAACTTTCGATACACCGATGAGACCACGATATTTGCGACTACTGAAAAAGAATTATCAGAATTCCTTACCAGAATAGAAAACGGGAGTGAGTCTGTAGGTCTTTACATCACCAAGGCAAAAACAACAATCAAGATAATTGACAGAACTGAACACCTGACTTGTGTTGTCCGGCCCGAAAGTAATACCTAAGATCACTGCTGACCAATGAGGGAAGATGTACAAAGGACATAAGAAGAAGAGAGCAGATGACTAAATTAGCAACCAATACACTTACAAAAATCGGGCAAGGCATCACAAACCAGACAAAAATGAGACTTGTACAAAGTTTGATCTTCAGCATCTTCTTCTATGGATCTGAATCATGGGCAATTTGTGCTGCAGAAAGGCAGAAGCATAAATTTCACATCTCTTGGCAGCCAAAAGAACAAATAAATCCATCCTCGAATGGCTAAATATTGAAACAAGATTGTCCACCATTTGTTACCAGAGAATTCTTGGCTACTTTCGTCATATAGCAAGAAGAGATCCGGACGGCGAAAACTGCTTGCTAAAGCGACCAAAAACTTTCAAGATGGACATGACCTTCAGTAACGCAACACGTGACTGAGAAGAAGATATGATAGTTAATACACTATATATAAAAGATGTGTATAACTCTATAGCTCAAAAACAGTGAAGCATAAACAGTTTAATAGTACGGGGATTCTAAATTTAACAAGTGAAGAAATAAATTTATTTCGAACTAACCTCTATGCTTAGTAAAGATAACAAGGTGAGGGTGAGGATAATTCCCTCCACGAACACCAAATAATAATAATAAATAACTAGAAACGAAAATTTAAACAACTATTTAAGATCACCACTTATATTTATTGTATTAGAGCTGACATATTTCGGCACAGTGTTTCAAAAATTTAAAAAAGTAAGAGGATCTGTGTACCCGAATAAACAACTAAAGAAAGATAAGTTTCATACACTCACTTAAACCGGTAAATTGAATAATAAAGTTCACTATTTTTTCCATAAAAATCATGTAAACATTTCCTTCCCTATCAACAACAGTTAGCTGGACATACTAAAAATAATAAAAGTAAAAAAAAAGAAAATAAAACAAGGATTGAAGAATAATGCTGTGGCACTTGTAATAAAACTTATCTTTTTATAACAGAATAAGGGAACATAAACAAAGTTATACAATGAAAAATAAGGAGGGGAAATTACCAAATTGTTTAGAGCAAGTAGAGATTAACCAGCAAAAATCCTCAGGTTTATTACTCAATAATCAATTGGATGGATCTCCTTTATTAAATTTGTTTTAGGTATTATGATGAATACTGTTAATTAATTTAGCCCTTATAACCAGGTAACTAATATATTTTGTAACAGAAGTTGTAGTTAAGAAAAAGCTCCAGAAAAAGACACAGTGTGTCGAAACAATTGTCAGCTCTAATACAGTAAACATAAGTGGTGATCTTAAATAGTTGTTTAAATTTTCATTCCTAGTTATTATGAATCTCCATCAAATAACGTCAGTGCAGTATTTAATAATATTAAAGGCTAAAAGAGAGAATATTATTCTCACCGTGATATGTGCCTTCTCCAAAAAAAACACCAAAATAAATTTATTTACTGGCTCAAATATTTTTTGGTAAACTTAAATTGACTTGGTAGAGCGGCTAGAGTTTTAAATTTTTAAAGTAACTTTGATAACTTTATCTAAGTTAAAGTTTAAATTAATCAGACAAGTTGATCATATATATATACAGTCCCTGGCCAAATTATTAGACGCACTGCAAGATTTCATGTAAAATATTTATTACCGAGTGATATTGTACCGTTTTATTATTTTAAATTGATTTGTTTTTTATTTTTATATTATCCAATCAATTACCTATTTATTTGACATAAATAAAACAGCATTAATTTAGAAAAGCATAAGTTTATTAAGTTTTAAAGAAAAGTGAAATTAATGTTAGTAAAAGTCAATATTTAGTTGAGCCACCTTTAGCCGCTATCAAAGCTTTAATTCTGCGCGGCATGCTATCAATGCAAGATTGTACTGTCTCCTGCATTTGAGGATGATGATTCCACACATGAATAATCTTTTCTAGGAGCTGGGTTTTGTTGGTAATCACATCTTTAGCCACTTCTCTTTTCATCAGCTCCCACACATTTTCAATGGGGGAGAGGGATATTTTTTTCTGCCAAAAAAGCTTTAACAGACCGAGCAGTGTGGCAGGGAGCTCCATCTTGCATGAAAGTGAATGGTTCCCCATTTGGAAACCATTCTCTGAGCTGCGGAATCAACCGATTTTGTAATACTTCTTTGTACTGATCTTGCCTCATTATTCCTTTGACGACGTACAGACGTCCAGTGCCCTTACCGCTGATGACTGACCAAATCATCACTTTGGT
Source organism: Pachyrhynchus sulphureomaculatus (assembly GCA_019049505.1). Taxonomy (NCBI): domain Eukaryota; kingdom Metazoa; phylum Arthropoda; class Insecta; order Coleoptera; family Curculionidae; genus Pachyrhynchus; species Pachyrhynchus sulphureomaculatus. The sequence goes on from CM032446.1 coordinate 187,378,137, forward strand.
GGGATGTTTAACCGTCGGGACGACACAATCAGGATGAAACTTTTCTCCATGACGACGACGCACATACTGAGCTTTATTCTGCAAAATTTCGAATGTGCTTTCGTCACTGAAGCAGACCTGTCAAAAATAGGAAAAATATATAAAACTTCCATGTTTATTTGCTTTATTTAACTGAAAATGATAATAATGTATCAATTATTGATTAAATTGCTGTATCTTACCGATCTCCAGAAGTCCACATCTTTGTCTTGCCATTGTTTGGCCCACTTCAGGCGCTTTGCTTTCATTGCAGCTGTTAACTTGGGCTTCCTGGCGGGGCGACAGGCCTTAAAATCTAATTCTTTCAATTTTCTTCGAACAGTGCGCTCAGAAGCAGTTACGCTAGCATCCTGGAGTTGTGATTTTATTACCTTTGTGGTAGCAAATCTGTTTTCTACACAAATTTTCTTCAAACATCTCTCTGATCGTGGAGTGAAAATTGGTTTTCTACCGCTTTTTTTCTTTCTTTTCGGGCTTAATTCCTTCCCTGACTCAATTTTCTTTTTTATGCGTCGTACACTAGCTTCAGAAACCTCCAATCTTCGTGATATTTCTCGGTTTGTAAATGTTTTCGCAATCACAAGGGCACTTCAGCTTTTTTACGTGTTGAAAGATCGCCTTTTCTACCCATAATGAAAATAGTCCAATTACTTTTTTAAAACACTGCATACAAAATAAACTAATAACTGAGTAGTATAAAACTGTTAAACAAACAATCACAGTCCATAAAGCCACAGAAACACGTCCGTACCTGACTCGATTCCGATCGCGACTGATACAGATTTGTACTTGTTTACGTTCATGTATCACTTTGTCAACACAGTGTTGCCATATGTTAAAAATAAATACAAATATGTAGTCTATAACAATTCTTTTAAATAAAAATCAATAATATTGTAGTTTAAATATACCATTATTGCATAAAACTCTTAAGAAACCTAAAATTACTAAAAAAAATACAGTGCGTCTAATAATTTGGCCAGGGACTGTATATATATATATATATATATATATATATATATATATATATATATATATATATATATATATATATATATATATATGTGTATATATATATATATATATATATATATATATATATATATATATATATATATATATATATGTATATATATATATATATATATATATATATATATATATATATAAATATATGTATATATATATGTATATATATATATATATATATATATATATATATATATATATATATATATATACATATATAAATAAATAAAAAATAATCTTTTTTTTACTTACTCCTACTCATAAGACCTTCTGAAAGGACCCCGCACTAATCTTATGGAAAATGGAGCATGGCCAATGTTTTTATATTGCTTTTTTTGTAGCTTTGGTAGCCCTAATTAAAAGTCTCCATGGATATAAAGTGCGAAATGCCCTGGTTTATGCGCTAACGCTTCATGAATCTCTAGAATTGCAAGAGATCCAATACACATATCTGAATACACTTATTTACTGAAACCTTCACATATGCTCACACAAAAACGTAGATACTTCCACATATATCTGTACAATTATACTTGCTAACGAGCATTTATAATTACGCACACAATGATTGTAAACACTGTATGAAATCAAGTTATACACATCCTTACATTTATATATAGATATAACATATTGTTTAGATTGGTAAGACAATTTCCTGACTTATCTACTTAGATATGGTCAATAATATTTTAAAGCAACCAGGCAAATACTCTACGTTCTGCCAATTAAGCACAGGTTCAAAATCTCTTGCAAGTTCTAGGTATTCCAGAAGTGTTAGCGCTTAAACCAAGGCATTTCGTACTTTGTGTCCGTGGAGACTTTTAATCAGGGCTACAAAAGTTACAAAAAAATGCAATATAGATAAAATTGGCCTGGCCCCATTATCCATAAGAATAATGCAGGATCCTTTGTTGCCATGTACTATTAGTTAAACTGGCTTTTTCTATATCATGCACATCATAACAATGATGATTATGATGGATATGTAATAAAATATCTGGCTGGTTTACTTGACCAAACCAATGACCTAATTTAAACAGTAGGCATCATCAACAAGGTCACCCATCTGTACTCCACACTCCACCCAATAAAAACTATACATTAAACAAATAAAGTACAAATTTTTAAGTAGTACATCTGTGAAAAATTGTATGTTGTCTTGCACACTGATGTTATATAAACAAAAAATAATTTACAAATTACTAAATGGTAACATGTACAAAAATTAGTTAAATGTTCTGATTTGACATGTCATGATGAAATTGGGTTTTTGTGACATTTAAAGACATGCTTGACAACATCCAGTTTATATCTTTTAAAACATTATTAAGAGTATGAGTTATAAAGTGTAGCTCACTGGCATAGCATAGATGTCAACAAATTTTACATATTTAGTCCTATGATCATAACAAAACATTATAAAAAAATATGGTGCAATAGTTTATGTTGAGTAAATTGAAAATTCATGTTTTTATACCGAGTTTCTTATTAATCAGCTGTATATACTGAGGACCAAAGATTCTAAATACACTATTTAAGTATTGATATGTGTGATATTGTTGCCTAAATAGCATCAAAGTAACTATTTTAAATAGTTCTTGATTTAAAAACTTTTTTTATATATATACATATATATATATATATATATATATATATATATATATATATATATATATATATATATATATATATATATATATATATATATATATATATATATATATATATATATATACATATACATATACATATATATATATATATATATATATATATATATTAGAGTGACTGGATCTCATAGAGGGGGAAAAAAATGTCGGAATCTTGTTCGTCTGGACCCCACAAAACGATTCCCCTTTCCAGATATTGAGATAGCCGAAATTTGAGCTCGATTAAACGACGTTAACCCGTGCCGCTCGTCGCTCAAAGTTTGAAAAAATCCAAATTTTTGGCCAAAAAGCTGACATATGGAGCCATAACTCCAGAACGGTAAATAATAGAAACACGCTTAATATCTCAAAAGAAAGCTAATGTTGTTCTTCAAAATTTATATTCTATACATAATTGTTGTTATTTTAAGTCAAACCGAGTTACAACAGCCTTTAGCCCCAAAAACGTGACCTGGTACCACTAGGAGCATACTTCGTATATTTTGTTATTAAGTGATAAATTTTGCTTTTTTTTGGTATATTTTTGAGTTTAAAGTAGAAATATAATAAAAAAACAAGTAATACTGATAAGTCTAATGACATTTTTTATTTTAAAATATAAAAATTAGGTATATAATACATACAAAACAGACACAGAAAAGATACAGACGTAGTACCTACATGAGTTGATAAATTTACATAGTTATCTAATCTATTCTAGAGCTTTTGTTAAAGTAGTTTTTGAAACGTCAGGATATAATGCTCGGCATTTACTTACAACTTGCAGAACATATTGCTTTTGGTCTTCATCTTTTGTCAGAAGGTCATTAAAGTCGGTTATTAATTTAACACCACGCTCAGCCATATCATTAACTACTTTTAATGTTTTGACAATTTTCAATCCTTCTTGGAAGTCATTATTTTGAGGCCAGGTGTTTGGATGTTGTCTTAGGAAATCTGTTTTTAACTTCTGGATTTACAACCCTAGCGTGCTGTGATGGTTCATCTGTGCTACTGAGTAATTTATTAGCCATTAACAACTTTTCATCGTCTGTAATGGTGGGATCAAAAAACGATAATCCCACCAACTTTGCATTCAAATACCACAAATGGTTCGAAAATTTGGTCAGGGCTATTTCTGCAATGTCGTTGTCACATTCTTTATAGTCTAACAGACTATGCAAAATACCTAAATCTTGCTTTGGTGCAAGATGAGCTTTTGGAGCATTGAACCAAGCTTTACAATAAATTTTAACTAGGAAAACAGAAATGGCATGCACAGAACTTTCTTCTTCTTTAGACATCTTAAATTGACGACGAAAAATGAACATTTTTAAGCAGTAAATAGCCTTTGCCATCCACCTAGCGTGATGAATGGCTCCTGGAGTTCTAAAACCCACAACATTGCCGTCTAGTGATCCAACAAATACGAGAACCAACTGCAATAGCTCCTTGTAGTCATCTCTGGGGTGGCTGTCAGTTAATTTGGTCTCGAATTCAGCAGTAACATTTGCAATTACTTCTGGAGTTAGCTGCTTTTGTATTAGATTGTCACTGATACCTGTGTCGTATTTTCCTTTGTCTATCTTGGGCCACGCAGTGAGGAATCTCTTGAAAATGTCTGGATGAGGTCCAGTGGTTGATCCCATTTTTGTGTCGAATACGCCTCTTAACAGAATTTCCAAGATATGGGGATGGCAAGCTAGGTATAACAATTCTCTTCCTAACATTTGCTCCAATATGACGCATGCTCCTTTCAGTCTTCCCGTGTTGGATGCTGTAGTGTCGAAGTACATCGCCTTGATGGTGTTGAGAAGACCCCATTCATGTAGGCATTCATATACAACTACGGCTTACTCCTCTCCAGAGCTGTTTGCTGTTACAGGAACTCCCAGCAGCTGTTCCTTTTCGCCATATGAAATAGCTATAGCTATTCGCTCACATTGTTCATTTTTTAAAACACCCGGTATAAGTTTACCGTCCCAATGGACAACCACGGGCTCTTTTTCAGGAATGTTTACTTTATCAAAAAATTTTTTATTATATTGTTCTCTGAACATTTGCCTTCTATCATGTAATAAAGTTTTCGAGACTTTGTACTCAAGAGGGTCAAGGTTTAGTGCTTCTAGAGTAGCTTTTAAAATTCTCGTGGCATTTCTGTCGGATACCTTACATCGATCTAATAAAATGGACAATTTCATGTTTAAAATCTCTTTAACGCCCCTTGCAAATGAAACTTTCATCCTCTTGCTCTCAGATGGTCCTGGATCTTCTGCAGCTTCTTCAGGGATGTCCATTTCCTCCAAGCTCTCAAGTTCCTGGTAGATGCTGTCCTCTTCAGTGTCTTAAAATATCTTCACTAGATAATTGTTTGATCTAACCAGCTCAAAGGCACTTTAGAAACTGAACTGAATAAATAAAAGGTCGGTTGTACGCTGAAGTAAAATCACCATCCCTAAAATAGAAATTAGATTCACCCTCCTTTTTACCTGTCAAACGGGTCTTTCTTTGGTAAACTAGTCAGGTAATCCCCATATAATAAAAGATTAAATTTGAACAAAAGGCTCTTTATGTTTGAAAATTGAGTTCCAAAATACTTTTTAACAAAAAAATGTTAATTCCGAGACACATTATGTAAAAACCCGTAAAATTCTTAGAATACTCCCAAACTGGCTCCTACTGGTACCAGGTCACGTTTTTGGGGCTAAAGGCTGTTGTAACTCGGTTTGACTTAAAATAACAACAATTATATATAGAATATATATATATATATATATATATATATATATATATATATATATATATATATATATATATATATGACAGGGACCTAACTAACTTAGCCTAGGTAAGGAGTTTATATAAATGTATTGATAGAACTTAAGATATTTCATGAGCAGAATTTTTTTTTTTAATAGAATTTTAACATATTTATGAATTTTAACTTCTTAGACCTTTGACAGTTATTAATTCATCTTTATAATAAAAGCTCTGAAGGTAAATGTAATGCTGTATTTAAATTATCTTTCTGGGAGAAAAATATATATAAATAAAAAATACACATTCTTAGAACTACCACAAAAGATAGTTCCCTTTTTTTAAATGTTAATGATAATTTTCAAAATTACATCTAAAACCATCATCTCTGCCTGTCATATTGTTTTTATATTAGTTAGCCACTTATTGCCATTATTTTATTGATTAAAAAGAACCATAAAAGGCACACCCAGCAAACTGTATATGTTACATAAAATTCTATACAATGGAAAACTCTAAAGATATATAGGGTGTCATTTGGAAAAATAATATATTCCTAAAGATATTTTAAAAAACAATATTGATTTATTTTTCTCTCTTCACTATATTTAAATCAGTGAAAAAATACTAGTTTGGGCTCATGAGAATAATCTACGAGTTATGATTTTTTTTTAAACTTGGCATGTAGTTCAAGGGCTATAATAAAATATTACAAAAAAAAAAAACATGGAGATACTTCCACGCTATGAGGCAGCATCCACTATCGTGGAGCCCCGAGATACTGGATACAGATGCAATATTTAATATTAGATCACTGATATTACCTTACTATTGCCAAGACCAAAATTTCATAGTGGTTTGTTATGTGTAACTTGAATTTTTGTCATAATCCCTGTGCAATTTTAAGTGTTTTTGGGTCAAAATATGGTAATGAAACTTCTGTATAGTAATTACTGAATTAAATTTATTAGGATTCTTTAAATGAAGTAATAATAAAATTTCTTACCAGCAATTTAGCCTTTTTATTTTCGAAAGATCCGATATTTTGGTCCGAGCAATGACCATTTCTTCCGTTAATCTTTTTGCCATTTTAAAATGTTTACAGTCCTTATTTCACAAATTACGTCAAGTATTTTATGTTTATTCACTTCGAATTAAATATGTTTTGTCCATTTTTGACGATCTATCGATATTAAAAATGATGTATACGCACCAATCACTCAAAACAACGGATTACAACGAACTGAAGTTTCCTTTGATGAATGAAACACACTGAAATTTACGCAAGACAGAAAACAAACATTTTTGACATTTATAAAAATTGCAATCACATGTTTTAACATTCTCACAAATTGGCAATACCGCAAAAGGTGACCTTGGGCTCGTCTTTTCCATTGCAGTGGCCATAGTAGAAAGAGTGCTAGACCCGTTTACCAGATGGTGAATTGCCTGACAAGGAAAAACCGCTCTTGTTATTTACTTCATCCTGTTCAAATTTTGAATTCAATTAGTCACAGCGCGATTCATCATCTCGATTTTATGGTAACATATCTCAAAAACTGTGTTATGAAGTACGTATTATAGACCGTGTTCGTAAACTACAAACAGGGGATTCGGAATATTTTTCATTACAGGCATAGTTTTTTCCTTTTACTGTATACAAATACAGAAAAAATCAATAACAGCTGCAAGAAGTAATTTCCAGTGAACAAGACACTAGCTTCTTCAAACTTTATATGAACAGAGGATGCTGGTTTCATTATTAATGCATCCTTATCTTGTCAATACATCCGGCCTTATTAGAACTGAGTCATGCATTCTTACCTAATAATCTCATAACAATATGTTTTTCTTCACAAATTAGAACCGACTTAAAACGCACCTCAGAACTCAAGGTAAACACATCAGAGTACGGTCTGGTTTATGCGGGAAACAGAATAAAAAAAACAGCATCTCAATACTTAACATTAAATACTGATCAGCACTACAAAAAACAACGAACGTATAGCTGTGTTGTAAAAAAATCCACACATTTATTATTCGAGATAAAATAACCTCGAAAAACACATGTCCCCAAAATCGTTTAATATCACCTGGTATTAAATTTAAAGTTATTGCAACGTCAGACTTTTTAGTGGGTATGTGTTTAACCTTACAACCACCCAATGAATACCCGTCATTTGAGTATGATTTCATATATATTATTTGGAAGATTGTATTTCGTTTTAGGCAGTTTTAAAAATTAAAATTTTTACCATTTCTGATAGTAAATTTTATCTACCAAGAAGTCTATTGTCAAATCGACTTGAAAATCAAAAGTTGAAGCAATAAGGGATACGACGAAATACATCGTAAGAGGAATTGATAGAAGAGAAAACAATGAGTAACTGCTGAAATATGGACTTTGTTCAATTTTCGTAGTCGATATTGGTTATTAAGCAATTCTGAAAAAATTTTGTCCCTTTTATCTTCTCCGAAAATTAATTGCAAGAATTGTTTTTCTAATAATAATTAATTCCAGAAAAATTTTACATCGATTTTAACGTACCTGAAATGCTATATTTTCCGTTTCTCAAATTCCTTTTACTTGCAAGCTATTTTTATTACCACTTGTAATTAGCGGGATCCAAACAAAAAGGAGAAGAGAAGATGTTTATAGCAACCAGAATTTGTCTCTATTATCGTTTGTTTTCATTGGCATTGTTATTAAGATTGGTAATAAAAAGGTCTACCATTTTTCAATATCGTATACAAAAAAGAGCAGACGAAATGTTTACGGCCATCAGAATTTGGCCAAATTATATACATATATATATATATATATATATATATATATATATATATATATATATATATATATATATATATATATATGCATACATATATATATATATATATATATATATATATATATATATATATATATATATATATATATGCATATATATACATATATATATATATATATATATATATATATATATATATATATATATATATATATATATATATATATATATATATATATATATGTATATATATATATATATATATATATATATATATATATATATATATATATATATATATATATATGCATACATATATATATATATATATATATATATATATATATATATATATATATATATATATATATGCATATATATACATATATATATATATATATATATATATATATATATATATATATATATATATATATATATATATATATATATATATATATATATATATATATATATATATATATATATATATATATATATATATATAAGTATATATTTATCATGTGTGTCATTCATGAAAATGTATTTCGCCAAATCAATCGTCTATTTAAAATTGTCATAATTGGCTTAAACAAAAAGTTACTTTAGTCCGCTTCCGTCCAACACCGCTAAGAAAATTACGTAGTCTACTTTTGTGTAATAACACTTGCCCTGGTTGTATGCTGATATTGCCACTTATACTTATTAATTTTAATAGCCGATTACATAATTATATATAATTTATTAAAGTGCAAATTTAAAAAATATTTAACTGTTACTTATAAATATAATGTTATTTATTTTCTTTTTTATTCGCTAAAATAATATTGAAAAACCAGCAAATTAATGCTTTTTAATTGCAAGAATTGTTTTTCTAATAATAATTAATTCCAGAAAAATTTTACATCGATTTTAACGTACCTGAAATGCTATATTTTCCGTTTCTCAAATTCCTTTTACTTGCAAGCTATTTTTATTACCACTTGTAATTAGCGGGATCCAAACAAAAAGGAGAAGAGAAGATGTTTATAGCAACCAGAATTTGTCCCTATTATCGTTTGTTTTCATTGGCATTGTTATTAAGATTGGTAATAAAAAGGTCTACCATTTTTCAATATCGTATACAAAAAAGAGCAGACGAAATGTTTACGGCCATCAGAATTTGGCCAAATTATATACATATATATATATATATATATATATATATATATATATATATATATATATATATATATATATATATATGTATATATATATATATATATATATATATATATATATATATATATATATATATATATATATATATATATATATATATATATATATATATATATATATATGCATACATATATATATATATATATATATATATATATATATATATATATATATATATATATATATATATATATATATATATATATATATACATATATATATATATATATATATATATATATATATATATATATATATATATATATATATATATATATATATATATATATATATATATATATATATATATATATATATATATATATATATATATGCATACATATATATATATATATATATATATATATATATATATATATATATATATATATATATATATATATATGCATATATATACATATATATATATATATATATATATATATATATATATATATATATATATATATATATATATATATATGTATATATATATATATATATATATATATATATATATATATATATATATATATATATATATATGCATACATATATATATATATATATATATATATATATATATATATATATATATATATATATATATAATATAAGTATATATTTATCATGTGTGTCATTCATGAAAATGTATTTCGCCAAATCAATCGTCTATTTAAAATTGTCATAATTGGCTTAAACAAAAAGTTACTTTAGTCCGCTTCCGTCCAACACCGCTAAGAAAATTACGTAGTCTCCTGTTGTGTAATAACACTTGCCCTGGTTGTATGCTGATATTGCCACTTATACTTATTAATTTTAATAGCCGATTACATAATTATATATAATTTATTAAAGTGCAAATTTAAAAAATATTTAACTGTTACTTATAAATATAATGTTATTTATTTTCTTTTTTATTCGCTAAAATAATATTGAAAAACCAGCAAATTAATGCTTTTTAAATTTTTTTTAGTCTGAGAACCCTATACATTCGACCGAATTGTTAGAAGTCGACAAAGTTAGTCAGTTTTCAGGACAGGTAAATATGCCAAAGCTTGTTCTCTGTACTCTTTTAATCACAGTATTGTGATATGGTGTTCCTCTTAATTACCAATGTCCATATTGGTGTTTCCAAATATATCCAGATTTATTCAACATATTACCAGCTGTCTCTACGTAGTAGAAGCTACGAGGTAAGAAAAGAAGAAAATGGTTCTTTATTTTGTTAAAGTTCCGCGTATATGATATATACAATACCACTGATATTATGACAGTAGTTGAAAGGTTAGGAGTAAGTTATTTTTATAATCAGGCATTTTATTTATCTGTATATTGTAGTTTTATCATTGGAACTTATCAAAAATTTATCGTTTAACAAATTTATTGTATTCTTTGTGCATGATTGTATTATTAGTTTTCACGTATATAGGAGGACAAAATGGATGAGTTATTAGAACTGAATATATCTGTAAGTTTTTGTTTTAATTTTTACTGCATATAAGTTGAAACTAGATTTTCTGCTGTTTTTTTTTTGTTTTGTCAAATAACATAGAACGGGTTGTCAAAAATTCTCAAATTATCGTATGTGTAGTCTGGAAGTCACAACCCGTTTTCAAAAACATTGTACTACCTCCACTCTTGACTGCGACGCCTGCTATGTTTGTATTGTGAAATATAAATAAAATCGGAATTGGTTATATAGGTAATAAATAATTTTGTATTAAACTTCAATCAACAAATAGAGATTTGATGAAAATAAGGAATTGTCTGTAGAAATACTAATAATTTATGTTTTTCCAATTAGCTCACAGAAAAATAATGAAGAGAAAAGGAGATTTAAAATATGTCATATGTTTAATAGATAGGGATTAATTGGGAAAAATACAAGGGATGTTATAAAAATAATGTGTTTTTACATAGCAGAATCAGAAATACTATTAGGCACTTACTGCTTTCTTCATTTTAGATTGCAAACCTACTTTTTGAATAGCAGAGTATATTGTTTTTATGGTTTTGGTTTTATTTTGTCTTTTACATAAGGAAAAATATTTATGTTTGACTATTTTATTTACTTCTAATAGCAGTTAAACTTTATATAAATTTTAATTACACATACCAATATTCCGTGTTCAGACATAAAAGGCAGCTGCATGTTTAATAGTAAAAAATATAGATAACATCAATTATGAACATGTTTCCTGGAACGTACAAAATTGATAAAACACATTGTTAACTTGATGGTAAGAACATGTATATTTTTTACTACTAAGGTATTTAAATGAGGCATTTATGTTTAAAAAGCATTCTTCATGATAATTTGTTTTTTTTTGGTATGATTTTCTTGCCTGCACTTGGTTTTTAAAATATTTATTAAATTGGTAGAATACTTAGTCTCCCAAATGTTTAAATACTAATACATCCATTTTTGTAAAGTAGTTTTATCAGTTCATTACTGTTTAAAAAACTGGCCAAGTGCAAATCGGTATAATGTTTTGTTGCGCCTTTATTTTGTAGCTTCAATTTTCTTTATTTTTAATAAATATTTTATTTATTAAATAGAAGCCGTTATTTGCCCCTTATGTATATTTTAATTTTGAGAATGGATTTAGTGGATATTAATACAGAATAGAGGACAGAATCAAGATATCAGCTAGTTAGTTTTTTTTTTTTTACTGGTAGAGAACACGGATAAGAGATAATTTTTGTACGTCTTTTGAAAATAGTCTCTATAGTTGTTTAAAATTTAGTTGTACTATTTTTGGGCACCATTCATTTTAGAATAAAAAGATTGTAAGTTCAGCTCTAAAAATGAAAAAATACTGAAGAGTTATTTAGTTGTTGAAATAAAATTAATTTACGTACAACCTATACGTCCTGAAAGAAAGAGCGGGTAGTTCAGTAAAAGGCTGCATTAACTCAGAGAAAAGTATATTAACAAAATAAAAATTCTTGCAGTTATTACACTCTTAAAATTACATTAACTAAATAAAACCCCTTAGGCTATGAGTGTATACACAGTTCTATGAATTACTGATAAAAAACAAAAGGCTTTTAAAAAAACACGATCTAAAAGTTTGTAATATTGACTTCGCGAATTGCACGTGTTGACTTAGTTGTTGGAAACACACTTGTAGACAGGAAGTGAGTATTTAAACTTGTGTGGTTATAACTTACTGATTGGCTTCTCCTCGTGGAATTTACATAAGCTGCTTGGCCTCTCCTGGTGAGATTCTCATTAAAATATTGTCTCAGCCACCACTCTCCTAGTTTCATTTGGGTAGCTAAACACTTTTTGACCCAAAATGCCTTAGGATGAGCAGAATATTTTAAGATCGGAAAAAGGCATCAAACTTGAGATCTAAAAACTACACCCACTTGGTGCTAAAAAAAAAACCGTTACTGCACTACGGCATGACGGAGAAAAAAAAAACCACTATGGCGTGTTGGAGAAAAAAGCCATTACGGTATACTGGCGGAAAAAGCCTTTAAAAATTCCATATGGCCGTTTATATATCTTTTGCCCCTTCTTCAAAGTGACGTCTTTAAAATGACTCATTTCCGGGACACAAAATCAATGCATACTAAATAAATTAGGTCAGCAACACCTTATACACGGTTGAGTTATACTGTTCAAAAATTTAAATCACTGTTTTAAGTTACACTGCTCAAAAATTGAAATCACTGCCTAATCAAATATAAAAATGTAATAAAAAATCTTAAAATCTAAGAAAAAATGAATGTTACACCGTATGTTGACTGTTTTTAAAATAAATTAAAATCCTTATCTAAGTTAAATTAATTAGGTTCCTGACGTGTATATATCTTAAGATCCATTATGTATTTTTAACTTTTTTCTTAGTTAGTAATGTATAATAGTTATAGCATCTTAGCTACTTAGTAGCCAATAAATCAATCTAGCTTAATCTAGAATCTAGTAATAAAAGTGTAAAACAAATACTTACTACCTAAATATTGGTTTAATTATAAACAAATAAAATAAAATTATTTTGTCTCGGTACCTAGCTGTTTGTCATCATCATGTGTACTCAGAAAAATATTAAAAAACGTTCACCATATTGTCAAGCCAACTGTATAGTTTTTTTTCTTATACCAAATAAATTATCAAATGTAATGCACTTGTGATAGTTTTCACTCAGTCTACACTTTATGGAGAATATTTCAGCGTTTTTTTAAAATTTTTTGATCAGTACGTTTCAAGATAAGGAGGAGAGCGATTTTCGGCTATTTTTTAAAAATAATACAAAAAAATGTGTGCGCAAGTATTAATCATCTATATTTTTTTTTTGACACCCCATTCAATGACCTGGCACTTTCTTATTTCACTCCCCAGAACTAACCCCTTAGGTCAAAATTTAACTTTCAAACTACATGGCTCTGATTGGACCATCAATTCCTATATTTTTGACAAATTTCAACTTTCTATGTCAAATAGTTTAAGAGAAAACCGGCTCTGACAGACAGACAGATGAACACCGAAGGGATCCCATAAGTGTTTTGTATAAAATACTAAATACAAAAGATCATATGTGACACTTTTCTGCATCAGATAGGTTCTGTTTCAGTTGTCTATGATGTTTTTAATTGATTTTATTTTAAATTGCTCTACTGTATAGTTATTGCTTATTACCTTTTATCTTTCAAACATCTATATAGTACTTCCTAGGAGATACCTTCTGATATGTACAGATACACTAGTCATTTTCATAAAACTGATCTGTAAAATACATCAACATGATATCATAATACCCCGTCTCCTGCTTGTAAACCATCAACTGCACACCAGAATAATTAATTGATACATGCTATAGTACACGTATTATGAAACAAGAATAATAAAGTTTTGTTTTCCTATCTCTTTCGTGATTTAGTTGTATTAATTTATAACTCCTAAAAGAATAAAATGGGAAAAAGAAGGATATATATATTTTTGCATATATTTTAAAATAATAATGTAGTTTGTTGTTATATTTATTTTAATTTAAGTTGGATTGTCCTCAGTACAAGTTTAGTTTTAAAGATATGGTTTTATTTTTTGTTAATTGTTAATAAACCTAATTATTAATTTTATCAAAGTGTATATGTCAACGGATTGGTGGATTAGAAAATTAATTATCAGTCTAAAAATAATAAATTTGAAGTATTGTTTACATTTACTTTACAGAGTGAGTCCAACAAACTTTATTTTTCTTAATAGAAAAATATGCTGGAACTTTACTTTGTGCACTAGAACCTGGAACATATACTCTTTGGTCCAAAGGTTTGGATGTTGGAGGGAATTTTTAATTAAAGCTATAAATACAAAATAGAAAAAGGTTTTTATTGTTGTAAAATAAATATCTAGCTTTACAATAAAGTTTTATCTACTAAATCAGTCATAAATATCCTCATTACCAAGTATTTACATCATATCTTACCAGGTCTACAAGTATGAAATGCGGATTTCAGACAATGGTGCACCAATCCAGTTTGTGCTATAAAGATTTGACACTGCGCCATTTTGTTGTGTCATCAACAAGTGTCAGACGCGCACGAGTGATAAATTGGAAAAGTGTGTGCATAATGTTGTGTTGTTGTGTTCAATATGTCGAAATTTATACCGAACAAAGAGCATTCGCGGACAGCATTAATTTTTTGTTTTCATTTGAAGAAAACTGCTGTTGAATCATACCGATTACTTCGAGAAGCTTATAGTGAACATGCTCCCTCGCAAGATACATGTGAATGATGGTTTCGGCGTTTCTAAAGTGGTGACTTCGATGTTGCAGACAAGGAACGTGGAAAACCGCCAAAAAAATACGAAGATGTGGAATTGCAAGCATTGTTGGACGAAGATGATTCGCAAATACAAAAACAACTAGCCGAGCAATTGCGCGTTAGTCAACAAGCTGTTTCCAATCGGCTACGAGAGATGGGAAAGATTCAGAAGACCGGTAGATGGGTACCACATGAGTTGAACGATAGGCAAATGGAAAAGCGCAAAAACACGTGTGATATTTTGCTCGCTCGGTACAAAAGGAAGTCGTTTTTGCATCGTATAGTTACAGGGGCTGAAAACTGAATTTATTTTGAGAATCCCAAGCGCAAAAAATCATGGTAGACCCAGGCGCATCATCCACATCGACCGCAAGACCGAATCACTTTGGCAGAAAGACGATGCTCTGTGTTTGGTGGGACCAGAGGAGCGTGGTCTATTATGAGCTGTTAAAACCTGGGGAAACGGTTCATACTAAACGTTACCAACAACAATTGACCGGTTTGAACCATTCACTGCTTGAAAAAAGGCCAGAATACCGAAAGAGACAACACAAAGTCATTTTTCTTCATGACAATGCTCCATCACATACGGCAAAACCAGTTCGCACACGTTGGAAGCACTCAGTTGGGAAGTTCTACCCCCATGCGGCGTACTCACCAGACTTGGCTCCTTCCGATTACCACTTGTTTGCATTGATGGATCACGCAGTTGCTGAGCAGCGCTTTGGTTCGTACGAAGATGTGAAAAAATGTCTCGATGAATGGTTCGCAGCAAAAGGGAAGATTTCTACTGGCGTGGTATTCACAAATTGCCCGAAAGATGGGAAAAATGTATAACAAGCGATGGAGCATACTTTGAATAAAGCAGTTTTTATCATTCTTCCGAATTTAACATGTTTTTTTAGGAAAAAAATCCGCATTTCATACTTGTACACCTAGTATTCTATTGGATTCAAAAACTTGAAATTTCGGTTCAAATACTTTATTACATGTGTGTTTAAGCCCATTTTAATCTGTGCTATTGCCTCTACACTAAGTCAGGTTTTAATTGAATATGAACAGATGGCGTTATCACTGCAGATTTCATCATACCAAGTATCTATACGCGAAAACCGCACGCACTTTCTTGTGGCATATTTTCACCATTTTACACCTTACCGGTGAATATCAAATTTGAATATGTAAACAAAACTTTAAATACCACTTACCTTACTTTACTTTAAAACACTTATAGCGGCCGAAGCACGAAAATATCCCTTTAGTTACCTGGTACCTTGTCATTATTAAGAAATGAAAAATCAAAATGATTCGAAAGAAAAATGAAAGAGGTTGGAATGGTCATCCAAAGATCGATCATAGACTGTAAAGTAGATTGACTTTTCCATGTAATAGAAATAACAAACACGCTACTACCTTCTATCAGCTAATAATTGACGAGTCGATCAGTTTTTTAAATGACATTTTAATTGATGTATTAACAACTATTCCGTAAATTTATAGATCGAAAAACCACCCAACACAACAATCTTTGCATCTTACGACTAAAAGTAGTCTATACATACTTTACGATGAATGTTTTACTTTTTCGATAAAATATATATAAATAACGTCCGAAAACTGTTTAACTAAGGTATTTTTCATGAAATTGAATGGTACAACTTGAACACTCTCTCTTTGGCCATGTATTCTTCGGCATTCTTAATCCATGGGTAAACTAGTTTATTATTATTAGTTCTTTCAGGTCTAGAAATTTTCTCAATCACCCTTAAGTATTTCAATTTATCAACCTGCTCCAATGTCATATTCACGTAGATAAAACCTCAAAGTTCGCGTCGGTGTTTGTTTCTAGGTATTCCGTTTTCTTTTCACTAATTTATTGACCCCATTTGGACTATTTGGATTCTAAAATCTACTTTAAAAGATCTCACAATTTTCAATGATTTTGAAAAAAGTACTTTAACAATAATGAACCCACAGGCTCCAAAATTATATTCCCTAATTAAATTACATAAAAAGGATTTCCCTAGTAGACCAGTTGTATCGTTTATTACGGCACCATCAATCAAATTATTACAAAAACTCATCCCTTTACTACGACAACATTGCAAATTTAAACTGAAATATAGTATATCCAACACCTATGAACTAATTGATAAAATTAAAAACATTAACTTACCGGAAAATTCTAGAATTATCCCATTTGATGTACAAAACTTATTTCCTAGTATCCCACCATATGAAGTCATAGAATTAGTAGATAAGCTCTTAATCAAGAATAAAGTAAACGGAATTATTAAACGGGATATTTTAGATTTACTTACGACGTGCTTGGATCAAAACCATTTTGAATTCAACGATAACTTTTATACATCTAAAGGTCTAATAATGGGTAATCCTTTAAGCCCTTTACTAGCGGAAATTTTCATGGATCATTTAGAACTAAAAATTCATCAAAACGCGGTAAGCAAAAATATGGTTTACTGGTATAGATATGTTAACGATATCATTTCCCGATTCACGGGAACAGATAGACAACTAACAATCCTGCTTAACTTCCTAAATAATTTGCATCCTAATATGGAATTCACCTTAGAATTAGAAACCAATAACTATAAATTTCTTAGACATATCTATATCAAAAACACGATTTCTCGATTTTTCACAAACCTTCACACACTGACACGGTAATACACAATAATTCATCCCACCCTTATACTCACAAAATGGCAACTTTTAACTCTTTCATACATAGATTGTTACATATCCCTATGACTAAAACTAATTTTAATACAAAATTCAACATAATCAAACAAATAGCAATTAATGATGGATATGTCCCCAACATTATAGATAATATCTTGAATAAAAAATCCTTTAAACAAGCAATCTTTCTAATTTATCCCACAATTAATGACAAAAATTTTTCTTTCTTATTTACTTCTGAAGAAGCCATTGTATGGTGAAACAATTGTCAAGTTACTTTAAATATATTGGAAATTAAAACATAGTGTTGTTTTTATATAATTTTATTATGAATTTCCAACAAGTATCGGCTAACACAATCAAAGACTAAAATTATATTTATTCCGGCTAAGTCTTAAAAATATTACGTCTTACTGTCCGCATCAAAAATCTAAACATTATGAGATATGACAGATGTATCAATAAATTTTTACTGAAAATAGAAGTGTAAGGAAGATATAAAGGGGAAATATCCTAATAGAAGTAAGATTTGTCAGACGGAATAATAGCATATTAAGATTTTACTGGTTTGAACTTAAGAATCTAAAAATTTCGGTCAATTTGACTTTCTCTCACTAAAGAACAAATTACAACTCGATATTTTAAATGATGGTACTTTACGGAGGGATCTTAATCACAAAAAAGCTAAAACTTGGCAGTAATAAAAAGGAAACGTGCAGATTCCTTGACTTGAAGAACGTTGAGAAGAACGTATAATACGATATATACCAACTGTCTCCTTCACTCCTTTAACCCCTTATATATTTAATTATAGGTAAATTTATTTATTTTGTCGAGCAAAAACCAAGTAAAATTCTCATAATACTATTGAAACTAAACAACATTTAACGACCCCTACCCCTTCACCCTCATCCTGTGAAGTGATATCGCTCAAAGACTTTAGGTTCCTTTCTTACTTCAAATATTGTATGTGTACCAAATTAGAAATCGATATGTTATTTCGTCCAAGTATTATTGTGCCAACAGACTGATAGACATATAGGCTACCGGAAAGGGGAAATTGTTTTTCCTAATTTGAGGATTCTAATACGTGATGGAATGCAAAAATCTCGGAGGGTGATTTTTTCACGAATACTCCCCCCCTCCCCCCCGTTAGCGGGGGGGAGGGAGGTAAAAAAGGCACATCATTGGAATAATTATTAATTTTTGTAATCCAAGAGTTATAACATTGTACATTTTTTAGTTTGATGACCTTTATGAAATTCACACTGGCCATCACATATTTAAGGAATCAGATGACAGTGATTCTAGTGACGACTCGAGCTCTCTCGACGAAACTATTATACCACCACTTTATACTCATGATGAGATAAGTCAAAATCTGGTTACTGTGGGGACAGAAGAAAATCAGAATGGGCTTATTAACCGAGAAGAAGATCATACAGGTATGTTTGAATTGAGGGATGGACTTATTTTATCGATTACTACTTTTAATATCCATTTAGCTAAAGATACAGTGGCATAACGGTTCGAAAGATTTTAAACCTAAGTTGATTGCTTCTTCAAGAAAAGCATAAAATAGTTAAGTAAGTAAGCAAGTAAGTATATTTTTATATTTTGCATCCCACATAAAATAGATTAAGAGCTGGTGACCTCGAGACCTACGATATTTCAGCAAACTTGATATTTATTTGAGATATTTTATAAGATGTAATGTGCATGGAATGGGAGTATTGATCTCCTTTTCCGGTTCCTTTGACTCCGCTCAAATGTGAAAAGTGACACAAATAAATACTTTTTATGTTATAGCAGCAAGTCTGGATCTATAATATTATGAAGTTTGATAATATTATATTAGAAAAATACAATTACCAGACGTTTAAGGCAGTTCTATGTTTCTGACAGATAGTTTTAAAATTGTGAAAAAAAAAATTACGTTATAATAGTAAAACCGATATTTAAATATTCTTTAGAGATTATATTTCCGTGTTGTTATTTAAAAAGCCAGAGAGATAACGTAGTTCTAGCATTGGACCAGACGATGGATAAAGTATTATATAAGTGCGAGCGACATAGCATTATATGTAACTGTGAGTGTGAGAGACAGCGTTAATTAGGATTAGCATTAACGCGGCTAAAGGGATACAACGGTACTCACAAATTATTATTTATTTCTTGAAATTATTATTATCGTTAAATATTTATTATAATTAATATACAAAAATATCCTTATTGTTATTGATGATTTTGCGTCACTGTCATAACTGTTTTCTTCATTATCTTAAGCTTCCTCACTGCTCGAATCGTTACATTGGATACATTATCCTCGCTGCTGCTCTTGATTGACTATGTACTCGACGTGCGTTTCGCTAACCATGCTAGCTTCATCAGGAGCGATGATTGACTATGTCATGTTGACATAGCTAACATGGTTAGCGAAACGCGCGTCGAGCGCAAAAATAAAGTATTTGGTGTAATGGTGATATATGCTGAGTAGTAATATTTTTTAGAGAAAGATATAACGCATATATGTAGTGGACTCAAGTTATGGCTAATAAACTCTCTCTTGCACTCACAGTACTACGAAATGCTGTCTCGGTTCCACTTGTCCCAAAACTTATCCATCATCTGGTTCATTCTTAGAACAGTGTTATGTGTCACACGAAAATATAATCTCTAAAAGCATTATCATAGGAAAAAACTTATCAAAGTTAAAGGGTTCATTATATTTTTATAGTTAAATACATTGCATATTCTTCGACTATTCTCGCTGATTTTATATATACTGTGTTTATTACCTCTAATTTTAATAACAAAGAAATTGGCCATCTTTGCGATAGAGCACACATTGGTTATAAGAAAATACTTTTCAAGTTTTCACCTAGATTTATAAACTTGAAGATCGCCTCGAGACCAGATCACATCGTCAGAAACCAGATTGACTGTATTTTGCTCAATAATAGATACAGAAACACCTACTAGTTGGAACAATCAGCCTCAAACTTAAGAAAGTAAAAGTAAGGAAGCTGATGAAATTTGATCTGAGACAACTGCAAGATGACTATATAAAGCAAAGGGCACAGAAGCGGAGATGAAACTACAGGAAGTTAGTCAGGAAATTCTTGATAAATACCTACGCCCAAAGATAGAAATGAAAAAGAACTGGATGATATCTTGTATACTTAAGATGATGAAAGACAGAAGCAAGGTCAAAGGCAAAGATAACATAAGATACAAACAAATAGATAACGAAATAAAGAGATCAGTTAAGGAAGCTAAAAACAAATGTTTCGAAACACACATTGGTTTAACTTTTATAAAGAGTTAGAGAAACATCAGGGTTATGGAACCCTAGGCAGGGAGGCTATTTAACAGATGACCAAGGTAACATATAGGTAGACATGGAACAAGTAAAGGATCAATAGAAAAAAATATGTAGAGCAGAGGTTCAAAGACAACAAAAGCTAGTTTCTATTCAGTAATGAACAGTGGACCCCCGTTTATGTTAGAAGAGATGAAAAATGGAAAAGCAGTAGGGCAGAACTTATAAAACTCATGGGCGATAATTAAATAACTGGCTAACAAGAATTTTTGACGGGTCAAATGCCATCAAATTGGCCCAAATCTATGTTTATAACTTTGCCTAAAAAATCTAATGGGAAAAAGTGACCAGAATAATAATCCTCATGAGTTATGTCGTGATGTCAACCAA
Organism: Pachyrhynchus sulphureomaculatus; assembly: GCA_019049505.1. Classification (NCBI taxonomy): domain Eukaryota; kingdom Metazoa; phylum Arthropoda; class Insecta; order Coleoptera; family Curculionidae; genus Pachyrhynchus; species Pachyrhynchus sulphureomaculatus. Next base: position 187,399,814 of record CM032446.1, read on the forward strand.
CCAAATGTGTGCCTTTGTTCAATTGACTTTGAAAAAGCCTTTGACAAGGTACGCCACGAAAAACTTTAGAAATTTTAAAAACGACCGGTATAGACTACAAAGACATTCGTATCATCGTCAGTTTTTACTGGCTACAGACAGCTGAAATACTTTTGGAGCATTGGATGAAATTAAAATCGAGCAGGGAGTGCGTCAGGGTAGTATTCTATCGCCCTTGTTCAACCTTTATTCGGAGGTAATATTCAATGAAGCACTTACTGGTACCACTGAAGGAATCAGCATCAACGGCATTAACATAAAAAACATCAGATACGCCGATAATACATTAATTATCAGTAATAACGGAAAAGATCTACAAAAACTTATGGATAAAATAACTGACACTTGTACACAGTTTGGTTTAAGACTCGATGCAAATAAAACAAAGTATATGATTACAAGTAAACAAGAGCACAGTTCAATTGCGTCGCGATGTTACGTTGTGCACGTGAAACGTGATGGGACTCCTGCAGACAGGGAAATTCATATTCTGGAAAACGAGCTTGAACGTGAGAACATACAAATATGTGGAGTTTCTGACACCCATTGGAAAGACACTGGACAACTTCAAACGGAAAGAAATACCATCTATATATCAAGTGGAACTACAGGCAGAAATGGCGTAGCCATAGTTGTTAATAACAACGTTGCTAAATGTATCAAGGAGTATCTATCTGTCAATGATCGCCTGATTAAAATAATCATTACGACAAAACCAGTAAACCTGCATATCATACAAGTGTACATGCAAACATCACTCTCTGATGAAATTGAAGAAGTCTACAATAAGATTGAGGAAACTTGTACAAAAATCCCATCAAAAGAGATCATAATAGTGATTAAATAATTTAAATTAATGCTAAAATTGGCTGTACAAATGACAGTGACCAGATTCGGAATATCATTGGAAAATATGGGCTTGGTGTTAGAAACGAACGCGGAGATCGTCTACTTCAGTTTGCTATTAGTAATGGCTTCACTGTCACTAATACCGGCTAGTATGGAAGGACCAGGTCACTGCTTCCGCCAAGAAAGCCAACCAACTCCTAGGCAAGCTCTACCCCCTACTCAAGTCCAGGAAATTGTCAACACGAAACAAGTTGACAATCTACAAGATGATCATCAGAGCAGGGATGACCTACTCTAGCAGATCCACCCTCCAGACCATCCAGAACAAGGCCCTCCGAACCATTGCCAACGCCCCGTGGTTTGTCAGAAATACCCAACTCCATAGGGACCTCCAAATGCCAACCATCCGGGAATTCATCAGCAGCACCCAGCAGAGATTCTTGGACAAAGCCACCCGTCATGTCAACCCCACAATCAGGACCACTTACCCCCCCCCCCCCCCCCACCCCACGCCCCTGCCCGCCGACGTCTAATAAGACCCAGCGACCCGATGACCCAGGATTAGCTTAATATTAAGTACTATAAGCTCATGTTAATGAAATATCTTAAGTTGAAATATCTTAAGTATATGTTTAAGTTCTGTTTTAAAGTATATTCATGAAATATCTTAAGTTGAAATATCTTAAGTTTGTCAATACCTAGGCTAAGTATTTAGGTCCATACGATGTCAATATCTTAAGATCCAAAATGTATACACGCTTATTCTATCAATGTATATTAGTTATAGTCTAGTTACTAGCTAATTTTGTCAATAAATGAAATGTGAAAATGTCACTAATACCACCTTCAAACATCATCCAAGATGACTTTCCACCTGGGTGTCACCGGACGAGCACTACAAAAATCAGATTTATTATACCCTGATCAGCTCTAGATGGAGGTCATCTATATTGAATGTAAGATCCCGCCGAGGCGCGGTATGTGGTTCAAATCACAAGTTATTAAAGGCTCATATGAGAATAAAACTAGCCACCCCTAAAAAAACAACAACAAACAGGAGAATTACAGTGTCAGATAGTACTCTTTTTCCAAACAATAATCAACTCTAACATTCCGGAAGTCACAGAAGCTATAGACAAAACGTGGACAGATAGTAAGAAGTGGATAACAAATGCTGCTACACAATGCTCGGCAAAAATACAAAAATACCCTCAAAAACACTGAATAACCGACGATACCCTGAAACTTATAGAAATAAGAAGAAATTTGATTTTAATAAACAACACGTCGGATCGTCAAGACAGAATCAGATCAATCAATAAAGAAATGAAGGGGGCTTGTAAAAAGGACAAAAACGCATACTTGAATAATATATGTGAAGAGCTAGAACAACATGCTACGAACAATCGACCATAAGAACTTTATGAAAAGGTAAAGTACCTATCGAAAGAATTCAAACCTACAACGCAAATAATCAGAGATAAGGAAGGTAGAACAGTCACCGACATGCCTGGAATCAATGACGTTTGGAAGGATTACTGTAAAGAACTTTTTGTGGCTCAATTAGTAGGTGACTGCAGTGTCGACAAAGAAGCCGCAGAAGAACAAGAGTCATGTATCCTTAAGTCTGAAGTCAGGAAGGCTATTCAAAGGTTAAAGAATAGAAAAGCAGCAGGTACTGACGAGATCACTGCTTAAATAATAAAGGTGATGGGAGAAATCGCCGTGACTAAGCTACATCAACTGTGTAATGAGGTATGGAAGACTGGAAGATGACCGAAAGACTGGTGCGAAGTTGCATTTATACCCTTGCATAAGAAAGGATCTCCTTTGGATTGCAGCAACTATAGAACAATCGCTCTAGTGTCACACGCTGCTAAGGTGTTTCTCTGGATCCTAAATGAAAGACAAAAAACTTTTCTGCTGGCGCAAATATCTACCGAACAAACAGGCTTCATTCCAGAGAGAACAAATTCTCAATGTACAGATAATAGAAAAAGTCAGGGAATTCCAAATAACAACCTATATTTGTTTTATAGACTACTCTAAGGCTTTCGACTGCATACAATGGACCAAACTCTGGTCGATTCTAATCAGCATGGGAACACCTATACATCTTGTAAACTTTATCCGATCCTTGTATGAGAACACAAATGGCAGAATTAAAGTGAATAATTCTTTTTCCGATCTGTATTCTGTCACCTTTACTTTTTAACATATATAGTGAACATATAATGAGTTCTGTTTTGTATGGTTGGAGTGGTGGGTGACAGTCGGTGGAAAAAAGCTAAGTAAGTTCAGCTTATGCGTATGATACTGTTATACTTGCAACTTCAATACGAGACCTAGAATCAATTATGGAGCGCCTGGAAATCACTAGCAAAAACTGTGGATTGATAATTAATAGAGCGAAGACCAAAGTAATGATTGTTAGTCATAATGAAGATCTGTCACGTATAAATAAAATTGCTGGTTTCACTGTTGTAGACCATTTCAACTATTTGGGATGCCTCATAACTAACAATGGTGGTTGTGAAGCGGAAGTAAGAAGACGTTTGGCAATGGCTAGAAATTCGACTATTAAACTCACTAATGTCTGGAAATATCCAGCTGTCACAAAAAATACAAAGTTAAGATTGCTATCCAGCCTTATATTCCCCATAGCAACTTACGCATCGGAAACATGGACCATTAAACAAGCTAACAAAAGACAAATCGATGTGTTTGAGATGTGGGCACATCGAAGAATCCTCAGAGTATCATATACCGAACATTGTACTAATGTATTGATTCTTGAAGAGCTTGGTATAAAAGACCGACTTTCAAATAGAATTAATAGACATTACCTGAAATATTTTGGTCACATTATGAAGAAAGTAGATGTAGTAACGAGGAAGGTAGAAGGTAAAAGATCAAGGGGACGGTCTCCGACAAGATGGTTCGCCCAAGTAAGATCTCTCCTTGGGATGGGTATGCACGAGTCAAGTCGCGCAGGATCGAGATGACTGGAGATTGACTATTGAGGCAGCAACTGCATAGTGTCACCGATACTTCTATTGGGGTGAAAGGATTGAGAGAGAGAGAGAAAGAACTAATATTGAAGATGGTGGTATTACAGTCTGCTATGTCTTTCCGGTTCTCTTGTACGGCATGGAAGTGTGGACGTTAACTGAAGCAATGCTTAAACGTCTGGAGACATTCGAGACAACTGCTGAAAATCAGTTGGATAGACCCAATTAGTAACAACAGCGTTCTCACTCGAATGGAGAAGCAAATCGAGGTGGTCACGACCATTAAGTGACGCAAATTAGAATATTTTGGTCACATTATGAGACATCCAGAAAAATACGAAATTTTTTCATAGGTTTATAGAGCAAAAGATTCCAGTCAGACGTGGTCCAGGGAGAAGGAGAACATCGTGGTTGAAAAATTTGCGGTAGTGGTACGGAAAGTCTGCGGTTCAACTCTGCGGCGAACGGCTGTAAATAAAACGATCATCAACATGGTAGCCAACGATCGTTGAACGGTCATGGTACCCGAAGAAGCAGAAGAGTTATGTTTTAAAATCTTTTTAAAAATAATACACTAAAAAATTTACCCAAAATGCTAGAAACAAATAACTCAAATACAGTTTGGCTTTCATGATGCACTGGGTATAAAAGAAGTATTGTTTGGCATTCAGATTTTGATTTAACGTTGCACAGACGTCAACTGCAACATATACATATGTTTCGTCGACTATCAAACTGCTTTTGATAGAGTTAGGCACGATTTGATGTTAGTTTTAAGGAATGCTGGCCGGGATGATAAAGACCTTTGCATTATTCATAACCTATATTACAATTCGTCTGCAACCATAAAGGTAAATAATGAAATTATGGTAAGGTGCAACAGGGTTGTGTGTACTCTGCTCTTTAATGCCTACGAGGGCCGCCTTTTAAGTTTTCACAAACAATCACTAGATGGCGCTATTGAGATGTGACATTACCATTACTGTAAATTTAGACATTCGTCATTGTTAAAACAGTGGCAGCTCAGAAATTGGCCGAGTAGTTTGTTTACAGTGAGCGTTTAAAAAAAAAACAGTTTTGTGAACAAACGGAAATTTCACGTGAAAGTTTTCGTTGGATGATTTTTTACGATTTTAGTAAAGGCCTACTCAACAGCAATGCCTCGAATCGCTTCGATCAACTTTTGATAATGAATCACCATCAGAAAAGACTGTTTTGGTTTGCAGAATTTTGTCATGGTCGTGCTTCCGTCAGCGATGAATTGTGTGATGCTGTGCGCAACATGATTGAAAAGGATCGGCATGTGACTGTGAGAATATTCTAGAATTTTTTTAAAATTTTTTGATCAGTACTTTTTGAGAAAAGGTGGGGAGACAGTGATTTTTCTCACTTTTTTAAAAATAACACAAAGAGAATTATGCACAAGTATTACAATATATATATTTTTGAACTAGTCTTTTTACAAGCTTTCATTTGACACCCCACTCGATGACCTGGTAAAAAAAAATTTCACTTCCGATTTCACCCCCCAAAACTAACCCCTTAAGTCAGAATTTAACTTTCAAAACTACACGGCTCTGATGAGGCAATCAATTCTTATTTTAGTGCCAAATTTCAACTTTCTATGTCAAATAATTCCGGAGAAAATCGGGTGTGACAGACAGACGGACACCGAAGTGATTTTATAAGTGTTCCGTACGGAACACTAATAAATTTTGTTTTTTTTCTTAATACACTTCTAATTCAAATTGACAAAGGCATATTTGGAATAACAGTTGTGCCAAAACTTTTCGAAGAGCAAGCCTGTCTGGCTAAATAATGTAGATCTTACCTTTCAGTTTTTGATTTACGACGTTTCATGTTACCTACATAACACAACATTAGACCTAGGTTAGTAAATATCTAGTAAAAATAAAATTAAACTAAATTTTTCTGACATTTTACCATAGAAAGTAGTGATGTTATAACAATTACTTCTTAAATTTTATTCTTCTTCCATCCATTTGCAATTCTTAATCTTCTTTTTAAAAAAAAAAAAATTACGACTAATTTTATTTTAGAAAAAAATAAATGGGTTCTCTATATATGCAAAATTCAACATTTAAGTGTACTTGTGCATATATTTATTTTTGAACTAATAATCCAGTATTCGTTCAGTTTTATTTTGCACGTAGATACCTACATCATCTGGCCAGGTTTTCCGCTATATATTTGAATGAAATTGGTTCAGTAACATCGGAAATATCACAGTGGATTTATACTATGACAGTAGTGACAACTATTTAACTAATAGGTAACAGAAATTATGGCACTTTTTCATGGCCTTTAATATTTCAACGATGCAACTCAGGTAGCCGAAACGATTATAGTAGTGGGCACATGCTAGTGTGTTAATAAAAATTGCTATTATTTATAAAACAGTAGATGAAACCTGACGTAGCCAAGCGGGGGCAAGATGTCCTATGTCGTCTCCCCGACAGATCTAGAAAATAGAACATTTAGAAAGGGTTTTTTTTTGGAGATTGTTTTCTGTAAAAAATGTTACCCTCTCTTCCCGTCATCAATTTTTAAAGGTAGTGTAAGTTTTTAAAGTTTCACTGTAAAAAAAGATTCTTTTTGTGAAAAATCTGCACTCCCTCCTCCCCGGTCATCGATTTTTAATTTTTTGTGTTGAAAGCTTTTAGAATTATCGTTTGACTCGCCTCTATAAGGAGCTTCACCTTTAGTGTTCTCTTTTAATTTTTGAAAGACTCACTTTGTAGTCATATGTCTCCCCGTGCTTTGAACCTACCAACGTCACTAGGTAAGCCTAATGTGGAAATCTAAAGGAATGATTTGATATGAAACCCTTAGCAGATGGAACTGTATATTATACCATGAAGCCTTATCTTATTTAGCTCGTAAGAAGACATATGATTCTTAAAGAAAATCTAAGTTTAAAGTTAAAAAATCATTTTCTGAAAATTTTAACATTTCTGAGGAACCCACAACAAGCGGAAAAAAATTATGTAGTAACATAATACCATTAACGTATGAAACTACATTATGTTGCAAAATTTAATTTCCTTATCGTGTAGAAGGAATTTTTGTGTGCGTAAAGTAAAAAAATTGAATCCGAACAACGAGACCTTTAAAAAGTAACAAAATATATATGACAAAGACGTTTCCTTTTAATAGGAACTTTCAGATGACAAAAGAAAAGTTAAAATCAAACTATTATACTCTAAATAACTAGTTGCTAAATTCTTTAGTTTCTGATATTACTGACAACTGAATAGTGGCAGCCATATTTAATAACCGCCATATTGATTTCTTAAATATCTGGCTCTCCCTCGAAATAGGGCTGTCTCTATTATTCCACGAGACGACATAACTACACTGGTGAGCAAAAAAATCGACTCAAACTTGGTTCCATTTAACACGGATCCTAGATTTCCTGTTCATATATTTTTACGGATTTTAGTATCATTTAAAAGCCCATTCTATTCTCTTTCTAATTCCATGCATACCTCATGCCTTTTACTGATTAAAATGATTGAAAGGGGAACCAAGGAGAACAAGGATTGAAAATAGGGGTAAGAGAAAGGAAAAATTAAATAAATTTTATTATTTATTCCCCCTTAGCCCGTATTACTGCTTCCAGCGGATTTTTAAGGAGCGAGTGAGCTTTTTCACCACTGTCTTTGGGATTCTTCTCCATTCTTCCGCCATCGCAACTTATAACTCCCTGAGCGATGCAGAGGCTGGATTTCTGGCTCGAACCCCTATTTTGAGCTTATCCCACATTTGCTCGATTAGATTGACGTCAGGACTCCGCACAGGCCAGTCTAATGTGGATATTCCCACTTCCGCCAGGTGTTGCCGCACTGATGCAGAATCATGTGACCTCACATTGTCGTACATTAGCACGAAGTTATCGCCAACAAACTCAGCATAAGGAACGATATGTTCCTACAGGATCTCCACGACGTACTGGTGAGGAGTTAATCCACCGCTACGAGGCTCATCATTCACGAAAATCAAATCGGTTTTCGCATCCATGGAGATGCCTCCCCACACCATGACAGAACATACTCCGTAGGCGATCGTTTCAGTAATATATTACCATGTAGGTACATTCGGGACTCGTCCGAAAATAAAATGGAGCGTCATTGCTCTAAGATCCAGTCGACATGTTCTCGGGCAAATCTGAATCGCGCTTGTCGATGGGTTGCTGTCAATTTGTGTCCGTTAGCTGGTCTCTCCGGGGTTAGGTTAGCTTCTTTAAGTCTTCTTCTCACTGTCCAATGACCGACAGCCCGACCACGAACTTGTCGGAGCTCCTGCTGGACCTTAACGCCGGTCAAGTAACGATTTCTAGAGTTGTATTGACAATGAAGCGGTCGTCTCGCTCCAAGGTACACCTTCTTCTTCCTGATCCTGGTCTCCGTACAAGGGCGCCCGTCTCTTGGTAACGTCTATAGACTCTGGAGACAGCTGTCTGACTCAGATGCAGTTGCGCAGCGACTACACGTTGGCTATGCCTTTCTTGTAATAGGCAATGACTTGTGCAGTTTCTTCCAAGTTCCAAGAAAGGAATGATAGGAAAATGCAGTTGCATGTGTTTTCATAGAGATAAATAACGCACAACGATTACGTTGCTGAGCGGGCAAAAACGGTTCTATTGAGTAAAACCGTTTTAATCAGTAAAACTTATTGGAAATCCAAATGTTTTTGGTAGTATTGGTAAGAGTAGAAAATCAGCATTCTAATGATGCCAAAATAATACTACTATTTGAAAACTAAATTCAAGGATCGGTGTTAAATAAAGCAAAGTCGTCGAGTCGATTGAGTCGGATTAGTTAATTTCAGTCAAATGATATCACAATATCATTTAATTTGCTGTTGTAAAACATATTATTATTATTATTATTCTTAATTTATGTTTCCAACATTGTAGAGAACACTGAACATACTACTAATAACAGTAAGTCAGAAGCAGCCGCCAGAGAATTGTTATCCTACATAACAACAAATTATTGTTTTCTTTGTAATAGACAAGGTGTTTCTGGACATTATAGAACTGAAAAACATTATAAGAAAGTAAAAATATGGCTGCAAACAAAAATAGGAAGTATTTTGGTAAGTTAAAGTAGAAACATATTTTCAGACATATACTTAAGATTAGTTTGAATATATGCAAGTTGCACACCTTTCTTTATTCAGTCTTTCAATCTGAACTAAGCTCGCTCAGCCCAAAGTAAAGACGTGAACATTGAAGAAATAAGAAATATGATGTTTTAATATTTTTTTTTTAGAATGAAATCAACACAAGTTATCTCTTTTGTGCAATTTGTAATTTACCCCTTACTGGAAATTGTTTGGCTGAAAATCATTATGAGTCAGAAGATCATAAAACGTAAGTAAAAACTTATATTGTTACTTGTATTCTTCTGCTGTGTACTGGAGTAAGTGTCTGCATACTACCTACATGGGATAAAGAAACCCGACACTTTTGAAGAAAAAAACATGTTTTTACAGAAATCTATTTTAGTCTTCAACATAGGGATACACTTATTCCAGTGATCTTCCAACATTTGGATACGTTTCATATACTACAATTTGTCGAGTTCTATAAAATAAGCCTCAGTTTTTCATTCGACTTCTTCATTTCAGCCAAATATCTTTCCCTGAAGCCACCTTTTTAAATTTGGAAAGAGATAATAATCGCTGGGGGCGAGATCTGGGAAATACGGTCGATGAGGAAGCAATTCATAGCTCAATTTCACCATCGCTTTTATGACATTATCTTGGTGAAAAACACTTTTTTTCTTCGCTAAATGTTTTCTTAATTTCACCATTCAAACGGTACAATTGGTGATTGTTCGCTCCTTCTCAAGATAGTCGATCAGTATTATTCCATGCACATCACAAAAAATACTTGTCAAAACCTTTCCAGCTGATGTTCGTGTTTTTGGACGCCTCGGTCGGCTTTCATGCAGTTTCAACCCTCTGCAGACTGACTGTGGGACTAAGGCATGTAGTGGTGAGTCTATGTTTCATCCATTGTTATGAATGGACGCAAAAACTTCTTTAGATTACGCCAAAACTAAAAATCATATGGGGTTTTTGTTTGTGCTGTTATCTCTCGGAAAGTCTCGAAACTTTTTGCCCCATGTAGTGGTATTTGTAGAGTATGTAGTCCTCTATTTTTATAAATGCCTATTTTTACCTTGGAAAAATATCCAAATACTGTTTTTGCAGAAAAATTTTAATCTACGAAAAGTTTGTCGATTATACTTTTATTTTATTTCTGAATGAGTTTATCATAATATTCGTACGTTTAAGAAAATGGAAAAGTTAAATTTTATGGTTGCTCAGAAATTACTCATTGTTACATTTGAAATAATAAATTGACCCTATACCTGATAAGCCATTTTAATATCAGTGTAACGTACTATGTCTAAATTTACCCTATGCTACTAAACAATTCATAAAGATAAGGGTTTATTAATAGTACGAGATTCATTGAAACAATAAACTAAAGAACTATATACTAATCTAATATATACATTTTTATTTTTGCATATTTTTTAGCAAAGTTAAAAATTTTTGCCTACTTTGTTTGCGACCAGTGTCAGAAAATGTCATGCACAAGCATGTGAGGTCTCCCCGCCATAAAAAAAGCGTGTCTAAAACTAGAAGTCTTTTTCAAGAAAATAATTTGTACTTCAAACCAAAGAAAGAAAAAAATGTCAGTATAATTCCCCAGATAACTAAAATATCCGAAGGTATTAATGGCGATGAGCAGCAAAATAATAATTTAACGTCTAAGCGTGAAATTGATATAGATAACCAACAGTTTTTACATCAAATTTGGGAAGCAAATGTTACAAACACTACAAGCGCTCAAGAGAATAATTTTGAACTAATAACTACAAATGGTATGTAAAGTATCTGGTTAAAACAAAATACTTTAAAAAAACATATATATAAAGAAGAAAAAATTATAATTTCTTGGTATATATATATATATATATATATATATATATATATATATATATATATATATATATATATATATATATGTATATGTATATACATATATATATATATATATATATATATATATATATATATATATATATAAATATATATATATATATAAATATATATATATATAAATATATATATATATATATATATATATATATATATATATATATATATATATATACATACATACATATATATATATATATATATATATATATATATATATATATATATATATATATATATATATATATATATATATATATATATATATATATATATATATATATATATATATATATATATATATATATATATATATATATATATATATATATATATATATATATATATATATATATATATATATATATATATATATATATATATATACATATATACATATATACATATATACATATATACATATACATATATATATATATATATATATATATATATATATATATATATATATATATATATATATATATATATATATATATATAAAAAATTTACTAATTCAGTCGACGCAAAAAAAACTTTTGTATACCTATTTAATTGTGTTAATTTGTAGAATTTTAATTTAATTCTGTAATTTATCTTGCTACATCCAAATCAGCTTGCTGATTTAAATTCAGAATGCCTGTAATCCCGGCTTGCTCGTTTCAATACGGGTAGCGTTAGTTTGTCATCACAGTCATAGAAAATTCTCATGATATATATTTTTATTTTATACGTGAAAATTTAACCAAATATAGTACTGAAAAAAAATCGGCCAAGTGCAAGTTGGACTTGGGCTATTAGTGTTCCGTACGTTGATTGCTTTTAAAACAAAAAATTTTATTACGGAGGTATAGAATGATTAGTGACTTCACGAAACACACCCCAAATGAGTTTTCAACAAAGTTTGTTTCCGATCTTTATTGAAAACTGATTACCTCGAAACTTTTATATATATATATATATATATATATATATATATATATATATATATATATATATATATATATATATATATATATATACCCGATAAATTATTAAAGGTAATGCTCTCGTGATAATTTTCATTCAATCTTTACCCTGTGGAGAATATTGTAGAATTTTTTCCAAAATTTTTTAAAAATAATACAAAGAGTGTGCACAACTATTACATTATATATATTTTTGAACTCGTATTTTCACAAACTTTCGTTTGACATCCCACTTGATGACCTGTTGATTTTGTTACTTCTAATTTCACCCCCCAAAACTAACCCTTTAAGTCAAAATTTAACTTCCAAGACTACACGGTCCTGATGGGGCCATCAATTCCTATATTAGTGCCAAATTTGAACTTTCTATGTGGAATAGTTTCAGAGAAAATCGGGTGTGACAGAAGGAGAGACAGAAGGACAGACACCGAATTGATCTTATAAGTGTTCCGTATGGAATACTAAAAATTACAACTATGTATTATTATCTTTTTCAATTTTACCGTTTATTCCGGTGGAGAAACAAACAAAACACTTGGATACCTATTTTACAATTATTGTAGAATAACAGCAACACTCAAACATATGTAGAATTATGTAGAGTCCACTAGTATTTTATGACCATTTAATCACACATTGTCGACGTTCATTCCCCATTCACTTCCATATTTATTGACAATTATCAACTCATCGGTCACTGAAATTGCCTGTACAATGTACACATGAAGCAGGCTTACTAAAATTTATATTTTTGATAAAAATATAATATATTATAGGAAAAAATATTTCTACATGATCTTTAGAACTCTTTAAAATACTGTATTATTTTATTTTCACTCATTCATATACTCTTTAATCAATTATTTCACATTGTATTGTTTGTAATCGGTCCAAATTACAAATGGTTAAATTAGATCAATTATTTTCAGTTTTTAAACCACCAAGTCTTGATTCAAATCAGTCAAAATAGAAACTGGTTAAATTTTAGTCCGCGATATTAAATCTTCCATTTTGCATTTACAAGAAGTGACTATAAACTCGTAATCTAGGTGCCTGAAAAAACTCTATTGCGAATTTTACTCTAAATTGGTCGATACCGAAAATAGATTAGTTTTTAATTTACTATTTTTGTTACGCTATTTTGGATTTCATCGAGTCAAGTAAACAAAATTAATATGACATTGCTAAAGATATTTCCTCTACAAAACCAGAAGAGAATCATTTAAATGAGACAGAGTAATTGAGGTTCATACATAAACAAAACATACTCATACGTAACAAATTGAGATCCTCCTTTTGAAGGATAATGTACTTGTAATACTTCACAGAATTAATGGCCGAGGAGTACAGGGAACTTAGCTGCGTTACTTATCCGGGCTTATTGAATAAAATATAAAGACTCCATAAATTCAAATTGTATTTTAGCCGCCATTTTTGAAAATGATTGCCAAATTTCAGTTTTTTTACCAATTCCTTCGAAATGAGTACTTTAGTAGTTAAAAACAAAAGAGCTATAGTGAAAAAGCTAGGCAGTGAAGTATATTTTTAAAAGCTTGATGAAATTAATGAATTACTTTTAAAAAATGCAATTTTTAACACTAGCTTGTAGCGTGTGTGTAGGTTGTATTCAACTATTTATTAATATGCTTTGATACAACCCTAAGAAAAGCCATTTTCGAATTTTGTTATTTGAGATACTTCTAATTGCACAATAGCGTTACATTGTTAATTGTTAACATATTATTTTAATTATTATTTTTTATATATTGTAGAAAAAACGGTAGACTCTAGCAAAATTTCGAATCCACAAGGGATCACCAAAAAATTATCATTATATCTGACAAGAAAATACTGTTTTATTTGTAAAAAAAATGGTAGTGGTGGATCAGGTCATTACAAGTCCCCCGCACACCGCTGTACTGTGGTGGAATGGCTCCAACAGGAACTAGCCAGTGTATTAGTAAGTTAAACTGAAAACCGTTTTATAATCAACCACAAATGCCCAGTGTTTTACTTTGACTGTTTGAATGAGTAAGTGAAATAGGGTTTAAGTAATGTCTCAACAGGCCTTAGGTCCCTGTATTTTTTTGAAAAAATCATTTTTTAAAATTTGCTTAATCGATGCTTTAGCATCTCAGAAATATAATAGAAATCGTTTTATACTGAAAACAATTTTTTAAAAATATGTTTGAACACTCTGAATCAAGAAAGTAAAAACTTATGAAATGACGTAATTCGCGCGCTTCGGATTTTTCACTTTCATAGTAAAAATGAGGCATATATTTACGATGTGCTAAGCCACGTGTATAATGGTCTCAGTCGTGACGATTTTACTTGAACGATGTTTGGGCGGATACACGCAGAATAATAACGAATGTTTTGATTCGACCGTGTGGAATATTGCCCCAAAGAAGGTTTCGAGCAATAAAAACCAAGTGCAAGTCGGATATGCGCAATTAGTGTTCCGTACGTTGATTGCTTTTCGGGAATTACATACACCTGGAATTTTCAAAAATTTGTTTTTTTTACTGATTTTTATTCTCTATACTTATAAGAATTATTCAAAGAAAATTTCATTCCATTAGAAAGTTATACCATTAAATGTGACCTGGTGTCGGATTGGAACCGCTACCTGTCTCAATGTACTGCAATATTACTCAGTCAATTTTTAATATTCTTTAATTTTTTTCTTTTAAATCTTAATACAGTAGAACCCCGGTTATCCGAGGTAACGTGGAGGGGGCACCCTCCTCAGATAACTGAAAACTCGGATAATCCGGATTTTTTTTTATTCATTCAAAAAATAAACCCCAATACTTTAAACCGATGTATTAACGTTTTTAACATATTAATAGGTACATACATTATAAACCAGTGAAATAGGTATCTATGCGCTTCTGTTTCATATTGCATCTTCTTTTTCTCGCTGCAATGTTTCTCCATCTATTAAGAAGAAGCAAATCCGCTGGAGTTGCCTCTGGTTGTTGTTCGATATAACTCAAAACTTTTTCCAAAGAAGCAAAACCTTCTTCATGAGAGATCTTAGTGGGAGACTGTTCATCCACCGCCGCTTCATCATCATCATCGTCATCTGATTTTTCGGTTTCCTGAAAGGCATTCGCTATTTCTTCAATACTATCTACTGTAATCCATTCCACAACATCTTCTCTTGTCACATTCGCAACCTTTTAATTTTTGCATTAATTCAAATAAACTTTTTTCTTTTTCTTCTATCTCGCTGTCAAAATTTGAACAGGACATTTCTCCATGTCTTCTCAATTTCAAAGCTAATTCATTTAATGGAGTATCATCTTCACTGTCATTATAGTCCTCAAAATCAATAACTTTTGACCAAGATTTTTGAATAGTGGTAGTACGCACAGAATCCCAAGCTTGACTTACCCAGTAAATAACATTGTGTGTAACGTGTTCTCATCCCATTGATAATATCCTCCTTTTCTGTGTATTCTAACAGATGTTCAAGATATAAACGCCTATAATTTTTTTTAATGTTTTCGAGGATGCCTTGATCCATTGGTTGCATTATGCTGGTTGCATTTGGAGGAAAAAATTTTTCAATTTCGCCCACATGAAGTTCTTCTCCAGGGTGAGAGGAGGCATTATCCATTAATAAAATTGCTTTAATAGGAAGACGGTTTCTTTCTCAAAAATTTAGTCACAGATGGCACGAACTCTTCTTCAAACCAGTTAGTAAATAAGGTCGCATCCATCCATGCGACCTGACTTTTGTAATAGACTGGTAGGGCTTTGGGTGAGGTGTCTTTTAAAGCTCTGGGACGTGCAGACTTGCCAATTACCATCAGTGGGATTTTGTGCTTGCCAGATGCATTGGAACATACCATTATAGTTAATCTTTCCTTACTTCGTTTGTGTCCAGGAGCTGATTTTCCCTGTCGAGATGCCAATATTTTTGATGCAAGCATTTTATAATTCAGACCAGTTTCGTCACAGTTGTAAATTTGATCACATGTGTATCCACAATCTTCGATTTGCTTTTTAAAGGTCTGCTTAAACTTCTCAATTGATGACACATCAGCAGAAAGTTTTTCACCACATACAGTCAGTTGTACACCGTACCGTTTTTTCCAGCGGTCAAGCCATCCAGAACTGGCGGTAAACTGATCTATCTCTGAGAATTGCCTACTAATCATTATTACTTTCTGTTGTAAAATTGGACCTGACAGAGGCACACCTTTTGATCTCTGTTGGTTAAACCACATGAATAAAGCTTCGTTAACCTTTTCATAGTCGCCAGTTTTCATTGGTTTTCTTCCTGAGGACGAGGAGGCTTGATTTATACGGCGGTTTCTTTTCCAATCTCCAACTGTTACCTTACCTACTCCATAATCTCGTGCAACAATTTTAATTGTCTCTCCTGCTTCAGTTCTTCTGATGGCTTTTAATTTTTCTTCAATAGGAACGACAATTTTTTTACGCTTGTTTTGCTCCATCATAATACGACAAACAAAAATTCAAACAAAGCAGTTCGTATTAATTACACTTAACTACCAGAACTCCAACCAAATAAATTATGTGAGTATACTCGTACTTCTCCGCAGTAAACGCTATAACGCACTGCATTCACGCAAATTTACATGCTGAGAGTCCAAAAACATAAAAAGGGGAACCCCTCACACGGGCCAGGGGGATTCCTCGAAGGCTCCGACGATTTTAAATGGAAATATGTACATACATATTTTAGAAGCTCAGTTAATACGCAGCTTAGACGCGCGTACCTCGGATAATCAGGTTCTTAGATTGGCTCGGTTAATCCGGAGCTCGGATAATCGCGACTCGGTTAATCGGGTTTCTACTGTAATTGCCTTTCTACAAAATGTCGATAGATTTTTTAAATTTTTCTAATAGATAATTTTTTATAAATAATTATACATAAATTTTTTGGTCGAAATTATCCTGCAAACGAGGAGGCACCATAGTTTTCATCAGTTTAACATTTAAAATATATTTAAAAACATTTTTGTCTTATAATTTAAAGTGTAATGAAAATATATAATTACCATTCTTTTATATTATTCACTTAATAACCTTTAAAATATTTTGTTTAAATATACATACATACTTTTTGCAACACCCTGCTGTATGTAACCCCTTAAAATAAAAATTTTTCTTACGGAGGTATAAAATGATCGATGACTTGACAAATCATATCCTAAATGAGTTTTCAACAAAGTTTTTTTTCCATTCTTTACTAAAAACTGATGACCTTGAAATTTTTGTTTTTTTTTATATACCACATAAATTATTAAAGATAATGCACTCGTGATAATTTTCGTTCAATCTACACCCTGTGGAGAATATTCCAGAATTTTTTGAAAATTTTTTGATCAGTACTTTACGAGATAAGGGGGGACAGCGATTTTTCGCAATTTTTTAAAAATAATAAAAAGGAAAGTGTGCGCAAGTATTACATTATATATATTTTTGAACTCGGGTTTTTACATGCTTTCATTTGACACCCCACTCGATGACTGGTAATTTTATTTTTTCACTTGCGATTTTTGCCTCTCAAAACTAACCCTTTAAGTCAAAATTTAACCTTCAAAACTACACGGCTCTGATAAGGCCATCAATTCCTATATTAGTGCCAATTTTCAACTTTCTATGTCAAATAGTCTTGAAGAA
Source organism: Pachyrhynchus sulphureomaculatus (assembly GCA_019049505.1). Classification (NCBI taxonomy): domain Eukaryota; kingdom Metazoa; phylum Arthropoda; class Insecta; order Coleoptera; family Curculionidae; genus Pachyrhynchus; species Pachyrhynchus sulphureomaculatus. Next base: position 187,417,386 of record CM032446.1, read on the forward strand.
AATCGGGTGTGACAGACGGACAGACAGACATCGAAGTGATCTTTTAAGTGTTCAGTACGGAATACTAAAAAGTGCCTCACATTGCAACGGATGTGTCTGTATGCGTATTTAATGATGGCTTATCCAGTATTATGAAAATTATGGAGGCCTTATAGTTGCCGATAGGGCTGCATTATTACAATTTTTGCGTGGAAGCTGATGCGGCGAGGATTTGCCAAGCCGAGTTGTCGTTGTCTGATGCTGCGAAACAGGCACGCTCGGCCTCCAAATCCACGACAAGGGCGGAAGACGAAGAAAATATCAATTTAGAAGACCACTTATATGGTGCCAGGATCGCAGACTAATGGTAAAAAATTTTTATTATAGCAATTTTCAATTTTAAAAGCTAGAAATCAGTAGTTGAAACGCGTTTATCTCAAAACTATGTTTTTCAAATCAGCTTGCAGCATAATTCAAACAATTTTTATCCGATTGACTTCAAATTTTACCTGTAGCTTCTGTCTTAGATTCTGAAGAGAAATACGTAGGATTTTTACGAAATATGAAAAATTGCAAAAGTTATTAACAAATTTCTGCAAATTTTTTCCGCGAAAACCGAGATTTTTTTCAAAAGCTTGCCATTTTTTTAAAAATCAATATTTTAAAAATATCCTACTTTTTCTCTCGCTATTTACGTGTAGATTAAGCAGACTTTTTTGTTACGGGATCAAATTTACTCAAGATATATTGCAAGCTCCGGAGCCCACTTTAGAAAAGATATCTTTTAAAAAGCTGCACCGTGCCGCCATTTTGTAAAATAACATATGTTATATCAAAAAATATATTTTTGTACCTCAATACATATGTAACCATGTGGTATAGTTCATTTTTTGAATAATTTTTTTTTTCAATCCAAAAAAGATGTTTAAAAGTTGGTTCATTTTCATGCATCTGCAGTGGCCTTAACAGAATTAAGTTGTTCTTAGCAGTAGCCTTATTTAATTTTGGTCACAGTATGTCAGTTAGTCTCTTTGGTCTATTTCAAGTGCAAGGGAATGTTAATTTAAACTCATAAATTTGTATAGTAAGTAAGTAATGCATTAAATCACCTTTCAAGTGATATCGAGGAGGATTACAAACAGTCAGAGTATAGGTCCAATTATTTGAAACCAGCTAATATATGTTAATATAATAACATTAATTTTAGGGTGAAGCCCAACTGAGTGATTTTTATTGTCCCATATGTAATTTACCTCTGAATGGATATAGTTTAGCTCAAGAACATTTTGAGTCAAAAGATCATATAACGTAAGTATAAAACGCCTCGGCCGCAACCTTTCATCAGGTAGGTTTATGCTGAGTGTTTCAAATGACCATTAAAGTTAGAAGAGTAAATTATTATTATGTCTATTTATATTTTACGTAACTGACAATACGTACATTTGGCCAGATTTAGTAACTAATCATAATCTAGTAACTTTTTTTTAGAAAAATAAAAAATCTTTGCTTGTCTTGTTTGAAACCAGTCTCGAAAAGTGGTATGTCAGAGCATATGGAATCTAAAAAACATGGAGAAAATACTCATGAAACTTCAAAATTTTTTCTAAAAACTAATTTAAATTTGAAAATGAACAAAGAAGAAAATAATAATATGTTTCCTTCATTAAATATAGAGACGATTAGTAATAATGCTGATGATGAACAAAATGACCATACAACACCTGGTACGTACGTATTAGGAAAAAGAACCTGCCACAATACTATTATTATTATTTTCCATATAATTTTTCAGTCAATAAACTGCTAAAAAATTGAGCAATATGTATATTTTTAAATGTGTAAGTATCTTAGAGACTTGAGCAATAGACAGTCCATAGAAGTCAGTCCCACCACACGTTGCATTAAATAAACTTATAGTCCTATGATTGGTATTTTCAGTAAGAAAATGGTTATCGATATTTTCAACTGAAAGGAGTGAAGATCTAGATATTCTTGGAGGCATATAATGTATATATATATATATATATATATATATATATATATATATATATATATATATATATATATATATATATATATATATATATATATATATATATATATATATATATATATATATATATATATATATATATATATATGTATGTGTATATATATATATATATATATATATATATATATATATATATATATATATATATATGTATATATATATATATATATATATATATATATATATATATATATATATATATATATATATATATATATATATATATATATATATACACACACAGTCGACACTGTTTATAGTGAAACTCTATATAGTGAAAAACTCTTTATAGTGCAATTTTTTCAAGACTTAGAATATCTTACATACATAGCAATATATACGGATTTTTTCTTTATATAGTGAAAAACTCTCTATAGTGAAATTTCGGTCAACATTTTGGTCTTTCACTATATAGAGAGTCGACTGTGTGTGTGTATATATATATATATATATATATATATATATATATATATATATATATATATATATATATATATATATATATATATATATATATATATATGTATATGTAATATATGTATATATATATATATATATATATATATATATATATGCATATATATATATATATATATATATATATGCATATATATATATGCATATATATGCTTATATATGCATATATATGCATATATACGCATATATACGCATATATACGCATATATATATATGCATATATATGTATATATATATATATATATATATATATATATATATATATATATATATATATATATATATATATATGCATATATATGCATATATATGCATATATATGCATATATATGCATGTATATGCATGTATATGCATGTATATGCATGTATATGCATATATATGCATATATATGTATATATATATGTATATATATGTATATATATATATATATATATATATATATATATATATATATATATATATATATATATATATATATGTATATATGCATATATGCATATATATGCATATATATGCATATATATGCATATATATGCATATATATGCATATATATATATATATATATATATATATATATATATATATATATATATATATGTATATATGTATATATATATAAATATATATATATATATATATATATATATATATATATATATATATATATATATATATATATATATATATATATATATATATATATATATATATATATATATATATATATATATATATATATATATATATATATATATATATATATATATATATATATATATATATATATATATATATATATATATATATATATATATATATATATATATATATATATATATATATATATATATATATATATATATACAGTCGACACTCTATATAGTGAAAGACCCAAATGTTGACCGAAATTTCACTATAGAGGGTTTTTCACTATATAAAGAAAAAATCCGTATATATTGCTATGTGTGTAAGATATTCTAGGTCTTGAAAAAATTGCACTATAAAGAGTTTTTCACTATATAGATTTTCACTATAAACAGTGTCAACTGTATATACGAGGTATATCCACAAAGTAAGTTCCGTTTGGTTATATAAAAAATACGTGTACAGATACAGAAAAAATATTTATTGTACAAAAATCTACAACTGTTAAACTAATTTTCTACATAGCTTCCGAAATTTTGTAGGCACTTGTCATAGCGTGGCACAAGTTTTTGTATGCCTTCTTCATAGAAGGTTGCCGTCTGTGTTTTCAACCATGTGGTAACATTCACAATTTCATGAATTAGTGATCGCGAGATTTGCGGAAATTCCATAGCAAAAGCACTAATTGTAAACTTACGGTTTTGCTTAAGCTTCTCTTCAATTGCGTGAACCAGTTCATCAGTAACCAAAGACGGGCGTCCACATCGTTCTTCATCGTGCACTTGATCACGTCCTTCATTGAACTGTCTGACCCATCTTCTAACCATTGAATCACTCATAGCAGTTTGTCCGTAAACCTCGCAGATTTGCCGATAAATTTCACTTGGTTTAACTTTCTTTGCATTTAGAAAACGAATCACAGATCTGATTTCACAAGCGGCGGCATTTTCAATTAAGGCTGACATCATAAAGAAGCACTACAAAGAACACGTCGGCAGCAGCGATCTGAAAATGGCGTACATTTCTTCTACTTGAGTCAGACTAACTGCCACGCATGCTCGGAACTGCCATCGCAGCGCTGCCGCGGATAGAAATAGAAACGGAACTTACTTTGTGGATATACCTCGTATATATATATATATATATATATATATATATATATATATATATATATATATATATATATATATATGTATGTATGTATGTATGTATGTATGTATGTATGTATGTATATATGTATATACGTATGTATGTATGTATGTATGTATATGTCTATATTAGTTCCGCTCATTGCTGTGTAATGAATTCCACGAATATACAAACGCTGTCTTTATTGATCAGAGACTCTCAAACTTTTACATAGGTACAGAAGTAAATACTGGTATCTATGTACATACATGTTGAAAGAGATGATAATGCGCGTGTCGCCTCCCTTTTATGCTTAAATGGGTGTTAAAATTTATGTTTATTTTTTCTAGTACACCAAAACAATACAAGTAATCATCCAAATTTAACGGAATATGGAGTTTTAGCAAACATTATTATAGATTTATTGGGACCTTCATTTTGTTATGTATGCCAGACAAACATAACCGGTACTCACTACAATGAAGGAGCTCATAATAAAAAATTAGAAAAATGGATCCAAAGTTACACCAAATCACATGGATTTCATATAAAAAATATTGATGATTTGATTTGTTTTGCATGTCACGCTGTATTTCCTAAAAGAAAGTATGCAGAAATGCATTATGAATCTTCTAAACATAAAATGTAAGTACGGACTCTTAATTTCAAGTAAAAAAGATGTAGTATATTATGGGCGTTTGTAAAGAGCGGGAGAAGATATTTATAGTAATAAGAATTTGGCGGCATTAAAAATATCTCTCCAAATCCTATTTCTTGTTTTGATTGGTACTGTTAATTCGCTAAATTCTCGTCGCTATAAACATAAGTCCTCGCACTCTTTTATTTTCAGCATTGTAAAATGGAATTTTTTTAATTACAAACGCCCATACTCGTGGTAAGCTTGGTTGTCCGTGATGTTTTAACTGTTCAACTGTAATGTCTGGTTACGAGCTTTTACCATCTGATAATAGCCAGCTAAAATTAAGGTGGTTACCCTTGACAATACAGTCTAGACTTTTAAAGACTCGCTTTGAATCATTTGTTTATGGCCTCGCCAAAGCCGGTTTTACGAGGACCATTTTATATTTAATTTATTGATAAGGAAATTGTAATTTTTTCTAAATACTAATTAAAGCAAACTTTTAAATTTTGTAGTTTACAATTAGAAGTATGACTTTACTATTTATATTATGGAACTTAAACCATAATTAATAAATTACATATCAGGAGAGCTTTTTAATTATGGTATGATCCAATAAATCCCCTACTACCCCCCCACTAATTTATGCAATGGCAAAATAATAAGTGATCTTTTTAGTGTTACGTTTGGAACATCTATAAGATCACTTCGGTGTCCGTCTGTCACACCCGATTTTCTCCTAAACTATTTAACATAGAAAGTTGAAATTTGGCACTAATATAGGAATTGATGGCCGCATCAGAGCCGTGAAGTTTTGAAAGTTAAATGTTGACTTAAGGGGTTAGTTTTGGCAGGTGAAATCGAAAGTGAAAAAAATTACCAGGTACTCGAGTGGGGTGTCAAATGAAAGCTTGTAAAAACATGAGTTCAAAAATATATATATATATATATATATATATATATATATATATATATATATATATATATATATATATATATATATATATATACGAGGCTGGTTTGAAAAGTCCGTGCAAAAATAAAAACTACTTATGTGTTTGGGTAAACCTTTTTTATTTTTCGACATAGTCTCCTTTTAGGCTTATACACTTCATCCAACGATGTTCTAGTTTGTTGATCCCTTCCGAATAATAGGATTTGTCCAAGTCTGCAAAATATCCATTAGTGTCTGCAATCACCTCCTCGTTTGAATAAAATCTTTGTCCCGCCAGCCATTTCTTCAAATTGGGGAACAAATAGTAGTCCGAGGGAGCCAAGTCTGGAGAATAGGGGGGATGTGAAACGAGTTGGAATCCTATTTCCATTAATTTTGCGACCACAACTGCTGAGGTGTGTGCTGGTGCGTTGTCGTGATGGAAAAGGACTTTCTTGTGGGCCAATCGCGGGCGTTTTTCTTGCAGCTCGGTTTTCAAACGGTCCAATAACGATGAATAATATTCACCTGTAATAGTTTTACCCTTTTCCAGATAGTCGATGAGGATTATCCCTTGCGAATCCCAAAAGACAGTCGCCATAACCTTTCCGGCCGAAGGAACGATCTTCGCCTTTTTTGGTGCAGATTCCCCCTTGGTAACCCATTGTTTAGATTGTTGTTTGGTCTCGGGAGTATAGTAATGTATCCATGTTTCATCCACAGTGACGAAACGACGCTTAAAGTCCTCCGGATTTTTCTGGAACAGCTGCAAACCATCCTTGCAACACTTCACACGATTCCGTTTTTGGTCAAGCGTGAGCCATCGCGGCACCCATCTTGCGGATAGCTTTCTCATGTCCAAATGTTTATGCAAAATATTATTTACCCGTTCAGTCGAGATGCCCACAGCACTAGCAATCTCACGCACCTTAACTCTTCTGTCATCCATCACCATATCATGGATTTGATCAATGATTTCTGGAGTAGTAACCTCCACAGGCCGTCCAGAACGTTCAGCGTCACTTGTGCCCATATGGCCAGTCCGAAAATTTTGAAACCACTTATAAACTGTTCTAATCGAAGGTGCAGAGTCACCATAATGTTTATCAAGCTTCTCTTTAGTCTCCTGAGGCGTTTTGCCTTTCATAAAGTAATGTTTAATCACCACACGAAATTCTTTTTCGTCCATTTCTTGAAAATCACTCGACTTCCTTGATTCACACGAATGCCAAACACAAAGAAATAGACCAATATGGCTGAAACTTGGTGTGCGTTCATTCAAGAGATGCTACTAACTAAACATGACCCCCATTCGCGCCGGTGGTGCCATCTCTCGGACTTTGCACGGATTTTTCAAACCAGCCTCGTATATATATATATATATATATATATATATATATATATATATATATATATATATATATATATATTGTAATACTTGCGCACACTTTTTTTTGTGTTATTTTTAAAAAATTGTTAAAAATTGCTGTGTCTCCCTTATCTCGAAAGGTACTAATCAAACAATTTAAAAAAAATTAGGGAATATTCGCCACAGGGTGTAGATTGAACGAAAGTTATCACGAGTGCATTACCTTAAATAATTTATCTGGTATATAAAAAAATAAAAATTTCAAGGTCATCAGTTTTCAGTAAAGATCGGAAAAAACTTTGTTGAGAACTCATTTGAGGTGTGTTTTGTAAAGTCATTGATTATTTTATACCTCCGTAACAAATATTTTTATTTTAAAAGCAATCAACGTACGGAACACTAATTGCGCAACTCCGACTTGCACTTGGCCGGTTATTTTAAAATCATTTTTGTATATACTCAAAGATAGGTGATGAAGAAAATTGCAGTTTTCAAAATTAAATACAATAATATATTTTTTTGAGGTAATTTGATTCTGTAATCAATTTTACCTAGATCAGATAGCTATTGGCATCTGAAGATAGCATTTTTTCATATTTTAACAAGGTAGAGCAAGACTTGCACCTTACTTTTTTACTAGTTACCTAACAAAATCAACTTTCGGTTTGACTCGAAGAATCATTTTTAGTGTTCCGTACGGAACACTTATAAGATCACTTCGGTGTCTGTCTGTCTGTCTGTCTGTCACACCCGATTTTCTCCAAAACTATTTGACATAGAAAGGTGAAGTTTGGTAATAATATACGAATTGATGGCCTCATCAGAGCCATGTAGTTTTGAGAATTAAATTTTGACTTAAGGGGTTAGTTTTGGGGGGTGAAGTCGGAAGCGAAAAAAAATTTTTTTTACTAGGTCATCGAGTGTGGTGTCAAATGAAAGCTTGGAAAAACACGAGTAAAAAATATATATAATATTATACTTGCGCGCACTTTTCTTTGTATTATTTTTAAAAATTCGCGAAAAATCGCTGTCCCGGGCTTTATCTCGAAAAGTACTTATTAAAAAATTTCGAAAATATTCTGGAATATTCTCCACGTGGTGTAGATTGAACGAAAATTATCACGAGTGCATTACCTTTAATAATCTATATGGTATATAAAAAAAACAAAAATTTCAAGGTCATCAGATTTCAGTAAAGATTGGAAACCAACTTTGTTGAAAACTCATTTGGGGTGTATTTTGTGAAGTCACTGATCATTTTATACCTCTGTAACAAATTTTTTTATTTTAAAAGCAATCAACGTACGGAACACTAATTGCGCAAGTTCAACTTGCACTTGACCGGTTTTTTATTTAAGATAATTACCGGAAGTCTAATATAAGTAATAATGGTAGTAATATGGCTGGAGAGGCTTAGAGCCAAGCGAACAGATTATCCTTTTTGTGTACCCCGTATTAACGACAGGGTAATATCAGTTTGGTAAAGTTTAACGTAAAATCTGAAAAACATGATCGGCAGATGGCATTCTCTCACCCCACTGTTTTTCGGTCTTGTTCTTTTTTTTTACTTCCCGCCGGCTAGGAACTCCGACCGTTTGCGAACCTTAACACCCATGAATGTTTCCATGGCATTATGGCGAAGTATATGCGTCAGCAGTAGCGCTCGATTTTTCCCGCTCGACTTTAGACCTACATTTTATTCAAGTGTGCTATCTATTATGTCAGCCTTCCGGTTCAAGCGGCTATTGTTCAACAACATACCGTTGGTAGTTTTTCAGTCGGGGTAGGCTCCCAATTCTCAAAGGCCGACTTCAAGCATATCGTGGTCTAAAGAGCTTCCCACCAATAATATACTCCGTAGTTTTCCGTCGGGGCCGGTACTCAGCCTCAAAGGCCGATTTTACACATGCGCTCCACCGTTGTGGAAGGCGATATCGTCATCGTCAGCTTCTCATAGTTTGGGCGACCAGAATTCGTAATAATCATGATCCGTGTACAGTCGATGCTTTATATTTTTGGCAGAGACAGAAAGTAGGATATGAAAGTCATTTTGCTCTAAAATGCATTCTTTAGATGCTATAGCCTCTTAAAATATAAATATGTCATTTTCAGGTTTTAATATAACAAAATCATTTCATTTCACGATAATTAAAACAAGGTATGCTAATTAAATATAACACGTAGGCTAAAAAGTTTTTGGTCTGACACATAGATATCGCCCTTTTCAAAAAATTCATGTGATTTTTAGGAAGTACCAACCTTCTAACGATACGTGTCCAAATTTCGACGATTAGTTTACAAGTTACAGTGCTTTGAGTGACTCTACTTCTGATATTTTCAAAACAATAGAACAAATCGAATTTCGTGTGTTGATTAAACACTGTTTTTTGATGGGAAAAATACTGTTCAAGCAAAGCATTGGCTTGATAAATGTTACGGGAACTCTGCCCCTGGAAAATCACTCATCATTTACTGGTATGCTGAATTTAAACGCGGTCGTGCAGACACAAATGATGCTGAACGCTCTGGACGCCGAAATGAGATGGTTACACCGAAAAACATAAAAAAATCCACAAAATTGTTTTGGATGACTGTAAAGTGAAATTGCTGAAACCCTAAAGATACCAAAAGAACGTGTTGGTCATATTTGGCATGAGAAAGCTCTGTTCAAAATGGGTACCGCGTTTGCTTACAGTGGATCAAAAACAACAACGTGTTGACGATGTTGAGCGCTGTTTGAACCTGTTTAAGCGCAATAAAAATGATTTTTTCATGCGATATGTGACAATGGATGAAACATGGATCTACCACTACACACCAAAATCAAATCGACAGTCAGCTGAGTGGACAGCAGCCGGTGAAAGCCGCCCGAAGCGACCAAAAACACAACAGTCGACCGGGAAGGTTTTGGCCTCTGTATTTTGGGATGCGCATGGAATAATTTTCATCGACTATGCGGAGAAGGGAAAAACCATCAATACCGAATATTATATAAAGTTATTGGTGCGTTTGAAGGCAGAAATCGCAAAGAAATGGCCCCGAATGAACAAGAAAAAAGTGCTCTTTCATCAAGACAATGCACCGTGTCACAAGTGGATGGTTACGATGGCAAAATTGCATGAATTGCTTCCTCATCCACCGTACCCTCCAGATTTAGCCCCCAGCGACTATTATCTATTCGCAGACCTGAAAAAAATGCTCGCCGGAAAGAGATTTGGCCCCAATGAAGAAGTTATCCCTGAAATTTACACCTATTTTGAATTTTGAATCCTTCTACAAGAAAGGTATAGAAATGTTAGCAAAACGTTGAACTAATTGTATCGCTCTTGAAGGATATTGATGAATAAAGTCGAATTTTGCAAAAAAAAAATTGTTTTAAATAGCTAGACCAAAAACTTTTCAGCTTACATGTTACTTAGAATCAACTGTAAAATCTATATACAAGGAGTCATATTAAAATTGCAACTTTGCTCCGATCGTGATCCACTCATTTTTGGGACACTCGGTGTATACTAAAAACCACATTAGAAAAAACTTGTTTTTTGTTTAAAACTCAGTTATAAATTATAAGTGTCTTGTATCTTTTTATAATTATTTTTACTTCAATTAATAAATAAAAATAAATAAGCTAAATCATTCCTAAATCAGCCCCCTCTTCCCGGGTTCAAATTTAGACCAGTATACTTTACTTACTTAGATAACTCAGAAATCTTTCAACTTACCATTAATCTTTAATAGTGTAACATTCCACAAATACTGAAGTACAAAAACTTGCGCGCATGGTTTTTACTAGTTTTTTTTTAAGTTAAATTATCTTTCCTGAAGAAATAAGTTATGTATAAATAAACACTTGTTTATGCAATTTTCTTCTGCTCTTGCGTTAAGCTAATAAACAGTTTTTATGGCGGTTCGCATCCTCCCTCCATCCCAAATAACTATTTGCTATACCTGTTTACTAATTACGTCATCGGAAAATGGATACCACTCCGGAAGAAACGGCCCAAGTCATTGCCCTATTGTAAGAAGGGCATAGCCAACGTGTAGTCGCTGCGCAACTGCGTCAGGTGTCTCCAGAGTCTACAGACGTTACTAAGAGTTTGGCGCCTTTACACAGAGATCAGGATCAGGAAGAAGAAGGTGTATAGTATTTTTAACGTTCTAAGAAAATGACTTAGCTACCTATATCCATTCAAAATTCAATAAGATTCGAAAGTGATTAATTTATGGCTGTTTAATGATAAGGTATCGTGCAGGGCCGCACTATACCTGATTGTATAATTGTTGGGCTTAAAATTTTATTGTGATAAGACAGTTGAATTTTAATGTTTTATGTACTGAATAATACACAATATACTCGTAATAATTACACAAATATATTAAAACAGTGTCCTCGCGTACATTTGTTACAATTTTAGTTATTAATTAATATCTAGTTCAATTTCGCTATCGCTACTATCTTGCAAATCAATAAGTTTTTTTACAGGTTCTAAACTATTTATATTTATGTACATACATCTATATGAGTTTTCAATTTTTTTTTAAACGCATTGAATACAGTTTCTCCAGTTTTCAACTGTTACATTTTTGACTTCTGTCTTTATCAACTTAATCATACTACTGTTTAAAGTGAATATTATTGTGAGCACGTATATTAGACTTTATTTTATGCCATATCAACTCGATCGCATTAAAGATACAATAATATGGTGGAAGCCGAATTATTTCGTGTCCTGCTTCCTTTGCAATTTTATCACAAACGTATTCCTTCGAAAAATTGTAACTTTTTAAAACTTCTAACAATTGTTTAACTGTATAACTTTCATGGAAATATATGTCACGTTCGCACAAAAAGGCTTGTAGTTCCCCTTTTCTACTGGTGGAATTTGGTACCTTATTCATTTGACGACTATGATAGGATGCATTATTCATCACAATACAGCTCTTCGGTGGTATATTCGGCATTAATTTGTTTTGAAGCCAATCTTCAAAAACTTCAGCGGTTGTATCATAATGATAATCCAAGCTGGAATTTGAAGTATTCTTAGCTGCTATAAATAGACATTCTGGCATCCAGCCTTCTTCTGACCCCGCATGTTAAATAGTGGCATTTTTTTGGATTTATCAATCCATCCTTCACTGGGTGTGTCGTGAGTATCTTACCAAGTCCCATTTAGGTAGATTATCGTTCGATTTTTCGATCTAGCTGTAATTATTTTTTCAAGATATGTATTTTATTCTGAGTTGTAAGCGCCGTAATTCCATTATAACTTGCCTTTTGTCTATTTTTTTGAACAAAAACCCCGACGTAGAATACGCCATAAAGTTGTAGTGGAACATTTTATGTCACAACTATCCTCGATCAGCCTTCGTGAAAGTGACAATAACGTAGGAACTTTTTGTTATGTATACATTTCATAAATTTTGCGGCGGATTAAGTCTTCTTGACAGAAATCAATACATTTCGACTCACCTCTGTATTTTCGTGTTTTTTTAGGCGCTATCGAATTATTTACAATTTTCCAAACTGTACTTTCAGGGATGCTTGTTAAAGCTGATGTATCCATCAATGAAAAGTACTTTTCGTGGCCTCTCTCCACTAACTTTAAATAAACACTTTTAACTATCACTTTTGCCTCAACGGGCAAACATTTGCGGCTTCTGATGGAAAAGGCTTCGGACATTTTAAGACACTATTTAACTTTATAATACACACTATTTCAGTATAATACTGCAGATAAAAATAAAGAATATTCTTTATATTTATAAATACGAAGTAGCCAATAAAATGTTAGATTGAAAAGGCGGTATATATATCAATTACAACCCTGTTACGGCCAGGTACGTGCGAAGATCCTAACGGTCGTGTAATGTTTTTATTGCATCAATTTGCCAAATCACTTTCTTAGATCTTGAAAAATACTATACCTCGGAGTGAGACGACTGCTTCATTGTCAACACAACGCTTGAGGTTCAGCAGGAGCTCCGATAAGTTCACGTCAGAAGAATACTTAAAAGAAGCTAATTTAACTCCGAAGAAACCAGCTAATGGACCCAAATTAACAGCAGCCCATCCACAAGCGCGACTCCGATTTGCCCGAGAACATGTCGATTGGACCTTAGGGCAATGTCGTTCCGTTTTATTCTCCGATGAGTCCCGAAATTTATATTATAGGAGGCCTGGAGAGCGATATACGCAGTGCTGTATTACTGAAACGGTCGCATACGAAGGAGGTTCTGTCATTGTGTGAAGTGGCATCTCACTGGATGCGAGAATCGATTTGGTTTTCGTGACTGATGAGACTCTTAGCGGTGGATTAACGGGTCACCGGTACATCGAGGAGATCCTGCAGAAACACGTCATTCCTTAGGCAATTCAGTCGAGCACATGTGGGTTGAGCCAGAAATCCAGCCCCTACATCGGTGAGGGAAGGAGGGGGCGGAAGAGTGGGGAAAAATCACACAGTGGTGAAAAAGCTCACCCGCTCCATGAAAAACCGGCTGGAAGCAGTAATAAGGACTGGGGGGAATACAAAATGTTGATTTTGGTTTTTATCAATTTTAAATTTGTTTAATTTTTTCTTTTTCTTACCCCCCGTTCTTGTTCTCCTTGTTTCTCCTTTCAGTCATTTTAATCGGTAAAAAGCATGAGGTATGCTATGGAATTTGGTACCTGTAAAAAATATGTGAACACTAAATTCTAGGATTTGGGTTAAATGAATAGTTTTGAGTTGATTTTTTTCCTCACCAGTGTATGTTATTTACCTCAATGAATTTCTTTTCGTTCTTTTAGTTACACTCATTCTAACAGTTATTTTTTTTAATACTTTAGTCGCCTGCTATACTCGGTATTATTGCTGTAAATTTTTCCCAAATTAAGTTTTCTCTTGGTAGAAAAATTATTATTTACTTACTGATATCTTTTATGCTGATTCTGTAAGTAAAAAATACTTCTCAATACTAGATTTAATACAAGAAAGGAAAAATGTGAAACTTTGCGGTGACATATGACCTGAAGCAGTTCTATGAGGTGTTCTGTTTGCCAGGTTGTATAATACTAATAATGTTTACGGCACCCTTATGCCGGGAAGGTATAATTAATGCAGATTAATATTGCAAAAACACAAAACATAATAACGTCATGTTCGTACATACTACTGACCCAAATTTGGTAGTTTTTTTTTTTAAAAAAAGTCGAGAAGTTATCAAATAGAGAACAAGAAAGATTTACAAAATGCATTTCTCGTATTTTTAGTAATTTCGAAAACTTCTGTAATGTTTGCTTGCAACATCTTGTGGGCAAACTGGCTGAAAATCATTATTCACAAGCAGAGCATACAGAAGAACAGAACAGGAAGAAGGATTCAGAGATGAGACAAGACATTATGGAGAAGAACAAAACCTTTAATGAAGAATTCAGTGATCTATTTGTACCATGGAAAAACTTTAACAGTATAAAAATACATGAAATAGATGTAAATGTAATAAAAGGTACACTTTTTTAATTTGTTATACAGGGTGGATATTTCAGCACGTGACTATATAGACTCTTTGTAGAGTTCGTTTTTTTTTATGTATTATGTATAATATATATAAACATATATATATATATATATATATATATATATATATATATATATATATATATATATATATATATATATGTGTGTATATATATATATATATATATATATATATATATATATATATATATATATATATATATATATATATATATATATATATAGTCGACACTGTTTATAGTGAAACTCTATATAGTGAAAAACTCTTTATAGTGCAATTTTTTCAAGACCTAGAATATTTTACATACATAGCAATATATACGGATTTTCTTTTTATATAGTGAAAAACTTTCTATAGTGAAATTTCGGTCAACATTTTGGTCTTTCACTATATAGAGTGTCGACTGTATATACATATATATATATATATATATATATATATATATATATATATATATATATATATATATATATATATATATATTTCTAATGTTTGGTAAAATTTATATGAGTTTATGGGTTAACTGAAAACGTATTTTTGCGCTATATTCCATATTTTTTCAAATTGTTTGAGGGCCATCTTTTAAGCTTTTACAACCGACCACTAGATGATGCTATTGACATATGACATTACCATTATTGTAAAATTTGATTTTTATTATTGTTAAAACAGTGGCATCTCAGAAATTGGCCTAGTTGTTTGTCTACAGTAATCTTAAAAAAAACAGTTTTGTCAACAAATGGAAATTTCACGTGAAGGTTTTCGTTGGATGAATTTTTACGATTTTAGCAAAGGCCTAACTCAACAACAATGCCTCGAATCGCTTCATTCAACAACAGAAATGACTGTTTACAATTGGTTTGCAGAATTTTGTCATGGTCGTGCTTCCGTCAGCGATGAATTTCATGAAGGTCGACCAAAATCGGTTGTTGTTCTTAAAAACGTCGATGCCGTGCGCAACATGATTGAAGAGGATCGACATGTGTCTTACCGTGAGAAAGACACATCCTTAGGCATATCGAAGACTGCTGTATATTCGTTTTTGCATGAACATTTAGCTGTAAAAAAATCTGTTCCCGATGGATTCTGCATAATTTGACCGAAACTTAAAAACACTCGTGTCAGTTAGTGTAAGGAAATGCTCTAAAAAATTCGACCGAGAACATGCAAAATCCATATAGAACATCGTAACAGCAGACGAAACTTGGTTATATTCGTACGAATAACAACCGAAAACGTCGCGTCATTCTTCATCATGACAATGCCAGCTCTCACACAGCACGTCAAACAATTAGTCATTTGACTGAAAAAAACATCGAATTAATGTTTCATTGACCTTATTCACCTGATTTATCGCCTAAAGACTTCTTTTTGTATAACAAATAGATGCTTATACTGCACTCTGTCGGCGACATACTAAAGTCTATTCAAGCAGAGCGGCACAGCACGGCTGGCACTTACTGCAGAAACGCACCTTTCTTGAGCTTACTACTTGAAGGCATAGATGGCAGCATTGGTATAACAACTAAAGACGAAACGAAAAGAATCGCATTTTTAGAAGTTACCAAAAGTGTTCTTCGTATTTGCTGAACCATCCCAAGATGCGTTTCGCTGTATCACGGCTCATCAGCTGGGCTAGGTTCAGCAAGTACGAGAACACATTTTTGGTCCTTTATCCAAGTAACTAACGGAAAACTATAACAAATAGATGCTTATACTGCACTCTGTCGGCGACTTACTAAGTCCATTCAAGCAGAGCGGCACAGCACGGCTGGCACTTATTGCAGAAACGCACTTTTCTTGGGCTTACTGCTCGAAGGCATAGATGGCAGCATTGGTATAACAACTAAAGACGAAACCAAAAGAATCGCATTTTTAGAAGTTAACAAAAGTGTCCTTCGTATGAGCCGTGATACGGCGAAACGCGTCTTGGAATGGTTTAGCAAATACGAAGAACACTTTTGGTAACTTCTAAAAATGCGATTCTTTTCGTTTCGTCTTTAGTTGTTATACCAATGCTGCCATCTATGCCTTCGAGCAGTAAGCCCAAGAAAAGTGCGTTTCTGCAATAAGTGCCAGCCGTGCTGTGCCGCTCTGCTTGAATGGACTTAGTAAGTCGCCGATAGAGTGCAGTATAAGCATCTATTTGTTATAGTTTTCCGTTAGTTACTTGGATAAAGGACTAAAAATGTGTTTCTCGTATTTGCTGAACCTAGCCCAGCTGATGAGCCGTGATACGGCGAAACACGTCTTGGGATGGTTTAGCAAATACGAAGAACACTTTTGGTAACTTCTAAAAATGCGATTCTTTTCGTTTCGTCTTTAGTTGTTATACCAATGCTGCCATCTACTTCTTTTTGTTCCCGAATGTCTAAAAAAAAGAAGTCATCGATGAAATCAGGAAAAACAACCGAAAACGTCGCGTCATTCTTCATCATGACAATGCCAGCTCTCACACAGCACGTCAAACAATTAGTTATTTGACTGAAAAAAACATCGAATTTTATGTTTCATTGGCCTTATTCACCTGATTTATCGCCTAAAGACTTCTTTTTGTTCCCGAATGTCTAAAAAAATGCGTGGATAGCGATTTTCATCACCTCAAGAAGCTATTGAATCCTTCTAAAACCATGTTTTTGAGGTATCAACTTCAGAGTGGAGAAGATGTTTCTAGAATTGGTTCAAACGCATGCAAAAGTGTATAGATCTTAAAGGCGAATATTTTGAGAAACAATAAAACAGTTGGTACCAAAAAAATTTTTTCTATCATGGTTTTTGTGTGTTGTGTGCTTAAAAGGTAGCCTTCGTAAAACGGTTTTTTATTTGGTATGGTAGTTTTGATCTAATGGCATTTTCATGCAAAATCAAATTTCAATATGTTCCAATATAAAATTTTTAGGAACAAAAATAAGCTCTAGTATATGTTCCTTTCAAAAAAAAAAAAATGTCACTGATCTGCAAAATAAATATTAACGAACTGTCAAATAATTTTATATTATAGTAGTTACATCCTTCTCTGAGAAAAAATGGATAAATAAATTTATGTTGACATAATTTGAGCAAATACTTAAATATTTTATTTGTTTCATTGGTTCGGGGGGCTAACCGTTTTTTACATTAAAACACGCTCACCCGTCTAACGTGCCTTGAAAATTGGTTGACTGGATCGACTACTAACGAATCGGTCAAATGTATAGTGTTCCCAGACTTTCAAAATTTAAAAGATTCTTTGGTTCACTGACTGCCACAAACTGATTAACAGTCGGAACTAATAAAGTGCCTAGTTTTCGTTAATAGAGGAAAAACTGGATAAAATTATATTTGTAATTAACATTACACGTAAAATAAACATAAACGGGGTTTGGCAATAAATCTAATATGGTCTCTCAGAAAAAACTGGAAAATTAAATTTATGTTGACATAATTTAATCAAATATTTAAATATCTTATTTGCTTTATTGTTTCGGATGACTAACCTTTGTTTTCTTATCATTGAGACTCCTCATATTTACATTAAACAACCACCACACATCCAACGTGCCTTGAAAACTGGTTAATTGGATCGACTACTAACGAATCGGTCAAATTTGTAGTATTGCCAGACTTCCAAAATTTAAAAGATTCGTTGGTTCATTGATTTTCACAATGTCTTGAAAAGTCTGGTCTAATGAAGTACATAGTTTTTGCTAATAGAGGAGAAAGTAATTAAAATTATATTTATAATTATCAGCTGAATATTTTTAAATCTGTATTTAAATATATATAGCCGTGCTATTAAAATTGAGAAGTATAGGTGGCAACGCCGGTACAAGTCCAAGGTTTTACTACAAAACAACAGTCTAATGAGACAGAATCTTGAATTGGGTAATGTTACACCTTCTGAGAGTGTTGTCATTATTTCAGGCACTGGCTATATTAACTCAAACTTATTTATAAAATGGATGAAACATTTTATAAGCGTCATAAAAATAACTCCTGAAAATAAAGTGTTACTTCTGCTTCATGAACATATAACGCATTCGAAGAACCTGGAAGCGTTGAACATACCAAAGGCTAATGTTACAACTGTCGGGCCTTACTACTCACCGACTTCAGCCACTCGACTTTTTTTTTAAACCGTGTTCAATAAATGTGTTCAATAAATAGAACAATGAATGAGGACAAATTCAGGTCGTCAAGTAACGCAATATGAAGTTGCAAGTTTATTTGCACAATCTTTCCAAAGAGCTGCTATCATTGCCATTATTGTGAACGGATTTCAAGTGGCTGGCGTTTGCCCCATGGACAAAAACATCTTTCCCGAACATTTGTTTAAAGCAGCTGAAAATATAAAATGTTCTCTCTCTCTCTCAAACAAATTCAAGTAATGAAAGCACATCGATCCTATAAGATGCTTCTATTATTATTAATAAGCCACATTTAAATAGTGCACCGTCTGTTTCGGGATTTAACGCTGAAGCCTTAAAAAAAATTGTAAAACTTTTATCGCCAATACTACAGAAAATACTATACAAAAAACTGTAGCAATTACATCTTACTAGTAAAGGGGAACAATCCACCTCAACGTTTCTTTTATTATCTTTTTTACTAGGGAGCAAATAAAATTTTGGTGAATTACCTGTTGAAATTTTTTTCTTATTATACTTTAATTTGGTACCTTTTTGGTTGGTTATATTTTTGTATAATTCATTTAGGTAATTTTAATAACATTCACTGAAACACGGGAGTCCCGGCGTAAACGCTTTGGAATGCGAGCCATAGATGTCGCTATATATATATATATATATATATATATATATATATATATATATATATATATATATATATATATATGTATATATATATATATATATATATATATATATATATATATATATATATATATATATGTATATATATATATATATATATATATATATATATATATATATATATATATATATATATATATATGCAGTAATACCCCGCTTTACGCGAGGGATACGTTCCGAAAAAAATCGCGTTAACTGAAATTCGCGTATATCGAGGTTTATGATTAAACATAGTCAAAATTTAATACAAAAAAATACAAATCATTTTAATCAATCACTTTAATTCTAAGAACACTTTATGCAATACATACTCTTATTTTTTACGGAAAAATACATCTATTGTCTTTTGGGTAACGTTTTGTTTACGTTCTTGTAAAATACGTTCATAACACCCAACACTGTTTTTAATTGTTTGACACACGGTCAAGACACGGTCATCATTATTGTCTATACTCTGCAATATGTCCAAACCTGAATAAATTTTTGAAAGTGCATTTTGTATTTCCCCTGAAGATAAAACTTTCTCTTCTACTTGTTCTTCCTCATCGTAGATAGGATTATTCTGTAACTCGATCAGATCTTCATTGCTAATAGGATCGTCGTGCGTTGCTACAAGTTCTACGAGATCTTCTACCGTGACATCTTCAAGTTCAGACCTCTCAATCATTGCAGCAATGTCTTCAAGCACTTGTCTCTGCATCTGGCCAAAGATTACGCCACACCCCATTCATACAACTCATTTTAACTTCCTTCCAAGCCTCTTCTATGTTGTGAATAGACTTCATAATGTTGTATGACTTCCACCACTCTCGCATAGACTGTCTTCCTTCCCCGTCAGTTTCATGAATTAGTTGGCTAAAAGTGCGGCGATGGTAATAAGCTTTGAAGTTTGCTATTGCTCCCTGGTCCATAGGTTGTAATATTGACGTAGTGTTTGGTGGAAGGAACTTTACGTACACTTTTAAGTCTCTGGGCGTATCAAGTGAGGTTGGATGTCCTGGGGCATTGTCTAAGAGTAATATAACTTTAGGTTCAAGCCCATTTCTGTCACAGTATGATTTGACTGATGGGCAAAAACTATTAGAATACCATTCTTGAAAAATTTCCCGTGTAACCCACGCCTTTCTGTTTGATCGCCACACAACTGGTAGACTTGTCTTGTCTGTGCCTCGCATTGCACGGGGTGTTTCTGAATGGTACACTAGTAAAGGTTTCAGTTTGAAATCACCAGTGGCATTACCACCCAGCAGAAGTGTTAGTCGATCTTTCGCAGCTTTGAAACCACTGGCTTGACGTTCTTCCTTAGAAATGAATGTTCGAGATGGCATTTTTTTCCAGTAAAGTGCGGTCTCATCAACATTGAAGATGAGACAAGCAGGAATTTTCTCTCGTCTAACGAAGTCTTGAAACTTGTCTGGAAACTCAGCTGCAGCTTGAATGTCCGCGCTGGCCGCCTCGCCTGTTATGTGGATATTGTGAAGATTAGAACGCTGCTTGAACCGATGGAACCAGCCTCTGCTGGCAGCAAAAGTCGGAGTGGCACTCCCTTCTCCTTCTTTTGTGTTTCAGCATCTCATACAAAGATTTTGCTTTTGTGCATATGAGATCTTGACTTAGTGGTGTGTTCTTCTTATTCAAATCTTCGATCCAGACTGACAGTAATTTCTCCATTCTTTCTAAGATAGATGATCTCGAACGAGAAAGTTTTGTTGCACTTATAGGTGTTGAACCTTCGCTGGAGATTTTAATTTTTTCCCCGATTTTTATAAATCGTTCTCACAGTCGATTCTGAGAGTCCAAAATCTCTCCCAACAATTGTTGCTTTGCCTCCATTTTCCATTCTTCTTAACACTTTCATCTTCAATTCCAAAGTGACGCTTTTACGCTCTTTTTTCTTTACAGGCGGCATTTTTAACGTAGGGTTAAATTATGTATGTATGTATCTCCAATAAATATTAAAAACAAAACTGCCAGCCGACCGAACTAACATTACGGAACAAATGAACACACGAAACGAACGAGGAAATCCCCATAGAACAAAGTCGAAGGACAGGGAATTCCCAATTCTTCAAAGAGAATATTCAGAGAAAGCGGGGATCCCCCCGCGACCATAGAGAAGTTAATGACTACATGAGCGCGCGCGAAATTTGAAATTCGCGTTATAGTGAAACCGCGCGTAACGGGGTCGCGCTAAGCGGGGTATTACTGTATATATATATATGTATATATATATATATATATATATATATATATATATATATATATATATATATATATATATATATATATATACACAGTGGCGTGCAAAAGTTTCCGGCCAGTGACATTAATTTATTAAAAAAAGACTAATGATTTTTAATCATTATGAGATGTGAGTATGAGATATAGGAAACAAAATAATATAGTAAAAGAATATTATTTATGTTTGTGAATATATTTATTATTATTCTTATATTTATATGTGCAAAAGTTTGCGGCCACATAATATACATTGACGCAGTAGGACGTTCAAAGACGTATTTACGAATAATAGCGCGTTGAATGTTCACATTTAGTTCATAAAAGGTCGTGGGAGCATAAACATGGCTTGGCATATGCAAATCCAAATTCGTGAGAGAGTTATTAAAAAAGTCTTCTCGTGAGATTGCTTCATTATTATCGATAGGTAAATCAACCGTGAACGATATTATTGTAAAATACCGTTGTGGATATGGTTTAAAAGATCATCCGCGTAGTGGAAGTCTAAAAAAGTAGATCGTATCATTAAACGCAAATCAACTGCGGATGTCAAGAAAACGACTGCCGAAATTGCACGCGAGCTAAAGGATGAAAACCTAGCTAATGTTAGTGGTAGTACTGTGACACGAAGACTACATGATGTGGTACTTTTTGGCCGTATAGGTATTAAAAAACCATTAATTAGTAAAAAGAATAAGAAGGCCCGATTACAATTTGCCAAAGATCACCTAAGTTGGACGAATCTAAATTTAATCTCTTTGGAAGCGATGGTAGACAACATGTACGACGTCCTATTGGTACGAGAAATGATGTTCGGTACCAAATTCCTACTAAAAAACACGGTGGAGGAAATGTGATGGTTTGGGGAATTTTTTCTGCACAAGGAGTCGGTCCATTGATCGAGATCAACGGAAATATGAACGCTGATATTTACAAGGACCTTTTAGAAAACAATTTGCTGAAGAAACATTGCCGCAGAATTGGATATTTCAGCAGGAGAATGACCCCAAACATACATCCAAGTTGTTAAAACACTGGTTTTTTGCTTTAAATGTGAGAGTTTTAAGCTGGTCATCTCAATCACCGGGCTTGAACGGGAACGGGGAAACGCTAGATCGTCAAGTTCGAAACCCTGCATATTCAAATAAAGCCGCATTATTCAAATCATTGAAGGAAGAATGGGATAAAATTTTACCTGCTTGTATTAATCGATTAATTTAGTCAGTGCCACATCGTTGTGCAACTGTTATCGCTGCAAAGGGTATGGCTACAAAATATTACAATAAAAATATAATTTAAGTCTATTATAGAGTGGCCGGAAACTTTTGCACATATAAATATAAGAATAATAATAATAAATATATTCACAAACATAAATAATATTCTTTTACTATATTATTTTGTTTCCTATATCTGATACTCATATCTCATAATGATTAAAAATCACTCTTTAATAAATTGAAGTATGAAATGTCACTGGCCGGACACTTTTGCATGCCACTGTGTATATAACGAATAAAAATTTTTCGTCCTTTCATAAAAATGAATTTTATATTTCTCTTGCGAGATAGAGGTATAAACCACTTAAGTTAACTAAAAACGAGGTTATGTGGCTGTGTTCCAGCACAAATGCCCTATTTTAGGAAAATGTCCCTAATGCCAAGTTACAAGCACATTCAAGGAAAGTTGTAGTTCTTGTTCTGCGTTTACACTTTCCAAAAACAGTTTTTGTAACGAAATATTTTCGTCTTGGATTTTAATGATCGCATAGATGATTCCATAAAACGAAGTATATTTATAAGGCAGAAAGTCTTAATAATATGTTAGAGTTGATCAAGTCAATTTATTTTTATTATATCCTTTTTTAGCGATAATAGAAGAAAAAATGGTTATAATTGCCAGTTGCGATCCGATAATAAAAGAAATATTGGAGTTGATGACACCTATTTATTGTTTTATATGCAGCCAGTCCGCGTTAAAAAATGGAAGACATTATAACTATAAGACTCATATAAAGGAACTAAAAGAACTTCTTCATAATAAGGTAAAAGATACAAGAGCAGAAAAGTTAAATTATGGGTCTTTATATTGTGAGCCATGTAACCAGCTGTTTTTAAATTTGAACTTGGCAGCACAACATTATAATACCATTCAACATCAAACGTAAGTATCAGGAACTTTTTCTTACCCGATTTTTGGTTTCAGCAGTTTTATTAAGCAGTCTAATCAGACTAGCAATTCTCCATACATTTCTTCTTCAACTAATACAGTTAAACGTGAAACCAGAAAGAAAAAATATAGCTTGATAATTCTTTTTAAATTTTAATATTGTTTATTGATAAATCATGCTTTTTAGACCCTTGTCAAATTAGAGTAACTTTCCGACGTTTCACCTATGGTTCCACGAACTATCTACACAGCTTATGCCCAGTTGGTGTTTAGTGTAATAAACGAATTCAATGTGCAGATCAGACCATAACCCTTAACTTTATTAATATTATTAGAATCTTTGCGGTTTCACTAATTTTTTCTTTGCAGAAATTCTCGATCGAATTAAGTATTTTTAATAGAAACAACATTCGCACAATTTTCAACACTTGCGAGAAAGTGCAGTAATGTTTGAACTCCCTAAATGATACATTTCCTTTACGAACTAAAAATATTTCCCTATTACGGTATATAAGGGAGAAATTGGAAGTTTAGTATCTAAAAATGTAGGAACATAAACGATGTTTGGAAAAGAAATAAACTGTATGACAGCTGTATCTGAACAACATAACTCTGGGAACACCATCAATAAGAAACCTTATTTTTGTCTTCAGTTTCTACGAAAGAAAAATTGAGAAATTAATAGAAATTTACAAATGTCCCGGTAACATTATTAAAGATGCAGGTTACAGTGTGTAGTACACCTAGAAACGGATTATTCTGGGTCACGGTCTGATATTCAACAGTGGAAGATAATTACTTTGTTTATGCCTTTCTGAACTCAGTATGTATTCGAATCTTGGAGAGTAATAAGCTGTAAAGATATCTCGTGCATGTGTAGGCGGAATATCCACACGGACTTAATGTGGTCTAATTCCAAGGGATTTATTATCTGACTAAAGCGGTAAAAGTTCCCGTTCCATGTAAGTATCGTTTATGCTCGCCTAGATGAAACCAACATGGAACGGAAGCTTACACAGCTTTGGTTTGATGAGAAATCATCGTTCTTAGGATTAGAGCGTGTCAGATTTGAATAACGTTTGGCCTACGATTGCATGAGATATTTTTGAGATTAGAACACTGATTGCACTCGAAGGAGTGTTTATTGAATTTATTCCGTCTCGCTACTTTAATGATCTAATTAAAAAATTAACAAGTTTTGCAACATGTTTCACTCACTTTTTCAAGAATGAACTTGAAAACACGTGAACTTCAAAATTTTACCTCCCGGTTCCGTGCTCCTTGCCATTTTAAGAAATTTTGAGATTATATTTTAAAAATCGACTTCCTTACGTTTATCCAGAATTCGCTTACGAATATTTAAAAAAAATCTTCTGATTTCGTTAATAATTGAGGGTTCCAGGACAATTTTGAACTAAAAATTCTTGGCCCACTGTGCATCGGTCAGGTATAAATAATTGACTTTTCCGATTTAAGTAAAGATCCCTGAAGCTGCTTCGTGCAATTTTAGAGGAAACATCGGAAAGGCATTCCAATTTGATGTGGTATACTCTATATTTTTTATCGTAGCCGGGCTGTGTATTCGAAATGACGACCAAAAAAATTATGTTAATTTATCATATTTTTATGATATTTGTAATATCTTTCCATATTTTTGTAACTTAAAACAGATTTATCAATGCAGTGTTAAGCACCAACTCCAAATTCGACTGTCAATATTTCTACAGTACAGATTTTGACTCATTGGTTGATTATAACTATCTATTAAAATAAATAAATAAATTTTATTTGATTTTAGAAAATGTGAATCTTGTAAGTTACATGGTCCCAACAGTCATTTTGCACCTATAATGTCGACTGCCGAAGTAAAACAAGTACCGTTGTTATTTAATAACGAAAAGTTGCATGGTTCCAACAATAATTTTGTACCATTAAACCAATTACTTGGCTTTAATACTTATTATCCACCAATAGTGAGAGCCAATCCTTTTTGTCCACCAATAGTTGGTTCCGTTAATTATTATTTTCAAGGACCTGGTAACAATTTTTTATCAGGCGTTGGTCCTCACAACTATTATTCTTCATTAAATGGTGCTAACATTTTTAATTTTATTCAATCACCGATATTGCCCCAGCAAGTAACGAAGATAGCCAGCTTAATACCTAGGAACACAGCACCGGTAGGAGCATCAGAAAAATTAAGTAATGAAAAAAATGGGCGTATACCTACTGACTTAAAAGTTGAGGAACCAATTTGCAAGACCACTTTGAACAATATAACGTTAACCGATATTAAAGGTAAAGGACTTCATTAATTTTCTTTTTTCTGTACATCCCTACATGGGCGCCCGCAAGCTTTTTTATAAGGGGGCAGGGAGAAATTTACTATATTCTTTTTTTATACACAAGTTTCACATTTTTTCCCAAGTCAAAAATGCACTTATTTTCTTATACAAGGTGTTTAATCTCAGGATTAATCGCCGTTAAACTGCATCATTTAATACTTTTCAGTTGTTAAAGTCTTTTCATCTGACAAGTGTACTACAATGGTTACAATTTAGATATGAATTGGATCGACTTTTTTTCATTCTATTTGCAGAATTACTGGACATCAGAGAACCCCTTAGGATAACATTCAAATCTAAACTTAAACAAAACTATAATTATATTCGATTCTCTTTCTAATTTTCAGTATTAACAAACTAGGTAGGGCTAGGCCCTCTAACTACCACTACATGAGATGAAATAACATGGGTATACAATTTGGGTCTTAAGATATGTACACGTCAGTAACGTGATTAACAGCCTAGGTCAGCCTAATGAGATAAAATAACCTGCCAATTACAAGTTTGACATGCACAATTAGTGTTCCATACCCTGATTGCTGAAGTATTCTATGAAATTCAGTCACACATTCATCTTTAATATAAGAATTACCAAGAATATATAAAAAGCGAAACATCTTTGTAATAAAGATTTAAAACAAATGTTTACTACCTAAATATTTGTTTAATTATAAACAAATAAAATAATATTATTTTCTCTCGGTACCTATCCGTTGATCACCAGTCATCATGATATTACTCATTGCACCGAATACGTATTGATATTTCGTAGCTCTTAGTCCCGGTTGAAGTCTCAACTTTCTACGAAAAACAACTCCACCATATTGTTAAGACAAATTTTTTTTTTTTTTATTGGTCTAGCACACGTGCTGCAGGGAAGTCCCTAAAGCGCTCCAGGAGCGGCACGAGTGCGGAAAAAGCGATTCACGTTGTTCTTGAATCCCTGTAAATTGTACTCGGTGGGAAACACAGCGCTGGGCAAATTATTCCAAAGGGATGACGTTCTCCATATAAAAGATTGCTTGAAAAGCGTTGTACGCGGAGTAACAAGCTGAACCTCATACGGATGCGAAGCACCAGCGCGACGTGTATTTCTAACATGCACCGCTTTGGGAGGAATTAAGCGGGCTACATCCTTCGAACACTTTCCATGAAAATACCTGTAGAACAGACTCAAGTCGCCA
This sequence comes from Pachyrhynchus sulphureomaculatus, assembly GCA_019049505.1. Classification (NCBI taxonomy): domain Eukaryota; kingdom Metazoa; phylum Arthropoda; class Insecta; order Coleoptera; family Curculionidae; genus Pachyrhynchus; species Pachyrhynchus sulphureomaculatus. The sequence continues at coordinate 187,444,881 of CM032446.1, forward strand.
ACCGTTCTTCGATGTTCCAGCGAATCAAGGCCGCCGGTCAATTCCGGGTCCCCAATCAGACGGACCGCTCTTCTCTGAACAGAATCCAACAAATGCAGTGTATGTTTGGGAGCGGAGCCCCAAACGTGGGAGCAGTATTCCATAGTTGGTCGAATTTGGGCTTTGTAAAGAATTAACAGTTGCTGTGGGGTGTAAAGCTTTCTGGTTCTAAATAATATTCCCAACTTTTGAGAAGCTCTCCTTGCTATGCCTGCAACATGTTCATGCCAAGACATATTTGCTCCCAAACTAACGCCCAACAAATTGAGCGACGATGCTAGGGGAATGGAGTGCCCCGACATAACTATGTCGGGTTCAGCAACTTTAACTTTTTTAGAGAAAACTGCCGCTTGGGTTTTTGTAGCGTTAAATTCCACTTGGTTACTGTCACCCCAAGATAGAATTTCTTCCAGGTCTTTGTTGAGTTGAACGACCTCCTGCTGTCTGCGGACATTCGCCTGAGCAGCCGATGTCCGAGCGTTCAAGGTGAATGAAGAGACAAGCGTACTGTCATCTGCAAAGCTATAGATTGGATTCCCGGTCTTTTCCAGCAGATCGTTAATGTAAATAAGAAAGAGAGTAGGAGACAGTATGGAGCCCTGGGGCACACCAGCGTTGATAGTGAGGGTGTTAGAAAGAAATCCGTCGACCGCCACTCGTAAAGAACGCTCTCTGAGGAAACATTAGAGCCACAAACAGAACCTTTCAGACATACCGTAAGAGCGCAACTTAGCCAACAGTCCATCGTGCCAAACACGGTCGAATGCCTTGGATATGTCAAGAGCAACCGCTCGAGATTCTCCAAAGTGTTCAATTGCGTTGTTCCAAACATGTGTTACATAAGTCAGAAGATCTCCTGTTGATCTATGTTTACGAAAATCATATTGGTGATCGCTAATAATATTGAATCGTTCAAGATATTTTAGAAGATGCTCATTGATAACCTTTTCCATGACTTTCGATATTATTGAAAGCAGTGCAACTGGTCGGTAGTTATTTGGCAAGGTCTTCTTACCTTTTTTAGGTATCGGCTGAACCGTGGTACATTTCCAGCAGGACGGAAATATTCCCTTTCTGTAGGATAGGTTAAAAAGTCTACAGAAAACTGGTGTTAGTTCGCTTGCACAGTTTTTGAGAACTATGGCAGGTATTCCGTCAGCGCCAGAAGCCTTCTTGGTGTCTAGCTTCATTAAAATACGCTTTATGATGCGCTGTCTGAAGACAACATCGGGCATCCTTGACTGCAATATGGGAATAGTAGCTGGTGTTTTTCCTTGGAAATCGACAGTAGAATGTGAAGCAAAAAGTTCAGCCAACAAGTTCGCTCTCTCAACAGGTGTGGTTGCAATGGAATTATCTGGCCGTGTGAGTGGTGGTATGGTGGATTTGGTAAAATTTTGACTAACTGCCTTAGCGACTGCCCAAAACGACCTGGAATTGTTGGGACAAGCGAGAAGTTTGTTTCTAATTCGTTGATTGTGTGCCTCCTTGGTTTCGTCGATAATTCCCTTGCATCTGTTCCGGGCATGAACAAAGATGTTTCGATTTACGGTGTTAGGATTTTCACGCCATTGTCGGTAGGCAATATGTTTAGAAGCAACAGCTTCTTTGCATTTTCGGTCGAACCAAGGCTTGCCGTTGGAGGAGCATTTCTTCGAAAAAGGGATGTAAGCTTCCATACCAGCCAAAATAACATCGGAGACCTCCCTGGCGCAATCAGATGGGTTATCGAATCGAAAACAAACGTCCATCCAAGGGAAAGTTCGAAAGTATTCCATGAGATCTTCCCATTTAGCAGATTTGTAGTGTCAAATCTTGCGCGGCCTAGGCGCCTCTCTGTCACTGATTGGCAGGATACTCGATGTCGAAAGCAGTTTATGGTCGGAAGAACCTAACGGCGGATTTACGGTGACCGTGTAAATCTCCGGATTGGTGGTTAAAAACAGATCAAGAAGACTGGCGAACTCCCCGTCTCGATCAGGGATCCGTGTTGGTTCGTCAATAAGCTGAGTTAAGCCACAACTGATTGAGAATGATTCAGCTTCACGACCTTGTTCGTCGGTAGTATTTGAATATTTGAGCCAGTTGATATTGTGGACATTAAAGTCGCCCAGGATGGCAATTTCGGCACTTGGATAGTTACTTTGTAAATGATCGATGGTGTCTGCAAGAGAAGCGAAAAGTGTTCGAAAATTGGTATCACTTGGTTGTCGATACAGGATACAGATAAACCTTGTGGTTTGTTGAGTCGTTATTTTTAACCACATAACATCAAAGTTTGGGGGCTCCAGATCTTCTTCTCGTTGACAAGAGAGGTCGCTTTTGACAAAAAGACAGATTCCAAAGTTACGCCTAAATCGGGAATAGAAGTCGTACCCAGGATAAAGATAGTTGACCGTGCTGGTCGATGGACTGACCTTGGTTTCACATAGAGCGAGTACATGAGGTTTATCTGATTGCAGGTGTTGATGCACTGAATTTATGTTCGAGTTTATACCTCGTATGTTGCAAAAATCTATCTTAAAATTTTGATGTCTGCAAGTCGACGCCTCCGAACCAGCCCCCACCCGGAGATCCGAACGGGGGGCCATACTACCTCCGGAACTTCTTCCATCCAGGCGCCTCATCATGCTCTTTGGTTCCACAGTAGTTAATGTGGAATTTTCCTGTTCTGTCACATGTTTATCTTTGCCCTCTTTGGCTTTGATCCAGGGGGTGTTATTATTGGGTAGTTTGGGTTCTGACCAGATACTTTTCCAATGATCTGTGAGTTCTTGTTTGTTTGGTGGTTCGGTCACTGCTGTCTGTTTGCAGTGCATAGTTTTCCGGTAGACCTGTGTTTGGCTTCTTCGGAAGAGGTTGTTGGTATCTTTCCTCTCGTTTGGTTCTTTGTATCTACGAAGTCTTGCGGCATATATGGATAATTTTTGTTTCAGAGTATCCAGGATTTCTGGCAGTGTACTGTGCACTCCGATTTCACTCCCCAAAACTAACCCCTTAAGTCAAAATTTAACTTTCAAAACGACACGGCTCTGATGAGGCCATCATTTCGTATATTAGTACCAAATTTCAACGTCAAATAGTTTCGGAGACAATCGGGTGTGACAGACGGACAGACACCGAAGTCATCTTATAATTGTTCCGTACGGAACACTAAAAACGACCTTTCCTAACAGAGCTTATTTGAGACTAAGATATTTTAACTTAACACATGGGCTGAAAAGTCCCGGGCCTAACACATAGATGGCGCTAGTTTTATTGCAGTCACCTTTTTTACAGTTAATACTAACCTTCAAAAGACAGCTGTTAAAATTTCATGATATTCTATTCATTAGTTTGTGAGTTATTGTGCTAAGAGTGACGCTACTTTTGTTATTTTCAAAACAATGGATCAAAAACAATTTCGTGTTTTAATTTTACACTGCTTCTTGATGGGAAAAAATACCGTTCAAGCGAAGCAATGGCTTGAAAAGTGTTATGGGGACTCCGCTCCATCAGAAACAACAATAAAACGTTGGTTTGCTGACTTCAAACGTGGTCGTAGAGACACCGATGATGCAGAACGCAGTGGACGTCCAAATGAGGCGGTAACACCAGAAAACATCAAAAAAATCCATAAAATCGTTTTGAATGATCGAAAAGTGAAGTTGCGTGAGTTAGCTGACATCGTAAAGATATCAAAAGAACGTGTTGGCTTTATATTGCATGAGCATTTGACTATGAGAAAGCTCTGTTCAAAGTGGGTGCCGCGTTTGCTCACTGTTGATCAAAAACAAGAACGTGTTGATGATTCTGAGCAGTGTTTGGCCATGTTTAAACGTAACAAACCGGAATTTTTGCGTCGATATGTGACAATGGATGAAACATGGATCCATCACTTCACTCCGGAATCAAAACGATCGTCATCTGAGTGGACAGCAACTGGTGAACCTCGTCCAAAGCGCCCGAAAGCACAACAATCGGCTGGAAAGGTTATGGCCTCGGTATTTTGGGATGTGCGTGGTGTAATATTCATCGACTATCTTGAGAAAAGAAATACCATCAACAGTGAATATTATATAGCGTTATTGGAGCGTTTGAAGGCCGAAATTGCAAAGAAACGACCGCATATGGCAAAGAAAAAAATTTTGTTTAATCAAGACAACGCACCGTGTCACAAGTCAATCAAAACAATGGCAAAACTACATGAATTGAACTTCGAATTGCTCCCACATCCACCGTATTCGCCAGATTTGGCTCCCAGCGACTACTGGCTGTTCGCAGACCTGAAAAAAATGCTCGCCGGTAAGAAATTTCGCACGAATGAAGAGGTTATCGCTGAAACTGAGGCCTATTTTGAGGCAAAAGATAAATTGTTCTACAAAAGTGGTATTGAAATGTTAGAGCGGCACTGGAATGATTGCGTTGCTCTTGATGGAGATTACGTTGATGAATAAAGCTAATTTTGAACCAAAAAAACCGTGTTTTCTTTGTTAGGCCCGGGACTTTTCAGCCCATGTGTTACAATGTGGAACCTAAGATATATGAGATATTAAGATATTTTGTAACTATTACTTAAAACTAAACCTAGTCTAGTTTCATCGTTAGGAGACCTGATGTAGGGGGCCTGAGGATCTTGGGTAGCGAATCCTGTTGTTAAGGGAAAAGCCATAAGCTTTTCTGACGGTGGAGTTCGGGTGTTGAGTGGCCTTGCCCACGAATTTGTGAACGTTGCTTATAAATTTTTGGATGCTTGGCATCTGGCCATTGAGGTGAATTTGTATATTGCGGGCGGACCATGGGGCGCTTGCGATGATGCGGAGGACAGTTTGAAGGGCGGATCTGTATCTACGTGACATCTGGCACCACGCCTGATTCGTTGAGTGTTCTCAAATCCATAGAGTTCTGAAACCGCTCAGCCTCCCATATAAATAACGTTAAAAAATAAACAGTCATTACGTTCGTACCACCAGTAGCGTAAATTTGAATGATTAAAGTTATATGGAGTTAAATTAAATTAGTTCTAAATTGTATCTAAGTTAATTTTACATGATACGGAAATTCAGAGTGAATTAAAATTTGGACATGTTATAAATTTTGTTACTATTTTTTGCCAAGTAGGTACTAGACAAAAAACTACATATATTTTCTTTAGAACGATTCACGGTAATCTTGAATCGTTCTAAAGAAAATACGCCTCTGATCAGGTTACTCCAAAAGGAAGAGATCCTGTATAAAAAAGTTCTTGAAGATGTTCTCATGATGTATAGCGTGACGTGTATTCCTAACGTGCTTCATTCTGGGGGGAATCAAGTTGTTACCTTCATCAGACTATTCTCATTAAAGTATATAGAAGATTCGGGCTACCAATTTTCCTTCGATGCTTCAGAATCTAAATGAGCTTTGGGTTTCCAATCAATTCTCATGTGAAGAAACCATGTTTAGGAGCAGTACTTCAAACATGGGATCAGTATTCTATCGATAGCCATTTTTGAGCTTTGTATAAGATTAAAAAATTTGTGGTTTTTCCTATGACGAAATAATATTCCGAACATTTGAGATGATACCTCAATTGTACAGCTTTGGGGCTAATATTGAGCCATGTGGTACACCTGCTTTTGTGTCCTTAAGCGTTGATAATGAATTCCCCACTCTTACTCTGAATGTTCTTTTAGTTAGGAAGGTATGTAATAGTGTGATTATATGTAATAGTAGTAGGTTATGCAGAGTCAGCAATTTGTATAAGATCCCGTTAATCCAAACACTGTGTCGAAAGTTTTCCTATGTCCAGTGCGATCGCCACAGTGTTCTGCTGATTGTTCTATTTATTTAGTGCGTCTTGTAGCACTCTTGAAATCAGCAGAACAGTGCTATGACCGCCACGGAATCCGAATTGCTCTTGGAATTTGTTATCTTGTTATATACTTGTTATATATAGATGTAAGTTGATTTAAGCTATTTTTTTCGGCTATTTTGGATACCAACTAAGAAGTGAAATTGGCCTTTAGAAGTCCAGCTCTCCCGGATTTTTACCCGGTTTTAGAAGGGGAACCACTACAGATCTCTTCCTGCTGTAACACTGCATTTATTATGTATTTAAGTTGTAGTAAAGTTTTTGTAGGTAGGTTTTTCAGTAGTAAGGTGGTGCTTTATTATTAAGCAAGTTTTTTATTATAGTTTAAATTTCTGCGAGGCTCATGTACAATATTTTCCATACCCTTAGTGGAATTGGGTACTTTTTATATACTGATCTTCTTACTACGTCGGTAATCATGTTTTATTCAGGCGTAGAGTTCGGTTCGCCACTGTACGTCTCTTGTAACTGGTCAAGTATGTCAGCTTTCTGCTGGTCAGTCTGCACTGTATTCGTTAGTAGTGTCGGTATGTTTTTGAATTTTGTTCAGACGCTAGAGGGAATTGTCTTGTGTGGACAATCCCCTCAAGACGTCGTCCCAAGCGTCGTGTTTGTACTTTTATCGTTGTCCTTATTGTATTTTGTAGTTCTCGAACTCTACGCCGGTCATTTCGATTTTTGCTGGTCTGCCATCCGCTTCTCAACCTGTTTTCGAATTTTATTAAATTGACTGTATCTACCGGAATCCTGTCTTCTCTGGATTTGATTGTGATTTTCTCGGCTATTTTGTCTCGAGCCTGCTGGAGATTGTTCGTCAGTCTCCTAACTTCATCTTCTAGCATTGATGCAGTGATAATTTTTTTATTTATTAGTCTTATTTGTAAGAATTTGTCTGAACAATCTCCAGTTGGCATTCTCGAAAGACTATGTTGTGCGACCGCCCTCCCTTGCCAGTCAACCAACAGTGTAAGGTGGTCGGACGATAATTCGTCCAGTACTACAGGATCCGGCAGATTTAACACGTTTTTGTTTAATACTAGATCGATATAACTCAGTGTCATATTATTAGCAGGGTAATGGGAGGGAGATGCTGAGGCCAGTATTTGTAAATTATTGGCCATAGCGTAATCATGAACTGTATGTCCATGGCGATTGTTTCGCCGATTACGCCATGAGGTATGGATAGCGTTGAGGTTTCCCATGATTAAAACTTTATTACCCTGGTTAAGCATTTCAGTCAAATCAATTGGATTATATCTTAAACTGGGGCGGCCGTAGCGTCCATTAATTAACACATCGTTACTCGATTTGACGACAATATTCTCAAAATTTGAGTTATTCGAACTTATTAAACTGTGACTTATGTTATTTGTTATCATGAGTGCTACTCCCCCCCCCCCCCCCCCCCCCCCATTTGATTACGATCTTTCTTGTAGCAACAGTAATTTCTAATTTTGAGTTTATTATTTGGGTTTAACTTAGTTGCAGTTATTACCATGATGTCAATTCTATACGGACGTAAAAAATATACGAGTTCACTTATTTATTAGTGATGCCATTGGCATTCCATAGCGCTATTTGAATGAATTTGAATTTTTATTTATATATCGTCGTCTTCTATACTCGTATAGAAGTTCATCACGGGTCCAAGTTTCTCTTGCAATAAAACAAAAGGAAGTAATTTCACACTCACTAGCGAAAGAATTTTCTTCTTCGTTTGCTTTGCATTTTTAGTGTTTTCAGCAGACAGAATTGGCATTAGAATTATCCGGGCTCGGAGGTGGAGCGGGGACGTACATGTCGTATATAGTTTAACTGGTGATTCATATCGATATCTGTTGTTTCGTTACCTTGTATTATTTTCTGGGCCTTCTCCATAATAGGTGGGATTTCTGGTTTGTCCAGTTGTATCAGATGCTCTTTTAGCAGAAAGAAAATATTCATTTTCAGTCGAATAGGTTGAAAATTCTACAAAAACTAGCTTACGTTTGTTGGCACGTTTTTGAGAACAATGACAGGTATTTCATCGGCAAAATTACTGTGCCAAGTTAAGCTCCTATAACAGAATTCAAAAAACTGCTGTAAAGAGGATACCATAGTACTGTATATTGCCTGAGTTTTCGTAACCTGTTAATATCTCTACAAGATGACATAATTGCCTTTATATTTACAACCTCACAGTATTAGTTTTTTTATTACTTTTTTTTCTTTCGCACTTACACCTCTATAAAAGTAAAAGTGATCCGGAAACAGAATTAATAAACCCGTTTTAAGAGTATGGACGTTTCAGAGATTAATAAGTTGTTAGAGCAGGTATCATATTACGCATGTTTTACTGGGTTAACCAGGATTTAAAATTTAAATAATTTGAAACGACCATATCAATTTTGTTATCTAACTTTTATATAGACTATATTTGGCACACCTATTAAAAATAATGGTTACAACACCCCGTATAAGTGCATTAACGGACGGAGACCACCAGAAAAATTTTCCCTGGCGTTAAAAGTCCGTGAGATGGATAGCCCGGACGTGCCGTTTACCAACCACCAAACTAGTACATGACATGTTTTGTTCTATTTAGAACTTATCCGGTTTTAAGAACAATATAACTAATGATATTAGTGACGACCTTTAATGCCTTCAGACATGGATTTTATTATTTTTATTATTTTCGTTAAATTTTAAATCCAGGAGAAAAAATCACAGGCCATAAGAGAATAATACTATACTATCGCCATCGGGCAATCCCCTCTGCGGCCGCCGATGCCGACGTATCTGTTTAGAAAATTACAAAAGTTTTTCTGTCAGTATATTTAATAAAAATGTATCAGTTTAACTAATTTTGGGCTTTGCGGTCTTCTGTTTACAGGCTTCATGAACTACTTTCATTTATATGAAACTGTCGAAATCTATGCTAGGTACTATTTTATTAATTAATTTTTTTTTTACAGAAAACAATGTAAGTTCAACGTCTAAAGAAAATCCAGGAACTGTAATAGCAGAAAAACTGAAAGAGATGATATCACCAATCTATTGCTATATATGTAAAAGGAACGTCAACATGCATATTTTTAACCACCATTATTTGGAAAAAGAGCATGTTACCAAAGTGAGAAATTGGCTGGATAAAGAAATAAAAAAATTAGGAGTGAGTACTTTCTTTTCATTTTAACTGTACCATGCAAAATGAGTCTTCTCTTTGGAAAGATGATTCCGTTGGTTCAGTCGTCCCTTTCTGATATGAAAACCTTTAGGTACTTATCATTAAATGCCTTTTGGGGACTGTCCATCCTTATCTGTAGTAGATTTCTATTGTATTGGCCTGTATGTCGTGTCCTAAGGCTTCTATGTTCAGATGTCCGCGATGTTTCAGAATATATATATATATATATATATATATATATATATATATATATATATATATATATATATATATATATTATTCTCAATTTAGTGGGGCTGCAGTCTATATTTAGATATTTATGGCCTTGGGTAGTGTAACAACCTTTTTTGTTAGTTGAGCTTTCGAAATTATATTTATTTCTTCTTCAGGACATCTGGAAAAAACAAAATTTTCTTTTTTATTTAAACTGTTAAGTGAAAAATTAGTTTTTTAAGTCCATTCATATGGTTGAAAAAACAAAAAAGAAAGATGGCATGAGAAAAAAGAAAAATGATTGACTTACCAAAGTGGTTTTTCTACAACAAAACAAGTAGTCATTTGCACAGAGGGATATTCCCTAATATACTATTGTTAACTACATAACATTATAGTTAAACGGAAAAATACAAAACGGCCAAAATGGCTGGCCTTGGTACTCTCTGCTAATCCCGTAAACCAGTAAATTAACACAAAATTATCAATTTTTGGTGATAAAGATGGAGTGTGATAGACCGATATAACTTTTATGTAGTAGAGAAAGATCGAAGGTATTGATTCGTTTCGATCTGAGATATGCTTTCAGTTTAAAACTTATTTACATGGCAATTAGTGTAATGAATAAAGATAGAAATAATAGTTGAGAATGTAGATTTTTTATTTTAATAGCGCATGTGTCAACCTGCATACGGGGGATAACAGAAAGAAACAACGCATTACAGTTTTCGGAAAATAAAAATATATGTATAATAGATAATATATTGGATGATTGGATGGAAAAAATATTTTGTCTATGTGTTATTCGTCTGTTGCAGGACGATCTATTAGTGATTGGTATTTTTCTAAGAGAGAGAGAGAGGGAGAGGGGGGGGAGAGAGCGGGGGGGGGGGGAGAGAGAGGGAGGGAGGGAGGGAGAGAGAGAGGGAGAGCGAGAGAGAGAGAGGCGAGATATATATATATATATATATATATATATATATATATATATATATATATATATATATATATATATATATATATATATATATATATATATATATATATATATATATATATATATATATATATATATATATATATATATATATATATATATATATATATATATATATATATATATATATATATATATATATATATATATATATATATATATATATATATATATATATATATATATATATATATATATATATATATATATATATATATATATATATATATATATATATATATATATATATATATATATATATATATATATATATATATATTATATATATATATATATATATATATATATATATATATATATATATATATATATATATATATATATATATATATATATATATATATATATATATATATATATATATATATATATATATATTATATATATATATATATATATATATATATATATATATATATATATATATATATATATATATATATATATATATATATATATATATATATATTATATATATATATATATATATATATATATATATATATATATATATATATATATATATATATATATATATATTTATATATATATATATATATATATATATATATATATATATATATATATATATATATATATATATATATATATATATATTATATATATATATATATATATATATATATATATATATATATATATATATATATATATATATATATATATATATATATATATATATATATATATATATATATATATATATATATATATATATATATATATATATATATATATATATATATATATATATATATATATATATATATATATATATATATATATATATATATATATATATATATATATATATATATATATATATATATATATATATATATATATATATATATATATATATATATATATATATATATATATATATATATATATATATATATATATATATATATATATATATATATATGCGAAGCTAGCAATGAAGTTCCAACGAGTTTCCATTTTATAGAGGCACATAATAAGTTCACTGGTTGATACTTAATCACCATTAATACTATTTGTAATGTAGTTAAGAATTCTCGTTGACCCTTGTTAAGTAGGGCTATAGATCAAAGGTTAATTATAAAATAAAAATTAAAAAAACATACCCAGAGAATTTCTCCGACCTTGATACATCGTACACCTTCTGAGATACGTTAGCTAATAGTAGATAGAACTTAGCGTTCAAATGAAGAGCGTACTCAGAGAACTATCTCTAGAGGTATCATATTTGTCAAACTCAAGATGTAATAAATTCTCTGAGTATAATTTTGGTTTTAGTAATGTATTTCCAATAAAGGTAGGTAACATACAACTTTACCAGCGGTTCCTAAACACGACGTTGTATAGTACCACTAATTAAAATGTGTCGAGGAGTATAGCTTATATCAAACTCAAGATGGAACTAATTCTATGTATATTTTTTTGATTTTTTTAATCGTTTTAGAATAACGGTGATTAACTCTCTTATCAAGGGTTCAAGACGCGAAGTTGTATAAATGCTAGTTAAAGTATCTCAGAAAGTATACATTGCATTGAGTTAAGAGAAATTATCTGTGCATATTTCTAAATTTTAATTTCATATGTAAACTTTGCGTCCTAAGTGTCTTACCTCCTTATTAAGGGTCAACAAAAATTCGTAACTAAATTTTTCAGATTAAAACCCTCCTGTGATGAAGCATCAACCTGTGAACTTACTCTGTCTTGACTCGACTTAGTTCCTATATCTCCCACTGGAGCAAGTGGCAAAAGAAAACGCTTTTCATCGGGCTCTGTTCTTAGCTAGCTCTTAAGCTCTGGCCTTAATTTAACCGTTTTCTCGGTTTCTTTTATCACCATTTTTTTCTTCACCTTATTTTAGATGTACCTATACCGCGGCTTTCTTGCGGGTTCCAGTCCAGGGCTCTCCTTCTTATAGTTCTCTCGAGGTTGGTGAGGGTGTGTCCAATCCATTTCCATTTTCTTGTCTGGATTTGTTCTCCGATGGGTTGTCGCTGCGTTTTCCATAGGTCTTCATTGGAGACAGTATTTGGCCATCAGATACGCAGAATCCGTCGTAAGCATCTGTTTTCAAAGACCTGTAGCTGATTTGCAATTTGCTCCGTCACGTTCCATGTTTCACATCCATATAAGAGAACGGACACCACGTCGCTGTTAAAGAATCGGATCTTAGTTCTGCGTGATAGGTTCCTGCTTTTCCGATCTGGTTGGACGAAGGCTTCGTTGCTTTTCCGGCTTTCCACGTCCTCCTCCGCTCCCCCGCTAATCGTAACGTAGAGGAAAGACTCTACCTGCTTGATTTCCTGCTTATCGATCTTTATTCTCTTTTCTACGTCGGAGTTTACTTTGATTTTCTTTGTTTTTCTCACATTGATTTTTTTAGTTTTTCTAATTTGGTCTTTATATTGGCAAACCTTTGCGACAGTAGGCAGATATTGTCAGCAAAATCGACATCCTCAAGCCGATCTTGTGTGCCCCATAGAATACCCCCCTTCCGATCTCTTATGACTTCCCTCATTATTTTGTCGAGTACCAAAAGGAAAATGGTTGGTGAGAGTATGCGACCTTGTTTTGTTACTTGGTTCATAGTCATGGCTTCTGTTCAATTTCTCTTATGTAGAATATGTGAATTATTAAAATACCAGTATTAAATTATTACGGGAGAAGTACGATGCCAGACCAATTTTTTTTAAAAGGCGATATTGGTTTCGGAATACCACCCTAATTATTTTACAATAAGCAAATACGAGGGTTACCTTTTATGTTTTTACAAAAACAATGAAAGAAAAAAAAACTTTTTGATACAAATCGTTTTGTTGGTTCTCAAAATATTCACTTTTAAGATTTATATACTTTTGCATGCGTTCCAACCAATTCTCGAAACATTTTTTCGACTGTAAGGTTGGCACCTCAAAAACATGGTTTTGGAAGAATTCAACAGCTTCTTGAAATGATGAAAATCACTATCCACGCATTTTTTTTTTGACATTCAGGAACAAAAAAAGTCAGTAGGAGATAATTCAGGTGAATATAGGCAATGCCAAAAAATCTATTTGATGTACTGTGTGAGAGCTGGCATTGTCATGATGAAGAATGATGCGATGTTTTCGATTGTTTTTCCTGATTTCATTGATGGCTTCTGGCAAACAAATTGTTATTTACTATTCAGCACTCACTGCTCTTCGATTCCCTAAAGCAATGGTTGCAACATGTCCAGTATAACCAAGAATGATCATTTTCTTGGAAGTGCTTCGCGAACAAACCACGTTTGTTGGATTCGGTTCATCTTGGAACACCCAAACAATGGCTTATTGCTCGGTTTCCGGCTCGTACGAATATATATATAATATACACTCCCGGACAAAATTAACGCAACAATCTTTTTCTTATGTCAGTTTTAAAGTTTATCGAGTATTTGAATAGTAGGCTCTGCATATTTTATTTCGTTGTTCATGACAGAAATCAAAACAATTCGTTTAGATTTACAGTTTTAAAGAATTTTTTAGAAGGTAAACAATTTTCTGTAATAATGCGATAGATTTTCTTTAAAAGTAAGCTTATAAATTGTTTCCTTTTTCAAAGTAATACGTTTTTGTGGTAGACTGTTTTATTTTTGACCCCGAAGAATTAGAAAAATGAATCGAACAAGGAATTTAACTGAACACGAGGTAGTGCGAGCCTCAGTTTTATTGGACGAGGGATATTGCCAGAGTTATGTTGCCAATTTGTTAGGCAAACACCGTTCCACAATAAGTCGTATGGTAAGACGCTTGAATGAAGTAGGAACTTATTCTAGAAGGCTAGGGCAAGGGCGAAAACGATGCACTAGCGACCTAGATGAACATTTTATAAGACAATATGCTTTAAGAAACAGGACTGTCACTAGTTCTATAATAAGAAACGAACTCGAAGCTGTTCGCAATGTCACAATTTCTTCTAAAACAGTTAGAAGACGGTTAAATGAAGCTGGAGACCAGCCACTGCGCCCTTGCTTACTAGAGAGAACAGAGTTGCCAGGTTACGTTTTGCTCGAAATCACGAAAACTGGTCTGTGGATGATTGGAAACAAGTTTTCTTCACAGATGAAACTAGGGTTAGTCTAAAACATCCAGATGCAGGCATGCTTCTAATTAAATTTTAGGGAAAAATCTAGAGGAATTTGCTCCAATTCTGTGATAACTGTATTTTCAAGTTCCCTCAGGCTTCTAGGTGCAGGTATATGACGTTTCACATTTTTCTTAAGGTGATCCCATACATGTTCTATCGGATTCAGATCCGTGCTTTTTGGTGGCCATTGCGTAATCGGTATATCAACTTGATTAAGATAATCGAGTACCTCCCTAGCCACGTGAGTTCGAGCGTTGTCTTGCATAAACAGGAAATTGGGCCCCACAAAATGACCGAAAGGCATCACATGTTCTACAATATTCTCAAGATAGTAGTCAGCATTCATGGATCTCGTACGGACAGGAACTAACTCTGTGCGAGCATCAAAGCAGATGCCACCCCAGAACATAACAGAGCCACCGCCGAATGGAATACTTTCAGAGATATTGCAAGGAGCAAACCTCTCTCCTGGTCTTCGCCATACTCGCTCACGACCATCTGGATGTTTTAGACTAACCCTAGTTTCATCTGTGAAGAAAACTTGTTTCCAATCATCCACAGACCAGTTTTCGTGATTTCGAGCAAAACGTAACCTGGCAACTCTATTCTCTCTAGTTCTTCGGGGTCAAAAATAAAACAGTCTACCACAAAAACGTATAACTTTGAAAAAGGGAACAATTTATGAGCTTACTTTTAAAGAAAATCTATCGCATTATTACAGAAAATTCTTTATCTTCTAAAAAATTCTCTAAAACTGCAAATCTAAACGAATTGTTTTGATTTCTGTCATGAACAACGAAACAAAATATGCATAGCCTACTCTTCAAATATTCGATAAACTTTAAAATTGACATAAGAAAAAGATAAATTAATTTTCAGATTGTTGCGTTAATTTTGTCCAGGAGTTTATATATATATATATATATATATATATATATATATATATATATATATATATATATATATATGTATATATATATATATATATATGTATATATGTACATATATATATATATATATATATATATATATATATATATATATATATATATATACATATATACATATATATACATATATATATATATATATATATATATATATATATATATATATATATATATATATATATATATATATATACATATATATACATATATATATATATATATATATATATATATATATATATATATATATATATATATATATATATATATATATATATATATATATATATATATATATATATATATATATATACATATATACATATATACATATATACATATATATACATATATATATATATATATATATATATATATATATATATATATATATATATATATATATATATATATATATATATATATATATTGTGCCGTCGCTTTATGACATGCTAAACTGTCCTCAGTTTGAGGCATCTTTTTCCGTACCCTGTGAGAAGTTGTTTGTCCCACGCTTGAGCGCAATTTTGTAAGGTGTGCTAATTTTGCTTTATTTTTCGCCCCATGTAGACTGCGTCATTTTGTAACATTTTTAAATACTGGACGCCCCAAGCTTGAGCACAATTTTCTTGCAACCCCGCTTTAATTTCTGATAATGAATTGAGTGAGACCTGATTTTAAAAGAACTAAAGAAATTAAAGAAATACTAGCTCAGTTTTCCTTGGTAGAGAGATATGGGTAAGAGATAATTTTTGTACGTCTTTTTGGAATTTAATTCTATTTTTAAAGAAACCTCAGTTGTACGACTTTTTTTTGGGCACCACTCATTTTAAAATAGAAACGGTTTAACTTCAGCTAAGAAAAATGAGAAAAAACTGAAGTGTTTTATGGATATTACTAAAAAGAAATTAGTCTAGCACAACTGATCCTGAAAAGAAAAATAAATATTCAGTGAGACACTAGCTTTAATCAACAAAAAAAGAATTTATTCATGTTTTTAAAATGAAAATAAAAAGTTCTAACCTTTACAGTTATACCAAAAAATTCTAGCCTAAATAGTAGTTGTTACATTTAAATTTTAAACCTTTACAACCCCCGAAGGCGAGACATCGTGTTTTACACTTCACTTTTTTGTCTGTTATACGTTGCTGTTAATGCACTACTCTCAAATAAGTCTATTGGAGGGAGTTTTGTTGACTTACTGTTTTTCAGTCCTGCTGTGATGGACTTCGCCCGATTTCACACTTTTTCTTAACACTTAGAAAGCTCACTACAGCTTTTATTGTCGAAACTGGTACTTTTACTTAGCGGCTTCTGAAGAAAATTAGCCTACTTCGGCTAGATGGAAAATAGCCTCTCGGCTAGACGGTACTGCCTGGTCTGCGGCTCGATCGAAAAAAAAGCCTGGTTGGTAGTTTCTCAGGCCCTTAAATAATCGTGCGATTTTTGCCGGTAATATCCGGACGCTCCAATCAAAACTCCGGGTCAAACATTTCGCCAATCGCGGCCTGGCGGTAGGTTCGATCAGCAACCCGCACCACACAGTATATACTGAATGTCCTGAAACTTTTGTTTAATATACCGGTCGATGTTTTAAAATAAAAATAAATACAATTCGAAGTGAAAAATCAGTAACATTGCATGGTCTTAAAATCCAGGAAAAAATGAATGTTACATTTACCCCCTTCCAAAAAGAAATAGACTACACTAGTCTATTAAACTAAGGCTACTGATGAAAAGGTACAAAGTGGTACACTATCACTTAATACTAAGGTCAGAACTTAAAACAAAATTACAAACTTCGGTCCTTACTACTAGACTTAACTTAATTAAGCACTAAGATTAAGTACAATGAAAACCAAATGAAAATCTTTGCATGTACACAAAAATCTTATAACTAGACTTAACTTAATTAAACACTAAGGTTAAGTACATCAAAAAGTAAATAAAAATCCTTGCATGAACATAAGAAATACCTGTTCATAGTAACAATCGCGGTCTTCTTATATAAAAGAATCAGCTCTATTATTGTTACCAAAATAAAAAAAAAATTTAACTTTGTCTAGACTCTTGTCTAAATCAAAAAAAATGAACTGAAATAAAATATGAACACCCCCTTTAAACATTTTAAGGATTGTCTGAAAATTTTCTATATCAGCAAAAGAAATTTAGAAAAATTCTTAAATAAAGAAAAATAAAAAAATGATTCTAGTGCAAACACTTACACTAAAAAGGAAAAGTCTTGTCAGACCATTTAGCACTAGGCCAAAAAAAAAAATTATCTGGATAAATATCCAGACAAACGCTCGGGAAAAATCGCCATCCATACTCTAGCTCATCGCTAAGAGAACATTCTAAATCTAGTATTACTACTAGTCGCACTCGGAAAATAATCGCACTCTATCGCGCAATGTCGACGTCCTAAGACATCTAGACATGCTAAAATCGCTAGGGAAAACGCTACATCGCGCAATGTCGACGTCCTGAGACATCCAGACATGCAAAAATCGCCAGGGAACACGTCAGCTTATCGCCAACTAAACACTCTGGTATATCGCCAGAAAAAAACCTCGGCTCCTCGCCAAGAAAACATTCTGGTATATCGCCAGAAAAAACCTCGGCTCCTCGCCAAGAAAACACTCTGTAAATAGTCCTCGACTACACAAAGTCTGCGTTCTAAAAGAACAAACTCGCCATTAACATAGTGAGCAGCTATAAAAGCTAACTAAATCACTATAAGCGCAGTGAATAGCTACAAAAGCTAAAATTCACTCTTAAACACAGTGAATAGCTATAAAAGCTAAAATTCACTAAACTGAATGATCCTGCTTCAAAAAGCAATGTTCACTAAGAACAGAATGATTAGTCCGCGCGCAACTAACATTCTAGGAAACATTCCTAGCACAACTATGTGAGACAGTTAGTCTCCAAATAGGACCTCCCTAAAGTCATAATCCTATATATAGGAGTCCATAAGCAAAACGACTCAAAATCTCGCTTTTGAGCACATGCCCTCAGGCAACCAACATACACTGAAATATATACAGAAATATATACAGAAATATATACAGACATATATACAGGAGTTCAAATCCCAAACTCTTGGTTATGATAACTCCATACTGAGCTTGGTGAAAGCTCTTAGCAAAAGCTAATCAACTCTTCGGCACATCGCACCAAAGTGACAAATCTGACTAGAAACATGAGCCAGAACCAACGCCCTCCGTCATTCTTCAGGGCGGCTATACAGAGATATAAAACTTAACCAGCATTGCGCTTCTCCAAGTTGCATGAAGAACCCTCGTGTACTGGTCTCGCCCTAGAACAACAACGAAAAACATTCAATCCATCCCACATAACAGGAGACAAACACCTCACCACGATATACTGAATGGTGGAGACAAAAAAATACAGAATTGGTGACCCTGGAGTCCACCAACAAAAGGGAGTAGATTATAGCATCTACTAAACTAAAACGGTGTCTACCACACCACCATAAGTCAAAAAAAAATTAATCAATAGGGTGTTCCGAAATACACTACTGCCAACAGCCTGTCACCACTAATAGGCTAATTGGAGCTGAGGTCGACTACAGTAGTTAGGCTCTCCTTTGGTTCAAATAGAAATAACCATTGGGTAACAAAACCCCTAAAGGTCCCAAAGGTCAAACGTTCACCCCCCATAGACTACCCTTCCAATCAGTCTGTTCCTCAGGAAGACTAACTCCCTGCCAAACGTCGTAACGGCATCTGTTAGCACCCGGTGCATCACAGCCTGTAAAAACAGATAACTCATGGGATACAACCTAAAAGGTTTACAAGGTTGACTTAACCAAGCTTCTAACGAAATTTTAAAAAACGAAAAATGAGCTTAAAAAGGCTACATGAAACAAAAATTGCTCAATTTTCCGGTAGCAACGCAACAAAACTTTTGAAGACGACAAGAGCTTTCCCAGCTTAATCAGAAACAAGAAGAAAACATCGTTGACAGCTAAAATATTCGATCATGGTGTTAATCGTCTCCCTAAACAATAGCCTCTAGAAGAAACTGCTACAGGTATCAGGCATAACCGTTTTCTGTCAGCCCAAACTTCTAGATTACCTCTTGGAAATCTAAAAATTCGGTTAGGAATCTTCCTTCACTGCGCTTAGCCTCTCTTGACAAGGTTCTCATCTCGGTATCAGATTTTGATCATTTCTTTGTGAAACGACTGTCTTACTCTGCTCTCATCTCCTGTAAATGATCAGCCTTTAGTTCTCCTGCAGAACTTCAATTTTCTATCAATCTGATAGTAAACCGAAAAAACTCAACATACGCCTATGAGTCCATGCAAAAAAATTTTTAAAAAATTAGTGACTCAAAGGTAACGTTTAAACGGCTCTGAAAAAAAAAAATCGAAAATACCCTCAGTTTGTCAATTCAGAAGAAGATCTAAACCAAAATAATCCAAGTCTTAGACTTACTGGATAAACCAAAATCAATTTACTCTTTATTGCACCCAAAATATACCATTAAGGTAATAAAAATACACCCACTCGGGTAACAAACTTTGAAATTGCTCATAGAAATTTTGACTCTACATCACACTACACGAGCTCCATCTTGCGCTTGTCCTAACTCAAGATCACCTTGGATTGCCTCTAATCAAAATTTCGCTTCCAAGTGTCAAGAACTGGATATTATTTGGGGTCATAAGCAAATCAAATCCCGCGACCACCGACATACCAGTCTTATGATATATCCTGAGTGTGACTCTTTCGCAAGCTCGCAACAGCTGAGTCGATGCTAAACATCAACTACCATCAACCTAAGTTTGGGATATGGCCAATACCCAAAACCTTAGCAAAAAACTATAAAAGTAAGCTATACTCTGCTCAACTTTTATAACAGTCAAAAAAAAACGAGGTCGTCACCTCTACAGAGCAACATCAAAAAAAATTAAGCAATTAAGATAATGTAAATATAAATTATTCTTCTCCTGACAAACTTTCACTAGGGTTAGGTCCGTTGAATGGTTTTAAGTCTTTAATATGCCATCGTCCTACTTTAGTCCCATCTAAATTAACTAAACCATAAACTAAATCCGAAATCTTTTCTCTAATCACGCAATGCACATACTTAGGTACCAACTTAGATGTGAATTTATCTGCTGCACTGGAAAGAATTTTATTTTTTCGCCAAACGTGATCACCTATCTTAAAGGAAAAATCCCTTTTTCTAAGGTTGTAAGACTTACTGTTCCGCTCATAAGCCTTATGTATCCTACTACGTACGTCGGTGAAAATATCTTTTAAACCCTTTAAATTTTCGGCGTACGCGCCCCTGTTACCCGGAATTATTTCGCTGTCAGCATTGACATCCAAGTCTAAGTTTTTATAATATGATCCAGATAGAGGTATATGTCTGCCGTAAACTAAGAAAGACGGTGTGAACCCTGTTACTTCGTGTCTCGCGGTATTTATCGCTTGTTGGATTTTGGAAATATTGCTATCCCAAGTGTCATGTGAATCCACGTAACTTCTTAAAGCGGTCCCGACTGTTCGGTTATTACGTTCCACAAAATTACATTGGGGAGAGTACACGGGATTAAAACGGATGTTAAAACCATATGTTTCACTTAAGCTCTTAAAACTTTTAGAGGTAAACTGAGTACCGTTATCGCATATTAGGAGCGATGGAACACCGTGGATTAGAAAGACATTATTTTCCAAAATTCTCTCTATATATCCAGCTTTAGAGCTTTTCAAAGGAAATAGCATGGTATACTTTGTAAACCAGCAAGAAACCACGAGAAGCCATTCATTTCCCTTTTTTGAACGTGGGAATGGGCCTACTAGATCAGCTGCTATGACTTGAAAAGGGTAATTAACCGTTTTCTCTTTTCCCATCAGTCCCATAGGTAGTGTATTTGGAGATTTCTGCGCTCCACATACTTCACAAGTCCTCACAAACTTTACGATATCAAAACGCATTTTTGGCCAATAATACTGTTCCTGAACCCTGTGAAGAGTTTTATAAAAGCCAAAATGACCAGAAGTAGGAGGAGTGTGACACATGTCTATAACTTCCTCTCTCTGTGGTTTAGGAACTAGTATTTTCCACTCGGGTACATTAATTTTTAAAGGCAACTGGTTTGGGATAAATTTGTACACGAAATCATTTTCCACCTTCCACTGTGGAAAATTTTGAGGAGATTCTTTAATTTGCTGCCGTAAATTGTCGTACCATGGGTCAATGCGATCTACATCTGCTGTATCAATTCTTACGCCAAACTGTGCATTAAGACTGTTTTCGTCCGCTGTATGATCTGGGATTCTTGACAAAGCGTCAGGAATAACATTGTGGACTCCTTTTCTATGAATTAAAGTAAACGTGTGTTGTCTCAGCCTAATCGCCCAACGCGCTAGTTTGCCACTAGGGTTTTTAATAGAATTAAGCCACAATAAGCTATAATGATCTGTTATGACCGTGAAAGGAACACCTTCTATGTAAGGTCGAAACTTTTCGATGTTAAAGAGTACTGCTAAACATTCTTTTTCAACAACCGAATAGTTACGTTCAGCCTTTGATAAAGTTCTACTGGCATACGCTATCACCCTTTCCTCACCATTGATTTTCTGTGTTAGGACGCCCCCTAAACCAGTATTAGAAGCATCACTAGAAATATAAAACTGTTGGGAAAAGTCTGGTTGGGATAAAATGGGAGCTGAAACCAATAGTTCTTTAATCCTTATAAAAGATTCTTCGGCTGCCTTTGTCCAATCTATCGATTGTCCTTTTTTTCGTCCTTTCAAAAGATCATTAATAGGCGACAACAGGGTGGAAAAATTCTCGATAAAACGTCTATACCATGAACACATTCCTACGAAGCGCTTAACTTCCGTAGTATTAGTAGGTCTCGCATAATTAACCATGCTTGCTACTTTATCCGGATCGGTACGCAAGGAATTTGAGCCTACAATATAGCCTAAAAACTTTAGAGAAGTTTTGAAAAAATCACATTTGCTCAAATTTATCGTCAGTCCGGCCTCTTTCAATTTATCTTTTACTTCCTTAAGTAAGCGAATATGCGATTCGAAGTCTTCCGATGTTACTAAAATATCATCAAGATAGGTAAAAATATGTGGCTCATATTTCGGACCAAATATGGCGTCCACTAAACGTTGCTGAGTTTGAGCAGCGTTCTTAAGACCAAACGGCATAGTGACGAACTGAAATAGACCTCGGCCTACTACTGCAAAAGCGGTCTTTTCTTTAGAGGATTTGTCTAAAGGAATTTGCCAGAAAGCCTTTCTAAGGTCTATCGAAGATACATACTTAGCATTCCTGAGTGATGTCAAAATTCTGTCGATGTTCGGTAATGGGTAGTTATCAAATTTGCTGACCTCGTTGAGCTTTCTTCCGTCAAAGCACAGACGATACTGTCCATCGGCCTTTTTCACCAATAAGATTGGAGAACACCAAGGACTGTTTGATTCTTCAATCACTCCGAGTTTCAACATTTCGTCTAACTCTTTATTTAATACTTTTGACATATAAGGAGACATGGCGAAGGGCCTTGTCTTTACAGGGCTGGCATCAGCCGTATCTATAGACATCTTGATTTTATTCGTTCGGCCTAACCTATCTTTACTACTTATTTCATTGAAAGAGCTTATTACTTTTTCTGCTTTTAAGCGTTCCGTCCGCGAGAGATCATCTAGGGTACATAGACGCGAGAAAAGGTTTTCAAAAGAACTTTCTGAATAACAATCTTTAAAACTTGTTTGAGAATTGACTTCTAGGGACTGTGGATACCACGAATTATTTTTAAAATTTACTAAAATTCCGAATTTTTGTGCAAAATCACATCCTAAAACCAAAGTATGTGATAGAGAAGGTACTACTAGAGCAGAGATTACTAAACAATGACCATTGCAAACTAGCGGCAACTCAACCGTACCTAAAACTTTTAGACGGCTGCCATCTGCAGTGGTAACACTTCTATTTTTGACATGGCATATTTTTATACTTAAACGACTTAAAATCTTAATACCATTCTGACCTACAACGGAGGCATTTGCACCAGAGTCAAATAAAGCCGAGAAATGGGCACCTAATAGATTTATCTTGATATGCGGTCTGTTGTCTAAATATTTATGCACGAATAAAGGAGACATGTGACCACTTGGAGAAGCAGGAGTTTTAACTGGAGAAGGAGAAGTTTTATTAGACTTAAAAAAATCAGAAACTTTTTGTAACCATTTAGTCCAATCCGATCTACTGGAATATTTTTGTTCGTCCGTGTTTCTAGAACGTTTTGGATTAGGGGCTTTACTGCGAACATGAGCTTGTGACTTAGCCGAAAGATTAGAGGCTTTTTTGTTGGACTTAGTATAGTATATCCGCCTCGGTAATATACCGTCCTTACTCGTTTTTTTGTACATTTGGGGCATGATGCTAGTCTCACACCAGTTGTTCCACATTTGAAACAAAATACCCTCTTAGGTGCTGTACAACTTTGGTAAGTGTGATTCGGACCTTCGCAATTCCAACACGTGGAAATTGCCTTAGGTAAAACCGACTTGTCATTCACTTTAGCTGCAGTGTCGCTAATTTTAGAATCCTTATCTTTTCTTTTACCCGTTTTCTGGTTACTCCTAGAGTTCCGATTTACATTCCCAACTTTATTTGTCGAGACTCCACTTGGGCCATTTGGATTATACTCTACTTGATGTATATTAGTTTCGCTTTTTGGTCTGCTCTTCTCCAACAAATAATCGGACTCTTCAAGTTTTCTACATAACCCGGCGAGTTCGGCTACCGAATTAATATCTAGTAGAGCTAACCGATTGACGAAACTAGGCAGAATATTCCTACGTATAAATTTAACTTTGGTACTTTCCGAAGGCTTGGTGGATAACCTACCAAATAAAGATTCCATGTGGGCAATAAAAATCACAGTGGACTCATTCTTCTTTTGTAGCCTCCTCTTTATTTCCAACCACAATTCTTCATCCTCATCACAGTGCAAGAAGTCCTTCTTTAGCCTATCTACCAAGGAATGCCAGTCGTTGACACTTGATTTTATGCTTCTATACCAAATGAAGGCATCGCCAGTGAAAAATTCAACAGCAGAGCTGAAAAGTTCATCTTCCGATACTTTCCTAGCTTGAGCTATTTCAGTCAGCCTTTCCAAAAAAGGATAGAGTCTCTTTGAGTCTCCATTAAATTTCAATTGCCATTCGCTGACAGGAATATTTCTGGCTGCGCAATTCACGATTGGAGCTGGTACGTTTATGACTGGGGTTGTAATAGGCAGCTGTGGTAACTCATGACCAGGAGCTATCTTTTCTGCAAGATTTGCTTCCATGAGCACACACGTAGCTATTGTTTCCTGAACACATTTGGAAAGCTTCGACGCTTCCTCTTCGTCATCCGGCATGGGAATTTTTTGTACGCGACCTGCTACATGCGATAAACGTGATTTAACCCGGTGTACAAGTGAATCATTTGGATCGCCGTCATAACTATCGATTAAGTTTTGGATAGAATTTAAACTCTTTTCGATACCAGCCGTTTCTTCTGTATTATCCAGAGTGTCATCCCCTATTTTTATCATTTTTTCCCGGCTCACTAATTTCTTTACTTAAGATCCTCGTTAGAATCTTTCTTTTATCCGCGACCGGACGTTCTGAGAAAGTACGACGGATTTTCAGTTCATAGTCTAATTCATATTCCAGTAGGTGATTGACTTTAAAATTGAAGGCTTCCATGATAAATGAATAAAATTTAAAAGAATTGTTTAAAAAATCATAAAAATATTTCTCCTGTGCTCCCAATAGTCTAAATAAAAAATACGTGAAGGCACTTAAAATATGTAAACTTCTTTACCAAACATTAAAAAAATCTTCGACAATTTCAAAAAAATTTCTAAGTATTGCCTCGTA
>CM032446.1:187475156-187560156 GCA_019049505.1 Pachyrhynchus sulphureomaculatus
GTGAAAACGACCTTTTTATTTCATTATTTCTTTAGGATCGAATTTGTCCGTTGTAAGACAGAACTGCTATTTATTAGTATTTCTGCGCGATCACGTTTTCTATAAGCCCCTATATATATATATATATATATATATATATATATATATATATATATATATATATATATATATATATATATATATATATATATATATATATATATATATGCGCGAGTGTGTGCGTGCGTCCGTATGTACGCGCGTGGGTGCGTGCGTGCGTCCGTATGTGCGCGTGTGGGTGCGTGCGTGCGTGCGTGCTTGCATGCGTATTTGTATGCGTCTCGTATCATTTATATAAAAAAATAAAATGGATTTAAAATTTAAAAAATCATATTAAAGAATCAACTACATTTACATTATTTTATAGAGGATTTTTAAATGCATGCACATTTTTTTTGAAGGTTAAAATTGATCGAAGAATCCTGTATTGCGAGGCATGTCCGCTGGAATTAGAGGGCACAAATGAAGATTTAAAACACTATGAGACAGTCGCTCATCAGTTGTAAGTAAAAATGTAAATGAATGCTGTCTAAATTTTATTTTTTAAAACTGTTTGGTAACTGTATATTTATACATAAAATATTGCGGAAACCTAGATGTTTGTTTTTTGGTAGATTTAAAATTTTTATTCAACCAGTTGCTTATGAGCCCAAAGGAAAAATTATGTGGTAGAGATATGAAGCTTCAGTGATAGAAAGTTTTATTAGTGTTAGAATCCACTAACAATGTTTCTTCTATCTTAATTAATGTCAAGTAAAAAAAAAACAAAACGTACAGGTTGCTATACCAAAAACACGATCTATAATTTTGTTAGCTTTTTTTAAAAGAACTTGGAAGAATGTAACGTAAGGCTCGACACAAGAAGTTTTATTTTTTACCTTGTATAAGCTGTTGTCGGGTATTTTTTTAAATTGTAGACACCTTTGACAGCCCGTATTGCGTGAAATAAATGGAGGTTCTTGTTGGGCCCAGGAGACGTCGAGGGCTACATCATATTAAAAATTTAGACAAAAGTACCGAAAGTTATTTTCCATAAGAAAATGAAAAATAAAATTTACTGGTTCCATTTTTAATGGTTACGCATTAATATAATTTCAATCAGTTTTTAAGCAATGAATACCCCGTTTGCTTTTTATTTGTTAATTTTTTTAATTTTGAATTTCTATTTTTAGTAATGCGGAGACATATTGTTCGGTTTGTCTATTTAGAGGAACATCGAACAATATTAAGCAACATATGTCGTCCAAAAGTCACAAAAAACAATTAACTCAATCAAGTGGTAGTAAAATAGGTGAGTTCAATGTTCAGTTATTGGATACGTATTTTTTTATTTAATTGTTTTATTGGTGCTTTTTAATGTTCCGTACGAAACACTTCGGTGTCTGTCCGTCTGTCACACCCTTTTTTCTCCGAAACTATTTGACATAGACAGTTGGAATTTGGCACTAACATAACAATTAATTACCTCATCAGAGCCGTGTAGTTTTGAATGTTAAATTTTAATTTAAGGGGTTAGTTTTGGGGGGGGGGGAGTTGAAATCGGAAGTGAAAAAAAAAATTACCAGTTCGTCGAGTGGGGTGTCAGATAAACTTATAATGACACGAGTTGAAAAATATATATAATGTAATACTTGTGCATACTTTCTTTGTATTATTTTTGAAAAATTTCGAAAAATCGCTGTCCCCCCCCTTGTCTCGAAAAGTAGTGATTAAAAAATGTTGAAAAAATTTTGGAATATTCTCCACAGGGTGTAGATTGAACGAAAATTAACACGAGTGCATTGAAGTCATTAATCATTTTATACGGAACACTAATTGCGCAAGTCCGACTTGCATTCGATCGGTTATTTTTAAGTTAACTACCTAATTATGAAAATGACGTCATACAAAAAATTTTTGGTTGTTAAATTACTGTTGCTGTTCGAAGTACTTTGATGAAATTTTGTAAGAATTCGTTTCGTTTTGCAACTTTTCCGAATTTTTTTTTCAAGAAATGAGTAAAAGTAATTTGGATGATTTATCGCTCATCGTTAAGGCCGCTCCCTGATTTGTCGGTGTGGTATCATTTTTCTCGGTGTGCTCAGTACCGATTCGGTAACGAAAACATGCCGAAAGTCTATATTTCAATGAAACCCACCTGACTGCATCCCGCGCAAGTCAGACACACAGAGAAAAACGATACCGCACCGACAAATCAGGGAGCGGCCTAAAGTTTCTCGATAAAAAGGGAAATGGATCAAAATATGAAAGAATGACCCAGATGCACTGTAATGACGGCACACTTTATTTTCATGTAAAATTTTGGTCTGGCACGAAGATAGGAACGAAATAAGTTTCTGTATGATGGATCCCTAAACTCCAGAGCAAAAAACTGGTGAAGAAAGAAAGTTCTCCAGAATTTGCCGTTTTAGGGAACGATAAAAGTTATTTTTCATGAATTGTCACAGGTGTCGAGACTTGAGTGTTCCATTGGGTCCTTCTACGGGGCAAGAGTCGATGTAATCAATGATGTCATGAGGCTCTCTATCTCCAAAGAAGACATCTTCTGGAAAGTTGATGACCATCATTGAATACTCATTCAGTTTGTCAAGTAAGAACGTGTCCGAGACAATTCATTTTTGGCATATGCGATTCTAGCGATTCAACAAAAAATTGGTAGAGGCAACTTTTGTCTACGGCGCATTTCAGTAAAAGTATCAGTCGATTCCGAACTTTCGTCGAAATCACGTAAAATCTAAAATAAGTTACATGTTTGCGCGTCGGTTCGAGGCAGTCTTTCTTTGTTCCCATCTAAAGGGTTCTAAAATATTTTAAAAACTCGGTGTCGTTTGTGAAGAAGTGGGTAAATCATTTTAACGAGACGAAAAATGTCGACGACTTGCTAAAACGTAGCTCGGTAGGCACTCCGAAAGTCAAATAACGAATAATGTCTTTGTTCTCACAACGAGCGGGAAAATTAAGAAAATCGGGTTTGAATGTGCCCCATGAGACCATTCGACATCTTCGTGCTCGTGATATCATATTCCGAAGCACGTTGAAGAAACTTTTGCTGTGCGAAAATCAAGTCGCGAAGCGCCCCGCCTGGGCCCACGATAAGATACTAGAGTGGGCCTCACAATCGCCGGACGCCAACCCTATTGAAAACGTTTGGTCCTTTGTAAAGAGAAAGCTCAGAGAAAAGACTCTTGAGGACTTCTACTCAGTTGTCTCACGAGATTCGAAAAATTTGCAGAATATGCAGAAAATCTCGTCGACAGCATGTCTCGAAGATGCCAGGCTATTATTGATACAGGAGGCGATTGGGCAACTTACTAAGGTAAGTGCGCCGTTGCTAGTACACCAAAGAATACATTGATGGCAAAAAATGTTCTCGGAACACATTTTTTCAAGAATACGAGCGGTCACGTTCTTACTTGACTTGAATGGAACAACGATTCGAAACCTGACG
Source organism: Pachyrhynchus sulphureomaculatus (assembly GCA_019049505.1). NCBI lineage: Eukaryota > Metazoa > Arthropoda > Insecta > Coleoptera > Curculionidae > Pachyrhynchus > Pachyrhynchus sulphureomaculatus. The sequence continues at coordinate 187,478,644 of CM032446.1, forward strand.
CAAGCCATTAGCAAAAAATATCCAAATTTATAAAGAATCAAAACTTTTCTGTTGCTGCAGGGTCTATAAGACTAGCAGTAGTTCAAACATCTGAAGAAGGACGAAAATTTTCTTCAGATAATGAGTTGAAAACCGCTGTAGCATCGTTTTTTCGGGCGCAAACAAAATAATGTTTTTTTATGTGGAATAAATCTACTCGAAAATCGCTGAACTAAGTTTATTAATGTAAATGATACATAGAAATTTTTTTTTTAAGCTCTATAAGTTTTCTTTCATAGCTAGGTAAATAAGTTAAAATGCACTCTCGTACATATGAAAGATATCTTCACCAAATTGAGCCTGCAATCTTCGGTGAATTTCAGCAGGTTTGACATTTTCACACGTGAGAAATATTAAGATTATACATTGTGTAACAGCACTATGTACTTTTTTCTCGCATATCTCGTTTTAAAATATTCAGTTTAGGTTTTTTAATTTCCATATATGATATGTATTATTGGGTATTTTTAGGGAAGTCGTGGATAAATATAACACGTAGGCTGAAAAGTTTTTGGTCTAGCTAATTAAAACACATTTTTTTGCAAAATTCGACTTTATTCATCATTATAGTCTCCTTTAAGAGCGATACTATCAGTCCAACGCTTTTATTACATTTCTATACCTTTCTTGTAGAAGGATTTGTCTTTGTCTTCAAAATAGGCCTCAGTTTTGGCGATAACTTCTTCATTGAAGCCAAATCTCTTTCCCGCGAGCATTTTTTTGAGGGGAATAGATAATAGTCTCTAGGGACCAAATCTGGAGAATACGGTGGACGAGAAAGCAATTCGAACTTCAATTCATGCCATTTTACCATTGTAACCATTGACTTTTGACACGGTGCATTGTCTTGATAAAAGAGCATTTTTTGTTGTTCATTTGGGGCCGTTTCTTTGCGATTTCTGCCTTCAAACGCACCAATAACTTTATATAATATTCGCTATTGATGCTTCTTACTTTCTCAGCATGTTGTGTCTTTGATCGCTTCGGACGGCTTTTACCGGCTGCTGTCCGTTCAGCTGACTGCCGATTTGATTCCGGTATGTAGTGGTGGATCCACGTTTCATCCATTGTGACATATCGCATGAAAAAATTCTTTTTATTACGCTTAAGCAGGTCTAAACAGCGCTCAGAATCATTAACACGTTATTGTTTTTGGTGCACTGTGAGCAAACGCGGTACCCATTTCGAACAAAACTTTCTCATGCCCAAATGTTCATGCAAAATATTACCAACACGTTCTTTTGATATCTTTAGGGTGTCAGCTATCTCACGCAGTATCATTTTACGGTCATCCAAAACAATTTTGTGGATTTTTTTTATGTTTTCCGGTGTAACCACCTCATTTAGGCGTCCAGAGCGTTCAGCATCATTTGTATCTGTACCACTGCGTTTAAATGCAGCATACCAGTAAATGATGAGTGATTTTTCCAGGGGCAGAGTCCCCCCGTAACACTTATCAAGCCATGCTTTGCTTGAACGATATTTTTTCCCATCAAAAAACAGTGTTTAATCAATACACGAAATTCGATTTTTTCCATTATTTTGAAAATATCAAAAGCAGCGTCAGTAAAACCACTGTAACTTGTAAACTAATCGTCGAAATGTCATGAAATTTTGACACGTACCGTTTGAAGGTTGGTACTTCCTAAAAGTCATATGGATTTTTTGGAAAGGGCGACATCTATGTGTCAGACTAAAAACTTTCTAGCCTACTTGTTATTGTTTTTTTTTTAGAAACCGTACAACGTAGTTCATGGCCGAGGAAATTAACAAACTTAATAACTTTCACGGAATGCAAAGTGTGTTGTGTAAAGTTAGAAAGTACACAAGAGGCAGATTTTCATTATTGTTCCGATATACACAACGTAAACGTTAAAACATGGATTGATAACTATTTTCTCAGTAATGAAGTCGATAATGTAGCCGAGGAGAATTCAAAGCAGTAAGTACAAATTAAGGGTTTTGGCTCGATTTCTCAAGTAATTGTCAATTCTCGTTTTGCAACAGAATAAAAGTGATTGTTAGACCGAAAATTTAGTGAAAAATCAAATATATTTTATGAGCTTAGTAATTATATTCGTTACGTTAGAAAATTTATTTTGAAATAAATCAAAAATAATATGTACCTTTTATTTCGACTTAAAGTCATTTTAGTAGCACAGGGAAGTAATTTTTATAGCTCGATAAAAAACAAATTGCAACAATTTCTCAGAACACCTTTTTTTGACCTGAAAAAATCTCCAAGAAGTGTGAATACAAAAAATTTGATGTGAAAAAAATTAAAAATCGACATTTTCAGGCAGCAGAATGAAAAAATTAAAAAATTAAAAACGTTTTATAACATTTTTTATTTATAAAAGTAATAGTTACTTAGATATTTTGAGCCTTCTTCTTCTCTCGGTTCTTATCTGTTCCGGATGTTGGCAACGATATTAGCTATCATCACCTTGTTGACTGCGGCTCTAAACAGCTGCATGGTGGGTATTGAAAACCAAGTGCTAAGAATTTTGAGCCACGAAATCCTTCTTCTTCTCATACTTCTCTTTCCACACACTTTACCATGCAGTATACTCTGTTATCAAATTTTGTAAACGAAAATAACTTGTACGTTATGAACACATTTTTCCAGAAGCCAGCACATAGACGATGGATATAGCAAAGCCCAGGTGGTATAACAAGAAACAAAATTGATTATGTATTATCAAATGACAAGAATATTGTAATTGACACGACAATCCTGAACACGATAAGCATTGGCAGTGACCATCGGATGCTCAGAGCAAAAATAAGAATAAATCTAAAGCAAGAGAGACACAAACAGAAATAATAAAGCAAAACACAGACGAATATCGACAAGTACTGGAAAATCATATAAAACACATAAACTACCAAACAGAACTTGACGACTAAACGCACAAATAACCAACAGCCTACTCATGTCTACACAACAAACAGCAACATTGAAAAAAGAAAAAACACAAAAATTAAGTAAAGAGACACAAAATCTCATGAAACAGAGACGACTATTAAGAAATGATCTTACAAATTGTAGATTAAAATTGGCAGAAATAGACAAAAAAAATAAATATAAAGATCAGAGAAGATGTCAGACGGTATAGAAACTCAAAAATAGAAGAAACATTGAAAGAGGGGAAAAGTTTGAAACACGTAAACAAATAAATGAATGAAGGAAAACAACAAATAATAAAACTTATAAATAACGATAACCAAGAGATCGCACAAATCAAACAGGTAAAGGAAGCTACAGAGAAATATTAACAAATACTGTATGACACCAAAATATCGCCATCGCCCGGGAAAGAAAAAGGAAATAGAGTAATAGTTAGAAATGTGGGATCTCAAGAAATTCCCGATGTAACAACGGTTGAAATCATGAACGCCTTACAACATATGCACAACAACAAAGAACCAGGAGACGATGAAATAATTAGAGAAATGATAAAGTATAAAGGGGCATCGATAATACAATCTCTTCAAATTCCATTTAACACCTTGGGTAAACGCCTTGATTGTGTTTATATTTAAAAAGGGAAACAAATTTAAATTGGAGAATTACAGACCCATTAGCCTGTTATTGGTACCATACAAAATCCTCACTAGAATCATAACATATAGATTAACGAACAAACTAGACAGTTATCATCCACGTGAACAAGCGGGATTTAGACGGGGATACAGCACTTTGGACCATCTTCACACAGTTAGATTACTAGTGGAAAAAGCAAACGTTTATAAAGCCACCTTGTGGATAGCAATGGTTGACTACGAAAAAGCATTTGATTCGGTAGAGATATGGGCAGTCCTTAACGCCTTAAGTAACAGCAGAGTCGATGAAAGGTCCACAACTCTTTTTGAATACATATATAAAAATGCCACATCACAAATAATGCTTGAAGAAAGAACAAATAAAGTCAAAATTACAAGAGAAATGAGACAAGGCTGTTCACTTTGATTCTATAAGACATGTTCAAATCGTTAAAGTGGGAAAATAAAGGAATATTAATGATCGCTAACACAAAAGAAGACTTACAAGAAATTATGATGGAAATAAATAACAAGTTTCGAGAAATAGGTTTAAAAATAAACTTCACCAAAACCAAATATTTGAATAACAAACGTGAAGATAACAGCCAGGAACTATTAATAGAAGGTGAAAGAATAGAAAAGGTACACACATTCATATATTTAGGACAAAAAATTGAAATATCAAAAAATAATTTAAAGGCGGACTTGGATAGAAAAGTCTCTTTAGCTTGGTCTGCGTTCGGAAGGTTGCAATCTACATTTAAATTGGTCATCCCAAATAAAATAAGAGCCGGAGTATTCGATTAATAGGTACTCCCGGTATTAACATATGGCACTAAACGTTGGCTTTAAATAAAAGTATAATAAATAAACTTCAGGTAATCCAAAGAGCAATGGAGAGGAGAATGCTAAATCTTAGACTCCAAGTACTACTCAGTATATATCACCACTACACCAAACACTTTATTTTTGCACTCGACGCGCGTTTCGCTAACCATGTTAGCTTCATCAGGAGCGATGATTGACTAAAGCTAAACTACCAAATCTACCCTATTTATACTTAGCCTAACCCTTGAATTACTCAAGCGGAACTAATGACATAGGCAAGGCTATCAGTTCCGGTCAAGTAACCAGTAGAAGGGACTATAAGGAATAGGCCCTCTGTCTTTGTTTAAACTACTTTTACATTTTATGATTTCCATACTTTCGTATGCGTTTAACAATCTCCTATCAGATACATTTTTTATTAATCTTAGATTATCTAATGTTACAGTATGATCAGCTTCAAGAGCATGTTCGGCAATGCTAGACTTTTCTGTTCTGTTGTATTTTAAGTGTGCTAAATGTTCTTTAAATCGTGTTCTAATTGACCTTTTAGTTTGCCCAACATACTTTTTGTCACAATCATTACAACTAATTTCATAAATTCCACTTTTCTCACAATTAGGAATCTTATCTTTGGGATTTCCTAAGATATTCCTTAGATTGCCTGGTGACTTATAGACTAAGGTGAGGCCTACCTTATTAAATACCTTATTGAGTCCCTTGCTATATTTCGGATTATATGGTATGGAGACATACTTGGTGTTATTTTCTTCGCGTGTAAAAAAGGTGGAATTCTGAATATTAAACCTAAACTTATACCTATTGATTAGCTTATTTACTAAGTCATCGTCATAACCATTAACTCTAGTTATATTTCTAATACGATTCCTTTCTTTATTAAAGTTTACTCTATTCAGAGGAAAAGTGACCAAACGATGAACTAAAAAATGTAACGAGGCTAATTTATGTTGTTTGCAATAAAATGAATCATTAGGACATGGTTAGCGAAACGCGCGTCGAGTGCAAAAATAAAGTGTTTGGTGTAGTGGTGATATATACTGAGTAGTATCATTGTGCCAAAGATTCCACATTCCCAACTTAGTTAGACTCCAAGATTCCTAACATCGAGATACGAAGGAGATCAAAAGTGGCAGATGTAATACAACGAACATGTATATTAAGGTGGAATATGGCGGGGCATATTGCAAGGCTGAATGCTAACAGATGGACACGCCGTATAGTTGAATGGAGACTTAGAGAACAGAAAAGATGCAGAGGTAGACCACAGACAAGATGGCGGACAATATAAAAAGATTAGCAGGACACGATTGGATGCAAAAAGCAAATAACAAAGCTCATTGGAGACAATTTGGGGCGGCTTACATCCGACTATGGATGGAATAAGCTAATGACGATGATGATGATGATGATATTCTGTAACAGATGGAATCTGCATTCGTGTCTCCTAATGTGGCCGAGGTATTGGAGGTTGGTTTATCGTAACTAAAACCCCTTTTTCCTTCTTCTTTTCTTTGTGACTCGGTCCACCCATGACATTCTCAGCATCCTACGATATAGCCAGATTTCAAAAGCCTCCAATCTTTTACTTGGTGCCTCTGCTAGGGTCCATGTCTCCACCCTATAAAACAAAATGTAGAATACGTATCAACGCAGAAATGTCACTTTCGTGTCCAGTGTCAAGTTAGGGCTTTGAATATAGTGCTTATTTTGGTGAATACTGTTCTAGCCTTTTCAGTGCAGCTCTTTATTTCTTGCGAATGGTCCCATTGGTTATTTTTCTAGTTAATTTCTAAATGACAGACAACTTGTACTTACTAATAACCGTTAATTTTGTTTTATTTATGTTAATATCAAGACCATATCTCTGGCTGCAGCCCGTCACTCTATCCATTAGTAATTGCAGGTCCTGCAGACTGTCAGTAAATATGACCATGTCATCAAAATATCGAATATTATTCATTCTCTCTCTCCATTCAGGAGAATCCCGACATCGAGATCTGCCAGAGCTTTTTCGAATATTTGTTGGAAGTAAATATTAAATAATAGTGGAGATAATATGCAGCCTGGTCTAACACCTCAAGGCATTTTTATATCATCCGGATGTTCTCCTCCTAATCTCACAGAAGCGGACTGATTCCAATAAAGGTTCTCAATAATCCTCAGATCTTTGTCAGCCAGTCCTATATTCTTTAGAATATCTATCATCTTGTGGTGTTGTACTCTGTCAAATGCTTTATGGCAATCCATAAAGCATGCATAGATGTTCACGTTTACGTCTCTACAGCGCTGAAAAAATACTTGATCACTAAGTAAGGCTTCACGTGTACCAATAGCGTTTCTAAAACCGAACTGGGTTGGAGATATCGGTTCTTCACCGAGTTTGTATATTCTTCTATGGATTATTTTAAGAAATATTTTCAAGAGGTGGCTCAATGAACTGATTTTTAAACCTAAAAATTGACAATTTGAAAATTATATTATTAAAGCAAATTTACTTAAAAATTACTTTCTATGCTATTAGATTTTTTACTTTAATGGTTTCTACTACTCTTCTTGGAACACTTTTATACGGCATTTCTATATTCTACCTAAGAAACTATGTTACAGTCAAGTTAAAATATGACAAGAATCTTCCTTGCAAATGTAATATCAAGCCCCTCTGGTCTAGGCAAGTGCCTTCATATGCTTACTGGGCTGGGGTGGTTCAAAGATTTAGCCGAATTATCTCTTCTTCATTCGGGAAAATCACTATTGAAAAAACTTTTCAATATCTTGTCTAAAACTATCTTAAATTTACGATTCTAAATATTTCGACTCTTATATAATTTCTTCTCTAATACTTCACATACTAGAATGAAATGAAATGACAGCCGTTTTAGTTCAGGTCAGGTCATCGTCCCACGATATATATAGAAAAATTGGTGTTTTTATGGTACTACACTCATTCGACTATATTAATCGTTTTGATAGAAACTGCCATAGGTTACAGAGCTTAAAAGTATAATTCTTCTGAATTTCTCCTGTGTCGTTAAAAAATGATGCAGACGTTTCCTCAATCATTCTGCTAGTCTTCTTCAGAGCTCGTTTCGAGAACTGACTTTTGGAATCTAACACGAAACTGATTTAATTCCGTTTGCACACGTCTTTTATATCAGCCGACTGGGCTGAAAAAGTGGTGCTTCAGGGAGGATAGGTTCCTAGATTGGTAAGAAGTAAAGATCAGTGTCAAGATCAGTGTCACGATTAAGGTTGTTGGGATGTTTACATATTTCCTGGACTCTCGAATTTTCCTAGGATAGAAAAAGGAACTTGTTGCAGGGATTTTTGATTGGTCAAAGAGAATCTGGGGCCCTGTTTCATGTTTGTGTTCTGCAAGTGCTGAAGTGGAAATGTTACGAAGGCGTACTGCTCTTTGATGTTTTTTAATTCTGGTACATATTTCTCTGCTCGTGTCGCCGACAGGTTTTATCACAGCTACATGGGATAGTAGATTAGATTCTAAAGACTTCTTCTCGGAACAAGCACTGAAGAAGCCGGCTAAATAATCGGCAAAACTTATTCAATCAACACAGAACAAATCCAGAAGAATTTTCCCCATAATAATCGTTTTTAGGTAACACATTGAATAGTTTAAAATACTCACCCTGTAAAATAAATAGAAATAATAAAAAATACAATGAGTTATTAATTTTAATAAGCGAGTGATTAATTTTAATAAGCGGGGTTTTGAAAACCGCAAAATTGAAACATAAATTCCGCGTAGTCCATTTTATTTTATAATATCTATATATTTCTTTATATTTTTAGATTTAGTTGCACTTTCTGTAACAATAATTTTTCTTCCGAACTGGAGCTGAATGAACACAATACTATACATTTTCCAGCATTAGGAGGTAAAAAACATATTTTTCTAAAACTTGTTTACAATTACTTCATAATTTACGGCGATCAAGAAGAAATAAGGAAAACGGGTCTGTTTATTTATTTATTTTAGTCGTTTTTGGACACTCAGGTTTGGCTTATTCTTCAAGTGTCTATTTCATAGTCAAATTGATCACTATCCTTAAGGAGGTGATTGGAGTGTGTGGCCATACTGCTTTTTCTGCCAAAATTCAGCGGTATTTTTAATTTTTATCGGAATGAGTAAATTGTGTAAACATTTATTAAAGTGTACAAATTAATGCTGTACCTTTGAGTTAAGTATCCCAAAATTCAATTTAAAAATAAAACTATTTCTCGCAACTTTTACGTGTGGAACTGCCAATCCTAAGAAAGCAAAATCACCATTCATATGCACCTTGTATATAACCTCGAGACAAAGTCTCAAAAATGAAGTCGTTTGACAAGCATTATTTGAGCAATAATGCAATGCTTCTAAATCTGCGCAGATGATTTGTTTAGCTCAAAAGATGTAAAATGTGATACCAGCCATTTCGAAGTGGTGACTTGAATCTTTTAGATTGTGTAGCTACTGGACAACGTCAGGTCACACACTCTTGTTTTTGAAAACGTGTCATATTCTCTGAATATGGTTCCGTATGATTACGACTTATTTCGGCATTTTTATACACTGTCAAGTACTGTTATCAGAATCAATTCATTGCGTAACCTAAATTTAAACAAATGAAAGTATAGTGAGATAATTGTAGACGACTGTTAGTAAACGGACACTATATTTATGTTAAATATTATATTTAGTTAGATCATCTAAAGTTAGGGGTTTTCTAAATTTTTTATGCTTAACATTCAGCTCAAATTGTATTTATTTTAAATTTTATTTCAAAAAGGGAAATGTTCTTCAAACCCGATGTAATATATTGATCAAATTGATAAAAAGTTTGTTACATTTATTTGATGTATATATGTTTAGGAATGAGATACCCAAATTTACAAGAAACAAACAAATAACTGTGGATGAGAATATTGTATCCTAATAGTATTGACAAAACTTAGTGTATTGAAACTGGTAAATTTCATAAGGAATTTAAAAAAAAATTGATCTTCCTAAAAGTAAAATAACTTACCGGAATTATTGACCCTTCGCATCAAAATAAGTAAATTTTAAAAGTAGAAAGAAACATATTAAAGCCAATACAATTACAGCTCGGTTTATACAGCTATTTGTTGTTTAGCAGAACATAACAATAATAAAAAATTGTATTTTTATAGAATTAATTAGGTCAAAGCAAAAACCTTACCATCACTTTCCATATACAGTCTGTTCAAAAAGTCTCCGTTCACCACCTGCTTTCTATACTATTTTTCTGTTATGTTTAACTAATTAATTAATGGGAACTATGAGAAAACATGTTTAAATTAGTATTTTAAACTGAACCAACGAGGATTAGTATTAAAAACAACTACAGAACATTTTATTTAATAGTTACATCATTGTTATAAAAATGTAAACAAAATTTATGTAAAAAAAGTCTCCATAAGCTCAAGAACTGACTTGAAAAAAACACGTTATAATCAGCCGCATTTTATCAAGTTTATCTGTTGCTCGCTAAACTCAAAACAAATGACTAATTTTCGGCCATACTTTATAATCTGTCACTTGTTGCTAGTAATTTTGCAGTGGGTTTTCAAAGTAGTAATAAAAATGAGCGAGAGAAACTGTGAAATTCCATTAAGGTTCGAAAGATCATAATTGATTTGTGAAAAGATCGAAAATCGTACAGAAATATAGGAAAAATTGTTAAAAAGTATAAAATTCGACCACCCTCCGGTCGTTCCAAGAAACTGACTCCACCTGAAGCGGCCAGAATTGTTAGACAAATAAATATAGATCCCAAGAAAAGTGCATCAAAATTAAAAGAAGAAATACAGGAACTATTTTTGAAAAATGTTTATTCATAAACAGTGAGAAATTGTTTACACAGGGCAGGCTATAAGGGGTGTGCAGCCAGGAAGAAGCCGATAATTTCGGAAGCTAATCGCAAAAAGCGGTTAGCTGTTGCTAGGGAATACGTTACTAAACCTTTTGAATTTTGGGAATCCATAATCTTTAGTGATGAAACTAAAATTTTTGGGTTTGATGGCAGAACTAAAGTTTGGAGAAAGAAGAATACCGCATTCGATATTAAAAACATTTGTTCCACAGTGAGACAAGGGGGTGGCAGTGTTCTGCTTTGGGGATACATGTCCGCTAGAAGGGTTCGAAATTTACATTTTATTAATGGCACCATGGATCAGCATGTTTATCTGAACCTTTTTAGAGACAATTTAAGAGAAAGTGTCCAAAAATTAGCACTCGTAAAAAGATACTTCTTCCAACAGGACAATGATCCGGAACATACCGCAAACTTGGTGCGAGAATGGATGATCCATAATGTGCGACAACACCTTCATACACCTTCGCAATGACCCAATGTTAACTCCATCGAGCATTTATGGGAGGAACTTAAACGGCGCGTTCGCAGACATAATGTTTCAAATATTGAACGAATGGGAGAACATTCCAGCAAAAGTTACTAGAAAGCTGGTTGCAAGCATGACAAAAAGGTTACAGGAGATTATTAAGGCCAACGGCGGTCCTACTAAATATTAGTTTAAACGAAGTCGTTATTTTCCGTTAAACTCCGCCAAACTATTATTGGTAATTGTTAAGTGTATGGAGACTTTTTTAACATTAATTTTGTTTACATTTTTATAACAATGATGTAATTTCTAAGTAAAATGTTCCGTTTTTAATATTAATCCTCGTTGGTTGTTTCAAATATTAATTTAGTTCCAATTAATTAGTTAAACATAACAGACAAATAGTATAAAAAGCAGGTGGTGTATGGAGACTTTGGACTGACTGTATATTGACATAAATATTTAACACACTTTTTTACGTATTTTCTATGAGAAGTTATTTTTACCAACACGCTCTGTGAACAAATTATAACATACAGGTGACTTAAGGTGCTGCTTGCACTGTTTCTTTGAATATTGATCGCCACGGGATATCAATAGCGTCGTAGTAACTGGTTAAATTATATGATAAGATCTTTTTGTAAACATTTTAACTACATTCAGATGTAGTCAAAAAAATATTATGTCTGTCTTCGTTTGATGTCAAGCGTCTCTCTTTGCAAAACATTTAACTATTTTTGTAGAAAAATATAATTCACATACGCTCTGTGAACAAATTATAACATACCGATGACTTAAGATGGTGCTTGAACTGTTTCTTTGAATATTGACCCTCAGTGGCATCATAGTAACGGGATAAATTATACGTCTGATCTCAGGAGTCTCTCGGTGCAAAACATTTAACTATTTTTTATAGAAAAATATAATTCTCAACTAACGATAATAAATTCTGTCCTAATTATTATAATAATATCATTGTTAAATTTTAGGTTCTGGTTATTCTAAAAAATCAAAGCCTAAAAGTGATATCTCGAAAACAATGTCGGAATCTAAAAAATCACAAAAGTTGTCGAAGAAACCAGTCGCGAATACACAAGTAAAAGCAACATCTGAACAGCAAATTACTGAACCAGAGGAGGAGGAGAAAAGCATTTATAATAGAGAGCTAGAAACAACGCAGGATGAACTACCTAATGAGACAAACATCAATAAAAAATATGAACATATAAATTTATATGAAGGAATTAGAATTGAAATGAATAAATTAATCGATACAGTATACCTTTCGAAAGCTCTGCCTTTAGAACAGTCACTAAATTATTTAAAAGATTTAAATAAAAAACTTAGTGAAGCCAGCCTTTCTATAAGTGGTCAAACGGTAGGAAATAAAAGTGGCACTTCAAATACTCAAATCACGGAATTTGAATATTCAAATCTATCACTTATGTCTAATGAAGTAACAATTCAAAAAGAGTACGCCAAAACAAAGCTTTCTATGGAGTTACATAGGTTAAAAATGGTTTTAGGTAAAACATATAAAATCCCTATAGATTCGGCTTTAAAATATGTTCAAAATTTAAATTATCTATTAGAAACAACTAGACCAGGAGATTTTGATATTAACATTATATTTGAAGATGATAGAATTTTAGAAGGTCCCGATTTAAAAAATGAACTTGAAAATGAATTGAGTAATCTTAGCTGTAGTCTTTTTGATGATGAAAAAGTAGATGTACATGTCGCATTAGATACTCTAACACGGTTTAATGTACAGCTGGAGAGTTTACTACAGTATCATGAAGTTAACATTTCATATGACTCTGATTATTAAAATTATTGTGATAAAAGTGACTAGTGGCCTAAACAAACATTTATTTAAAGTTAAAAGAGATATTCGATATCTCAAGGGTTGATTAAGAAAAGTATTATGTGATTAGAATTATTTTTAAAATTATTGTTTTTATAATTAACTGTTTTTTCTTTGTCTAAATTTTAATAAAAAATAATATATATTTTGATATTAACTGTTATCTACACCTTATGAACTTGAAATTTTTATTGTTAATACACAATTTGAGAAAAATCAACTATGAATTGTTTAATTTATTTAAAGTATTTAAAGCTAGACACCAAAAAGGCTTCTGGCGCTGACGGAATATCTGCCATAGTTCTCAAAAACTGTGCGAGGGAACTAACACCAGTTTTCTGTAGACTTTTCAACCTATCCTACAGAAAGGGAATATTTCCTTCCTGCTGGAAATGTGCCACAGTTTAGCCGATACCTAAGAAAGGCAAGAAGACCTTGCCAAATAACTACCGACCAATCGCACTGCTTTCAGTAATATCGAAAGTCATGGAAAAGGCTATCAATCAGCATCTTCTAAAATATCTTGAAGGATTCAACATTATTAGTGATCACCAACATGGCTTTCGTAAAAATAGATCAACAGGATGACTTATGAAACACATGTTTGGAAAAGCGCAGTTGAACGCTTTGGAGAGTCTCGAGCGGTTGCTTTTGACATATTCAAGGCATTCGACCGTGTTTGGCACGATGGGCTGTTGGCTAAGCTACGTTCTTATGGTATGTCTGAAAAGTTCTGTTTGTGGCTCTCATGCTTCCTCAGAGAGCGTTCTTTACGAGTGGGAGTCGACGGATTTCTTTCTAACACCTTCACTATCAACGCCGATGTACCCCAAGGCTCCATACTGTCTCCTACTCTCTCATTTTATAATAATGATCTGCTGGAAAAGACCGAGAATCCAATCGACAGCTTTGCAGATGACGGTACACTTACCTCTTCATTCACTTTGAACGCTTGGACATCGGCTACTCAGACGAATATCCGCAGACAGCAGGAAGTCACTCAACTTAACAAAGACCTGGAAGAAATTCTATCTTGGGGTGACAGTAACCAAGTGGAATTTAGCGCTACAAAAACCCAGGCGGCAGTTTTTTCTAAAAAAGTTAACGTTGCTGAACCCGACATAGTTTTGTTGGGGCTCTCCATTCCTCTAACATCGTCACTGAATTTGTTGGGCGTTAATTTGGGAGCAAATATGTCCTGGCATGAACATGTTGCAGGCATAGCAAGGAGAGCTCAAAAGTTGGGAATATTATTTCGAACCAGAAAGCTTTACATCCACAACAACTGTTAATTCTTTACAAAGCTCAAATTCGACCAACTATGGAATACTGCTCCCATGTTTGGAGCTCCGCTCCCAAACATACACTGCATTTGTTGGATTCTATTCAGAGAAGAGCTGTTCGTCTGATTGGAGACCCGGAACTGACCAGCGGCCTTGATTCGCTAGAACATCGAAGAACGGTTGGCGACTTGAGCCTATTCTACAAGTATTTTCATGGAAAGTGTTCGAAGGATGTAGCCCGCTTAATTCCTCCCAGAGCCGTGCATATTAGAAGTACACGTCGCGCTAATACTTCACATCCGTATGAAGTTCAGCTTGTTACTTCTCGTACAACGCTTTTCAAGCAGTCTTTTATATGGAGAACACCATCCCTTTGGAATAATTTGCCCGGGACTGTGTTTCCCACCGAGTACAATTTACAGCGATTCAAAAACAACGGTTCAGCCGAGTTAGGATCGACGAAGAAAAAAACCTATTGCACCTGTTGCATGTTCTGTCCTTTTGGTTAGAGTTAGTTAAAACATCTCGTGGCTTTGTTTTGTTTTCTAGGGGAACCGGTGGAGTCTCCAGGTCTCCGACATTGTGCTTATACCTATTCCTATCGGTTTTTTCTGCGGACGCGAAGCGAAGATGTAAAGCCCATGAGGGCCAACCGTTACATCTTTTGTGGTGTACCAGTAAATGGTACTTCGGTTGTATTTTTAGTGTTCCGTACGAAACACTTATAAAATCACTTCGGTGTCTGTCTGTCTGTCCGTCTGTCACACCCGATTTTCACCGAAACTATTTGACATAGAAAGCTGAAATTTAGCACTAATACAGGAATTGATGGCTTCATTAGAGCCGTGTTGTTTTGAAAGTTAAATTTTGACCTAAAGGGTTAGTTTGGGGAGGGGGGGGGGGAATCGGAAGTGAAAAAATTTTTTTTACCATGTCATCGAGTGGGGTGTCAAATGAAAGCTTGTAAAAAGACGAGTATAAAAATATATATAATGTAATTCTTGTGCATATTTTTCTTTGTGTTATTTTTAAAAAATTGCGAAAAATCGTTGAATTGCTGAAAATTATCATTCTATTACCTTTAATTATTTATCTGGTAGTTAAAAAAAAGCAATAATTACAAGGTCATCAGTTTTCAGCAAAGATCGGGAAAAAAACTTTGTTGAAAACTCATTGAGGGTCTGTTTTGTGAAGTCATTGATCATTTTATAAATTCGTAACAAAAATTTTCATTTTAAAAGCAATCAACATACGGAACACTAGTTGCGCAAGTCCGACTTGCACTTGGCCGGTTAATCTATTTAAGTTACAAACCTTTGGGATCTGAAGGTACTGCTCAAGAAGTGCCGATGGAATATTCTCTGGCGGGGATGTCTCATTGATGGCATCTTTCCTCTTCTTGGCCTCTGGTTGTCCGTCTTCTTCCCTTTTCTTAGCCTCTAGTTGGTTCTTCTCTCCCGATGAGTCAGCTTCTACTTGCTATTTCATCCATTGCTGAAAGAGAGCTACAGAGCAGCAGGGGACTACATCTATGCGACTGGTACAGAGTCACTTGATCTCAAGTATCTACCCTTCGTATTTTAATCTAGCCGAAGGATTTCCTGATGAATGGATGGGGTGCACTGCTGCTTTCCCCAGAAACTTATGCCGTCACTATATTATTTTGCAGGACCACATCGATTTTTTAACTCTCGGTGCAACTGGTTTTTAACGAACCGTGGCGTATCGCTTATCATTCTCAGGGTTATTATTCTGGGCGGTTTACACGAAACCTCTGCGCGTCTTGTACATATAAATCCATGTTTGACAGCCGTACAGAAGAAGCATTTTATTACGCAAAGGGAGTTTGCTTGTACTATTTATAAGTGGATGTAGTTTTGGCCGTAGGAATTTCGGTCTAGCTATCGTAGCAGAAGCTTGGTCCTTCCAAATAGTCTTTTATCACATATAAGACGTAAGTACTTTACGTTGGGACGCCAGGGAAACCTGGTTCCTTCAAGAAAGATAGGCCCGGGCGATTCCTACCTAACTTAAAATAAAAGATCGCTTGAGTCTTAGTCGGGTTGATGTGAATATCCCGATGATTCTGGATGAGGCTTTTCAGCGCAACTACCGTTATGGCTCTTTTCAGTGTTTTGTGAACATATCGTTTATTTAGATTTAGACATTATCTATGCCATGTTGGTATTACATAAAATTATGTTGGTCACTCTAATTATTACGTCAATATTACATTTTGTTTCGGTTTTGAAGTTAATTCCGCTTAGAAATCATCATTTGTTTTTATTTGATCCTGATTTTTTGTTTTTAGCAGCCATCTTGTTTTTTCAAAAAAGCCATGTTGCATTTGCAAGTTTACGTTTCAACGAAGAAATTGATACCCTTGATTTTTTTTTCGCTAATTCCATTTTTGGGTATTGCGGTGGTTCCATATATATATATATATATATATATATATATATATATATATATATATATATATATATATATATATATATATATACTACACCAAATACTTTTTTGGCAATCGACGTGCGTTTCGCTAACCATGTTAGCTTTTGATAGGATTCACATGCTAGATATTCGCTCCTACCAAATTTGACCTTGACTTGGAATATAACACAACAAATTAAACAAAAATTTTTAAGCGCTTTCTTAATTAAGAGACACACCATTTACTGTAAATAAAAGAGCATGCGGAAGATGTTTATAGCAACCAGAATTTAGTGAGATGAGCATTAGCCATCAAAATAAATAGTTAATCCCGCAAAATTCGTATTGCTAAAGATTTCTGTCCTTTTTATTTACAGTATTGTAAAATCGTGGCCCACTTTAATTACAAATGCTAATAGCAATCAGAATCTGAATTAGTTTTCTGTATTGTTAATACCACCAAATGCTGATTAGTTGTTCTTGGCCCTGTTTATTTAGAGTGTTGTATAATAGTGTATCCCGTAATTACAAACGGGAATATTCTTTGTTTTTATGGGCATAGCACACATGCGGCAGGGAAATCCCTAAAAAGCTACAGGAGCGACACGTGCGGAAAAAAGCGATTCACATTGGTCTTGAATCGCTGTAAATTATACTCGGTGGAAAACAGTCCTGGGCAAATTATCTCAAAGGGATGAGGATCTACATTTAAAAGACTGTTTGAAAAAGGTTGTACAAGGAGTGACGAGCTAAACTTAATATGGAGGTGAAGTATTAGCGCTACGTGTATTCCTAGCCTGGCCCGCTCTGGAAGGAATTTAGCGGGCTACATTCATCGAACACTTCTCGTGAAAATACTTGTAGAATAGACTCAAATCGCCAACCGTTCGTCAATGTTCCAAGGAATCGAGGTTGCTAGTGAGTTCTGTATCTCCAATCAAGCTCTCTTCTGAATAGAATCCAATAAATCTAGTGTAGATTTGGGAGCAGAGCCCCAAACAATTTGAGCTTTGTACAGAATTAACAGTTGTTTCGAGAGTAGTTCGAAACAATATTCGCAGCTTTTGAGATACTATCTTCGCTATGCATGTAACAAGTTCATGCCAAGACATATTTGCTCCTAAATTAACGCTCAGCAAATTGAGTGACGATGCTAGAGGAATGGTGTGTCCCGACATACCTATGTCGGATTCAGCAACGCTGACTTTTTTAGAAAGAACTGCTGCCTGAATTTTTGTAGCGTTAAAATATACTCGGTTACTGTCATCTCAACATAGAATTTCTTCCAGGTCTTTGTTAAGTTGAACGACTTTCTGCTGTCTGCGGATATTTGCATGAGTAGCCGATGGTCCAGCGTTCAAAGTGACTGAAGAAATAGGTGTACTGTTATCTGCAAAGCTTTAAATTGGATTCCTGGTCCTTTCCAGCAACAACGTTAATGTAAATGAAAAAGAGAGTAGTAGACAGTATGGAGACTTGGGTACACCGGCGTTTCTAGTGAATGTTGTAACGTTCATTTTTTCCTAGATTTTAAGATCATGTTACGTTACTGTTTTTCTCCCTATAATTTATATTTTTCTCCATCTTTATACTTATTGTAGTGTTTACTAACTTTTAAGCAGTGTAGTTCACCCGAATTTTTGAGCCGTTTATATTACAGTGTGCATTGCGGGTTGTCCGCTGGATTTATTTGATTCGTTTCTAATGCGTCGATTGGCTAGATTTTGTATCCGGGAAATAGCCATCTTGAAGACGTGATTTATACGGAAGGAAGAAAGATATTTAAGGGTCTGGATGTCATGGATCTAGGTCTTTTTCCCAGCCGAGATGAAGTAGGGCAGATATTTTGTGAAGCCAGATTAAAGGTTTTTTTTTTTAGAAAGCCGCCCAGTAGGCTTTCTTTATCATGTTGCCGTACTGATATATTAGTGATGTAGTAGTGTGAAAACGGTTTTAGTGTTCAATTCAAGGCCTTTTTCCTTGAAACATCCTGTTTATTCCCAGACCTTTAGGGGCCAAGAAAAGTTTAGTAGACCAAAGGGAACTGAGGTAACCAAGGGGAAACATCAGTGTTATGAATATCCCACCAGGACAGGCCCAAAAACTCATAAAAAAAATCGTAAGTCAGTATATCAATTCGTAGACCTAGCTTCCCGTTGACAAGTGCGTTTTACATCGTATCGAACTTGTGAAGTGAACCTCACGAACCTTGAATATCGTGGGTAGCAAAGTTTTAATTAAAAATCCTGATTTAAGGACTCTATTTAGTAATACCACCTATTAGACTAAGGGTTTTTTTTTTGTAATAAGCGTAATAGCAGAGTAGAAAAGTTAGAACTTTTAGTTTAGTCATTAATAAACCTTTTTTCTTGTTTAAGGCTAGTGTTTCACTGTACCACCTGTTTTACTTTTCAGGATAAAACGGTTGTATCATATCAAAATTATCCTTAACAACTACATAACCCTTCTGTGTTTTTTTATTTTCTTAGCTGAAGTTAGATCCTTTTATTTCAAAATGAATGGTGCCCAAAATCCGTACAACCAAAAATTTTGAACAACTATAGAGACTATTTTCAAAAGACGTACAAAAAGTATCTCGTACCCATATTACTCTACTGTAGCTGAGCTAGTGTATGTTTAATTTCTTTAGTTATTTTAATATTAATATCCACTCAATCTATTCTCAGAAAATATAAAAGAAAGAAAAGGCAGGGGCTACAAGGTGTTAGAAAGAAATCCGTCGAATGTCACTCGTAAAGAAAGCTCTTTGAGGAAACACGAGAGCCATAAACAAAACTTTTCAGACATACTATAAAAGCGTAGCTTAGCTAACAATCCGTCATACCAAACCCTGCCGAATGCCTTGGATATATCAAGTGCAACCGCTCGGGCGGCACATCCAGAGGGCGGCAAAGACAGATATCTCGTCGTGCTTTATACAAATTAGAGTTACAGAAACTAGGTTGGAGATACGGGTGGCCACAGAAAATTTCTAGGGGGCGGCATAGTTCAGGTTAGTTGCGTTGTTTCAAACGTGTTAGATAAGTTAGAAGATCTCCTGTTGATCTCTGCTTACGAAAGCCATATTGATGGGCGCTAATAATATTAAATCATTCTAGATGATGCCGATTGATAGCCTTTTCCCTAAGTTTCCCCCTGAGGGGCTAGAGGAATCTCACGATTCTCCTAGTACGGCCGTGACGATCCCGAGGTACCTGAGTCATGTTGTGATGTCTTGTGCTATCCATATATGTTTGTCCTTGTTTTTTTTTGTAACAAAAAAACGCAATCTTAAGATGTTTGCCGTGCCGAGAAGATGTATGGCTCAGCGTTTATGAATCGAGAACGGTCCCCCGGATACCAGGCGCTCTCTGGGTGTAAGTAGCCTTGCTGCAGCATCCACGCTCTGCTGTAGTTGACTGTTATTTCCTAGGATTCTCGTGGGAACATAATGATAAAAAATAATAATCCTAATATTAATAATACCCAAAATTTTCCGCGGGCACAAGCGGCCCAGAACAGAGTCTAAATCTCCTACACCAGTATATGATGATTTTTTAATATAAATTTCGTATACAGATTGCCACCAAGAAGAGACTCAGACAAGCCCTCATCCACGTTCATTCTGACTTTTAAACTTCACCAGCTACCCAATAAAATATATGCAGGGTGTAAGTGCGCCCCTATTTCCCCAACCCAATGCGCTGCTACAATTGTCAAAAATTCGAACACACGGAAAGTAAATGTGCACCTGAACCTGTGTGTCCCTCTTGTGGGCACTATAACCATTCGGATAGCCCTTGCTCAAAACCTCGAATTTGTAGTAATTGTAATCGTGATCATTCCCCCAGATATAAGGGATGTCCCCAATTTAAACAGGAGTTCGACATTCAGAAAAACCGTACTTTGGATAAACTGTCCTATTTTGACGGAAAACGAAAGTTCTTTTCTCAAAACCCAACATTTTACAACTCTTATAGCACAGTCGCTAAGGGTACCAAACCAACCATGGTATCAGAATCTACACAATGTGATCTCTCGATCACTCTACCTCAATCCACATCCTATGCCACTCAACACTCATTCAAACCCATATTCCAATCTCCTACTAAAACCCTTCCTCCCCTAAACCCCCCTTCCATTTCCTCCAAAATCTTCTCCCTTCGAATTTTACCCAAATAAAACCTCCCTCTGACCCTCTCTCAAAAAAAACCACAAAACCAGACCCCTCAACTAAATCTTCACAACAAACCCCAAATTCATCAAAACAAATAACATCTAAGTCATCCTTAAATCGTACTAGCACCTTACCCAGCATACCCTCCCAAAAGGACGCAAACAAAAATAAAAGCAACCGCTCTACAAAATCTTTATCTAACGAATCCATATTAAAATTATCTTCTTTTGATAATTCCACGGAGCTAGATCCGATTACCCCTCAGTCCAAAACTACCAAGAAAAAGTAATTTCATCCCTTCTTCAAAATTCAATCCCATAATACAATGGAACCTGAATGGTTTTTCGTCAAGACTTGAGGATCTCTCTCTGCTAATCAACTCCTACAGACCGTCTATTGTAGCTCTACAAGAGACTAATTTCAAGAACACCTTTATTAAACTAAAAAATCGGGTATGACAGACAGACAGACACCGAAGTCATTTTATAAGTGTTCCGTACGGAACACTAAAAATTACTATACTGTTTACACCAACAGACAAGATCAGTTGAGAGCATCTGGAGGTGTAGCCATTTACATCCACAAGTCACTCGACTATGATCCTATTCCTCTTCAGTCTTCTCTTGAAGCAGTGGCAATCAAAATTACCTTGGGAATCCCCATAACTATATGTAGCCTTTATCTTCCTCCTTCGGAGAAGGTTTCCCAAACCATGCTATCATCTTTAATATCCCAACTACAATCTCTCATCCTAATACTTGGCAACTTCAACTCCCATAACCCTTCATAGGGCTCATCAACTACTAACTCCAGGGGAAGAATAATAGAACAAATAGTCATTGACAATCATCTTTCCATATTGAATCAACCAGTCCCTACTTTCATAACTTCTTCATCTGGGTCGGTTACTGACATAGACCTATCAATATGCACTCACGACATCTCCCCCAACTTTGATTGGGACATTTCCCCAGATACCCACGGAAGCCCAATTGTGACATCAGTGACTTCTGGAAAGATTTTAAGCGATAACGATGACGAGGACGAGCTTGGAGAATGAGATAATATTGATGTTCCATCCATTTCAGAAATTACTAGGAAAATAACTCAAACTCGCAATTTTTTGGAATCTCGTGAAGTTCGTGAACATATATCGATTAGTTTTTGTGACCTTGACAATTATATAAACACCATTTTTTTTTCAAGTAAAATTGTACAAACGAAAATTACTGGATTTATTGTATAAACTACGTATTTTAATGTTTTTGTTTATACTCGTATATATACTAACATACATAATAATAACTTTAATGTGACTTGTTTTATTTTCCTTTGAACGTTTTCTTTTAATAATTATTATTATTCATTTTTCTAAGCATTAGCGCTTAACCTAAATAAAAAAGTAGTAAAAAATAATATTAGATTTTGTTTACTGTTTGTAACGAACTTCGGATATAGTGAACCATTTTTAGTGATTTTTTGGAGTTCGTTATAAAGGGACTTCACAGTAGTTTCAAAAATGTAGAGAGTTAAATTTTATTTTATTTAAAACATACCTAAAATGAAACATTATTACTAAAAACTGCAGTAAGTCTGGACAGAAAAGGGTGAAATGGGAAGAACAAGATCGATATTCATCAGTTTAGACAAATATTTTATTTCATGATACACTTTTAGTCTTACAAGCGATATACCACTTATAACATTAATTAAACCATATTAAAAAAAAACCGGTCAAGTGCAAGTTGAACTTGCACAATTAGTGTTCCGTACGTTGATTGTTTTTAAAATAAAAATTTTGGTTAGGGTGGTATAAAGTGATCAGTGACTTCATAAAACACCCCAAATGAATTTTCAACAAAGTTTGTTTCCAATCTTTACTGAAAACTGGTGACCTTGAAATTTTGTTTTTTTTTTTATACACCAAATAAATTATTAAAGGTAATGCACTCGTGATAATTTTCGTTCAATCTATACCCCGTGGAGAATATTCCAGAATTTTTTCAAAATTTTTTGATCAGTATTTTTCGAGATAAGGTAGGGGACAGCGATTTTTTAAAAGTAATACGAAGAAAAGTGTGCGCAAGTATTACATTATACATATATATATATATATATATATATATATATATATATATATATATATATATATATATATATATATATATATATATATATATATATATATATATATATATATATATATATATATATATATATATATATATATATATTTTACTCGTGTTTTCACAAGCTTTCATTTGACACCACACTCGATGACCTAGTAAAAAAAATTTTTTTTCATTTCCGATTTCACCCCTCAAAACGAACCTCTTAAGTCAAAATTTATGTTACGGTGGTATAAAATGATCAGTGACTTCACAAAACACACCCCAAATGAGTTTTCAACAAAGTTTGTGTCCAATCTTTACTGAAATCTGATGACCTTGAAATTTTTGTTTTTTTTTATATACCATATAAATTATTAAAGGTAATGCGCTCGTGATAATTTTCGTTCAATCTACCCCCCGTGGAGAATATGCCAGAATTTTTTCGAAATTTTTTGATAAGTACTTTTCGAGATAAGGCCCGGGACAGCGATTTTTCGCGAATTTTTAAAAATAATACAAAGAAAAGTGCGCGCAAGTATAATATTATATATATTTTTTACTCGTGTTTTCACAAGCTTTCATTTGACACCACACTCGATAGCCTAGTAAAAAAATTTTTTTTTCACTTCCGACTTCACCCCCCAAAACTAACCCCTTAAGTCAAAATTTAATTCTCAAAACTACATGGCTCTGATGAGGCCATCAATTCCTATATTATTACCAAATTTCACCTTTCTATGTCAAACAGTTTCCGAGAAAATCGGGTGTGACAGACAGACAGACAGACAGACACCGAAGTGATCTTAAAATAAAAGATCGCTTGAGTCTTAGTCGGGTTGATGTGAATATCCCGATGATTCTGGATGAGGCTTTTCAGCGCAACTACCGTTATGGCTCTTTTCAGTGTTTTGTGAACATATCGTTTATTTAGATTTAGACATTATCTATGCCATGTTGGTATTACATAAAATTATGTTGGTCACTCTAATTATTACGTCAATATTGTGTGTTTCGGTTTTGAAGTTAATTCCGCTTAGAAATCATCATTTGTTTTTATTTGATCCTGATTTTTTGTTTTTAGCAGCCATCTTGTTTTTTCAAAAAAGCCATGTTGCATTTGCAAGTTTACGTTTCAACGAAGAAATTGATACCCTTGATTTTTTTTTCGCTAATTCCATTTTTGGGTATTGCGGTGGTTCCATATATATATATATATATATATATATATATATATATATATATATATATATATATATATATATATATATATATACACCAAATACTTTTTTGGCAATCGACGTGCGTTTCGCTAACCATGTTAGCTTTTGATAGGATTCACATGCTAGATATTCGCTCCTACCAAATTTGACCTTGACTTGGAATATAACACAACAAATTAAACAAAAATTTTTAAGCGCTTTCTTAATTAAGAGACACACCATTTACTGTAAATAAAAGAGCATGCGGAAGATGTTTATAGCAACCAGAATTTAGTGAGATGAGCATTAGCCATCAAAATAAATAGTTAATCCCGCAAAATTCGTATTGCTAAAGATTTCTGTCCTTTTTATTTACAGTATTGTAAAATCGTGGCCCACTTTAATTACAAATGCTAATAGCAATCAGAATCTGAATTAGTTTTCTGTATTGTTAATACCACCAAATGCTGATTAGTTGTTCTTGGCCCTGTTTATTTAGAGTGTTGTATAATAGTGTATCCCGTAATTACAAACGGGAATATTCTTTGTTTTTATGGGCATAGCACACATGCGGCAGGGAAATCCCTAAAAAGCTACAGGAGCGACACGTGCGGAAAAAGCGATTCACATTGGTCTTGAATCGCTGTAAATTATACTCGGTGGAAAACAGTCCTGGGCAAATTATCTCAAAGGGATGAGGATCTACATTTAAAAGACTGTTTGAAAAAGGTTGTACAAGGAGTGACGAGCTAAACTTAATATGGAGGTGAAGTATTAGCGCTACGTGTATTCCTAGCCTGGCCCGCTCTGGAAGGAATTTAGCGGGCTACATTCATCGAACACTTCTCGTGAAAATACTTGTAGAATAGACTCAAATCGCCAACCGTTCGTCAATGTTCCAAGGAATCGAGGTTGCTAGTGAGTTCTGTATCTCCAATCAAGCTCTCTTCTGAATAGAATCCAATAAATCTAGTGTAGATTTGGGAGCAGAGCCCCAAACAATTTGAGCTTTGTACAGAATTAACAGTTGTTTCGAGAGTAGTTCGAAACAATATTCGCAGCTTTTGAGATACTATCTTCGCTATGCATGTAACAAGTTCATGCCAAGACATATTTGCTCCTAAATTAACGCTCAGCAAATTGAGTGACGATGCTAGAGGAATGGTGTGTCCCGACATACCTATGTCGGATTCAGCAACGCTGACTTTTTTAGAAAGAACTGCTGCCTGAATTTTTGTAGCGTTAAAATATACTCGGTTACTGTCATCTCAACATAGAATTTCTTCCAGGTCTTTGTTAAGTTGAACGACTTTCTGCTGTCTGCGGATATTTGCATGAGTAGCCGATGGTCCAGCGTTCAAAGTGACTGAAGAAATAGGTGTACTGTTATCTGCAAAGCTTTAAATTGGATTCCTGGTCCTTTCCAGCAACAACGTTAATGTAAATGAAAAAGAGAGTAGTAGACAGTATGGAGACTTGGGTACACCGGCGTTTCTAGTGAATGTTGTAACGTTCATTTTTTCCTAGATTTTAAGATCATGTTACGTTACTGTTTTTCTCCCTATAATTTATATTTTTCTCCATCTTTATACTTATTGTAGTGTTTACTAACTTTTAAGCAGTGTAGTTCACCCGAATTTTTGAGCCGTTTATATTACAGTGTGCATTGCGGGTTGTCCGCTGGATTTATTTGATTCGTTTCTAATGCGTCGATTGGCTAGATTTTGTATCCGGGAAATAGCCATCTTGAAGACGTGATTTATACGGAAGGAAGAAAGATATTTAAGGGTCTGGATGTCATGGATCTAGGTCTTTTTCCCAGCCGAGATGAAGTAGGGCAGATATTTTGTGAAGCCAGATTAAAGGTTTTTTTTTAGAAAGCCGCCCAGTAGGCTTTCTTTATCATGTTGCCGTACTGATATATTAGTGATGTAGTAGTGTGAAAACGGTTTTAGTGTTCAATTCAAGGCCTTTTTCCTTGAAACATCCTGTTTATTCCCAGACCTTTAGGGGCCAAGAAAAGTTTAGTAGACCAAAGGGAACTGAGGTAACCAAGGGGAAACATCAGTGTTATGAATATCCCACCAGGACAGGCCCAAAAACTCATAAAAAAATCGTAAGTCAGTATATCAATTCGTAGACCTAGCTTCCCGTTGACAAGTGCGTTTTACATCGTATCGAACTTGTGAAGTGAACCTCACGAACCTTGAATATCGTGGGTAGCAAAGTTTTAATTAAAAATCCTGATTTAAGGACTCTATTTAGTAATACCACCTATTAGACTAAGGGTTTTTTTGTAATAAGCGTAATAGCAGAGTAGAAAAGTTAGAACTTTTAGTTTAGTCATTAATAAACCTTTTTTCTTGTTTAAGGCTAGTGTTTCACTGTACCACCTGTTTTACTTTTCAGGATAAAACGGTTGTATCATATCAAAATTATCCTTAACAACTACATAACCCTTCTGTGTTTTTTTATTTTCTTAGCTGAAGTTAGATCCTTTTATTTCAAAATGAATGGTGCCCAAAATCCGTACAACCAAAAATTTTGAACAACTATAGAGACTATTTTCAAAAATTCGAACACACGGAAAGTAAATGTGCACCTGAACCTGTGTGTCCCTCTTGTGGGCACTATAACCATTCGGATAGCCCTTGCTCAAAACCTCGAATTTGTAGTAATTGTAATCGTGATCATTCCCCCAGATATAAGGGATGTCCCCAATTTAAACAGGAGTTCGACATTCAGAAAAACCGTACTTTGGATAAACTGTCCTATTTTGACGGAAAACGAAAGTTCTTTTCTCAAAACCCAACATTTTACAACTCTTATAGCACAGTCGCTAAGGGTACCAAACCAACCATGGTATCAGAATCTACACAATGTGATCTCTCGATCACTCTACCTCAATCCACATCCTATGCCACTCAACACTCATTCAAACCCATATTCCAATCTCCTACTAAAACCCTTCCTCCCCTAAACCCCCCTTCCATTTCCTCCAAAATCTTCTCCCTTCGAATTTTACCCAAATAAAACCTCCCTCTGACCCTCTCTCAAAAAAAAAAACACAAAACCAGACCCCTCAACTAAATCTTCACAACAAACCCCAAATTCATCAAAACAAATAACATCTAAGTCATCCTTAAATCGTACTAGCACCTTACCCAGCATACCCTCCCAAAAGGACGCAAACAAAAATAAAAGCAACCGCTCTACAAAATCTTTATCTAACGAATCCATATTAAAATTATCTTCTTTTGATAATTCCACGGAGCTAGATCCGATTACCCCTCAGTCCAAAACTACCAAGAAAAAGTAATTTCATCCCTTCTTCAAAATTCAATCCCATAATACAATGGAACCTGAATGGTTTTTCGTCAAGACTTGAGGATCTCTCTCTGCTAATCAACTCCTACAGACCGTCTATTGTAGCTCTACAAGAGACTAATTTCAAGAACACCTTTATTAAACTAAAAAATCGGGTATGACAGACAGACAGACACCGAAGTCATTTTATAAGTGTTCCGTACGGAACACTAAAAATTACTATACTGTTTACACCAACAGACAAGATCAGTTGAGAGCATCTGGAGGTGTAGCCATTTACATCCACAAGTCACTCGACTATGATCCTATTCCTCTTCAGTCTTCTCTTGAAGCAGTGGCAATCAAAATTACCTTGGGAATCCCCATAACTATATGTAGCCTTTATCTTCCTCCTTCGGAGAAGGTTTCCCAAACCATGCTATCATCTTTAATATCCCAACTACAATCTCTCATCCTAATACTTGGCAACTTCAACTCCCATAACCCTTCATAGGGCTCATCAACTACTAACTCCAGGGGAAGAATAATAGAACAAATAGTCATTGACAATCATCTTTCCATATTGAATCAACCAGTCCCTACTTTCATAACTTTTTCATCTGGGTCGGTTACTGACATAGACCTATCAATATGCACTCACGACATCTCCCCCAACTTTGATTGGGACATTTCCCCAGATACCCACGGAAGCCCAATTGTGACATCAGTGACTTCTGGAAAGATTTTAAGCGATAACGATGACGAGGACGAGCTTGGAGAATGAGATAATATTGATGTTCCATCCATTTCAGAAATTACTAGGAAAATAACTCAAACTCGCAATTTTTTGGAATCTCGTGAAGTTCGTGAACATATATCGATTAGTTTTTGTGACCTTGACAATTATATAAACACCATTTTTTTTTCAAGTAAAATTGTACAAACGAAAATTACTGGATTTATTGTATAAACTACGTATTTTAATGTTTTTGTTTATACTCGTATATATACTAACATACATAATAATAACTTTAATGTGACTTGTTTTATTTTCCTTTGAACGTTTTCTTTTAATAATTATTATTATTCATTTTTCTAAGCATTAGCGCTTAACCTAAATAAAAAAGTAGTAAAAAATAATATTAGATTTTGTTTACTGTTTGTAACGAACTTCGGATATAGTGAACCATTTTTAGTGATTTTTTGGAGTTCGTTATAAAGGGACTTCACAGTAGTTTCAAAAATGTAGAGAGTTAAATTTTATTTTATTTAAAACATACCTAAAATGAAACATTATTACTAAAAACTGCAGTAAGTCTGGACAGAAAAGGGTGAAATGGGAAGAACAAGATCGATATTCATCAGTTTAGACAAATATTTTATTTCATGATACACTTTTAGTCTTACAAGCGATATACCACTTATAACATTAATTAAACCATATTAAAAAAAAAACCGGTCAAGTGCAAGTTGAACTTGCACAATTAGTGTTCCGTACGTTGATTGTTTTTAAAATAAAAATTTTGGTTAGGGTGGTATAAAGTGATCAGTGACTTCATAAAACACCCCAAATGAATTTTCAACAAAGTTTGTTTCCAATCTTTACTGAAAACTGGTGACCTTGAAATTTTGTTTTTTTTTTATACACCAAATAAATTATTAAAGGTAATGCACTCGTGATAATTTTCGTTCAATCTATACCCCGTGGAGAATATTCCAGAATTTTTTCAAAATTTTTTGATCAGTATTTTTCGAGATAAGGTAGGGGACAGCGATTTTTTAAAAGTAATACGAAGAAAAGTGTGCGCAAGTATTACATTATACATATATATATATATATATATATATATATATATATATATATATATATATATATATATATATATATATATATATATATATATATATATATATATATATATATATATATATATATTTTTACTCGTGTTTTCACAAGCTTTCATTTGACACCACACTCGATGACCTAGTAAAAAAAATTTTTTTTCATTTCCGATTTCACCCCTCAAAACGAACCTCTTAAGTCAAAATTTATGTTACGGTGGTATAAAATGATCAGTGACTTCACAAAACACACCCCAAATGAGTTTTCAACAAAGTTTGTGTCCAATCTTTACTGAAATCTGATGACCTTGAAATTTTTGTTTTTTTTTATATACCATATAAATTATTAAAGGTAATGCGCTCGTGATAATTTTCGTTCAATCTACCCCCCGTGGAGAATATGCCAGAATTTTTTCGAAATTTTTTGATAAGTACTTTTCGAGATAAGGCCCGGGACAGCGATTTTTCGCGAATTTTTAAAAATAATACAAAGAAAAGTGCGCGCAAGTATAATATTATATATATTTTTTTACTCGTGTTTTCACAAGCTTTCATTTGACACCACACTCGATAGCCTAGTAAAAAAATTTTTTTTTCACTTCCGACTTCACCCCCCAAAACTAACCCCTTAAGTCAAAATTTAATTCTCAAAACTACATGGCTCTGATGAGGCCATCAATTCCTATATTATTACCAAATTTCACCTTTCTATGTCAAACAGTTTCCGAGAAAATCGGGTGTGACAGACAGACAGACAGACAGACAGACAGACACCGAAGTGATCTTATAAGTGTTCCGTACGGAACACTAAAAATGGAAAAATATTGTACTGTAAAAACTACAACTTTAAAAATATTTTAATTTTATTTTTAATTATCGAATATTAACCTTTTTCAGGCAACATACTGCAATAAATTTTAACTGTAGGATTATCTACAGCCGTTAAAATATCGCAAACTTCAGAATAAAGTTCTTTTTGTCAGTAATTTCTAATAAATAGACGTGCCAATGGATAATGTATCGATAAGTTTACATTAAAATTGCAATAAAGACTAATATAAATATACAATATAATAAAAATAAGACATATATATATATATATATATATATATATATATATATATATATATATATATATATATATATATATATATATATATATATATATATATGATGCAGTTGTTATAAGAAAAGACTAACTGATCTCAGTGCCTCTTTATTTATTTGGAAAAAACAACTTATTGAAATTAAATTAGTAAAGAGTCTTCTAAAAAAGTATGAATTACTTTTTGTCTTAAATATGCCTTACTTAATTAACAATAAATAATTAATTAAATCATATGCAATTTTAACGTCACAGCTTAAATGATGCAAAATAACAACAGGGGTCAAAACTTATCGCATTTTGAAATTTACGAAGGCGGCGTTACTTTGATTTCTTAGTGCAATTGTTTTTTGTTTAGTTTGACATTTTTTCATTCAATAAAACGAAATTGTTTAATAATGGGTCGTCGAACTACAATTACTCATTACAGGCATGGATACAGCCAAAGAGACATAGCCAAAATGGTAAATAAATGTCCGTCAACTGTTCAGCATATCACTGAACGTTACCAGAATGAAAATAGAGTCGAAAATAAGTCAAGGTTCGCTCCAAATAAAATCTTCAATGAACGTGAAGAAAGATGGATTTTAAGAGAGGTATCAAATAATCCAAAAAAAAGTGCGCCAAAGTTGTGTGCCGAGGTGGAAAGACAGTTTGGAACCCCGAAACAGTTCGACGGATCTTGCGAAATAATAATTTACATGGTCGAACTGCTAGAAATAAGCCTTTCATTAGCCAAAGAAATAAACGCGTGAGATTGGAATTTGCCAGAGAGCATATCAATAAAGACTTGAACTTCTGGAATTCAGTAATATTTGCTGCTGAGACCAAAATAAACTTATTTGGGTCCGATGGAAAAATATCAGTGTGGAGAAAGCGTAACGAAGAATTAAAATTGAAAAATATGAAAGCTACGGTAAAGCACGATGGAGGTGGAGTGATGTTATGGGGCTGTATGTCATCTGCAGGAGTAAGTAACATGCATTTCGTCGAAGGGAATATGAACCAATATGTATACTTGGATCTACTAAGGCAGCATCTCGTCGCTAGTGCCCAAAAATTAGATATTGAAAACAATTATCGGTTCTATCACGACAATGATCTAAAGCACACGTCATTTCGAGTCTGCAGTTGGTTGCTTTATAACTGTCCAAATGTTATTAAAACACCAGCTCAGTCACCAGCCTTAAATGTAATTGAAAATTTGTGGCTGACATTAAAAAATAAAGTAAATAGTGCCCCAATATCAAATAAAACTGAATTAAAAGTAAAAATTACGGAAGCATGGAACACTATTTCCCCGGAGTATACTAGAAAGTTAGTTGAATCGATGTCCAGAAGATTACAAGCCGTTATTGATAATGAGGGAGGCCCGACCAAATATTAGCAGGCTTATTTCAAATTCTACAGTTTGTTTTTTGGTATATTGAATTTTGCATCATTTAAGCTGTGACGTTAAAATCGCATATAATTTAATTAATTATTTATTGTTAATTAAGTAAGGCATATTTAAGACAAAAAGTAATTCATACTATTTTAGAAGACTCTTTACTAATTTAATTTCAATAAGTGGTTTTTTCCAAATAAATAAAGAGGCACTGAGAACAGTTAGTCTTTTCTTATAGCGACTGTATCATTTAAGCTGTGTCACTGTATGTATATATATATAACCTATTGTGATTGTGCATATTAATAACACCACGATGATATTTTTGTAACGTTAAGCAACTTACATAAAATCACCAAAATTTTGAAGACAACATATTGCAATAAATTTTAACTGTGGGATTGTCAACAGCCTTTAAAATATCGAAAACTTTGGAAAAAATTTCTTTATGCGAGCAATTTCTAATAATTTTGAAGGCAATGAAATAGTTAAAATCGTCGGAACCAGATTTTAACAGATATAACGCAAAATTTCCCAAGTTAAAATCAGTATTATTTTTTTTAGAAGTATTACGGAAAAAATCGTTAATGGGACTTAATAACAGATCGCTCGTAAAAGGTCCATATTTCCGCATAAGTCCTTGGAAAAATGTATTAACTTCTTTAGAAAAACTTTCTATATTATTATTATTTTTATATAGATCCATCAATTTCAGTAAAACATACTGGGAAAAGCATTCTAGGTGGTTATAAAGTCGCTCCCAAGAACTGATAAATAATTTTAAAAAATTGACCTCATTACTATCAAGTTTTGAATAAACGGCATCAAAAAAGTTTAAAATACGTCCTTTGTTCTCTGTATCCTTGGTTTCACAATTTTTATCCCTGTAACTTTTTAAGATACTAAAAACAAGCTCAAAGGCCTGTTCATCTAAATAAGCTAATAAATAATTGATTACAAAATAATTCACTGTGGTGGAGTTTAATAATAAATTATTTAACATAAAGTACTTTTTAATAATATTCTCACAAAAGTTTTTGTTTAATCTTAAAACGAATCTCACTTCATGATTGTTAATAGTATCAATTAAACTATTTCGATAAGGCGTAACTTCAACCGTTTGCTGTTCAAGAACATCTAGATATTTCCATACATTTTCAATAAAAAAAGGCCTATATTTATCATTAATAACATTAACAGAAATAACCAATCTTTCTATCATTTCATTGTCATTTTTATCAATAAAATTCATACTATGAATTATAGTTTCTATAAGGGGTTGCAAAGGGTTTTTTAAATAGTATTTCAGCATGGCGTCAAATAGATATTTTTTACTGGAAATATTAGTTTCTTTGGCAGAACGCGAAGAATAGCGAGTTAAGGCATTTTCCACTGAGAGCAGCTCAAAACCCAAAAAGATGGCATGTTTTCTAGCAGATACTGCCCTTGTTGCCAAACTATCTATGTAAGAGGATGCTTTTTCTTCACTAGTTCGATATAACATCTTGTATAATGTTGGTAAAATTGACTGAAGATAGTCACCTTGAGAGAAATCCATAATAACTGGTAACAACAATAACGGCTCTTTAAGGTTTTTAAAAATCTTTGCGAGATCGCATTGTACTTTATAAATTTTTTTTTGCTTCTTATTATGAAGATCAACTTTCTTCTCACTAGGTGTGTAATCTTTTACTAAATCTAGAAAATCTTTTGTACTCATTATGTGTGATAAAGCATTAAGGAACTGACTCTTTTGCTCCGACTGACTATCGACTGATACCAAATATTTAAAATGAGCAATTATCATTTTATCCCACCCAAGGTGGCTATACTTTTTAATAATAACATAATCCAGCGTAATATACTGATCACTTGAGCCTACTAAAAGCGACAAAATTAAACTGAAATATTTTGCTATTACATTAGGTTCTTGAATTAGAAAATATGATACCGCATTTTGTTTCACGAACTTAAACTTTTTATGTAAGTTTTTAAAGAAATAATCCATTAAGTTATTTTCAAAAATGTTTCTTTGGGGTTTTGTAATGATTTTAAGAATGTAAGCATCAAGCTTGCCTAGTTTATCTTGGTCTAGGATATCAAAAAAGCCATCTTCATCAATCACCTACAAAAAAAAAGTCATACAGCAGAAAAACTAGGGAATTACGATTGTATAAATTTTTATCAATTATACAGAAATACCAGAAAAATAAATCAAACCTTTTTGCAACAATAATTGGAAATAATAGGCAAGTATATGTCAAATACACTTTTAGCAGAAATTTGGAAAATTTACGTATGTATACAGCATCTAAAATAAAAGTAAAATTGCTTTTCTTGTTTACATACATACATACATTCACAACTGTATACATAATAGGATAAAAAGAGCCCATAGTTCTGTGTTCAACAATGGTAGTTTTAAAACTTAGCTATTATACTGTTGTTAATTTAAGACCAAAGTTGTCACAGGGGTCACACTAAAATAATAGACAGACCATAAAAAAAGTTTCTTAGGTCATCTAGCACCAAGTTTGTCTACTGACACAAATTTTAGATTATCGTATTTCTAAATGGCTAATTTATATGTTTCATTCTTATTACCATCTATTGACTTTCTTAAGAACTATTATAACTTTAAAGGATGCCCAGATTAAGACAGGTAGAGGTCGTACTCTGCAAGAATCAAGTACTAAAAATTGTTTTTATATATTTTTGATGACTTTTTTATAATTCAAAAAAAAATCCTAATACTTTCATAAGTTTTCGAAAAAGAATCTGTTCAAAAAGGAAAGGAAATCAGCAATTTTTAAAGTCAAATGACAGATACCTATCTATTTTTTCCCTGGCGTGATTGTACCCTCGAAACGTCGTAGTGGTGGACGTTTGTTAAAATAAAAGCTGCGTACCCAAAGAAATTTAAATTTAACGCGGTCCTCATGTGCACACACTTGAAAGGACTAAAATTATTAAAATTGAAAAAATTCGTTGTGATGTGGGTAACACAGTAAGTACATTTAAAAAACGTAGATGACCTTCCAGTTCGAGGGAAAGCGAGATCGACGACAAGTAATCAAAGAAAACATTCTTGCAGCCATTTGAAAATAATTCTACTCTTCGACTATGCCATACCAAAAATAAACTAGCGAGGATATTCAACATCAGTATTGAGATTATCACGCAACGTTTACACGAGGTGAATGTGTCGTACCGTTCTGCGAGCTCGAAACCACCCTCATAGAATCCTACATCCAGAAATGTATAGGCTAGGCGAGCGAAAATAGTGATCCCAATTAGTAATTTTTATGACATTCTCTCTGATGGCATTATTACGATGGATTGCCATCTTTCAATGCCAAACCTATCGAAACCATGTGGAATATCATGAACTCCAAGCTTGCAAGCAAGCGTTCTTTACAATTTGAAGGACCTTTAAAGGTTTATTGGGAAAATAGGGAGTCCAATTTCCATGTAACACGCTAAAAAACTGATGAAAAGTATGCTCCAATGGTGCCTGGTCATTTACAACAGAAGCGCTATTAACGTCTACTAATAAATGTGCTTTAGCATTTCTAGTGTACTTTTATGTAAAAAATATCTTGTGAACTTATCAAAAAATCACCGTTCCTTTTTTTACCCTTGAAAATATAATAATGAATATATAAATGTCTAAACTATCTTACCTTTAATGGGTTATCAGAATAAAAAAAATTGTAAAGCATAATTTCTCCTATAACAAAATATTTACGTTTTTGAGGATCTTGTTCAGCAAAAACGTTATTAATGAAATCCATTATAGGTTCACATTTATTCAAGTCGATCCACAGTTTGTTTAAAGTTTTATCCGTTCTAACACCCTTGTTAAAATTGACAATATCATAAAACAATTTCTCTATAACAATCAATTTTTGTGCAGGTTCTTCAAATTGTAATGTAGGCCATATCTTAACAATATGTAATAATATATTTCTTTCTGCTTCTTCCGACTGAGGTAATAGTCTAAATCTTCTGCCAACATTACAACAATCTTCATAATATTGCTTAACTGGTCCATCAAGAGGAAGTTTCTTTAGGTATACAAATAATAAATATTCAGAGATCATATCGAAATTTAATCTTTCTTCCTTTATTCTTTGTATGTCTATTATTTCATTGATGTATTTCCAATGATTCTCTGTAAGCAAATCATATTTAACATTTTGTGCAATATGTGAAAGCATATTTCGTCGTACAGATTCGTCTTCATTGCGATGCCTTACACAGATATATTTTAACACTTCTTCGTAAGTTGAATAGTCATTATTTTCAAAGCAGACCGATATTAATTCGTTTACAAATTGAGCTCTTGTAGAAATATCAGCTGTTACGTTGATTTTATCCCTCAATAAAGCGACAGTCTTCTTGGGTTCACAGTATTTTATATACTGCAAAGCTTCTTTTTCAAGATATTTTATTTCTGCCCACTTCTGCTTAAGTTCTTCAGGAAAATAATTGGCAAGGGTTTCATTAAATTTATCTAAATGTTCGATAATTTCTTCATTATAGGCTTGCTTAAAGGATTGTGACAGTAATTCCCATCGCCTTTTTACTGGGTACTTGAGCAAATAAGACACTAATGTTTTAATGGACCAGTAGTGGTTTTCAATTTCTTCCACATCAGCAGGAAATAATTTAAAAAGGTACTGCTTATCGAAGTCTTTTATTTCACGAACTACGGCCGTCTTATTCCAGATAGAATTGTTTATATCATTTAAAACTTCCTCTCTGTTATTTCTTATCACCGCTCGTGTCGTGAAACGACCTAGTTTTATATTTTTTTTGTGTAACCCTAATTCAAAATACAGATTAGGATGTTTCCATCCCAAGTAATTTAAAAAGTTAATATTGTCGAAGTCATGCCTTTTGTTTTTCTTATATTCTTCAAAGTAGACTTTTATTAGATTAGTATCTTTTTGTAACAATCGTTTTAGTTGTTCAGATGATAATATGATGTTGTTGCTTCTTAAAACATTTATAATTTTCTCTAAGGAACAACTCGACAGAAAAGGTGTAGAGTGAAATAAACCATATCTGAAAATATAAATAAGTGACTCAGAATCTAATCAGTAACAAAAAAGACACAATTCTATTCGAGTTATACTGGATGATCCATTAGTTACAGAGTAACTTCTAGTTAAATCATGACAAAGGGAATCAAACGGTAGTCGATCAGTATAGTATAGTACAAGAATCGATGACTTACAGCACACTTAAATCACTCGCAGGCTGGAAAAGGTTAGGTACTCTGTTGATTTCCAGTTGAGAGAACGCATATCTAAAAACTTGTGTGGTTCTCGTAGAAATTGTAATTACCTGAATCTTAAGACAAAATGGAATGATTAACTAGCCTGAAAACCAGAGGAACGTCTTTCTCTTGGTTAATAGTAATTAATAGTAGAGTAGCATTATTATGGTGAGGCGCATACGCATTATGCAGAAAGATTACAACAAAAATAGTTGATTTGTAATTTAAACTTTAACTTCCTGCTAACCATACTGTTGGGAAAATAAAAAAAATTATCAATCAGATATTTAACATTTTATGAAATTTCATACAGTGCGGTTAAACCAAAGTACGGGCGACATAAAAGAAAACTAATAACGGAACGTTGAATTAATAGTCAACAAATTATAAGTGGTGGGATTATTCCTCTATTTTCGAGCAGGAGTTGGCAGTTCTCTGAAGAAATAGGGGTTTTGTACAGCAATGACAGTAGTGGATCAACTGAGGCCTAATAAATTATCCACTCTCACAATTCCCAGAGCAGAAATGAAAAGCAGAAACAGGAAAATCAGTTATGTCTAGACACTTTGGTGCGCTTCATTGTTTTGAATTCTCTACATTCAAAAGTATCTAATCTATCTATCTATCTATCTATCTATCTATCAGAATTCAAGGCTTGCACAACAATGAACCATTCTGTGTAAGTAAACAGGGTCATTGTAGAGATGAGCGAAATTTTTTTATGAAATATTGCAATAAATTTTAGTTTAAGAGTTATGATAATTGTTTATATACATATCTGACCCTCGCTCTTACCTCTCTAAAATTAGATCAAAAACTTTGTCCATTCTTTCTTCACCCAATGCAAGAGAGAGCTTTTTTAAAACTTTTGTTCTTACAACGTAAGACAAAGATGGTAGAAACTTATTTACTATGTCATCTTCAGTCATATTCTTAAAAGCCTCTTGGAAAAACCATTGTTGCTTTAGTATCTTTTTTACTAGCACTTCATTACCTAAAAATAAATTTTAGTAAATCAAAACTCGATAATTGGTTGGCCAGTTAAAACAAACGTAAGTAAAAACATTTGGTTAAGAGATTAGAAGTTTCCGAGTATTTGTGAAAATGGTACTCCTATCAAAAATCCAAAAAGAGGTAAATAAGACAGACATATATGCCAGAATTCGTATTCAATGGTACCTAAGTAAATATAAATGTTACAATAGAGGTTTTCATGGATGATGAAATTTAATACATTAAAATTCCGGTTTTAATCCGTTCGTCGAACAATGAATTTGCACGACGTTTCGCCAAAATCTCATTTGGTATTTTCAAGTGCTCCTGCTGCTGCTGCTACTCGATACTTTGACCTTGCTGCTGCTGCCGCTTGAAGCTAACTGAGAGACCGAAATGCGGTTGGCGTCTACATAGATTGTAGGTGGGGGGGGGGTCGGGAGTGTTTGTCTGACCATTCGTGTTTGCCGGCTGGGTGCCCGTATCAGTTGTAATTACCGGTTCCGGCGCTATGCTGACTGTTGCCTTCTCGATGTTTTGGTTATTCCTTGGTTTAGCTAGTAGACCCTTCCATGTAGTAGTGATATTCAGTGCA
The DNA here is from genome assembly GCA_019049505.1 of Pachyrhynchus sulphureomaculatus. Lineage (NCBI taxonomy): Eukaryota > Metazoa > Arthropoda > Insecta > Coleoptera > Curculionidae > Pachyrhynchus > Pachyrhynchus sulphureomaculatus. Next base: position 187,517,017 of record CM032446.1, read on the forward strand.
TCATCCAGCTTATTTAGTTGTCCATTCTTTTTGATTTCCAAGGTTTCTCTGACTATGCATGTTTTATAGTGTGAAATCGAGGCTATTTGTTTAGATCCCTCAAAATTGAAAACGAGCTGATGTTAGTTTGTTTTTCATACTTATTTTACGTTCTTCGATCCGGGTGGAGATTCTTCTGTTTCTTTGTTCTATGTACAATTTATGGCAGTCTCCGCATGGGATTCTGTAAACTCCATGGTTTTCCAGTTTTCTCTCGTCTTACCCAGGATGTTTGCCAGAGTGTTTTGTGGTTTGTATGCTGTGCCTATGTTGTGCTTTCTTAGGACTCTTCCAATCCTATTTGTAACTCCTTTCACATACGGTAATAGGACTCTGCATTGGTTGAGGTCCCGTTCTTCTGTCCTTGTCTGTGGATGACGCTGTCTTTCAAATGCTCTCCGTACGCACTGATCGCTGTAAATTAACTCTTTCTATTTAAATAGGTCAGGAAGTTATCTAATTCATTTTGTCCATGGGGCCAAATTATAAAGATGTCATCAACATATCGTTTCCAGAGTTTGGATTTGAGTGGTGTGTTTTTAAGGGCCTCTGTTTCAAAATACATCATATAGAGATTGGTAATTACTAGTGAAAGGAAAGATCCCATGGGCGCTCCATCTGTTTGTTTGTATATCTGACTGTTGAAGACAAAGCGGGTATGTTTTAGACAGTGTTCCGATAGTTCTACAACATGAGCTGGCAAATTCTCGTTCATTGCTACTTGGTATAATGCTTCATCCACTGGAATACTAGGCTAAAGTGAAACAACATCTAGACTTGCTAGAACAGGGGTGCTCGAACGGTCGATCGCGAGTGCATTCTGAGTCGGTCTCGAGAAAAAAATTCCGATATAGAACTATTCACAGATTTTGTTTTAGGTAACTAAAACAAAATGTAATGAATAAACTACTAAAATTTATTCGATCCACAATTAGGCGAGAATAACCCCCTCATCACTTTCTTTTATCGTAATAACCCCCTGCTAGCGGCAAAAGGCGGCTTTATCAAAGGAATGCGCGGCACTTGTCAAAAAAAAGCCGCGTTTTTGATTCCCGCCGATTTTTCTAGAAATTTCGGACGGCGTGTTTGACGGGAACATTCGAGACTTCGTTCGCGCCGATATAAATGTTGCGCCTGCAGGAATAGGAGTCAGTCTGAGTTGTAACTTGAAGGCGATACATCGATACAAAGTTTTTAATAAATAGTCCAAAATGAGTGCGGCGAAGAAAAGTAAAACTTATCATTTTAATAAGGATTGGGAGGAAGAATTTTTCTTTTGTATGGTAAAGGATAAGTGCATTTGTCTCATTTGCCGTGCGTCAGTTGCAATACCTAAGCGTGGGAACTTAGAGAGGCATCATAAAACGGTTCATAAAAACTATGAAAAGGATTTTCCGTCACAGAGTGAATTAAGAAAACGAAAAGTACGTGATTTGATAATTTGTTTGAAAAAAGAACAAACCATGTTCACAAGACTAGCCAAACAATCAAAAGCTGCAACGATCGCGTCATTTAAAATATCTCATATATTGGCGAAACACAAGAAACCATTTGATGATGGATTGGTTGTGAAGGAAGCATTTATTGAAGCGGCTGAGACTTTATTTGGAGATTTTAAAAATAAAACAGAGATTATGTCTGCTATTAGAGAACTTCAGTTATCTCGTCCGACTGTCACAAGGCGTGTTGAAGTCATGAGTCAGGACATGGCAGATAATAAACTAAAACATGATATCATGGAATGTACATACTTTTCTTTACAGTTCGACGAATCCACCAATATGACAGACACTGCCCAGTTGTGTATTTTTATTCGAATGGTATTCAATGACATGTCGGCTAAGGAAGAGTTTTTGACAAAGGAAAGACCCGTGGCGAAGACATATATGACGTTTTCTTCAATTTTGTAACAAAGTACAAGCTACCAATATATAAACTAGTGTGCATTACAACCGATGGAGCACCAGCAATCACTGGAAACGAAAACGGTTTTGTGGCATTGTGTCGAGCTAATGATGATTTCCCTTCATTTTTCTCCTTCCATTGCATTATACATCAACAAGTTTTGTGTTCAAAAGTTCTAAACATGGAGGAGATTATGGGCATTGCAATAAAAATTGTGAATTCTATCCGTGCACGTAGCTTGCAACGACGGCTCTTTAAATTGCAGTTGGAAGATAGTGAGTCAGCTGAACACACTGATTTAGTTCTTCACACGGACGTCAGGTGGTTGAGTCGCGGAAAATTCCTAGAAAGGTTTCAAGAATTATTGCCCGAAATAACAGCTTTTCTGGACGAAAGAGGTGATGACACATATGCTGAAAAACGGGAAATGGCTGACTGATTTGGCATTTTTGACAGATATCACAATGCATTTAAACACCATTAATTTAGAGCTTCAAGGTAAAAGAAAAACTATTATTGAGATGATTAGCGCAATAAACGCATTCAAAAGTAAATTGCAACTTATGAAAGATCAACTGAAAAGAAAGGATCTGAAAAATTTTCCGTCTTTGAAAGCAAGGATTCCTCAGTTGAATTATGATATTTATGAGGCAGAATTATCAAATATTTTGGGCCAATTCCAAATACGTTTTTATGATTTCAGTAAACTGGCAAATATCACATCATTTATGAGTTATCCTTTTTCGTGTAAAAACATTGAGGAATTAGCTACTTAAATAGCAAGTCAGTTTAACCTGGACTCATGTTCTGTTGAAAATGAGTTAGTGCAGATTATATCAGATATACATCTCAAAGCCACAGCATCTGATACAAAATTGTGGTGTTTTATATCTGAAGATAAATATCCGAATCTAAGGCAAATCGCCCTTCAACTGACAGCAATGTTTGGATCAACTTACTTGTGCGAGTCTGCATTTTCTGAAGTGAAGATAATTAAGTAAAAATATCGCAATCGACTAACTGACGAACATATGTCATCATGCTTGCGATTAGCACTCGGTAATTACGTACCATCTTATGAAAAGTATGCCGAGGACATGCAGTGCCACGCTTCAACATCCAAAGTCACTCTTTAGTTAAGTTTAGACACTAGAACTCGTTTGTTTTGTAAGAACTAATAAACTCGCAATTTTGAATAATTATGAGTTTTTTCATTGACATTTTAGAGCAGACCTACACTTACCTTGACTAAAAAAATGTATATTGTGCGGAAAACTAATATCTATGCAACGATACACCCTACCTAGACGACAATCCTGCATCACACTTACTTGCAGCCTCTCAAAGTCGTTCGATCGTAGTCTAACAATATTGAGGTAGATCGCCAGCAGTTCAAGTTTGAGCACATCTGTGCTAGAATGTCAGTCTCCTCTAGTTGAATATCTCTGATTATGTTCGTGAGGTGTTCGGAGTTTTTGATGTATGAATTAGCACTTTCAGCGGTTGGTTGCATGATCTTTGACAGATGCTTTTCTAAGTTCTGTGTAAGTGAGGCCACCGTACTAACAATAGGTCTAAGGGGGACGTTAAGCTTGTGTATCTTTAGTAGGCCATACAACTTTGGGCATCGTCTTGATTTCTCTCTTGAAATTATGAGCCTTTCAACCTCTGGTCTCAAGTTTGCAGCTTTTATTTTGGCCTTTGTAGTTTTCTCCAGATATCTTGTAGGGTCCCTGGTAACAGGCTTGTAGGTGTCGTCTTGTAGAATGGTTTCCATTTTTGTCATGCAGTCTTCGGTATTTAGGACCACTGTGGCATTGTCCTTGTCTGCTAGTAATATGGTGATGTTTTTGTTTTTCTTGAGCGCTTGCAGAGCTTTCCGTTCTTCAAATTTGAGGTTTGGCTTAGGAGGTTTGCTTGTTCTCAGGATTTAAGTTATAACTTGTCTTATTCTTTCAGTATTTTCTTCAGGCATGGTATCTAGTACAACCTCTACATTTGAGATTATATCTTCAACTGGGATTGATTTATATATATACATATATATATATATATATATATATATATATATATATATATATATATGATATATATATATATATATAAATATAAATATAAATATATATATATATATAATATATATATATATATATATATATATATATATATATATATATATATATATATATATATATATATACAGTGGCGAACAAAAGTATGGAAACATTTTCTTAATGAAAAATATAAAATACTATCCTTTAGGAATAAAAAAAACTAGTCTTGTTTTGTTGCCAATTTCTTTATAGAATTTAATTATTGATTATGAAAACTTTGTTTACCTTTTCTGGTAGATAAAGTTTTTAAGAAACGGGTTTTGTCCTTATCGAAAGCATTGAAATAATTTTATCATTCTACTTTAAGAGTACGTTATTGTTGATACGAAGTAATTTAGTAGCATTGTTTAAGAGTGCGGTTTTTGCCAAAATGACAAAGTACAAATATTACAGTTCAGATCTGAAACATAAAATTATTTCTCTGTATCAAAGTGGAAAGAAGCAAATTAATGTAGCAAAATCTTTAAACATGCATAGGGGCACTGTCGGCAAAATTGTTAAGAAGTTCTCGAGAAGTGGCACTGTTGATCCGGCATTTAAAAGTGGTAGACCTCGAAAAACAAGTAAAAGAGTAGACACAATTATAATTTGAGAAGCGAAAAATGATTCCAAGAAAACTGCTGTTGATATTAAAATTAAGGACGTTGACCCAGCCCTGACGGCACCGCCCTGGTCTTTCAGATAAGGACCCTCTATAAAAAGCAATCCTCGACGCAGAAAAGATTAGATTAAGGCTAGCTCTAAGAATTTAAGTTTAAACTTTGTAATTGTTTCTCTAATCATTTTTGTTCATAAAATAAAAAGTAATTTGTTTTTAAAAAGTGATTTTTTCCAACAAGTTATTTAATTGGCGCTGCGAACAGGATAGTCAGAGGCAATCAGTTTATTACCGTGTATTTCAATACTTTACTGACTATCTAACGATCCGAAAAAGAAAAAGAAGAAAGTTCCTGCTTGCCAGAAACGAAACTAACTAATACTTTAAGTATACCCCATTCAATATATAAAGTAATTAACGGTCATATCGAAATTCTAAACCTTACTATTAACGTTCCCTTGGTAAAACCTTTACAAGTACAAGATCTTAACAATTTCAATGTCCAAACGAATTTAAAAACAAATAAAAATCAACGTACATTTAATCCCAATATTTTACGCACGAATCATTTGAATAATGAGGAAAAAAAAAACTAATACATCTTTGCAGAAAGTATTCCAATTTATTTCACGACAGCAAAGAGAAATTATCTGCCACAACTCCTACTAAGCATTTTATCAGAACTACGGATGAACACCCTGTATACACGAAAAGCCTTAGACATCCTCAGACTATGCAACGAGAAATTAAAAAACAAATTGAAAAACTTTTAGACCAAAAAATTATTCGCCCTAGTGTCTCATCTTATTCCAGTCCAGTTTGGATTGTCCCAAAGAAAATGGATGCTTCCGGTGAAAGGAAATTTTTGATGGTTATAGATTTCCGTTCCCTGAATAATAAAACCATTGAAAATAAATCGCCCCTCCCTCGTATCGATGAAATACTAGGAAAATCCACCTATTTTACTTGCCTGGATTTATCCCAAGGTTTCCACCAAGTAGAAATGCACCCTGATTCCATAGAAAAAACAGCTTTCACTGTACCTCAAAGACATTACGAATACCTACGAATGCCCTTCGGCCTTAAAAATGCCCCAAGTACATTTCAAACTCTAATGAACGAAGTTTTAGCTTCACATATAAATAAGAGATGTTTCGTATATTTAGATGACATCATAATTTTTTCTAAGAGTCTGCACGATCACCTTATGGATTTAAAATTAATTTTCCACTCCCTTAGAACTGTAAATCTAAAAATACAAATTGACAAAAGCGAATTTCTCACGAAGAAAGTAGAATTTTTAGGACATGTTGTCACTCCCGAAGGTATAACTCCAAATACTTCAAAAATTGAAGCAGTTACGAAATACCCTATTCCAAAAACTGTAAAGGAAATTAAATCTTTCCTTGGACTTATAGGTTATTATAGACGATTTATACCAGACTTTGCAAAAATAACGTTTCCTTTAAATAAATGCACAAGAAAGAGAGAAAAAATAGATATTACCAATCCCGAGTATAAACAAGCTTTTGAAAAATGTAAAGAACTAATAATTAATTCCCCAATTTTAACTTATCCTGATTTTTCTCTGCCTTTTACTTTAACTACCGACGCATCTGATATGGCGTTAGGTTCTGTCCTTTCTCAAGAAGACAAGCCAATTGCATTCTTTTCAAGAATCCTTAATTCTGCCGAACGTAATTATTCGACAATCGAAAAAGAACTACTATCAATTGTAGAATCCGTAAAACACTTTAGACCTTACTTATATGGACGACATGTTATTATTTTAACCGACCATAATCCGCTAGTATGGTTAGCTAAATTAAAAACCCCTAATAGCCGTTTGATTCGGTGGAAAATTAAATTAGATGAATATCAGTTTGATATTAAACATCTTAAAGGCTCAAGCAATTATGTTGCTGATGCATTATCGCGTATAGAAATAAATATACACGAAGAAAATCAAGACACAGATTGGATGATACCACTGACAAGTGACTCCGATACTGACGAACCACTTTCTAGATATTTAATATTTAAAAAACCAAAACCTTCTACAAGTAATACAGTACACTCCCAAGAAGAAAATATTTCCGCAGAACTTCCCATATCGGAAAAGCCAATCAATTTATTTAAAAATCAAATAATTATAAATATTACACGAAACCCTCGTTACGAATTTACCAAAAGATTTAATAAAGACATACATCCTATTTGTTTAGAAAAAGATGATATCAAAGAAAAACTAATTAATCACTTCACAGAAATAATCGACCCTACTAAAACATATTGACCCTTTTTCCAAGTATGCACAAGCTTACTTTATAGAAGACCAAACAGCTATAACAAATTTTGAATAAATTAAGACATTTCTTTTCTCATCGTAATCTTTTAAAAAGATTAGTATTTGACAATGCTACTAACTTTTGCTCAAATGTAATTGATGAATATTTAAAATTATATAAAATAGAAAAGCACATAACTACCACCGCAAATCCTACTAGCAATTCCCCAATTGAAAGATTACATTCTACCTTAATAGAAAAGCTAAGAATATTACAAATTCAAAACCCTAACGAAAGAATAGACAACCTTATGACAAGTGCAATTACTATTTACAATCAAAGCATACATTCCTCAACTAATTTTACGCCTTTTTCCCTATTATATGGCCCATACGAAACTGAAGTACTCTTTGATAACGACTTAACAATTTACGAAAATTACAATGAAAATAGAAAAAACGAAATGCAACCCTTTTTAGAATATGTTTATAAAAATACTAAAGAAAAAATGCTTAAAAATTTGCAGAGTGCAAATCAAAACCGACAAGAAATAATCCCCAAAACAAACCCCGATTCTACTATTTACAGAAATAGAAAACAAATAAATAAAAATACTTCTTACGAAAATATTAAAGTTATTGAACAAAATAAATCTCAAGTTACTGGTTTACCCCCAAACAAAAAGAAGGTTACCACAGATATAAAAAATATTAAAAGAATAAGAAAACAATAATTTTTCCTTTCAGGTTTTCCATCCTCGTTTGCGCATTTCCTGCCGCCAGTACGCAAATTTAATGCTTTAACAACCCTAATAGTTTTTTCAAGGAAGAAACAGGAATGCAATCTGAAATCATTCATAAACACCGATTTTTTCTCAGTATAAATTTAACTCATATAGAGAACTTAATACATAGACTTGATGATTTTAAAATTAAACACCCTGCGTTACGAAAGCAATATATCAATTATTTAAAAGAGATAAATAGTCAATTTTCTGTCATCTCTCCACACAGATTAAAACGTGGCCTTATCAACGGTCTAGGAACTGTAGTCAAATTTATTACTGGTAACCTTGATAGCACCGACTTAGATATAATAAATAATAAGATAAAAATTAATAGACGATTAGGAACTAAAGCTATCTCTTTAGCTGCAGATGTTCAAAAGCAAATAAATCACACTATCTCTGAATTTAATTATAACATTAACGAGATAAGAAGATCACTTTATAACTTCTCCGAAACCCAAACAGATATGATAAATTATCAAATATTAAATAATCAATTAGAAATTATTTTAGATTTTATTAAGAAACTTGTAATGACGATAACGTTATCTAAGGCTAATATAACGAATATCGAAATGTTTAATGATTTTCAAATTAAGAATTTTAAAGAAATTTTACTAAATATATATGAGTATAAACAAATCATTTATTCAGATAAAAATATATACAAACTCTTACGAGTATTCTGAAGCAGTCTCATATATTCAACACTCAGAAATGAATATTATTCTAAAAATACCAATTTTAAGCAAATCTGAATTTAAACTATATCAGATTTTTCCAAAATTGTGCCAAATAAGAATGCGATACTGCTCCTGGCACCCACAAGTTACTATTCAAATGACAAATGGTACGATCACTGAGGGCATGTTGAAGACAGAAAATATGTATGCCAAGACTCCCAATCCAATCAACGGTGTAATCCATTAAAACCAATAACATGTGACTACGCCACTACACAAAATAAAGAATATTTCTACACGTCTCTAAAGCAAATAGTTATAAGCCTGTTGACTGTGTTCAAACACAAGAAGTCGCCTTCTATCCGCCAACAATGGAACCAGTAGAAGTCAAATACAAGTTAACTAGTCGCAATGTCACCATACCACACATCGTTTAGAAGTGACATCCCAGTCCACCAGTACATATCGTGGAGCACTTTTCTGTTATTATGTTTATGTATCTTAATCATTTTCCTTTTTTGCATATATAAAAGAAAAAGGATCCAAAGCATATTCCTGAAGCTACGGCCCACCAGTGAGACCATAGCTTCATTCTTAAGGGGGGAAGAATTAAGGACGCTGAGCCAGCCCTGACGCCGCCGCCCTGGTCTTTCAGATAAGGACCCTCTATAAAAAGCAATCCTCGACGCAGAACAGATTAGATTAAGGCTAGTTCTAAGAATTTAAGTTTAAACTTTGTAATTGTTTCTCTAATCATTTATGTGCATAAAATAAAAAGTAATTTGTTTTTAAAAAGTGATTTTTTCCAACAAGTTATTTAATTTTAATAAAAAACTAAGACCGGAATATCAAGGTGTATTAGTGTCAGACATGACTATTAGGCGTCGTCTGTTACCTGAAAATCTTCATGGTAGGCGTGCTGTTAAAAAGTCACTCCTTACAAAACGTCACAGCAAAGAAAGATTGAAATTTGCTAAGGAACATAAAGACTGGACTCAAAATCAGTGGTCTCTAGTAATCTTTAGTGACGAAAGTAGGTTCAATCTCTTTGGTAGTGATTCTACTGGTTCTGTAAGAAGACCAGTTGGTCTAAGATATGACCCAAAGTACCTTGTACCTACTGTCAAACATGGCGGTGGAAATATCACGGTATGGGGTTGTTTTCGACGGTCTGGTACGGGGCCATTGGCAAAGATAAATGGCAGAATGGATGCTCAAATGTATCTTGAGATATTGGAAAATAATTTGATTCCTTATGAAGAAGATTTGCCACTGTCATGGATTTTTCAACAAGACAATGTCCCAAAACACACATCTCGATTGGCCTTCACAATCACCTGATTTGAACCCGATAGAGAATCTTTGGCACTATCTGGATAAACAAATTAGGACAAGGAATATAAAAAACCGGGACGAACTTTATATTGCATTAATAAGAATGGGATAAAATAACACCTGATTTTTGTGCTAGGCTTATTGACTCTATGGGCAGAAGACGTCAAGTAGTGATTGACGCAAAAGGATATCCCACTAAATATTAAATATTTTCGACACCTTAGTCATCTTAGTGGAATTTTTATTTTATAACAAAAATGTATCCATACTTTTGTTTCTGCATAATTTGGTTACGTTAAAAACTAAGCACATTTCTAATAAACAATAACTGTTTTAGTCTTCAGAATGTTTGTTAGCATGTACACGATTAATAAATAAATATTGTAATTGTAAACCGTTTAAATGTTAAGACTAGAGATGGGAATTTAAATGTTTCCATACTTTTGTTCGCCACTGTATCTATATATATATATATATATATATATATATATATATATATATATATATATATATATATATATATATATATATATATATATATTATATTATATTATATATATTAGGGTGACCGCAAAAAATCGATGTCGGAATTTTGTTCGTCTGGACCCCACAAAACGATTCCCCTTTCCAGATATTGAGATAGCCGAAATTTGAGCTCGATTAAACGACGTTAACCCGTGCCGTTCGTCGCTCACAGTTTGAAAAAATCCAAATTTTTGGCCAAAAAGCTGACATATGGAGCCATAACTCCAGAACGGTAAATAATAGAAACACGCTTAATATCTCAAAAGAAAGCTATTGTTGTTCTTCAAAATTTATATTCTATACATAAATTGTTGTTATTTTAAGTCAAACCGAGTTACAACAGCCTTTTGCCCCAAAAACGTGACCTGGTACCAGTAGGAGCCAGTTTGGGAGTATTCTAAGAATTTTACGGGTTTTTATATAATGTGTCTCGGAATTAACATTTTTTTGTTAAAAAGTATTTTGGAAGTCAATTTTCAAACATAAAGACTCTTTTGTTCAAATTTAATCTTTTATTATATGGGGATTACCTGACTAGTTTACCAAATAAAGACCCGTTTGACAGGTAAAAAGGAGGGTGAATCTAATTTCTATTTTAGGGATGGTGATTTTACTTCAGCGTACAACCGACCTTTTATTTATTCAGTTTAGTTTCTAAAGTGCCTTTGAGCTGGTTAGATCGAACAATTATCTAGTGAAGTATAAAGTCTCGAAACCTTTATTACATGATAGAAGGCAAATGTTCAGAGAACAATATAATAAAAAAATTTTTGATAAAGTAAATATTCCTGAAAAAGAGCCCGTGGTTGTCCATTGGGACGGTAAACTTTTACCGGGTGTTTTAAAAAATGAACAATGTAAGCGAATAGCTATAGCTATTTCATATGGCGAAAAGGAACAGCTGCTGGGAGTTCCTGTAACAGCAAACAGCTCTGCAGAGGAGCAAGCCGTAGCCGTATATGAATGCCTACATGAATGGGGTCTTCTCAACACCGTCAAGGCGATGTGCTTCGACACTACAGCATCCAACACGGGAAGACTCAAAGGAGCATGCGTCATATTGGAGCAAATGTTAGGAAGAGAATTGTTATACCTAGCTTGCCGTCACCATATCTTGGAAATTCTGTTAAGAGGCGTATTCGACACAAAAATGGGATCAACCACTGGACCTCATCCAGACATTTTCAAGAGATTCCTCACTGCGTGGCCCAAGATAGACAAAGGAAAATACGACACAGGTATCAGTGACAATCTAGTACAAAAGCAGCTAACTCCAGAAGTAATTGCAAATGTTACTGCTGAATTCGAGACCAAATTAACTGAGAGCCACCCCAGAGATGACTACAAGGAGCTATTGCAGTTGGTTCTCGTATTTGTTGGATCACTAGACGGCAATGTTGTGGGTTTTAGAACTCCAGGAGCCATTCATCACGCTAGGTGGATGGCAAAGGCTATTTACTGCTTAAAAATGTTCATTTTTCGTCGTCAAATTAAGATGTCTAAAGAAGAAGAAAGTTCTGTGCGTGCCATTTCGGTTTTCCTAGTTAAAATTTATTGTAAAGCTTGGTTCAATGTTCCAAAAGCTCATCTTGCACCAAAGCAAGATTTAGGTATTTTGCATAGTCTGTTAGACTATAAAGAATGTGACAACGACATTGCAGAAATAGCCCTGACCAAATTTTCGAACCTTTTGTGGTATTTGAATGCAAAGTTGGTGGGATTATCGTTTTTTGATCCCACCATTACAGACGATGAAAAGTTGTTAATGGCTAATAAATTGCTCAGTAGCACAGATGAACCATCACAGCACGCTAGGGTTGTAAATCCAAAAGTTAGGAAAGAAAACTTAAAAGAGGTAGTTGATGGAGGATTGGTAAATTTACTTACCAAAGAAACGTTTACATTGTTTGACCAATTTAATATAAAAACAGATTTCCTAAGATAACATCCAAACACCTGGCCTCTTTTGAGATATTAAGCGTGTTTCTATTATTTACCGTTCTGGAGTTATGGCTCCATATGTCAGCTTTTTGGCCAAAAATTTGGATTTTTTTCAAACTTTGAGCGACGAGCGGGTTAACGTCGTTTAATCGAGCTCAAATTTCGGCTATCTCAATATCTGGAAAGGGGAATCGTTTTGTGGGGTCCAAACGAACAAGATTCCGACATTTTTTTTCCCCCTCTATGAGATCCGGTCACTCTAATATATATATATATATATATATATATATATATATATATATATATATATATATATATATATATATATATATATATATATTTTGTTGTTGTTAGTCGGTAGAATACTCGAAATGAAATATTTTCCGTTTCCACATAAAATTTGGTTGCAACCTACTGGTAATATTCATTTTATTGAACATTACATGAGCAAAGAATTTTTAAATGAGCGGTTAATTATCAATACGACACGACTACGGTATATTTACGATAAACAAGGGTCCAAATTCTGATATTAACAGGAAAATTATGAAAACTAGTTACCGAAAGCATGGTAACAAAATTGGAAGCTTGATGAAAAAGTGTTAACAATCTGATGTCATAGTCTGATTTAAATTATTATACTTACCTGCTTACTAATTTAAATTTGCCTTCAATTTTTTTATTAATGACACTGAGAAGAGTTGTCAGTGTTCTCAATCAAATTCAAATAATGTTACATAAAATACGTAAGAGTGTATTTCACCTACATGACAATAGACAGAACTATTCCAACATTTCATTTCAAAATTTTAAATATAAAAACCTAATGCAATAGTGCATGTCTGTACTTCTTTAAAGGAAAAGATTAATATAAACTGTACAGTAACGAGTTACCTTCTTTTAGAACTTCAATTAATTTGTCCACGTGTTTAAAATAAATCAATACTTCAACATAAAATATCTCCTCCAGGTAATTTCTCGGCTGAAGGTCAATTTGATCATGAGGTAATTTTGTACTTGTAGAGCTTAACAATTTGTAAAAGTTCTTTTTTCTCTCATTAATGTGTATACCTTGTAGGTTATAAAACTGAGACTTAAAATCAAGCTCTGCGTCTAGAGATTTACTCATGGTCGGAAGAAATTATCTAAAAAAAAAATAAAATATAAATTAACAGAAGAGTCTGTTTTTCATGCTATATAATACAAAAGTAGGAAATGTTCAGCATAAAAATTAACTCAAATAATTTACAAATCAAGTTAAATAACTTAATAAAAAAATTTCAAGTTAGTTATCTCTGATTTCTGTTTTTTTTTTATAAAGGCAATGTTTTACAGTAATCCTCGTAAGTTAAATTTTTCAATCAGTTCATCATTGTTGATATAAGATATACTTAAATGAAAAATACGAGATGTTGAAAATTTTAGGAATATCTTAATAAATTAATAAATAAACACTTTATTTGCATAATAATAAGTACAAATTAAGTCCTAACCTGCACATCGCTTTTACATTGTCAATTTAGGTAAAGTTATACAGGAATTTTTTACTTGTGCTGGTCATGTTTTTGAAAAATTAAGAATGTTTCTTAATTTGCAAACTTTCTTAACTGTTATAATCAATATGCTCATTCTTTTAGTTTTCACAATAGATACCGACAATTTTATTACTGAACAGTATGTGTATATATAGTAGTATGATAGTAGTAATAAGGATTAAAAATCGATCAAGAGCAAGCTGGACTTGCACAATTGGTGTTCCGTACTGTAATTACCTTTAAAATAAAAATTTTTGTTATGGAGGCACAAAATGATCAGTGACTTCACAAAACACACCTCAAATGAGTTTTCAATAAAAGAATTAAGAGCCCAGATGTCTAGTCAAATACTGACTAATCTAATCAACCAGAATAAGATAAAGTTCTATATAATATGTATATATCTTAAGATCCAATATGTATTTTCAAGTTTTTTCTTAATCAATAATGTATAATATCTTAGCTAACTAATAGGCAGTCAATCAATCTAATCTAATCTAGAATCTAGTAGTATAACTTCAAAACCAATATTTACTACCTAAATATTTGTTTCATTATAAACAAATAAAATAAAATTATTTTGTCTCGTTACCTAATACTTAGAGCAGTAGTTATCATCCCGGTTCAATTCACAACTTTCGACGAAATAAAGCTTCACCATTTTGTCGAGCAAATATTTTTTTATACCAGATAAGTTATCAAACGTTATGTACTGTATGTGACAATTTTCGCTGAATCTACACTTTACGAAGAGTATTTTAGAATTTTTTCAAAATTTTTTGATCAGTACTTTTCGAGATAAGGTAGATGGACAGGGGTTTTAATCCATTTTTTTCAATAATACAAATAAAAATGTGCGAAAGTATTATATCATATATATTTTTGAACTCGCACACACGAACAAGCTTTCATTTGACACTCCACACTATGATCTAAGTTAAGTCAAAATTTACCTTTAAAAACTACAGAGCTCTGATTAGGCTATCAATTCCCATATTTATGCCAAATTTCAACTCTTTATGTCAAATAGTTTCGGAGAAAATCGGGTGTGACAGACAGACGCCGGAGAAATTCCCTAAATATTCCATACAGAACACTGAAAATGCCCTTGGAATGGATCATGGGATATAACATGGTATTAGCATAAACCAAAGAACTATATTAATATTTCTTATAGGACTACGTAATTCAATGTAAATTTTGGACAAAATAGTGGGTAAATGGGCCAACCAAAATTCACTCAGTGAAGAACAACAGCGGCGCTGGGGACACATTGCTAAAAAATAGGCACCTTTGAAGTTCTTGCGCCCTCTAGAAATTTTTATTGCCTGTTGAGTAGCCGCCATTTCAGTGAATGGTCACAATTTTTTAGCTAATGGTATTAGAAGTACATTATGTATAACAAATTGTATTAATTGATCAAACTGGTCTTAGGATGAAATTGTACAGTTTAAAATAACCGCCCCCTCCCCCCTCCCATGGCACTTCTCTGGGTATGCCAATTGATATTGAATAAATAATTAAATGAAATATAACTATAATTCGATAGCATAAACGTGTTCCTCATTTAAACTTTTCCATTATTGCTTTTATTGACAAATATATTGAACTAAGTTGGGAATGTGGAATCTTTGGCACAATGATACTACTCAGTATATATCACCACTACACCAAACACTTTATTTTTGCACTCGACGCGCGTTTCGCTAACCATGTTAGCTTCATCAGGAGCGATGATTGACTAAAGCTAAACTACAAATGTACCCTATTTATATTTACTAAGCCTAACCCTTGAATTACTCAAGCGGAACTAATGACATAGGCAAGGCCATCAGTTCCGGTCAAGTAACCAGTAGTGGGGACTATACGGAATAGGCCCTCTGTCTTTATTTAAACTACTTTTACATTTTATGATTTCCATACTTTCGTATGCGTTTAACAATCTCCTATCAGATACGTTTTTTATCAATCTTAGATTATCTAATGTTACAGTATGATCAGCTTCAAGGGCATGTTCGGCAATGCTAGACTTTTCTGTTCTATTGTATTTTAAGTGTGCTAAGTGTTCTTTAAATCTTGTTTTAATTGACCTTTTAGTTTGCCCAACATACTTTTTGTCACAATCATTACAACTAATTTCATAAATTCCACTTTTCTCACAATTAGGAATCTTATCTTTGGGATTGAGATATTCCTCAGATTGTCTGATGACTTATAGACTAAGGTGAGGCCTACCTTATTAAATACCTTATTGAGTCCCTTGCTATATTTCGGATTATATGGTATGGAGACATAACATACTTGATGTTATTTTCTTCGCGTGTAAAAAAGGTGGAATTCTGAATATTAAACCTAAACTTATGTCTATTTATTAGCTTATTTACTAAGTCATCGTCATAACCATTAACTCTAGTTATATTTCTAATACGATTCCTTTCTTTATTAAAGTTTACTTTATTCAGAGGGAAAGTGACCAAACGATGAACTAAAAAATGTAATGAGGCTAATTTATGTTGTTTGCAATGAAATGAATCATTAGGAATGTCCTTCCTATAGATATCAAATTCTAATCTACTGTTATTTTTAATAATTAAAATGTCTAGAACAGGCAGTTGTCCTTTGTTCTCAACTTCGTAAGTGAATTTAATGGAATCAAACCGGCTATTTAATCTAGAAACAAAATCATCAATATTTGCTTTCTTTGTATCAAAAATCGCGAAAATATCATCCACATACCTATACCATACCCTTGGGAAATATTCGAATTCTTGACTGGCTTCGATTTCAAACTTACTCATGAATAAATTGGCTATGAAAGGTGATAAGCAATTACCCATAGCTGTTCCTTCCTTCTGAACATAAAATTGATTGTTATATTGGAAATAATTTTGTTCCATACAAAGTTTAGATAATGTTAAGTATTCACGAATAATTTCGTCTTCAAAGTCATTCATTCTAAGTAATTCTTCGAGATATTGTAAAGTTTGTGGAATTGGCACACTTGGGAACAAAGAACTAACATCAAAAGAAATTAAGACTTTACCTTCATTAAGAACTAGATTTTTTTGTTTTATTAATAAATTCTAACGAATTCTTCACTGCGAAAGTATTTAACGGTAACTTCTCAAGTTCTTTTGATAACCATTTGGATATTAAATATGTGGGTGATCCGACCGATGAAACAATGGGTCCACTTTTTTACACGCGAAGAAAATAACACCAAGTATGTCTCCATACCATATAATCCGAAATATAGCAAGGGACTCAATAAGGTATTTAATAAGGTAGGCCTCACCTTAGTCTATAAGTCATCAGACAATCTGAGGAATATCTCAATACCAAAGATAAGATTCCTAATTGTGAGAAAAGTGGAATTTATGAAATTAGTTGTAATGATTGTGACAAAAAGTATGTTGGGCAAACTAAAAGGTCAATTAAAACAAGATTTAAAGAACACTTAGCACACTTAAAATACAATAGAACAGAAAAGTCTAGCATTGCCGAACATGCCCTTGAAGCTGATCATACTGTAACATTAGATAATCTAAGATTGATAAAAAACGTATCTGATAGGAGATTGTTAAACGCATACGAAAGTATGGAAATCATAAAATGTAAAAGTAGTTTAAATAAAGACAGAGGGCCTATTCCGTATAGTCCCCTCTACTGGTTACTTGACCCGAACTGATGGCCTTGCCTATGTCATTAGTTCCGCTTGAGTAATTCAAGGGTTAGACTAAGTATAAATAGGGTACATTTGTAGTTTAGCTTTAGTCAATCATCGCTCCTGATGAAGCTAACATGGTTAGCGAAACGCGCGTCGAGTGTTTGGTGTAGTGGTGATATATACTGAGTAGTAAATATATTGAATAATGCAAAATTAGCCAAAACCATAATTAAACCTTTACAATTACAAATTTTTATTAAAAAATTGGTAAAGTTATTTATTCAGTATTTCTCTTACAAATATAAATTGTAAAATAATAAATAAATATAATAATATAGAATAAATTCAGAATATATTACACTAAATAATAATAGTCACTACCTAATAGTTTAAAGAATGAAATGATGGTGAAACATCAATTACCAAATATCGAAACGTACGTACAAAAAAAAACAAAGACGTACAAAAAACGTACGTCTTCAAGCCTTTATCGATGAACGAATAATTACTTTTAAAATTAGCTGTTCCTTCTAACCAATAAGTAAAAAGTGGAATAATGCTGTTTTTTGTGTTAATCGTAATCAAGTCCCAGTCTTCAGTACATATAAAGCAACTCCTTTAACTTTTGTCCCCGCCTCTTTTGCCTTTCATCTGTCGGGCAATAATTTACTGAAAATATTGAAATAAAAAAATAATTTTCAAATTCTTTGACATCAAGAACAATGAAAAGGGTATACAACCAAATCTGTAAGGGGTAACGTTTGTATAACTCCCTCTATGTCTAACCCTACATAATTGAAGATAATGAACAAATAACAAAATTTTGAGATTCTCTAACTGCAATAACCATGAAAAAGACGTATTAATGAACAAATAATAAAATTTTGAGATTTTCCGACTTGAATAACCACGAAAGGATCACGACACAACCAGAACAATCCTTTTAACCCATTTCCACATTCCTACTTTATATGTATGACTATAGATAAAATTAAAGATAATGAAACAATAAAACGACTCTAGAACTTCTCAACTCAAAGAACTCACAACACAATATACAGTGACTGACAGAGTTCGCAACATATAGGATTTTTTTTTATTATTAGATTATCCATCTCCATTAAAAAATGAAAATAACCATTTTTTAAGTGTCTTAAAATGCATCAGTTTACTGATCCTTCGAAGACACACACAGACTTTAATTTTCTAAGAAATATTATTTTCACACGAAGCAATATTCACTTCGGACGGGACCGTAAGTTCGCAAAATTTTAGGTGGTGCGCCACTGAAAATCCACAAAGTAAAGACAATATCGTTTTAAAGTGAATGTGTGGTGTGGAATTTTAGATACGGATTTTTTCTAATGGATAATTAAAATTCTACTAGGTATTATTATTACTGACAGATTTATCAGTCTTTCTAGATAATCTTCCTCTAATGGAGAGAAGGCATGTGTACTTTCAGCAAGATGGCGCTCCACCATTGATGTAAGGAACTGGTTACCCGAGAAGTTTGGCAATCAGTGGATAGGCCGATTTGCAGAAAATCCCTGGCCTGTCAGATCCCCTGATCTTTCACCCTTAGAGCTTTTTCTGTGGTGATATTTAAAAAATGCTGTTTATAAAAAACGGTCTTTCAGAAATCATGAACATTTGGAACACGATATTAGAAACTGCGTAGGCCAAAAAACTCTCGAAATACTTACAAACGTTTCAGGAGAAATGAGACCTCGAACATTATTGGACCAAAATGGCACACTTACGGACTTTTAATACCAGTTTGACATTTTCAAATTAAGTTAATTTTGTTATTTCTATATCATTAACGGAACTATTTAGTATTTAATATGTACTTTTTGAAAGGACAGAATTGAATGTCCTAACAAACGTTAAAACATTTGTTAAAATAGGCGAGTTCTTCTTCTAGCATCTAGGGGTATTTTGATTTATAAAATATCGATAAGGCATTAAGATACAAATCATAGTAATAATTGCGAAATTTATGTTTGACTTGCCCAGGATGATAAAACTGATACATTTGAAAACGGTTAAGGACATTTTTTTGTTGTAAAACACGGAAATAGCAATTAGATGCAAATCATTTCAACATCTGGCGTTCAAACGTAAACTCATTTTTTGAATTATTTCTAACACAAACAAAAATAATATTTATAATTATGATCAAATCAAGTTCTTAATACTTTTTTTGCTTTTTGAGTTTTTTCGATATTCTGTCAATTGGGATCTTAACTGTGGGCGGAGCCTACTATGAATGTGACCGAAATATGGGGCAGATTTAAATTGTGTGGAGCATCGGAAGTGTGACAGTATTTTTCCAAAATATTATTAACAATTGGCAATATTTGCAAATGGGCCGGTACAAATCTGGTTTAAGGAAATTTCACACTCGGTGAAAAACTTTTAAAATCAAATCTTTTCCTTAGGTGTGGAATAATCGATGACAAAACTGTCGCGCCTAACATAACCAAAATTCAAGCAGCATATATATCAACGGCCCAACTGCGAACAGGGTTTGAGATAATTGGCACATTCAACAATAGAGCAGGGGAAATTTTATATGTATGAAATGCTCTTGTAAAGTCGGTGAAAGTGAGAAATGCAAACATATCCTCGCAATTCTTTTGTATTGTTACCGGTAAGATTCTAACCTATAAATATCTAATATTTACGTTTCAATTTTTGTATGAAAATTATTTTTTTACAATAATTGTAGCAACGAGCTAAGTGTTTTAACCTGCACTGATATCAAATGTACTTGGAAAGTGAAACGTCAAGAGGTATTGGAAATATTCAAACCGGAAAAATTTTAACTGGTTTCAAATCAAATGCCAATTCACGTCGAAGGTAAATATTTATTAACTATTTATGATTTTGAATGAATACAAAATAACTGAGACAGTATTTTATCAAATTAAAATCTGAAACATGTTATCTAATAAGGAATTTTTGTTTGACACATGTACACGAATTACAAAAAAAAAACAAATGACTGTTCAAAAATAAATAATTTTACTTACCTGGAAGAACGTAATCTTTTTTAAAATGTTTGGAACAAACTTTAGCCTCAATTCCCACATTTTCAGTTTGTCCACTTGGCCAAATGCATTAGTAATAATTACATAACCCTCATTCGCTTTTGTAAAGGCATGAAAAACTACATTTAAATCCTTTTGCAGACGTCTTTCACACACAAATTTGTAATATTAATTTACAGACGCTTATGACAGATTTAAAAATGCACCTTAAGTTTAATTCCTGAAAAAGTCGCGAGATGTAGTACTGAATAGGTAAGATCCGAATTAACCTCACTTTTCATAATTCCATATTAGTTTATTCACATTTCCCGTCATACCAAAGGTCACATGTCAAACAACGAATATGTCAAAATCAATTTTTAGGTTGTCGGACGTGCAGAACTGATTACCTCAAAAAGAAAATTGGATATGCTAAGAATAAAAAATTTCCCATATATTGTGGACTCTGTCGGTCACTATATATGGAGTAAATTGACCGATTTAACCCCCTCCTCCTTTAACCCTTTTTAAGTTTGTCTATCAATAATAAAATATGATTTTTGGGTTCCAAGAACTTTGGAAAGGATGTTTAACATGTGTTATACGTAGCAACAATATGCCTCCCACCCCCTAACCCATTATGCTTAACTCAGTATGTGAGAATAATGGAAAAAAATAACACAATTTTCAGATTTCTCTACACCAAGTGACCTAAAAAAGATTTATGACATGATATATACTTAGCAAACTCTTCATCTTTAACCTCTTATACATTTTACTACAAGCATTCCCCGTTCTACCAACTTCTTTAACACTGCATAACTTTGACTCTAAATATAAAACACAATGTTCTTCTTCCTCGACCCAAAAAAAACATAAAAAGGGCGTATGTATAAGCCAATGTACAGTGTGTCGTAAAAAGTTATATACAAATGGAGAAAAAGTTTATCATACATATTACAACAAAAATTATTCTTGATAAAAAGTTCTGCATCACAGGAAAATTCATAATCAAGGATCAAAAGTTTAAAATATTTGATGGTATACAGGGAAAATAAAAAATAATGATTTTTATAATGAAGAGTAAAGTGTACATTTAAATACAGGGCAAAATATTAATTAAAAATATTAATAGGAACTAAAAAATTATGGTCACGTTTAGATTTGTGGCCTTCCTAGTTAAAAATTACAAAAAAAACTCCAGTAAACACGTCAGTAATTATCAGGTTATTTATTGAATAACGGAAATCGAAATTAATTAAACGTTATTATTAACTAGAAAGCCCACAAATCTAAACGTGAGCATAATTTTTTTGTTCCTATTAATATTTTCAATTAATATTTTGCTCTGTATTTAAATACACTCTACTCGTTATTATAAATCATTATTTTTTATTTTCCCTGTAAAACATTTTAAGCTTTTGATGTTTGGTTATGGATTTCCATGTGATGCAGAACTTTTCATCAAGAATATATTTTTTTTGTAATATGTAAAATAAACTTTTTCTCGATTTGTATAAAACTTTTTAGAACACATTGTATAACGAGCAACCTCTCTCCCCTCCCTATCTCGTTAACCCCTTACATGTGTGGCCAACTGGAAATAATATAATACAATTTTCAAATTCCTCGACTCCAAGAACCCTCAAAACGACTTTTCACGGGCATTTCACGTGAAGCGGACGACCAAAAAAATGTGAGATGTTCAAATTCTTTCCAGTTTTGTTTAATTATACTTCTGTTAGCCCTTATTACGAATTTAATTTGATTCTCTTATGTAAGGCCTATTTGCCGAGTTACGGGCTTCTGAAGATTTGGCGAAGTATCAGGTATGCCCTATTTTAAGACCGGCTTCTCAATTAAATAAACTTATGCAAAAATAAGTTATCAATGATTTATTTAATACATAAAGTGCTCTTTTCAGTCATGGCAGCAAATTCGAAATTTGATTTTTTTTTTTTCTCATAGAAAACCGGAAGTTAACATTTAATTTAAATTTTGATCAACTTCGACCATTTTAATTATTTATTTAAATACTTTAAAAAATTGAATAAAACATATAGATAATTCTTGCTAAGTTTCTTAATGGGATCTGCACATGTTTAAGAGATAGAGAATTTAAAGTACTGTGACGCCGAGTTAAACTCCGCTTGCTTAGGTCGATCGCCTTATGTGGTTATATTAATTAAAACTTTATAATTTTAATACTAGTCTTTTTTATGCGTTTTTTTAATATAAATGTAATTTTTTAAACACCCTTAGATATGTTTTCAATGTTTAATAAGGAGAAAATACAAACCACACTCTACATTTCCAATTATATTTATTTTGTTATTTTTACACAAGTTTACTATTTAAACTGCTGGTACTTGTTCGGTTTACTATGTAACGTTTGTTTGTTCGAGTCGTACTAACAGCACCATCTCTTATTCCTTACCAGGTGTACAAGTATGAAATGCGGATTTTTTTTCTAAAAAAACATGTTAAATTCGAAAGAATGATAAAAAGTGCTTTATTCAAAGTATGCTCCATCGCTTGTTATACATTTTTCCCACCTTTCGGGCAATTTGTGAATACCACGCCAGTAAAAATCTTCCCCCTTTGCTGCGAACCATTCATCAAGCCATTTTATCACATCTTCGTACGAACCAAAGCGCTGCTCAGCAAGTGCGTGACCCATCGATGCAAACAAGCGGTAATCGGAAGGAGCCAAGTCTGGTGAGTAATCCACATGGGGTAGAACTTCCCAGCTGAGGGCTTCCAACGTTTCGCGAACTGGTTTTACCGTATGTGATGGAGCACTGTCATGAAGAAAAATGACTTTGTGTTGCCTCTTTCGGCATTTTGACCTTTTTTCAAGCAGCGAACGGTTCAAATCGGTCAGTTGTTATTGGTAACGTTTAGTATTAACCGTTTCCCTAGGTTTTAACAGCTCATAATAGACCACGCCCCTCTGGTCCCACCAAACACAGCATCGTCTTTCTACCAAAGCGATTCGGTCTTGCGGTCGATGTGGATGGTGCGCCGGGTCTACCCATGATTTTTTGCGCTTGGAATTCTCAAAATAAATCATCCCCTGTAACTATACGATGCAAAATCGACTTCCTTTTGTACCGAGCGAGCAAAATGTCACACGTATTTTTTGCGCTTTTCCATTTGCCTGTCGTTCAACTCATGTGGTATCCATCTATCGGTCTTCTGAATCTTTCCCATCTCTCGTAGCCGATTGGAAACAGCTGGTTGACTAACGCCCAATTGCTCGGCGAGTTGTTTTTGTGTTCGAGAATCATTTTTGTCCAACAATGCTGGCAATTCCACATCTTCGATTTTTTTGACGGATTTCCACGTTCCTTGTCTGCAACATCGAAGTCACCACTTTTGAAACGCCGAAACCATCGTTCACACGTATCTTTCGATGGAGCATGTTCACCATAAGCTTCTCGAAGTAATCGGTATGATTCAACAGCAGTGTTCTTCAAATGAAAACAAAAAATTAATGCTGTCCGCGAATGCTCTTTGTTCAGTATAAATTTCGACATATTGAACACATTGGTGCACCATCTGTTGTCTGAAATCCGCATTTCATGCTTGTACACCTGTAAAAGTACCACTGACTACTAAGAGTTAAATATTAGAAAGAGAAAGGTAGTAGATGACGCCGCGACATCATTTTAAAACTTCTTTCCGTTGTTCAGTTTCAGTTCTTGCTCGAACGTTTCTGTGAGTGAACGAATTTTTTATATTGTTATGGCTCTATACGGAGATCGATGTTTTAATTCGTTTTACTTAGCTGAATATGTTGAAACCCCGTGCCTACCTTGCTGAACAAGCGCACTATTTTAAAACACTAAAAGAAACAATCCCTGAAGGTGATATTCTCGTTCAGTGTGATTTTGCTGAAAATTACAGTTTTGTAGTACCAGAAGCTGCACAGTCTTTTCATTGGAATAATGAACAAGCCACCCTCCTAATGTCAGCGTTTTACTACAGTGAGTGACAAGATATAAAACACGGAAGTATAATTATTATATCGGATGATCTAAAACACGATACTGCCTCATTCTACGCATATACGAGTATAATAGTATCAAAAATAATCTACATTCACGACGAAGCATTACAACACTTTAAAAATAGATTTAATTTCGTGAACCTTTTTCATCACAAGGAAGAATTTGGTACCGATGCCGAAATTCATTTTTACGCGACGTCTCATGAAAAAGGTCCATGTGATGGTCGTGGCGGAAACCTCAAATGGTTAGCGACTCGTGCAAGTTTGCAGTTGTTTGCAAATAGAGCCATCATTACCCCTAGGCGTTTATACGAATGGGCAACATCGTCTTTACCTCAAACTGCAATTATCTAACATATTGCAGAAAAGAGGACATTCAAGCAAAGATTTTTTTGAAACCTCGCTTTGATTCTCCTGTAACAATTTCAGGAACTGAAAAGTACCACGCTTTCTTTTCAACAAATGACAGTCTCATAGTAAACCGAATAAGTACCAGCAGTTTAAATAGCAAACTTGCAAAAATAACGAAATAAATAAAATTGCAAAGGTGGAGTGTGGTTTGTATTTTCTCCTTATTAAATACTGAAAAATTATCTATGAGTGTTTAAAAAATTACATTTATATCAATAATACGCATATAAAAGACTAGTATTGAAATTATAACCTTTTAATTAATATAACCTCATAAGGCGATCGACCTAAGCAAGCGGAGTTTAGCTCGGTGTCACACTACTTTAAATTCTCTATCTCTTAAACATGTGCAGATCCCTTTAAGAAACTTAGCATTTTTGACGTATTTAAATGAATAATTAAAGTGGTCGAAGTCGGTCAAAATTTAAAATAAAAAGTTTTAATTCCTGTTTTCTATGAGAAAAAAAATTAAATTTCGAATTTGCTGACATGGCACTTTATGTATTAAATAAACCATCGATAACTTATTTTTGCATAAGTTTATTTAACTGAGTAGCAGCTCTTAAAATAGGGCATACCTGTCACCTCGCCAAATAGGCCTCGCATAAGAGAATCAAATTAAATTTGTAATAAGAGCTAACAGAAGTATAATTAAACAAAACTGGAAAGAATTTGAACATCTCACATTTTTTTAGTTGTCCGCTTCACGTGAAATGTCCCTTATAACACAATGTATATGACCTAGCCTCTTTAACCAACTCCCTGTCTCGTTAAACCTTTACATGTTTAAACAATTAAAAATGATGAAATATATAACACTTCCTTTAGATTCCTCGATTCCCAAAAATAATACTATTTTCAGATTCCTCTGAGAACTGTAAAATGGGCTGATAACTCTATACATACGAACCAACTTGTTTAATCCCCTCCCTTACCTTGTTAGCCTTTTACGTTTTTGAATAATTAAAAATAAGGAAAAATATCATAACTTTTAGATTCCATAACTTCAAAAGCCATGAAAAGGCCATATAACATGTTATTATTGAAGCAACTCCTGTAACCCTCTATCCCACCCAATTAATTCCTTACAAATTTGACTATAAATATTCATGCTTAAATTTTGTTTATAATTTTAACACAAGACCAAGAAAAATTCTTATAATACTATTAAAACTACAAAATTTATCGAGCTTCACCGCTTTCACCTTCTAAAGCTATACATTTAAAACAATAACCTCCATCCCTACTACAAGTATTATATGTGTACCAAATTTTAAACCGACATCTTTCGTTTGAGAGTTAACGTGCCAACAGAACGACAGACTGACGGAAATGGAAGACTATGTTTTTTAAGATCTAAAAACCCTAATAGATGAAGAAATGTAAAAGCCTGCGAGTGATTTTTCCAAAAATCCTTCCCTTTAGCAGGGGAAGTAAAAATGGTACATTTTTTCTGAATTTCTTAAAACTATAAAGTTTCTTTTGTCATATAAGTCTTAACATGGATCTCCTTTGCCCTGAATACCCCTTATTACTTACTCTAATATCTATTAATTACATAAAAATGGTAATGGACCCCACTTTAATTCCAAGTAAAATGATATTAAGGCAGTAAATAACACACTGTTTGTTTTAGTATATTTTGAAAAGTTAATATTTATATCGACAGAGTCTAGTCCCGAAGAAGGCAAGGAATGCATCGAAGCGTCCGCCATTGATTGAAAGATTGTTTAAGAAACTGGACATCCAAGTATTTCTTCTAATTAACTGACTAATACAGAGATATTATTATAAGTATTTCTAAACAGATATAAGTAGTCTATAAAGTACTACAAGGAAGAGAAGTCTTTCCAGATCCACTTCATTCCTTTAAAGTTGTGTTAAAGTAAGAATTATTTGTAACCTTACAACTCTCATACAAATTTATGTGTTTAAAGTCATTAAGCATAAATAAAATTGATAAATGTACTGTAGTTTTTGTATTGCTGCCCTGAAAGAGTGAAAATATATCAGCACAGTACAATAATAAGTAAATATACTTAGTTGATCATTAATGCAATTGTTTGTTCGTAACCAATTAAATTTGGTACTAAATTGAGCATTTGAATATAATGCAACTCAGTTACTTCAACTAGTTAAAAAAATCCATGCTTTATTGAAGCAAAGCAAAAAATTCTGAAGCAGCTTTTCTATTCTTCTTAAACACCCGGGTCATGACATAAAACTTCATCTGTATTTTTCAAATATAGCTGTAGTTGCCAACAACTGAATGTTATTTATGCAGTGTGGTTTTAAGCATTGGAAACCAGAATACTTATATTTATCCATCTTATTCCCTTGACATAAAAATTTAGGTGCGACTATTTTCATATTAGCAATGTTGAAAAAATTTACTTATTTCTTATATTTGTATATCAAAATTCACAAAATGACATACTTATTTACAACTTGAACAAATGCTGAATCTGTTTCTTGTGAAACATTGTTAAAATATTTAAAAGTAAAAAATTAAATTAATTTGGTTTTTAACGTTTCAGTATTTTATTCGAGAATAACTCGACATATCTTTCGCTTTGTTAGGGCTTTTTCAAGAGTACATATCTGCACTTTTAAATACTGATTTACCATAATTTGAGGGATATTTACCTATTTACAATATAATAACAATTATCAGAAAATACAAAGTAAACACCATTACACTAGTACTACATTCAATAGTTTAAAATAAGGCCAATAAATCAATGAAGGCTTAGAGTTATATCCTATTTTGCAATATTACGTGTGCTTAAAAATAAACAATATCAAAATTCCTGGAAAGAGCTTTTATTAAAAATAAAAACAGGTAGGAAAATCAGTACCATATTCGATTAAGATAAATTAGATCACTTGACGTTTTAGTATAGAGGTAAATTTCTGAAAAAACAAACAGAAGAGAAAGATAAAATATTACCGGATTGATATAAGGTGTCTTGGATCACTGTTATTCATGTCAATCGAATGCTTACTTTCATCAGACAATATTCGGATGCATTGTGTTTTTTCCATAATTCCCTTTTTACCGTCGGTTTTCGTCGTTCACCAGTATTTAGAATGTCCAACCAGAGTTTGACGTCAATATTTCGTCAATGGATTGGTATTAGGTTTTACCTATTCAATACGACATCTCGCGGCTTTTCATTAATTAAACTTGAGGTGCATTTTTAAATCTAGCGTAAGCGTCTGTGTAAATTTATATTACATATGATGAACACCGAAATTTTTGCATTTTATAAAAAATCCAAAAAAATACTTTTATGCGGTGTTTACAATTGTGAAGGTCACCTACAAAAAGATTTAAACGTAGTTTTTCACGCATTTCCAAAAGTGAATCAGGGTTATGTAAATATTACTAATGCATTTGAGCAAATGGAAAAAAGTTGACAGACTGAAAGTGTAAAAAGTTCTCCGAATTGAACGAAAAATCTCAATTGATACTAAAGTTTTTTCTAAACCTTTTAAAAAAGAAGATTACGTTGTTCCAGGTAAGAGAAATTATTTATTCTTGAACAGTCATTTGTTTTTTTTTTGTAATTTGTGTACGTGTGTCAAACAAAAATTCCTTATTAGATAACATTTTTCAGATTTTATTTTGATAAAATACTAGGTCAGTTATTTTGTATTCATTCAAAGTCATAAATATTAACCTCTGAAGAGAATTGCATTTGATTTGAAACCAGCTAAAATTTTTCCGGTTCAGATGTTTTCAATACCTCTTGACGTTTCACTTTCCAAGTACATTTGATAGCAGTGCAGGTTAAAACACTTAACTTGTTACTACAATCATTGAAAAAATTAATTTTCATACAAAAATTGAAATATAATTATTAGATATTTATAGGAATTTTACTGGTAACAATACAAAAAAGTTGCGAGGATATGTTTGCATTTTTCACCTTCATCGGCTTTACCAGAGCATTTCATACATAAAATTTCCCCTGATCTACTGTTAAGTGTGCCATTTATCTCCAACACTTCTGTTCGCAATCGGGCCGTAGATATACATCCTGCTTGAATTTTCGTTATGTGGGCGCGACAGTTTTGTCGTCGATTATTACGCACTCAAGGAAAAGATTTGATTTTAAAATTTTTTCACCGAGTGTGAAATTCTTTTGGGCAGGATTTGTACCAGCCGATTTGCAAATATTGCCAATTGTTAATAATATATTTGAAAAATACTGTCATACTCCCTATGCTTCCCACGTTACAAATTTAAATCTGCACCCATATTTCGGCCATCTTAATAATAATCATTAGTAGGCTTCGCCCACAGATAAGATCCCAATTGCAAACATTGTGGTAAATAATACAATGAAAACTGACCGGAATCCCTTATCTATGGTAAATAGCAGCGTTTGTAATTAAGGAGAGCCGTCATTTTATAACACTAAACAAAAAAAAAAACGCAAAGATGTTTATAGTAACCAAAATTGCAAACCAGCCAAATTCTGGTTGCCTCAAACAGCCTGTCTACCCTCCTTTGTTTATAGTGTCGTGAAATGGTGTTTCTCCTAATTATAAATATTCATAACTTATAAGTACCATGGTTCGTAAACGTTGGAGGTGTTACTCTTAACCAGTAATTAAAACCTTGAAAATATCCCTCAAGAAATTTTGGGAAAGTTAGGTTGTGATTTTTTTTCTTTTACTGATTACTTTTATTGACTAACTAACTAGCTAGTTTCTACGCTAGAATTATTATACAATGTAAATTAACATAATTAAACACTAATATGTTTCACAATTTCCACTTTATTATTTTTTCCGTTACAATTGTTTCAACGCGACAATATCTTCTTCAGACGGAAGATATTCCAAACTGTTTAGAATATTTTCCGTCTGATGAAGACACTGTCGTGTTGACACAATAACGGAAGAAATATTAAAGTGTCAATTGTGAAACATTAGTGTTTAATTTTGTTAATTTACAATGGATTTCGATCAAGTAATGGCTAACTCAGTAAATGGTATTATACAATGATTTGGTTGGAACATGATTTACAATTTGGATCTAAGATATATACATGAGAGGGACCTAACTAACTTAGCCTAGATAAGAAGTTAAATGTATTGAGAGCTTAAGATGTTTCAACTTAAGATATTTTATGTCCAAAAAACTTAAAATATTAATTAGGATTAACTTAAGATAATCCGATGACAGGGGGGTCGCTGCATCTTCTTCCATGCTAGTCGCTTGTCGTATTGTCATAGTGGAGGCCCAGGTACTTAATGCTGTTTGGCCATCGGAGTCTGGTGCTTTAGAGAGTGGAGGCTTGCCGATTGCTCGAGTCTTTACTTTACCAGGGGATATTGAAATGACATTGGAGGAGGTTGGTGATGATCCTGGTCGATTTGGTAATGGGGGTGTCATCGGCGTATATGAGGAGGGAGGTGTGGTCTAACTTGGGAGTGTCGGCCGTGAACATATTGAATAAATGATTTTTTTGTTTATAGTTTGTAAAGTGGTTTTAAACAAGTTAGAGCCAATCAGATCGAGTGAATCCCATTGTATTGTTACATTGTTTCCGACTGGTACAAATCGGCCTGAAAAACAATTTTTAAAAATTGTTTTTTATTAAGATTTCTTAAAAAGTGTTTTTTAAACATTTTTTTCTGATATCGTCTAGTACAGACTATTAAAGACATACACATGTTTGTAAAAGTCGTTAACTTCCATAAATATATTTTTGTAAATAATAAAATTGATTTTGTTTAGTGGTCGAATTTCTAAAATCTAGCAGAGTGTTAATTTGCTGCTCTTCTTGTTCCAAGTAACGCTTTAGGTTGGTTGTAAATTGCCGCAGATTATACTCAAATTTATTTGTTTTTTCATAAGATTGTGTAGACCGAGATAGATAAATCAAGACTAAAAGTAAATCAAAATATAAAATACAGAGCAAATTAGACTCTGACAAAAACTACATTATATATAAATTTTTAGTCTATAAACTCTTTTTAAAGATTGCTGTTTGGTGTTTTGGTATTACAGAAACAGAAACATTCCTAGTTTGGGAGCTGTGGTTCTGTTAAAAGGAACTTTGTTCTTATATATGTAGATGGTTTTATATATATATATATATATATATATATATATATATATATATATATATATATATATATATATACTCGTATATATATTGAGGTAACGGTGAGAATTTAGCTTCATCTAAGAGTCTCTTGATAGTTGTCTCAGATCAAACATTAATCTTATTATATTTTTTGTTAGCATTTGTCACCGACTCTCAAAGCTTGATGTTACAAATAAGGTAATCATAATCAACAGCGTAGTAGATGCTCGTAACCGTGCTAATAGGTAGCGTCTGTTTTAATTTCAGTAGAGCTTAATCTGCTTCCCTAAATTCAGAGCCGATATGATCTATCTGTTCATCCCAATAAGTTCCTAAAACTCCACTGATGTTGTGCTGATATGTGTTGTTAAAAATGGCTCGCTCACAGTTTCCTTCAGTATTCCTAAATGATAAATTTTTTAATGAACGACACAGTCATTTAAACTAGTACATCATTTAATTATTTAACAACGAATAAAGTCAAATTTTTTGCAGCGTTACAATATATATTTTTGAAAATTGCCAGAGTAAAATTTCTACCAATATACATAATTATATAAATTACGAGGATAATTGTACTGTCTTTTTCAAATTTAGTTTTAACGACATTAGCCCAATTAATAATTAAAATAATACCGTACAGAATAATGCAAAAGCAACTTAATATTCTAGAGTCAATAGATCAAATAAAATTTAGTTTTAAATTACAGTCCAAAAGGAAGACAGTTAATATTGAAATTGATTGCTTTTTTAATATTTTATTGATGATGACATTTAACAATATTACACTGAATTCGACTTTCAACTATTATATTCACCATTATACTCTTTTAAATTTTGGCACCTAGCTGATTAAACTGCTGTGTATGCCAGTTTGTATTATAACAAAATCAAATCGTAATAGTCTA
The DNA here is from genome assembly GCA_019049505.1 of Pachyrhynchus sulphureomaculatus. Lineage (NCBI taxonomy): Eukaryota > Metazoa > Arthropoda > Insecta > Coleoptera > Curculionidae > Pachyrhynchus > Pachyrhynchus sulphureomaculatus. The sequence continues at coordinate 187,548,904 of CM032446.1, forward strand.
ATGTTAAATATAAAACTAAAAACTACAAGGTACTAAATAGTTCTGCCATTTAAGGCTAGCACAAGACACAACTCAAATATAACAGTAACAAAAATATGATTTCAAAGATGCCCTCACAAGGAAATACAATTAAAGTTTCAAAACAGTTACAGCATGTAAAGCAATGACAATAATAAGTTTCTTATATCTAAATTTAATTCATTTGCCAGTTATCACACAACTGACGGAATAAAATAAAGCGCAACGACTAAAAAAACCATGTGGGCATCCCTCTTAAGTGTGTAGCTAGAACATTTAGGTTTGTTAAGGTAAACAGATCCTCACATTGGATACAGTTAATTAATAATACACAAAAATATAGTTTGTCCAAATATTTTATTTTTCTTTTAAAGTTTGTTCAAGAAATTCATCAGGATACTGTTTTCGATATCATCATTAGGAATAGATAATTTAAAACCAATACAGTGCAAAAAAAATTTTTCTAAGCAGCACCCATCAATCATCGGTCCCGATACCATATAAATAACACAACCTCTTCAATCTTTTAATGACCATAATAATAGAAGACGTTACTAGGAATAGGATACAGAATGAATTTGTTACGCAGACGATGCTGCTCTGATCGTCGAAAGTGAAGACGACCTACAGAGACAACTTTTTAATTTTTATCAAGCTTGTCGTCGACAGTTTAATATCTACTGAGAAGACCAAATGCATTACTATTGTCGAAGCCCCATCAGGTACAAACTCGTAGTGGAAGATAAACCCATAGAACAGTTAACCCAGTTCAAATACCTTGGTGTGGACCTATCAAGCTGTCACGACCGAGTTAGAGACCTTAGAGTAGAGGATTAATTAATAAAACAGCAGTTATCTCAGGCTGCTTAAGAGATGTTGCATTGACAAATCAATACATGTGAATAGACAGCAAGGTTGAAATACACCAGACTTCCATCAGACCCACAATGACCTGCGGTATAGAATCACGAGAAGACACTAATAAAACAAAAAGTATACTAGGTACCGCGGAAAAGAGCAATAGTTGGTAAAACAAGGGGAGATATGATACGAAATACTGACATCAGGGAACATAAGACCTAGCACGATCGGGAAAACAAGGAAGAGGAGGACAGTGGCATAACCACGTAAAAAGGATGAAAGAGCACAGACTAACAAGGATCGGTCTCTAAAAAGATGTATAGTTGGCAATCTACATCTTAAAAAATCGCACAATCTAGGAATTTACAGATCATGTGTGATATCCTAAAACATGATCAGATAATTTGAGCCTGGCATGTGCTCATGCAAATGTTTGCCGTTACAGTGACCTTGAAATTCCATGTTTGACGACACTAGGCAATTTTTGAACTATATTACTAAAAACTAATGTAAGCCTGAAGAGAAAAAGGTGAAAGGAATGAATGCATTAATTTAGAATTTTATTTGATGATACACTTGTAGTTTTACAAGAAAAATACAACTTATAATATTAATTAAATTATATTAAAAAATGGAAAAATAAGAACACTAAATTCCAGAAACTATTGTAAAACCTACAGCAGTAAAAATATTTTAATTTTATTTTTAACTAGACGTGCCAAATTTTATTTTTCTCTCTCTCTCTCTCCCGACTGACACGCATTTAAAAATATACAGATGTACAGATTCCCCCAAAAATTTGACCTTGACTTGGCATATAAAAAACAACAAAAAAATGTTTAAGGGCTACCTTTATATAATAGCGTATCAGTTAATCACGAGCTGAAATATTCAAGCATATTCTTCAGTTTTAATGTTATCCGTGACCTTTTGTAATCAAAAAATTTAGTTGGGCATCTTCATCTTTTGTTTGAGATTTTTCAAGATTAAGAAAAAAAACCTAGTGAAATACCTAAAATATGAGCAGATCATTTTTCCAAATTTAAGCATAAGCAATCAAGGATCACGATGGCCTTGAAATTCCACGTTTCATGACATTAGGCAATTTTGAAACATTATTTCTCGAGTGTATGTAGTTTTTTTTTAGTTAGTTTAAAAATTAATGTGTGATTTTTCTTGTTAAAAATATATTAATTCCTTTCGAGTAAATTTTATTTTGTTTGAAACATACCTGGATGGAAAGAACAAGATCAACATTCAATAATTTAGAAAAATGTTTTATTTCATGATACACTTTTTGGCTTACAAGCAAAATACCACTTATAACATTAATTAAACTATATTAAAAAAATGAAAAAATAAGAACACTAAATTCAAGAAACTGCTGTAAAAACTACAACTTAAAAAATATTTTAATTTTATTTTTTTCAACTAGACGTGCCAAATTTCAGTAAAGACTAATGTGAATACACAATATAATACAAATAATACTCCGACATAAAAATACTACTCTCTCTCTCTTCCTCTCTCTCTCTCATATTTTTGTACATTAAGCATATATCACCTTTTTAAGACAATATACTGCAATAAATTTTAACTGTGGGATTATCAACAGCCGTTAAAATATCATAAACTTCGGAATAAATTTTTTTTTGCGAGCAATTTTTAATAATTTTGAACGCAATATAAAAGTTAAAATCATTGGAACTAGACTTTAACAGATACAACGCAAAATTTTGCAAGTTAAAATCACTATCATTTGTTGTAGAAATATTACGGTAAAATTCCTCAACGAGACCTAACAACAAATCGTTCGTATATGGCCCATATTCACTTATAAGTTCTTGGAAAAATGTATCAACTTCTTTGGAAAAACTTTCTATATTTTTATTATTTTTATATAGAACCATCAATTTCAGTAAAATATACTGGGAAAAGCCTTCTAGGTGGTTATAAAGTGTCTGCCAAGAATTCCTAAATAATTCCAAAAAATTACCATCATTTTCAGCAATTTTTGAATAAGCATTACCAAAAAAGTTTAAAATATGTTCTTTGGTCTCTGGATTTTTGGTTTTACAATCTTTATCCCTGTAACTTTTTAAGTTACTAAAAACAAACTCAAAAGCCTGTTCATCTAAATAAGCCAATAAATAATTGATTACAAAATAATTCACTGTGGCGGAGTTTAATAATTCATTATTTAACATAAAGTACTTTTTAATAATGTTCTCACAAAAGTTTTTATTTAATCTTAAAACGAATTTCGCTTCATGCTGGTTAATAGTATCAATTAAACAATTTCGATAAGGCGTAACTTCAACCGTTTGCTGTTCAAGAATATCCAGATATTTCCATACATTTTCAATAAAAAAAGGCCTATCTTTACTAATAACACCATCAACAGAATTAACCAATCTTCCTATCATTTCAGTGTCATTTTTATCAATAAAATTCATACTCTGAATTATAATTTCTAGAATTTGTTTTAAAGGATTTTTTAAATAGTATTTCAGTATGCCATCAAATAGATATTTTTTACCGGAAATATTAGTTTCTTTGGCAGATTGAAAAGAATAGCGAGTTAAGGCATTTTTCGCCGATAGCAGCTCAAAACTCAAAAAGACGGCATGTTTTCTAACAGATACTGCCCTTGTTGCCAAACTGTCTATAAAAGACGATGCTTTTTCTTCAGTAATTCGATATGACACCTTGTATAATGTTGGTAAAATTGACTGAAGATAGTCACCTTGAGAGAAATCCATAATAACTGGTAACAACAGTAACGGTTCATTCAGTTTTTTAAATACCTCTGCGAGATCGCATTGTACTTTGTAAATTTTTTTTTTGCTCTTTATTATTAAGATCAAGTTCCTTTTGACTAGGTGTGTAATCTTTTACTAAATCTAGAAAATCTTTCGTACTCATTATGTGTGATAGAGCATTAAGCAACTCAACCTTTTGCAACAACTGACTATTGATTGATATTAAATCTTTAAAATGAGCAATTAACATTTTATCCCATCCAAGGTGACTATACTTTTTAAAAATAACATAATTCAGCGCAATATAATGATCACCTGGGCCTACTAAAAGCGGCAAAATTAAACTGAAATACTTGGCTATCACATTAGGTTCTTGCTTTAGGAAATATGACACCACACTTTCTTTCCTATAGGAACTAAATTTTTTATGAAAGTTTTTAAAGAAATAGTCCAATAAGTTATTCTGAAAAATGTTTCTTTGAGGTTTTGTAATGATTTTTACAATGCAATCTTCAAGCATATCTCGTTCATCTTTCTCTAGAATATCAAAAAAGCTAGCTTCATCAATCACCTACAAAAAAAAAGTTATACAGCAGAAAAACTAGGAATTTGACCTTAGTTATTCCATTAAAAATATGAGGTGTCCAAGATAGTGGATGTCCCAAAGCAATGTCGAACTTAAAGAAAATTACACTTGTATAAATTTTTATCATTTGTATATATAAGAAAACTTCTTTAAATTTTTATCACTTATACAAATATATAAGAAAACAAACAATATTTGAGAATAACAGACGTCTATGTCTAATACACTGTTAGTAGAAATTTGGAAAATTTAGGTATGTTTACAGCTGTTCAAATAAAGATAAAATTGATTTTCTTCATAATATAACACGTGGCTGAAAAGTTTTTGGTCTAGCTACTTAAGACACATTTTTTTTACAAAATTAGATTTTATTCATCAACATAGTCTCCTTCAAGAGCTCCAACGCTTTTATAACATTTCTATACCTTTCTTGTAGAAGACTTTATATTTGCCTTCAAAATAGGCCTCAGTTTTGGCGATAACTTCTTCATTGGAGCCAAATCTCTTTTCCGCGAGCACTTTTTTCTTGTTCATTTGGGGCCGTTTAGTTGCGGTTTATATAATATTTGCTATTAATGGTTTTTGCCTTCTAAGCATAGTCGATGAAAATTATACCATGCGCATCCCAAAATACAGAGGCCAAAACCTTCCCAGCCGACTATTGTGTCTTTGGACGCTTCGGGCGGCTTTCACCGGCTGCTGTCCACTCAGCTGACTGCCGATTTGATTCCGGTGTGTAGTGGTGGATCCATGTTCCATCCATTGTCACATATCGCATGTCCAAATAGCACTTAGAATTATCAACACGTTGTCGACTTTGGTCCACCGTGAGCCAACGCGGTACCCACTTTGAACAGCGCTTTTTCATGCCCAAATGTTCATGCAAAATATGACCAACACGTTCTTTTGATATCTTTAGGGTGTAGCTATCTCACGCAATTTCACTTTACGGTCATCCAAAATAATTTTGTGGATTTTTTATGTTTTCTGGTTTAACCACCTCATTTAGGCATCCAGAGCGTTCAGCATAATTTGTGTCTGTACGACCGCGTTTAAATTCAGCATACCAGTAAATGATGAGTGATTTTCCAGAGGTAGAGTCCCCCTAACACTTACCAAGCCATTGCTTTGCTTGAACGGTATTTTTTCCCATCAAAAAACAATGTTTAATCAACACACGAAATTCGATTTTTTTCCATTGTTTTGAAAATATCAAAAGCGTCACTAAAACCACTGTAACGTGTAAACTAATCGTCGAAATGTCATGAAATTTTGACACGTATCGTTTGGAGGTTGGTACTTCCTAAAAATCATATGGATTTTTTGAAAGTACCAAAAAGTTTTCAGCCCACGTGTTACATACATATATTCACAACTATCTACCTAGTAGGGTATAAAGAGCCCACAGTATCTGCCTGTATTCAACAATGGTAATTTTAAAACCTAGTTACTATACTGTTGCACTGGTTCCTTGGCGCAATTGTTAAAGTAAAAGCCGCATACCCAAAGCAATTTGAGACGGCCCTCCTGTGCACACACTTGAAAGGGCTAAAATTAGTCAACGCCGCAACGGCTAAAGGGATTAAAAATTCGTAAAAGTTCGCTGTGAAGTGGGTAACACAGTAAGTGCATTTAAAAAACGCAGATGATCTTCCAGTTTGAGGGAATGCAATGTCGACGACAAGCAACCAGAAAAAAACATTCCAGCTATTTGAAAATAACTCGATTTTTCGACTGAGCGAAGCCTTTAACATCAGTATCGTTCTACGAACTTGAAACTCTCCCCCTCACAGAATCCTACATTTAGATAAATGTATACGCTAGGCAAGCGAAAATGTGGATCGCAATTAGTAATTTTTATGTAATTGTTTTCTGATGGAGCGACTTTGTGGTTGTGAGTTTAAGTAAAATATGCTTGGTTCATCCACGGCATAATTTTACTCACCGCAAATCAAAAACATCAAGGGGAAGCTATCCGGAGCGCAGATTCGGCCGTTTGTTGGTCATCGAAAATTTTAACGCAAAGATGGTCAAAAATAATTAGACTTCCTTATATCAGCCAATAAGATGTTTGGGCACTTTAAAGAAGATTGGATGTTATAAGAGGACAATGATCCAAAACATCGAAGCAAACTTTGCAGAGAGTGGAAGGTGGAAAATAGCATTTTTACGATGGACTGCCATCTCTCGATGTTATTCCTATCGAAATTATGTGAACAGACTGTAATTTCAAGTGTCCTTGAAAATATAATAATATAATATATAAAATGTCTAAACTGTCTTACCTTTAATGGGTTTTCAGAATAAAAAACATTGTAAAGCATAACTTCTGCTATCACAGAACAATTACGTTTTTTAGGATCTTGCTCAGCAAAAACTTTATTAATGAAATCCATTATAGGATCACACTTACTCAAGTCGATCCACAGTCTTTTAAAATCATTATTTAAAGTTTTATCTCTTCTAACATCCTTGTTAAAATTTATAATATCATAAAAAAAATTCTCTTCCAAATTTTGTGTCGGTTTTTCAAATTGTAATGTAGGCCATATCTTAACAATATGTAATAAAATATTTCTTTCCGCTTCTTTCGACTGAGGTAACAATCTAAATCCTCTATGAATATTAGAACAATCTTCACAATATTGCCGAATTGGTCCATCAAGAGGAAGTTTCTTTAGATATACAAATAATAAATATTCAGACATCATATCGAAATCTAATCTTTCTTCCTTTGTTCTTTGGACGTCTATTATTTCATTGATGTACTTCCAATGATTCTCTGTAAGAAAATCATACTTAACATTTCGTGCAATATGTGAAAGCATGTTTCGTCGCACAGATTCGTCTTCATTGCGGTGCCTTACACAGATATATTTTAACACTTCTTCGTAAGTTGAATAATCATTATTTTCAAAGCAAACCGATATTAATTCGTCTACATATTGAGCTCTTGTAGAAATATCAGATGTTACGTTGATTTTATCCTTCAATAAGGCGACTGTCTTCTTGGGTTCACAGTATTTTATATACTGCAAAGCTTCTTTTTCAAGATATTTGATTTCTGCCCACTTCTGCTTAATTTCTTGAGGAAAAAATTTAGCAAGGGTTTCATTAAATTTATCTAAATGTTCGATAATTTCTTCCTTATAGGCTTGCTTGAAGGATTGTGACAGCAATTCCCATCGCCTTTTTACTGGGTACTTGAGCAAATAAGACTCTAATGTTCTAATGGACCAGTCGTATTTAACTTCTTTCACATCAACAGGAAATAATTTAAAAAGGTATTGCTTATCGAAGTACTTTATTTCACGAACTACTGCCGTCTTATTCCAGTTAGAATTGTTTATATGACTTAAAACTTCCTCTCTGTTCTTTCTTATCACTGCTCGTGTCGTGCAACGACCTAGTTTTATATTTTTCTTGTGTAACCCTAATTCAAAATATAGATTAGGATGTTTCCATCCTAAGTAATTTAAAAAGTTACTATCGTCGAAGTCATGCCTTTTGTTTTTCTTATATTCTTCAAAGTAGACTTTTATTAGATTAATATCTTTTTGTAATAATCGTTTTAGTTGTTCAGGTAATAATGTGACTTCGTTGCTTCTTAAAACATTTATGATTTTCTCATAGGAACAACTAAATAGAAACCATTTAGCATGGAATAACCCATATCTGTAAATATAAATAAGTAACTCAGAATCTGCTTAACAAAAAAGAGTACAACGATATAATTCTATTTGACTTATACTACATGACCCATTAGTGTATTGCACATACAGAGTTATATCAAAAAGTTAACTTCCAGTTAAATCATGGAAAAGGTAATCAAATGGTGGTCTATGAGCATAGTGGAATATCGGATACTACACAAGAATCGGTGACTTACAGCACACTTAATTCGCTCTCAGGGTGGAAAAGGTTACTCTGCTGACCTCCAGTCGAGAGAATACATATCTAAGAAACCGTGGATATGGTTTCTCTTAGAAACTGTATGTACCTGACTCTTAAGACGAAATAGAATGGTTGACTCGCCTGAAAACCAAAGGAACGTCTTCTTCTTGGTTAATAGGAATTAATAGTAGAGGAGCATTCTTATCGCGAGGAGCATACGTATTATGCATTATAACAAAAATAGTTCAGATTTGTAATTTAAAATTCAATTTTCTGCTATATGTAACGTTCGAAAAAGGAAAAAATTATCAACCGGATATTTAGCAATTTAAGAAATTCCAAACAGTTCGGTTAAACCAAAGCACGGATAACATAAAAGAAGAGCAGATATAACTTAAACCTATGCCTATAACACCCCTGTTGTATTCCAGAACGTGGACTTAATAATCAACAAATTCTGAGTAGTGGGATTATTCCATTTTCGAGCAGGACTTTGCAATTTTCTGAAGAAATAGGAATCTTGTACAGCACTGACAGTAGTGGATCAACTAAGGCCTAATAAATCATTCCCTCTTACAATTCCCAGAGCAGAAATTAGAGGCAGAAATAGGAAAATTAGTTATGCCTAGTCACTTTGGTGAGCTTTATTGTTTTGAATTATATTGATTTGCATGATAAGTTAGTCAGAATTCAAGATATTTCACTCGCACATTCATGAAAAATAAACAGGATCATTGCAGAGATGAGCAAATAATTTTATTTTAAATGTTAATGATAATTGTTTATATACATATGTCACTTACCTCTCTAAAATGAGATCAAAAATTTTGTCCATTATTTCTTCACCCAATGAAAGAGAGAGCTTTTTCAGAACTTTTTTTCTTATAACGTATGACAAAGAGGGTAGAAAGTTATTTACTATATCTTCTTCAGTCATATTCTTAAAAGCCTCTTGGAAAAACCAACGATGTTTTAGTATTTTTTTTACTAACACTTCATTACCTAAAAATAAGTTTTAGTAGATCAGAACTCGATAATGTTGGTGAGTTAATACAAACATAACTAAAAATATTTGTTTAAGAGATTAGAAGTTTCTGGGCATTATATGTGGAATGTAATACATTAAAATTCCGGGTTTTAATCCGTTCGTCTAACAATAAATTTGCACGTTTCGCCAAAATCTCATTTGGCATTTTCAAGTGCTCCTGCTGCTGCCACTCGAAGCTAAGTCAGTTATATATATATATATATATATATATATATATATATATATATATATATATATATATATATATATATATATATATATATATTATATATAATTTTTTTTGATGCATAATAGGCGGTCACATAGAATTTAACGCAAAAGAGTTTATTGCAGTTGTTTGGTAATATTTATTTCGTTGAACATGGACAAGGAATTTTAAATTCATGAATAGGGTATATTCACGATAAACAAGCGTCAAAATTCTGACATCAGCATGAAAATTATGGAAACTAATTACCAAAAGCACGAGAGCAAAATTGGAATCTTAACGAAGAGTTGTTAACACTCTGATGTCATGGTCTAATTTATCATTTACTTACTAGTTTAAATTAACCTTTAGTTTGTATGTTAATGACACTGAGAAGAGTTGTCAATGTTTTCAATCAAATTCAAATAATGTTAAGATATGTAACAGTGCATTACACCTACATGATAATAGACAGAACTAGTTGCTTAACAGTTCACTTGAAATATGAAAACCTAAATAATGCAAGAGTGCATGTCTGTGCCTCTTTAAAGGAAAATATTAGTATAAACTGTAAAATAACGAGTTACCTTCCTTTAGAACTTCAATTAATTTGTCCACGTGTTTAAAATAAATCAACACTTCAACATAAAAGATCTTCTCGAGGTAATTTCTCGGCTGAAGGTCAATTTTATCATGAGGTAATTTTGTACTTGTAGAGCTTAATAACTTGTAAAAGTTCTTTTTTCTCTCATTAATGTGTATACCTTGTAGGTTATAAAACTGCGACTTAAAGTCTACGTTTTCATCTACAGATACAGTCATGGTTCAAAGAAATTATCTAAAAACAAAATAAAATAAAATAAAATATGTTAGTGCAATAATTATGGTAGTATCAAGTTAATAGAAGAGTCTGTTTTTCGTACCATATAAAACAATAGTACAAAATGTTCACCATAAAAGTACCCTACTCAAAAAAAAAACAAATTAAATAACTTAATAAAAATTTTTCAAATTAGTCATCTCTCATTTCAGTTTTTTTTTTTCTTCTAAAAAGGTAATGTTTTGCAGTAGTAAGTTAAATTTTTCAATCAGTTCATCACTATTAGCTTGATATACATATATTCAAATAGAAAATAAATAAGAAAAAATATTTATTTGGATAATAATTAATACAAATTAAGTCCTAACCTGCACATCGCTTTTACAATGTTAATTTAGATAATATTATATTTGAATTTTTCTCTTATGCCGGTCATTTTTGTGAAAAATTAAGAATGTTTCTTAACTTTACAAAGGTTTTTAACAGTTATATTCAATATTTTCATTCTTCTGTGTCTTAATTTTAATAATAGATACCCACAATTTTATTACTGAACAGTATGTGTATATATAGTAGCAATAAGGATAGAAATGACAACGGATTGCTTTAGATCACTGAATATAGCATGGTATTAGCATAAACTAAAGAATTATGTTAATACAGTAGAACCCCGATTAGCCGAGTCGCGATTATCCGAGCTCCGGATTAACCGAGCCAATCTAAGAACCTGATTATCCGAGGTACGCTCGTCTATGCTGCGTATTAATCGAGCTTCTAAAATATATATGTACATATTTCCATTTAAATCGTTAGGGCCTTCGGGGAATCCCCCCTGGCCCGTGTGAGGGGTTCCCCTATTTATGTTTTTGGACTCTTTCAGCATGTAAATTTGCGTGAATGCAGTGCGTTATATAGCGTTTACTTCGAAGAAGTACGAGTATACTCACATAATTTATTTGGTTGGAGTTCTGGTAGTTAAGTGTAATTAATACGAACTGCTTTGTTTGAATTTTTGTTTGTCGTATTATAATGGAGCAAAACAAGCGTAAAAGAATCGTCATTCCTATTGAAGAAAAA
>CM032446.1:187565156-187605156 GCA_019049505.1 Pachyrhynchus sulphureomaculatus
TTGGGCTACAAGGAAGGGATCTGCGGATTATTGGCAACCTTTACTGGAACCAGATGGCATTTATTAAAGCAGAACGGGAGCGCTCAGAAACAAGATCGATTAAGAGTGGAGTAAGGCAGGGTTGTGTTTTGTCTCCATTATTGTTTAATATATACGTTAAGGCAAATTTTCAGAGAGGCACTGGAAGAGGCTGATGAAGGAATACTGCTTGCTTAAGGGGGAGCGAATAAATAACATTCGTTATGCTGACGATACGGCGGTTATGGCTATTAACTTAAAGGGTCTACATCTTATAATAAAAATAAACTTAGTCAGTACGGCCTCGAACTTCATATCAGCAAAACAAAGTACATGGTAATCAGTCAAGTCTCTGGTTCTTGCCACCTTGTTGATGGTTAACAATCAACAAATACAAAGAACTCCACCATATTCATATCTAGGTACCATGATATACGAACAATGGGATCATTTACAGGAAATTCGTTGCCGTATCGAAAAAGCTAGAGCAGTGTTCCTCAAAATGATATCACTTTTCAAAAGCTCAGCAAAAATTGAACACGAAAATGAGACTCCTAAGATGTTACGTCTTCAGTGTCCTTCTTTATGGTGTGGAATCTTGGACGCTGACCGAAGCCACTTCTAAGAAACTTGAGGCATTTGAATTATGACTATATCGCCGAATTTTAAAAGTTTCTTATACTGACCGTATTACCAACGAGGATGTCTTACATCGCATGAACAAGAAAATGGAAATTATGGAACTGTTAAAGTAGGAAAATTGGAGTATTTAGGACACATAATGAGAAATTCCCACAGATGGATTACTACACCAAATACTTCAAGTAAAGATATTATTTGGAAAAAGGGGACAGGACGCAGACGTATTTCCTGGCTAAACAATCTGCGAAATTGGTTCTCAACAAATACTACCGGTCTTTTCAGAGCTGCACTAGACAAAGTAATAATAGCCAGAATGATTGCCAACACTCAAACCGAATAGGCACTTAAAGAAAAGAATATTTTTTTAACCCTTTATAAGTTTGACTATCAATAATAAAAAATTTGATGAATTTATCCTCCTCCTCCTCCTTCAATCCTTTATAAGTTTGATTATCAATAATAAAAAATTGCACAATTTTCAAATTTCTGGGCTCCAAGAACTTTGGAAAGGATGTTTAACCTGATATATATGGAGCAATCCTATAACTCCCCCTCAAATCGCAAAAATAGCACAATTTACGAATTTTTCTATACCAGATAAACTGAAAAAAGATTTATGACATAATATATACTTAGCAATCCCTGTAAGACCCCCTTTCAGCTTTAACCCCTTTTATATTTGACAACAAGCAATTGAAAATGAAAAAATATCATAATTTTAGGGTTTTTCAGCTCCAAGAACTCTGACAAGGATGTATAACACAATACATCTGCAGCAACTTTCCAAATTCACCTTCTCTGTACTAGCTCCTTTCTCTTCACAACTTTGACTATAAATATAAAATACAATGTTCTTCTTCCTCGATTCAAAACATCATAAAAAGGACATAAAACACAATATTAAACGAGCAAATTCTCTAATTCCCTTATCCATCTCGTTAACCCTTACATGTTTGGCCAGTTGGAAATAACTTACAAAATAATACAACTATTCAAATTCCTTAACCCCCCGAAACCCTCAAAAAGACTTATAACACAAAAAATACGAACTAGCCCTTCTAACCAACGCCCCTGCCTTGTTCGCCCTTTACATATTTGAAACTTTAAAAATGATGAAAAAACTAACACTTCTTTCAGATTCTTCGCTTCTAAAAAATAACACTATTTTTAAATTCCTCTGAGAACTCTAAAATGGACTTGTAACCCTATATATATGAACTAACTCCTCTAATCCCTTCACTTACCTCGTTAACCCCTTATGTGTTTGAAGATTTAAAAATAATGAAAAAATAACATAACTTTTAGATTCCTCTTCAAAAGACACGTTACTATTGATGCAACCTCTATAACCCCCTATCCCACCCAATTAACCACTTACATGGTTTACTATAAATATTCATGCTTAAATTTTGTTTATAATTTTAATATAAGCACAAGAAAAATTCTCATAATACTACTAAAACTGTGCAAAATTTATCAAACTTCACCGCTTTCACCACCTTCTCCTAAAGCTGTATCATTTAAAACTATAGGTTCCATCCCTACTACAAGTATTATATGTGTACCAAACTTTAAACTGACATCTTTTGATTGATAATTATCATGCCAACAGAACAGACTGAGGGAAATGGAAGACTATGTTTTTCAAGATCAAGAGACCCTAATTCGTGAAGAAATGTAAAAGCCTGTGCGAGTGGTTTTTCCAGAAATCCTCCCCTTTAGCAGGGGAACTAAAAATGGTGCATTTTTGTGGAATTTCTTAAAACTATAAAGTTTCTTTTGTCATAAAAGTCTTAACATGAACTCCATTTCTCCTGAAGGCCCTTTATTATTTGAGTACTAAAGGTCTAATATCTATTAATTATATAAAAATGGTAGTGAAATCCACTTTAATTCACAGTAAAATATTAACATTTATATTGACAATGAAAAACTAAACGTCTAGCCCTGAAGAAGCATCCGTCATTGACTAAAAGATTGTTGAAGAAGCTGAATATCATGTAATCAATTGGGACAAAAACTGAATAATACAGAGATATTATTATTATAGGTATTTCTAAACAGAAATAATATAAGTAGTCTATGAAGCACTACAAGAAAGGGAGGTCTTTTAAGACCCACTTCATTCCTACAAAATTGTGTTAAAGGAAAAATTATTTTTGACTTTTCAACTCTTCTGCAAATTTATGCATTTAAAGTCATTAAGTATAAATAAAATTCCTAGATGCACTATGGTTTCTGCAATGCTGTACTGTAAGAGTAAACTTAATATAATAGCATAGAATAATGAGTAAAGATACTTAGTTGATCATTAACACATTTCTTTGCTTGTAACCAATCCAATTTAGTAATAAATTGTATATTTGAATATAATGCAAGTTAGTTATTTCAACTAGTTGCATTGAATAACACTATGAATGACAGATATTCGTAATCAGGAAAAAAATATTTACCAATTAAAGCAAAATAAAAAATTCCAGAGGTTTTCTATTATCCTTCAACACCACCAAAATTGTTGGTGGATGAAGTCCAAGAATTTATCACATAAAATATCATCTGTATTTTTCAAATACTGCTGTAGTAGTAACTGAATTTTATATATGCAATGTGGTTTTAAGTATTAAAAACCAGAATACTTTTTATCTATCCATCTTATCTCTCCAATGTAAAAATTTAGGTGTAACTATTTTCATGTTAGCAATGGTGATAAAAACTTACTTAATTCCTATGTATTTGTATATCAAATTTCACAATATAACATACTTGTTTACAACTTGAAAGGATGCTGCATATGTTTCTTGTAAAACATTGTTAAAATATTTAAAGGTAGAAATTAAACTAATTTGGTTTGTAATGTTTCAATATTTTATTCGAGAATAACTCGACATATCTTTCACCTTGTTAAGGCTTTTTCAAGCTTAGATACAATACTATTGCACTTTTAATTACTTATTTACCTTAATTTGAGAGATATTTACCTATTTACACTATAATTAAAAAATATAAATTATCAGAAAATACAGAGCAAGCACCATTACACTAGTACTACATCCAATACTTTAAAATAAGGTGAATAGGAGAGTAGAGTTATACCTATATACTTGAAATATTGTGCAATATTGCGTGGCCCACTTGAAAATAAACAATATCAAAATTCCGAGAAGTACCTTGACGTTTTAGCAGTAAGGTAAACAAAGGTAGAAGAGAAAGATAAAATATTACTGGAGTGATATAAGGTGACTTAGACCAATGTCATTCATGTCGATAGCATGCTTTACTCACATCATTTACATATTCGGATGTATTGTGTTTTTCTCTCCAAAATTCCCTTTTTACCATCGGTTTTTTCGTCGTTCACCATTATTTTGAATATCAAACCAGTCTGACGCCAATGTTTCGTCGATGGATTGCTATTGCAAATATTGTGGTAAACTATAAAGGAAAGTGACCCGAATCCCTATCTATGGTAAATACTAGCACTAAACAAAAAAAAAAACGCAAACATGTTTATAGTAACCAAAATTCGTCGGGATTAACTGGCTGTTCTGATTGATGTTGGTAACCCAACCAAATTATGGTTACCTTAAACAGCCTCTCTGTGCTCTTTTGTTTACAGTATCGTAAAAATGGTGTTTCTCCTAATTACAAATGTCCAAAACCTATAAGTAAGTGCCATGCTTCGTAAACGTTGGATAAGTTACTTTTAACAGCATAATTAAAACCTTGACAATTTCCCTCGAGAAGTTTCAAATTTTGGAAAAGTTAGGCTATGATTTTTCTCTCTTTCTTCTTCTTAATGCGCTCACCTTCTTAGACATAATTTACCCAGCTTTCTTCTTAGGGAGCAACGTGGTCTCACTTCAGGAGATGTTGCTAGATGCTTAATCTGTGATTGGTGTAAAATTGTTAAGTATATTATTTTATTTAATTAGAAACTAGAGAAATTGGGTTTAAAGGGAGTTATGGAAATATAAAAAGAGTTACATTGTTAAATTTCGATTTTATGTATCAAGAAGAACTTGTTTAAAATTTTCACTCTTGTGATATTTAATTTGGGTTAGGTTATATAAACGTCAAATGGAGTGGGTAAACCAGTTTTTGCTAATCCAGGGTTTAGATGGAAGTATTCTACTTTGTTAATCGCTCATTCTAGAATTAAGCGATTCAATGATCCTACCTATCCACATTGATAGTACGGATCATCTTTTACTCCTATCCTGATTAAATGTAATGGAGTTCAACAGTATCCAGTCCTCATTCTAATTATTGTAGTGATGTATCGTCTGTCCTTGTATTGAAACTTGTTATAAAAAGCTTTATTTCCGCTATTTCCTTCTATTTTCGTGTAGAATATTCCTTTTCTTGTTGGGTACCGATCAATTCTCACCTTCCATTGATTCCAAATATTATTCTTAATTGATTTATAGTAGTTTGATAGAGGGGGTTACTCTTAGAACTCTCTCTATATTTGCTAGGATATCTACCTTTTGAAAATTTAATATTTAAACTCCCCTTTTTTACATTTTTTACCTAATCTAAAGCCAAGATTGTAGTTAAATTAAAAACAACCGGAACCAAATTTTTTGATAATAGTCATTTTTTGTAAAACCGAGTGAGCCATGGGGCACTGCGGTACTGTTACTGCAAAGGGTACTCTGAGCATTATTGATTGAACATAATTTTTTTTTTTGGTCAATATATATTTGTACTTAATAATGTGAAATCAAGTTATTCAGATGGTATTGTAAAGGTTTAAATAGTTTCGAAAATAACGATTTCGGTGTGTACTGGAATCCAGGCTAAAATTTTCTTGGAGTCTGTGTCCATTGCCTCTTAGATCTCTTTTTTTGTTAAAAAAGCTAAATGATCAGTAATTTTGTTTAAGTTAGTATTGCTGATTTTCAGAATAGCTGACTTAGAATCAAATAGAATAATGGAGTTAGATATATTCTTCTCTAATATAATATTTTCGCTGAACAAATTTGAGTATTTTCTGGGAGTTTACTTGAAGATAGAGAGAGAGATTACAAAGTTGTCTCCGTTATTTTTTTGTGACATGTTATAACTGGAATTGATGAGGCATCCGATAAAGGTCATTACAATTTCTTTATGTTAATCTAAGAGAATTGTTATTACTCGTGTTAAGTCAGATGGAATATTTTTATTAAGGAAATTTCTACTGTGTCTTGGATTACTGGATCTATTAGGGGATAATGGTCTTCTATTAGGGTGGGTCAAAAGTTTTTTTTATGTTTTTCCTTGTTGTAGCCTTTTTCTAATAATTTTCTTTTTTTATTGGTTGACTGGTTTTAATTTGACTGTATTTAGGAATTAATAGATTATTTATTGCTACTGTTCTTCTCTGATGGACGTTAATAGTATCTTGATTTCTGCTAGGTTGGGAAAATTCTTCTAAATTTTCTATTCCGCTCAAATTTTCGGTGTTTTTCTTTGAGATTTGAAATATGACAAATTCGCAAACGCCATTAACCTTTTGATTTCTTTTTGTCTATTGAATTGAGGACAGGAGCGATTTAGTGAATCATGTTCCGAATTTCTACAATATATACAGTAATCTTCACAAAAAGTTTTTTCTTCATGGGTTTTTCCACATCTTTGGCATTTTTTTCCTTTGCGTTGGACAGCACTAAGTCCAAATAATAAGCAGCTGGTGCACTGTAAAATCGGTGAGATATACGGGATAACTTTCATGGGTAATCCGTATATAAATACTTCTTGAGGAAGAATTTTACCTGAGAAAGTGAAATATATAGTCCCTGTTGGCATAAATTTTATAGTACCATTTTCTTCCACTTATCTATTAAGGCGTCTCACTGATTATTTTACAAAAGGTGAGATTAGTATCTGCGAATTGTTTTAGTTCCTCCTCTGTTAATGTCTTGTCTACAAATCTAACTATTCCTCTGCATAAGATGTTATGATTTGGTATAAACATAGACATGGAGGATGGACTGAGCATTAGCCTCACAAAATTCACCACTCTCTATAGAGAGATAAAGCGACTGTGCTGTCAATATGTCCCTTTTCTGTAGGCCTGTTAACCAAGGCTCGGTACCCGTACATTCGCTTTATCTCTCTCACACTTTTGTGTCCGTATTTACTTCACGACGAAATATGGAAAGCTCAGTTCACCCTCCATGTCTATGGGTATAAATATTTCATAAACTCTCTCTTTCATTAAGGAGTCTTTAGTGAAGTTATTAGCAGTAAAAACTTTTTCCATCTACATACCTTTTGTAAAACGACATTAGAAAGCACTACCTTTTTTCAACATTTTTTCCTTAAACTATTTTTTTCTAATTTGTTTGTAAACAGTGTATTAATAGCTTTTGGTTGAAGTGGTTTCCCACGCTGAAAAAGTAGATATGATTCTTATTTGTGGAGAAGCAAGAAGAAATTCTCGGGAACCCAGATCAAACTATGCTTTGTCGATTAGAACGAAATTTGAAGAGCAAAATGGATGCATTTTCTAGGCAAAAAGATATTTCTAAACGAAAAACTGTTTTAACAGATGAAAAAGTAGCCGAAATTATGCAATATTTTCAAAACCATTCATATAATTCAATCAGACAAACAAATAGACAATTGAATGTATCTTATGGTTCAGAAATCTCCTGAAGCTAACAAATACCATGAATATAAAATCCATAATCTTCATTTATGAACACAATTTGATTCGGAACGACGACTGAGTTTTGTAGCAGAAATGAATCTTCTGAATCATATATTATGGACAGATGAAGGTCATTTTGTCAACAACGGCAAACTTAACAGAAAAAATTATCATTACTGGGCCTGACGAAAATCCATACAATGTTAATCAAATTCAGAATCAAGGCCATTATGGCATTAATGTATGATGTTGGGATAATTGGGCGACATTTGGTTGGACCATACTTCTGGAACTAACTGGAAATAGATACCTTAATTTCTTCGTTAATACTCTACCAGTTTTATTAGAAAATGTTCCCCTTATTTTAAGAAGGCATATGTGGTATCAATATGACGGAGCACCACCTCATACAGCTGCGGCGTATTTGAATGAACGGTTTCAATGAAGATTGATAGACGGACCTCCCGCCGTTAGATTTTTTCTTGTGGGGGACTTTTAATAATATTATATACAAAACTGGGACAAATGATATTGAGCACTTAAACGCAAAAATATCAGATGCGTGCAATAGTATTTCGGGATAAATTATTTACAAAGCCACTTATCAAGCATTAATGAAAAGAATGGAAAAATGTATGACAAAAGAAGGAAGACATTTGGAAATTTCTTTTGACGATGTTTTTTATTTTCTAAGTTTCAAAATTTTATAAATATGTAATAGGTTGTGTAACGTTAAAAGTTATATAGTTTTTTTGTGGTTTTAATAAAAATAATTTATTCTTGTTTTTTATTGTCAAAGATATTTTATTAAAGGAAAAATCTCAACAGCATAGTAACTAATATTATTATAATTACTCTCAGTTTAAAGTATGACAGCCGCCTATTAGATAAGTTGTTTGAAAACCGCCAAACGTGGCATACGATCCATGGCAACTGCGATGACCAAAAAATAATATTTTAGGTAGTTTTTGCTGCATAACTTTTTTGCAAAACAAATTAGAAAAAATAGGTTAAGGAAAAAATATTTAAAAAAATGAAGGCTTCCCAATGCCATTTTACAAAAAGTATGTCGATGGAAAAAAAAAGTGTTTGGCGTCGTAACGCCCAGCATCATTTTCACTATCAAATATCAGACACGTCAGTATATTCCTTGTCATGCACTATACCATTCTATATTTAAAAAAATATAAGTATTCAACAATTTTCCATAAATCGGGGCGGGCGTCTAAAAATGATGACCCTGTACACTTCATATGGATCGTGACCATGTATAGAATATTTTTTTATTTATTTGTATTTGGTAAATTTTTTACTATCATTGGATCATCTCCAATATTTAACCCCGGATAGCGAATTCAAAGCGATATCGGGTGGTTTAATCTTATCAAGAGCCATTTTTGCCTCCGCCATACTGTCGTTTCAGCTAGACTAAATCTTTTACACTCTTATTTAGTTAAAATGAAGTATAAATGGCTATAAATAGATATACCATTATCTAGTTACTGTTACTGTTATTAGGAAATTTGGTTATCTCTCACTTTTTTAATTTTCTCCTGCACTCAGAACTGTTTGATGTATACACTTCGAAGGTTTACGCAAAAGTCCTCGTTATGATTTCGTATTTATACTTTGTAAAGTGGTTTTAAGTATTTAGGTAATCAATATTTGTTTTAAACTTTTACCATTAGATTTTAGATTAAATTAGATTGATTTATTGGCTATTAGGTAGCTAAGGTGCTATAACTATTATACATTACTGACTAAGAAAAAATGTGAAAATACATATTGGATCTTTAGATACATATACATATCACATGGAACTTTTGTGTTGTTCTGGTTGGTTTGATTAGCCAGCTGAGTTAGTATCTGACTAGACATGTTTGTAATCTGGGCTCTTAATGGGTTTATTGAAAACTTATTTGGGGTGTGTTTTGTGAAGTCGCTGATAATTTTATACTTCCGTAACAAAAATTTTTACTTACGTATACGGTACGGAACACTAACTGCACAAGTCCAACTTGCACTTAACAGATTTTTTTAAGTAATAAAATTAATTTGGTCTAGAGTTCGAATTTTTAAAATGTAATAGGGTGTTAAGTTGCTGCCCTTCTTGTTTCAAGAAACGCTTTAGGTTGGTTTTGAATTGCTGCGGATTATACTCAAATTTATTTCTTCGTAAGATTGTGTAAACAGAGACAGATAAGTCAAGAATAAAAGTAAATTCAAATAAAAAGATAAAATAAATCAAAGTATAAAATACAGAGCAAACTAGACTCTGACTAAAACTACATTACATATTAATTTTTAAAGTTTTTAAACTCTGATATTCTTTAGAATGCCTTTATATGTAAGTTTAAAGATTGCTGTTTGGTGTTTTGGTATTACATGAACAGAAACATCTCTAGGTTGGTAGCTGTGGATCTGTTAAAACGAACTTTGTTCTTATATATGTAGATGGTACATTTATATATATATATATATATATATATATATATATATATATATATATATATATATATATATATATATATATATATATATATATATATATATATATATATATATATATATATATATATATATATATATATATATATATATATATATATTTATATGTATCATATATTTTTTTGGTTTTTTTGAAATATAATTTTACAAACATCTTGCTAAGTTTTAGACCCGACTAAATAATCTGGCCCCGCTACCCTTCAGCCAGGTTTGCGTTTTTGTATTCAGGTATCACTAAAAAAGTATTTGGCAAGTTTTCATGGTGCCTCGAATACCTACCCAAAAATGTCTACCAGCTCTCGGACTAATATGTATGTATGTTATCAAGTTGATCCTTATTTTAACTTTTTAGCTGTAAACATACGTCAATTTTCCAAATTTGTATTTGACATAGGTGTTCGTTATTCTCAAATATTGTTTCAAAAAGGTTTGATTTGTTATTTTTCTGATATATTTGTATAACTGAAAAAATTTATACAAGTGATATTTTCTTATTCATATTCACTGTTGCTGTGGGATATCCATTATCTTGGACACCTCATATTTTATTTCTAATGGAATAACTAAGCTTATTTATTTTTTTTAGGTGGTGGTTGATGAAGATGGCTTTTTTAATATTCTAGACAATGATACACGAGACATGCTTGAGATTTACATTCTAGAAATCATTCAAAAACCCCAAAGAAACATTTTTGCGAATAACTTATTGGATTACTTCTTTAAAAACTTCCATAAAAAGTTTACTGTCTGTGGGAAACAAATTGTGGTATCATATTTCTTAAATCAAGAACCTAATGTAATAGCAAAATATTTCAATTTAATTTTGCCGGTTTTAGTAGGCCCAGGCTCAGGTGATCAATATATTAAGCTGGATTATGTTATTATTAAAAAGTATAGTCACCTCGGATGGGATAAAATTATAATTGCTCATTTTAAAGATTTAGTATCAGTGAATAGTCAGTCGGAGCAAAAGAGTCAGTTGCTTGATGCTTTATCACACATAATGAGTACGAAAGATTTTCTAGATTTAGTAAAAGATTACATACCTAGTGAGAAGAAACTTGATCTTAATAATAAGGAGCAAAAAAAAAATTATAAAGTACAATGCGATCTCACAAAAGTTTTTAAAAATCTGGATGAACCGTTATTGTTGTTACCAGTTATTATGGATTTCTCTCAAGGTGACTATCTTCAGTCGATTTTACCAACATTATACAAGGTATTTAACCGGATTAGTGAAGAAAGAGCATCGTCTTACATAGATAGTTTGGCAACAGGAGCAGTATCTGCTAGAAAACATGCTGTCTTTTTAGGTTTTGAGCTTCTATCAATGGAAAATGCTTTAACTCGTTATTCTTGGGGTTCTGCCAAAGAAACTAATATTTCCAGTAAAAAATATCTATTTGACGCCATGCTGAAATACTATTTAAAAAATCCTTTGCAACACCTTTTAGAAACTATAATTCAGAGTATGAATTTTATTGATAAAAATGGCAATGAAATGATAAGAAAATAGGTTAATTCTGTTAATGATGTTAATAATAAAGATAAGCCTTTTTTTATAGAAAATGTATGGAAATATCTGGATGTTCTTGAACAGCAAACGGTTAAAGTTATGCCTTATCAAAGTTGTTTAATTGATACTATTATCCAGCATAAAGCGAGATTTGTTTTAAGATTAAACAAAAACTTTTGTGAGAACATTATTAAAAAGTACTTTATGGTAAATAATGAATTATTAAACTCTACCATAGTGAATTTTTTTGTAATCAACTATTTATTGGCTTATTTAGATGAAGAAGCGTTTGAGTTTGTTTTTAGTATTTTGAATTGTTACAAGGATAAAAATTGTAAAACCAAAGTTAAGAACAACGAACATATTTTAAAGTTTTAAGGATGCTTATTTAAGAATTGATAAAAATAATGCTAATTTTTTTAAACTATTTATGAGTTCTTGGGAGCGACTTTATAACCACCTAGAATGCTTTTCCCAGTATATTTTACTGAAATTGATGGATCTGTATAAAAATAATAATAATATAGAAAGTTTTTCCAAAGAAGTTGATACATTTTTCCAAGGGCTTGTAAGTGAATATGGGCCATATACGAACGATCTTTTATTAGAACTCGTTAGGGAATTTTACCATAATCTTTCTACAGATAATATTGATTTCAACTTGGGAAATTTTGCGTTATATCTGTTAAAATCTAGTTCCAATGATTTTAACTATTGTATTGCGTTCAAAATTATTAGAAATTACTCGCAAAAAGAAATTGATTCCAAAGTTTGCGATATTTTAACGTCTGTTAATAATCCCACAGTTAAAATTTATTGCAGCATGTTGCCTTAAAAAGGTTAATGTTCGATGATTATATGTGATGCTTAACGTACAAAAATATGTCGTCATGTCATTAATATGCATTATGATCATCAAAATATGTATATATATATATATATATATATATATATATATATATATATATATATATATATATATATATATATATATATATTGTGCCCGCGGTTCTGCTCGCGTGGACTACAGAATTATTATTTAGGTTTTCTTTTAAGAGAGCGCGCTGACGACAAACTTTTTTCCGACTTGATTCACCATTATCGTCTTATTCTTTATGTTACCTAACCGGGTGACACAGCCCACATGTAACACCCTGTAATTTTTTTATTTTGAAAGTTACATATTTGCATTTTTAGATACCAGAGTGAGATATTATTAGGATTTTTTTATCACTTAAGAAATATTTTTAACTACTCCCGGTTTGACCGGAAGTGACTGCAACTTTCTTATTTTTAATGGAACTCTGTATATCTTTTTATCAATTTCAATTCGCTTTGAAATTCTCTTACCAACGATGTATCACAAGTTGACATTTGCTTGACAGGTGACCGGCAAAAACTGATTTAAACTTTTAGACAAAACCGATAATTGTAATTAATTAATATTAGAAAGAAGTAATATTTTAACTAACACAATAAAAATAAATAGGTAAAACTATTTTATACTAGATATAAATTTGCTAGGTATTTATTCCAAATGTTCAAAATGCTGTCCGTTGTTAATTCAAGACAATCTTATTTTTCTCACCGTAATTTGATTTACTCTCTTCTTTTTCATTTCTGTCTGTTGGTGGATTTTTGTGTTTTTTCTTTTAGGTGCGTCCATATAAAAAAATCCAGAGCCGTAAGATCTGGCGATCTTGCAGGCCACTTATTTAATCCATTGGTACCTAACCAATTTGCACCATATCTTTGATTCAAGTAGTTTACTACATTTCTACTATTGTGGGCTGGAGCGCCATCCTGCTGGAAAATAATGTCTCCACGATTTAAAGGTAAAGTTTCTAAAAAATCTTCAACATCATTTTAAATGAATGAATTTATATTTTCTTAAAATGCGGCGAGCGGTTTCACGATTTATATATGTGGGGCTCTCCAGTCGGAGTGGCTGGCATACCTACTAAAAACTCCTTGTGAGCTCCTTCCGTCTACTCCTTTTACAAAAACGCGATTTTTCTTTATATAGGTTTATATGTTTTTAACTTTAGTTAATTTATGCTGACTAGATCTAAACTACCTTAACCTAACTAAATCTAATTAAAAGCTAACACTAAACTTAAGTCCCGCATATTTCGAGAGTGTTGTGTTACAATTGTGTTAGTGGTGTGTCTTGTTTACATGTTGATTTATTTTTCGATGGGAATCGCCCAACTACACTGTGGCCTTATCCCTATATGCTAAAAAGTCCATCTTGTTAGTCGAGTGATTGTCGTGTGTCAGTTAGCGAAGGGGTCCTGAGTGTCTTTAATTGTTCCTGGAGCGTAGCCTTTGATAATTGGGATATTTGCGTTAGTTGCGTTGGGATACTCAGATATCACATCGAAATTTAATCTTTCTTTATTCTTTGTATGTCTATTATTTCATTGATGTACTTCCAATGATTCTCTGTAAGAAAATCATACTTAACATGTAGTGCAATTTGCGAAAGTATTTTTCGTCGC
Organism: Pachyrhynchus sulphureomaculatus; assembly: GCA_019049505.1. Lineage (NCBI taxonomy): Eukaryota > Metazoa > Arthropoda > Insecta > Coleoptera > Curculionidae > Pachyrhynchus > Pachyrhynchus sulphureomaculatus. Next base: position 187,578,976 of record CM032446.1, read on the forward strand.
ACAGATTTGTCTTCATTGCTGTGCCTCACACAGATATATTTCAACACTTCTTCATAAGTTGAATAGTCATTATTTGCGAAGCAAACTGTCATTAATTCGTATACAAGCAGAGCTCTTACAGAAATATCAGCCGTTACGTTGATTTTATCCTTCAATAAGGCGACAGACTTCTTAGGTTCACAGTATTTTTAGTGTTCCGTACGGAACACTTATCAGATCACTTCGGTGTCTCTCTGTCTGTCTGTCACACCCGATTTTCTCCGAAACTATTTGATATAGAAAGGTGAAATTTGGTAATAATATAGGAATTGATGGCCTCATTAGAGCCATGTAGTTTTGAGAGTTAAATTTTGACTTAAGGGGTTAGTTTTGGGGTGTGAAGTCGGAAGTGAAAAAAAATTTTTTTACTAGGTCATCGAGTGTGGTGTCAAATGAAAGCTTGTGAAAACACGAGTAAAAAATATATATACAATGTAATACTTGCGTGCACTTTTCTTTGTATTATTTTTAAAAAGTCGCGAAAAATCGCTGTCCCCCGCCTTATCTCGAAAAATACTTATCAAAAAATTTTGAAAAAATTCTGGAATATTCTCCACGGGGCGTAGATTGAACGAAAATTATCACGAGTGCATTACCTTTAATAATTTATCTGGTATATAAAAAAAAAACAAAAATTTCAAGGTCATCAGATTTCAGTAAAGATTGGAAACAAACATTGTTGAAAACTCATTTGGGGTGTATTTTGTGAAGTCATTGATCATTTTATACCTCTGTAACAAATTTTTTTATTTTAAAAGCAATCAACGTACGGAATACTAATTGCGCAAGTTCAACTTACACTTGACCGGTTATATATACTGAAAAGCTTTTCTTTCAAGATATTTTATTTCTGCCCACTTCTGCTTAATTTCTTGAGGAAAAAGATGGGTAAGAGTTGTGTTAAATTTATCTAAATGTTCGATAATTTCTTCATTATAGGCTTGCTTGAAGGATTGTGACAGCAATTCTCATCGCCTCTTTACTGGGTACTTGAACAAATAAGACTCTAATGTGCTAATAGACCAGTCGAAAACCATAACTATTACCTTTATACGTCACTTACTACAACAAATTAAACTATTTTTACGTGCTTAATAGACATGTCAAAATTTGACAATGCCTACATTTTTGTTTTGTCTTGGCAACTATAATGTTATAGCGTAAGGGTAAAAATTGAAAAATTTAAAATAAATCGAAAACTATTAGAAATAAGTATATGACATACTTAATAAAAGTTGGAGGGTTTTGTAAAATCTATCAGAAAAAATAATAATATACAGGGTGTGCCATTTAAAAAATTTGAGATTTTGCAATTTAAAATAGTCGAAATGCATACATTTATTTTGAACACCCTGTAGCATCTAACACAAATTTCTTTACATATATCGTTTTTTTCATCTCTATAGAACGCTCGTACCAATTATGGGTATTCCACCTTCAGAAACAATGGCGCTACTGGTAATTTTTTACAAAACTGAAAACTAGTATTTTTTAAAAAAAATTGAAAAATTAAAAGCTACTAGGTTTAGGTATATCACATTATTAATAAGCAAGTTATAAAATTTTACGCAGAAATTAAAAATAAATTAGAAAATAGGATATTCCATTTTAAAAAACATATGTTATATCGGTCACCATTTTTTGAAGTACCCTGTATACTCAAAAATAATTTTAAACTGTGCACCTTAACATTCCCTAAAACTATTGTATTTAACATTTTTTCGTCATTCCCGAAACAAATGAGATAATAAATTTTACTCTATCCTTGACTCACCCTCTACAGTAAGTGTATGTATAGTATTACGACAGGAGTAATAAGGATTGCTTCAGATCATTGAATACGAGGGCTCGTTTTTACAAAAACAATGAAAGAAAAAAAAATTTGGTACAAATCAACAAATTGTTTCTCGAAATATTCACCTTTAAGATTTATTCACAACATTGAAGTTGGTACCTTAAAGCATGGTGTTGGAAGGATTCAAGGGAAGAAAAAGAAGTCGTTAGGGGATAAATCAGGTGAATATGGGTAGTGAGACATTAATTCGATCTTTTTCTCCGTCAAATAATCAATTGTTTGATGTGCTGTGTGAGAGCTTGTCATTATCGTGATAAAGAATGATGTGACGTTTTCGGTTGTTTTTCCTGATTTCATGACTTCTGGCAAACAAATTATTGTATATCATTCAGTATTAACTGTTTTTCGATCCTCTAAAGCAGGGGTGCTCAAACTTGAACTGCTGGCGATCTACCTCAATATTGCTAGACTACGATCGATCGACTCTGAGAGGCTGCAAGTAAGTGTGATGCAGGATTGTCGTCTAGGTTGGGGTGTATCGTGGCATAGATATTAGTTTTCCGCACAATATGCATTTTTTTAGTCAAGGTAAGTGTAGGTCTGCTCTAAAATGTCAATGAAAAAACTCATAATTATTCAAAATTGCTAGTTTATTGGTTCTTACAAAACAAACGAGTTCTAGTGTCTAAACTTAACTAAAGAGTGACTTTGGATGTTGAAGCGTGGCACTGCATGTCCTCGGCATACTTTTCATAAGATGGTACGTAATTACCGAGTGCTAATCACAAGCATGATGACATATGTTCGTCAGTTAGTCGATTGCGATATTTTGACTTAATTATCTTCATTTCAGAAAATGCAGACTCGCACAAGTAAGTTGACCCAAACATTGCCGTCAGTTGAAGGGCGAATTGCCTTAGATTCGGATATTTATCTTCAGATATAAAACACCAGAATTTTGTATCAGATGCTGTGGCTTTGAGATGTATATCTGATATAATCTGCACTAACTCATTTTCAACAGAACATGAGTCCATGTTAAACTGACTTGCTATTTCAGTAGCTAATTCCTCAATGTTTTTACACGAAAAAGGATACCTCATAAATGATGCGATATTTGCCAATTTACTGAAATCATAAAAACGTATTTCGAATTGGCTCAAAATATTTGATAATTCTGCCTCATAAATATCATAATTCAACTGAGGAATCCTTGCTTTCAAAGACGGAAAATTTTTCAGATCCTTTCTTTTCATTGATCTATCATAAGTTGCAATTTACTTTTGAATGCGTTTATTGCGCTAATCATCTCAATAATAGTTTTTCCCTTACCTTGAAGCTCCAAATTAATGGTGTTTAAATGCATTGTGATGTCTGTCAAAAATGCCAAATCAGTCAGCCATTTTCCGTTTTTCAGCATCTGAGTGTCATCACCTCTTTCGTCCAGAAAAGCTGTTATTTCGGGCAATAATTCTTGAAACCTTTCTAGGAATTTTCCGCGACTCAACCACCTGACGTTCGTGTGAAGAAATAAATCAGTGTGTTCAGCTGACTCACTATCTTCCAACTGCAAATTAAAGAGCCGTCGTTGCAAGCTACGTGCACGGATAGAATTCACAATTTTTATTGCAATTCCCATAATCTCCTCCATGTTTAGAACTTTTGAACACAAAACTTGTTGATGTATAATGCAATGGAAGGAGAAAAATGAAGGGAAATCATCATTAGCTCGACACAAAGCCACAAAACCGTTTTCGTTTCCAGTCATTGCTGGTGCTCCATCGGTTGTAATGCACACCAGTTTATACATTAGTAGCTTGTAGTTTGTTACAAAATTGAAGAAAACGTCATATATATCTTCGCCACGGGTCTTTCCTTTCAAAGGAATCATTGTCAAAAACTCTTCCTTAGTCGACATGTCATTGAATACCATTCGAATAAAATACACAGCTGGGCAGTGTCTGTCATATCGGTGGATTCGTCGAACTGTAAAGAAAAGTATGTACATTCCATGATATCATGTTTTAGTTTATTATCTGCCATGTCCTGACTCATGACTTCAACACGCCTTGTGACAGTCGGACGAGATAACTGAAGTTCTCTAATAGCAGACATAATCTCTGTTTTATTTTTAAAATCTCCAAATAAAGTCTCACCCGCTTCAATAAATGCTTCCTTCACAACCAATCCATCATCAAATGGTTTCTTGTGTGTCGCCAATATATGAGATATTTTAAATGACGCGATCGTTGCAGCTTTTGATTGTTTGGCTGGTCTTGTGTACATGGTTTGTTCTTTTTTCAAACAAGTTATCAAATCACGTACTTTTCGTTTTCTTAATTCACTCTGTGACGGAAAATCCTTTTCATAGTTTTTATGAACCGTTTTATGATGCCTCTCTAAGTTCCCACGCTTAGGTATTGCAACTGACGCACGGCAAATGAGACAAATGCACTTATCCTTTACCATAAAAAAGAAAAATTCTTCCTCCGCACTCATTTTGGACTATTTATTAATAAACTTTGTATCGATGTATCGCCTTCAGACTGACTCCTATTCCTGCAGGCGCAACATTTATATCGGCGCGAACGAAGTCTCGAATGTTCCCGTCAAACACGCCGCCCGAAGTTTCTAGAAAAATCGGCGGGAATCAAAAACGAGGCTTTTCTTTGACAAGTACCGTGCGTTCCTTTGATAAAGCCGCCTTTTGCCGCTAGCAGAGGGTTATTACGATAAAAGAAAGTAATGAGGGTTATTACTTGTCGATCGCGATCGACCGTTTGAGCACCCCTGCTCTAAAGCAATGGTTGCAACACGTCCAGTATAACCAAAGTGCTTCGCAAACAAACCACTTTTGTTGGATTCGTTCATCTTGAAACACCTAAATAGTTGATTGTTGCATAGTTTCCGTCTCGTACGAATATATCCAAGTTTCGTCTACTGTTACGATGTTGTAAATGGATTTTGCATGTCCTCGGTCGAATTTTTTGAGCATTTTCATACACCAATTGACACGAGCCTGTTTTTGAGTTTCGGTCAAATTATGCGGAATCCATCGGGAACAGATCTTTTTCACAGCTAAATGTTCATGCAAAATCCAATGTACTGCAGTCTTCAATATGTTTAAGGATGCTTCTATCTCACGGTAAGTCACATGCCAATCCTCTTCAATCATGTTGCGCACAGCATCGATGTTTTTTAGAACAACAACCGATTTTGGTCGACCTTCACGAAATTCATCGCTGATGGAAGCACGACCATGACGAAATCCTGCAAACCAATTTTAAACAGCGTTTTCTGATGGTGATTTATTAAAATTGTAAAAAATCATCCAACGAAAACCTTCACGTGAAATATCTATTTGTTCACAAAACTGTTTTTTTTTAAACGCGCAGTAAACAAACTACTAGGCCAATTTCTCACCTTCCACTATTTTAACAATAACAAATGTCAAATTTTACAACAATGGTAATGTCACATCTCAGTAGCGCCATCTAGTGGTCGTTTGTAAAAACTTGAAAGGCGACCATTGTAAAAACTAAAGAATTATGTTAATATTTCCTGTAAAACTATGTAACTCAATGTAAATTTTGGACAACCAAAATAGTGAGCAAATGGGGCAGCAAAAACTTCCATGAGTGAATAACAACAACGGAGGCGAAAAGGGCCCGTTGCTAAAAAAATGGGCACCTTTGCACCTCTTGCGCCTTCTACGAATTTTTATTTCTGTTGAGTAGCCGCCATTTCAATTCTCTAGTTAATAGTATTGTTCATACATTATGAATAACAGATTGTAGTAAGTAATCAAATTGATCTGAGAATGAAACTAAGCTACAGTTCAAAATAATTCTCCACCCCCGGTACTTCTCTGGGTATGCGAAATGATGATATTGAATAAACAGTTAAATGAAATACAGTAATGTTCGCTTAAAACGAACCAGTTCATTGCGAACTTTCGTTTATAATGAACCAATTTATAAAGTACGAACTAAAGTATCATCAAACGTGTGTTAGTTTTTAGTAAATAACGAACCCGTTTATACCGAACTTTCGGGTAAAACGAACCTTAATTTGCGATATAACTGCAAAAGTTTTCGGTTACAATAAGACGGTACATACATAGGTATGACGACGGATTGAATAGTTCGCGGCCTCACCAAAAAATAATTATAATATTTTTATTATAGTATCCTCAATAAGTTCATACTTTCTTTTGTCACAGTGTAAAATTTTGTTGCTATAGAATATGTGGTTTTTAGGTTAGAACGAGTTTAGTGAGACCAAGTGTAGCGTTTTTGGCAAAATGGAAAAAATTGAAAAACGTAAGGTCATCAAATACCTGTTTATAAAAGATTAACACCAAAGGAAATCCACGATGATATGAAAACAACACTAGAGGAATCTGCTCCGTCATATACCACTGAGAAAAAATAGGTTGCAGAATTTAATCGTCGACGAGAGAGCATCGAAGATGACCCTTGCGCCGGCCGGCCCACGACGTCTACGACTGAAGAAAACATCGACAAAGTGTGTGATCTCATATTGAAAGACCGTAGATTAACTATCACGGAGATTGCAGATACTATAGGCATCTCGTATGAACGAACACAAAACATCATTGCCAACGAACTCGGATTTTCTAAGGTTTCCGCTAGATGGGTCCCCAGATTGCTTTCAGTTAAACAGAAACGAATTCAACTCACGATTTCTCGTGACTGTTTGGAGATGTTTAAGGCTGATCCATAAAATTTTCTTAACAGGTTTGTGACAATGGACGAAACCTGGGTTTACCACTATACGCCAGAGTCAAAACAACAATCCAAGAAGTGGAAAAAAACTGGTGAAGCGACCTCAAAGAAAGCGAAGACAATTCTGTCGGCTGGAAAAGTGATGGCGTCAATTTTTTGGGATGCTAAAGGTATTATTATGGTGGACTACCTTCCGAAAGGCGAAACAATAAACTCGACTTACTATTGCATCCTTTTGCGTCGTTTACGTCAGGAAATTAAAGAGAAATGCCCAGGATTACTGAGAAAGAAAGTTTTGTTCCATCAGGACAACGCTCGCGTTCAGACCTCCGTAGCGTCTATGGCTTAAATTCGAATTGCTGCCCCACGCGGATTATTCTCCTGATTTGGCACCTTCAGACTTCCATCTGTTTCCGGTGGCCAGAAATTTTCTTCAAATGAAGACGTCGAAGCTTCAGTTAATCAATATTTTAAAGATCTTCAGGAATCTTTTTTTCAAACAGGTGTGGAAGCTTTGGAAAGCAGGTGGAAGACGTGCATAGAGCTAGGCGGAGATTACGTCGAAAAATAAAAATATTTTTGTACGTATTTTATTTTATTTTCTTGACTAGGCCGTGAAGTTTTCAATCATGCCTCGTATTTTACTAAATAAGCAGAAGATTCTCCGAAATCTTTCGATGGTGCCTGTGGAACAAGAGCTGTCACCGGCGTTAGTTTAGTCTGTGTATTGAATGTATTGAAGAGGTACAATCATGAGTGACGCAGTTTCAAAGAAAACATCTAAATTCCTTACTCCGAATATTAAGTACGACACTGTCAAAAGATTGCAATGAGCTGCGAAACAAAGCGAAATTTGTTCGGAGATGGGATTAAGTAAATTAACGGTGGTACTGCATAAAGATATATGTGGATATCCTCTGAAAGGATCGCATATTTTTTTCGGGTTTTAATTTTCACTCTGCCGTCCACCATTCATGCCGCAAGTATTTATAGGAAGTGTTGTTTTTGACAAATCTCGAAGTCGTAAGCACCCCTAAACATATTCTGAGATATAAATGTAAATTACAATTCAATATTTTAATTTCAGGTAGGTGCAATTTAGAAAAATAAAGAAAAAATATTGGCGATGTACGAAAAAGACCAAAACTTAAATGTAAAAAAAATAAAAAGCCCAAGAATTCTGAAGTTGTCCAGGGATTTTTGAAATGGTTTTCTCAGCAAAGAAATAAAAATGTAACCATTAGCTGTGCTATAGTGCAATCGAAGGATGAAGAACTTGAAAAGAAGCTTTTAAAAGATAAAAAACCTAAATTTAGTAGAAGCTGGATAGAAAATTTTTAAAAAAAATACACAATATAACCAGCGAAAAAATTGTTGGAGAATCTTCTACAGTTGATATGGACGTTGAAAACGACTGGCTGCAGAATAAGTGGTCAATTTTTAGAAAAAATTTCACAGATGCGGACATATTCAATGGAGATGAAGCCGGGTTATACTACAAGCTTACACCTGACAGGAAATTGAGATTCAAAGGGGAGAACTGTGAAGGTGGAAAGCTTTCCAAAGAAAGAATCATTGTACTTGTGGTGGCAAATTTAACAGGAAAAGAAAAAAGAAAGTTATTAGGAACTGGAAGATCTATAAGCCCTAAATGTTTTAAGAATGTTGTACACAACAACATAAAACAATTTTAGAACTTCTCATGCAGTGACCGGCAAAGAGTTCGCAGTATACAGGAAATTTTTTTATTATTAGGTAACCAGCTTTGCATTCTCCTTACATAAAAATTTATTTTGACACAAGTCACGTGACCGTTGGTATAGCGGGAAATTTGAATAAACTGATATGGAATCATGAAAAGTCGGGTTAATTGACAGAATATCGAAAAAACTCAAAGAGAAAATAGTGTTTAGAACTTGACTTAAACCCTAGCTACATAACAAATAAAATCGTCATTTTTTAAAAATGTTTATGTAATTAGTTAAACAAAAAAAACTTTCACTTTTTATTTAGAATAATAGTTAGAAACATTATTTTTCTGTTTTTCGTGTTCCGTACTCTTCGATGTCTGTCTGTCCGTCTGTCACACCTGATTTTGTCCGAAACTATTTGACATAGAAAGTTGAAATTTGGCACTAATATAGAAATTGATGGCCCTACCAGAGCCGTATAGTTTTGAAAGTTAAATTTTGACTTAAGGACTAAGTTCGGAATGTGGAATCTTTGGCACAATGACACTACTCGGTATATATCACCACTACACCAAACACTTTATTTTTGTGCTCGACGCGCGTTTCGCTAACCATGTTAATTTCATCAGCAGCGATGACTGTCGGTCAGTCAATCAACGCTCCTGATGAAGCTAACATGGTTAGCGAAACGCGCGTCGAGTGCAAAAATAAAGTCTTTGGTGTAGTGGTGATATATACTACGTATTGACTTAAGAAGTTAGTTTTGGGGGGTGAAATAGGAAGTAAAAAAAAAAAAATTACCAAGTCTTCGAGTAGGGTGTGAAACGAAAGCTTGGAAAAACACGAGTTTAAAAAATATATAATGTAATACTTGCGCACACTTTTCTTTGTATTATTTTTAAAAAATTGCGAAAAATTGTTGTCTCCCCCTTATCTTAAAAAGTACTGATTAAAAAATTTTGAAAAAATTTTAGAACATTCTCCACAGGGTGTAAATTGAATGAAAATTTTAATGTCAGTTTTCAGCAAAGATCGGGAAAAAACTTTGTTGAAAACTCATTTGGGGTGTGTTTTGTGAAGTCATTTTCTACCTCCGTAACAAAAATTTTTATTTTAAAAGTAATCAACGTACGGAACACTAATTGTACAAGTCCGACTTGCACTTGTCTGGTTTTTTTTTTGACAACTAGGAGAAATAATTCGAGAAAAATAATTTTGCCCTTGAATGTCACCTGTTGCTGTTTTATAAAAAAAATCTTCTAAAGTGTTTTAAAATGTACCAGTTTACTGATTCTTGTCAAGTTTTGCTTAAGTTTAAAAAAGTTTGTTGCAATTTGCAAATAAACTTAAAAAGTAATTTTCAACTGATTGTTTTTAGTGTTCCGTACGGAACACTTATAAGATCACTTCGGTGTCTGTCTGTCTGTCTGTCTGTCACACCCGATTTTCTCCGAAACTATTTGACATAGAAAGGTGAAATTTGGTAATAATATAGGAATTGATGGCCTCATCAGAGCCATGTAGTTTTGAGAATTAAATTTTGACTTAAGGGGTTAGTTTTGGGGGGTGAAGTCGGAAGCGAAAAAAAAAATTTTTTTACTAGGTCATCGAGTGTGGTGTCAAATGAAAGCTTGTGAAAACACGAGTAAAAAATATATATATAATATTATACTTGCGCGCACTTTTCTTTGTATTATTTTTAAAAATTCGCGAAAAATCGCTGTCCCGGGCCTTATCTCGAAAAGTACTTATCAAAAAATTTCGAAAAAATTCTGGAATATTCTCCACGGGGTGTAGATTGAACGAAAATTATCACGAGTGCATTACCTTTAATAATTTATATGGTATACAGTAATACCCCGCTTAGCGCGACCCCGTTACGCGCGGTTTCACTATAACGCGAATTTCAAATTTCGCGCTCATGTAGTCATTAACTTCTCTATGGTCGCGGGGGGATCCCCGCTTTCTCTGAATATTCTCTTTGAAGAATTGGGAATTCCCTGTCCTTCGACTTTGTTCTATGGGGATTTCCTCGTTCGTTTCGTGTGTTCATTTGTTCCGTAATGTTAGTTCGGTCGGCTGGCAGTTTTGTTTTAATATTTATTGGAGATACATACATACATAATTTAACCCTACGTTAAAAATGCCGCCTGTAAAGAAAAAAGAGCGTAAAAGCGTCACTTTGGAATTGAAGATGAAAGTGTTAAGAAGAATGGAAAATGGAGGCAAAGCAACAATTGTTGGGAGAGATTTTGGACTCTCAGAATCGACTGTGAGAACGATTTATAAAAATCGGGAAAAAATTAAAATCTCCAGCGAAGGTTCAACACCTATAAGTGCAACAAAACTTTCTCGTTCGAGATCATCTATCTTAGAAAGAATGGAGAAATTACTGTCAGTCTGGATCGAAGATTTGAATAAGAAGAACACACCACTAAGTCAAGATCTCATATGCACAAAAGCAAAATCTTTGTATGAGATGCTGAAAACAAAAGAAGGAGAAGGGAGTGCCACTCCGACTTTTGCTGCCAGCAGAGGCTGGTTCCATCGGTTCAAGCAGCGTTCTAATCTTCACAATATCCACATAACAGGCGAGGCGGCCAGGGCGGACATTCAAGCTGCAGCTGAGTTTCCAGACAAGTTTCAAGACTTCGTTAGACGAGAGAAAATTCCTGCTTGTCTCATCTTCAATGTTGATGAGACCGCACTTTACTGGAAAAAAATGCCATCTCGAACATTCATTTCTAAGGAAGAACGTCAAGCCAGTGGTTTCAAAGCTGCGAAAGATCGACTAACACTTCTGCTGGGTGGTAATGCCACTGGTGATTTCAAACTGAAACCTTTACTAGTGTACCATTCAGAAACACCCCGTGCAATGCGAGGCACAGACAAGACAAGTCTACCAGTTGTGTGGCGATCAAACAGAAAGGCGTGGGTTACACGGGAAATTTTTCAAGAATGGTATTCTAATAGTTTTTGCCCATCAGTCAAATCATACTGTGACAGAAATGGGCTTGAACCTAAAGTTATATTACTCTTAGACAATGCCCCAGGACATCCAACCTCACTTGATACGCCCAGAGACTTAAAAGTGTACGTAAAGTTCCTTCCACCAAACACTACGTCAATATTACAACCTATGGACCAGGGAGCAATAGCAAACTTCAAAGCTTATTACCATCGCCGCACTTTTAGCCAACTAATTCATGAAACTGACGGGGAAGGAAGACAGTCTATGCGAGAGTGGTGGAAGTCATACAACATTATGAAGTCTATTCACAACATAGAAGAGGCTTGGAAGGAAGTTAAAATGAGTTGTATGAATGGGGTGTGGCGTAATCTTTGGCCAGATGTAGTGGAAGCACCTAGAAGAATTGTCCAGATGCAGAGACAAGTGCTTGAAGACATTGCTGCAATGATTGAGGGGTCTGAACTTGAAGATGTCACGGTAGAAGATCTCGTAGAACTTGTAGCAACGCACGACGATCCTATTAGCAATGAAGATCTGATCGAGTTACAGAATAATCCTATCTACGATGAGGAAGAACAAGTAGAAGAGAAAGTTTTATCTTCAGGGGAAATACAAAATGCACTTTCAAAAATTTATTCAGGTTTGGACATATTGCAGAGTATAGACAATAATGATGACCGTGTCTTGACCGTGTGTCAAACAATTAAAAACAGTGTTGGGTGTTATGAACGTATTTTACAAGAACGTAAACAAAACGTTACCCAAAAGACAATAGATGTATTTTTCCGTAAAAAATAAGAGTATGTATTGCATAAAGTGTTCTTAGAATTAAAGTGATTGATTAAAATGATTTGTATTTTTTTGTATTAAATTTTGACTATGTTTAATCATAAACCTCGATATACGCGAATTTCAGTTAACGCGATTTTTTTCGGAACGTATCCCTCGCGTAAAGCGGGGTATTACTGTATAAAAAAAACAAAAATTTCAAGGTCATCAGATTTCAGTAAAGATTGGAAACAAACTTTGTTGAAAACTCATTTGGGGTGTGTTTTGTGAAGTCACTGATCATTTTATACCACCGTAACATAAATTTTGACTTAAGGGGTTCGTTTTGAGGGGTGAAATCGGAAGTGAAAAAAATTTTTTTTTTACTAGGTCATCGAGTGTGATGTTCAATGAAAGCTTGTGAAAACACGAGTAAATATATATATATATATATATATATATATATATATATATATATATATATATATATATATATATATATATATATATATATACATATATATACATATATATATATATATATATATATATATATATATATATATATATATACATATATATATATATATATATATATATATATATATATATATATATATATATATATATATATATATACTCGTATATAATGTAATACTTGCGCACACTTTTCTTCGTATTACTTTTAAAAAATCGCTGTCCCCTACCTTATCTCGAAAAGTACTGATCAAAAAATTTTGGAAAAATTCTGGAATATTCTCCACGGGGTATAGATTGAACGAAAATTATCACGAGTGCATTACCTTTAATAATTTATTTGGTATATAAAAAAAACAAAATTTCAAGGTCACCAGTTTTCAGTAAAGATTGGAAACAACCTTTGTTGAAAATTCCTTTGAGGTGTGTTTTGTGAAGTCACTCATCATTTTATACCACCCTAATAAAATTTTTTATTTTAAAAACAATCAACATACGGAACACTAATTGTGCAAGTTCAACTTGCACTTGACCGGTTTTTTTTTTCTTCGATCTAATATTTATTAGGTTAGCTTATTAATACAATAATGTAGATTAAAATTAACATTAACATGTATAATTTTTTTTTATGCTTCCCTGGCAGTATATAAAAGTAAGTTTAAAACTACTACAGATTAACGAGGTAGGCAGTACAAATGAAATAAAAGAAAACACTATATAAAGGAATCTGCCCTTTGTTCTATTTCTATTTTTTTTATTGAATTGAAGTTTGCGCATTTAATTTGTGGGTTTTAATAACTCTTTCTATACAGTTATTAAAAGTATTATGTTCAAAATACCCCCACCCTTATCTTCCACAGAAAAAATCGAAATTATTAAAATTTGTGACGATAACTACAAGAGTGCTCCAGAGGCGGCAACAATATTGATTGAATGGCACCCTGATAAAACTCATTATTATACTGTTACGCGCTTAGTGAAAAAATTTGAAAAAAATGGTAGTAAAAGTAATAGCAACTACTAATGAAAATAGTCTGAATGTATAGCCCGTCCCAAAAGATAAGATCCTGATTTTTGCCGTTTTAAGTGGCAATATAAAAATTCTGACCTTTTGTTTATGATAGGTTGCAGAGATGGACTTAAGAATTTTATTCATTAATGCAAATAAATAAAATTATAAGTGTTTTTGGAGATGTTTATTTATAGATGCATGTAAAAACAAATGGATAAGAAGTACAAATATACAGTTTGAATGAATGGGGTTTACAAGAGGGGACATATTGTATAAATAAAAATATATTTTAACTTAAGCCTAATTCGGTTTCACTATCACTGTCATCAGCTAAGGTAATTATCAGTGGTTTTATATTATTTACATAAATATATGAATCTTCAGTTTTAACAACATGCTGAATGAAATTCTGCATTAAGAACCTTATTTAGTAGGCGACTATGGTAACTTGCATTGTTCATAACTATAACACTCTGTTCGGGAACATTTGGCAAAAAGGAATTTTGAAACCAATTTTCAAAAAGTTCTGCGGTCGTGTCTTCGTGATAGTCAAAACTAGAATCTTTTATGTTTTTGCAGATAATAGTAGACAATTTGAAACCCAGCCCTTTTCAGATCCAGCATGCAAAATGGTTATTCGTTTGTAAATAAGTATGTCGCAAGATTCGTAATCTTTGTGACTCCATCACTACTTGGATTTTGCTGATTTTTCAGAACGTGAATCCCATTCTTAAGAAAATTCTGTGGGAAGGGTTGATCGACCACACTGTATATTGGTCTCGTCCTGCACCAGTCTTGATTTTATTTTGACTAGTATCGGCATCAACTGCTCTTCATATATAAAATATATTTTTTTCCTGATGACGTCTTTTTCACAATCATCTACATGATGCATTTGAAAATCTTTCCGTTTTTTCCTGTTCCTGAGTGATGGTTTTTCTACAATACAATTAATCGTAGAAATTGGGGTTTTTGTTAGTTCGCTGGTTTCATGCAAAGCACTTTATTTATTCAAATTTCTTTTTACCAAACTGTCGTAAACATTTTTCACTATTTGTTTAGCGTCAAGTGATAAATGTTTTCTTTTGCGATAGCCACTATTGCAATTTTCCCACGGACGCCACATAATTAAAATAGAACCATTACGTTGTAAATTGTAAGTAAAACTAAAAATAATAAAAAGTATCTTTCGAATCTTAATGGAGACCTGTGGTCATTAGGCCCATATTATCAAATACTTAAAGGGCTCCAAACCGGGTTGGCAGGTAGTACATATGTAGGTAAAAATAGATCCAATATGATTGCAGGTGCAAGTGGGGGAGGTATACAAAGCAGATAAAATAAAAATACGTTTATCGTAATACCCGGCAACTATGTACAAAATCCTAATAGGGTCGTTTATTGCCCCATTGAAAAAGCAAAAAGGCAGGATCTTATATCTTGGGATTTACTCTACTGCTGACAGTTTCAGAAACACCGCAAGTGTCAATTTCGGAGGTGACAAATATTGAAAAGCGATCGGTACGAAGAACACTAAAAAGAAATAAGTATGAGGCTGGTTTGAAAAGTCCGTGCAAAAATAAAAACTACTTATGTGTTTGGGGTAAACCTTTTTTATTTTTCGACATAGTCTCCTTTTAGGCTTATACACTTCGTCCAACGATGTTCTAGTTTGTTGATCCCTTCCGAATAATAGGATTTGTCCAAGTCTGCAAAATATCCATTAGTGTCTGCAATCACCTCCTCGTTTGAATAAAATCTTTGTCCCCCCGGCCATTTCTTCAAATTGGGGAACAAATAGTAGTCCGAGGGAGCCAAGTCTGGAGAATAGGGGGGATGTGAAACGAGTTGGAATCCTATTTCCATTAATTTTGCGACCACAACTGCTGAGGTGTGTGCTGGTGCGTTGTCGTGATGGAAAAGGACTTTCTTGTGGGCCAATCGCGGGCGTTTTTCTTGCAGCTCGGTTTTCAAACGGTCCAATAACGATGAATAATATTCACCTGTAATAGTTTTACCCTTTTCCAGATAGTCGATGAGGATTATCCCTTGCGAATCCCAAAAGACAGTCGCCATAACCTTTTCGGCCGAAGGAACGGTGTGTTCGCCTTTTTTGGTGCAGATTCCCCCTTGGTAACCCATTGTTTAGATTGTTGTTTGGTCTCAGGAGTATAGTAATGTATCCATGTTTCATCCACAGTGACGAAACGACGCTTAAAGTCCTCCGGATTCTTCTGGAACAGCTGCAAACCATCCTTGCAACACTTCACACGATTCCGTTTTTGGTCAAGCGTGAGCAATCGCGGCACCCATCTTGCGGATAGCTTTCTCATGTCCAAATGTTTATGCAAAATATTATGTACCCGTTCAGTCGAGATGCCCACAACACTAGCAATCTCACGCACCTTAACTCTTCTGTCATCCATCACCATATCATGGATTTGATCAATGATTTCTGGAGTCGTAACCTCCACAGGCCGTCCAGAACGTTCAGCGTCACTTGTGCCCATATGGCCAGTCCGAAAATTTTGAAACCACTTATAAACTGTTCTAATCCAAGGTGCAGAGTCACCATAATGTTTATCAAGCTTCTATTTAGTCTCCTGAGGCGTTTTGCCTTTCATAAAGTAATGTTTAATCACCACACGAAATTCTTTTTTCGTCCATTTCTTGAAAATCACTCGACTTCCTTGATTCACACGAATGCCAAACACAAAGAAATAGACCAATATGGCTGAAACTTGGTGTGCGTTCGTTCATTCAAGAGATGCTACTAACTAAACATGACCTCGATACGCGCCGGTGGTGCCATCTCTCGGACTTTGCATGGACTTTTCAAACCAGCCTCGTATGTACAAGTGTTAAAAGACCGGGATTACGATGTCTGTTTTGACTTCCGAGCATGGTTTCGGGACATGGTCGAAGAAGACTTTAATTTTCCAAGAAACATATTATTTTGAGGCGAACCAACATTCACTTTAATATGCACCGTAAGTGCGCAAAATTGTAGGTGGTGGGCCACTGAAAATCCACAATTTATTGTTGAAAGTAAAGACCCATATAATTTTAAAGTGAATGTGTGGTGTGGAATTTTAGATACGGATTTTTTCTAATGGATAATTTAAATGCTACTAATTATTATTACAGACAGATTTGTCAGTCTTTCTAGATAATCTCCCTTTATTGGAGAGGAGGCATGTGTACTTTCAGCCGGATGGCGCTCCACCACTGATGTAAGGAACTGGTTACCTAAGAAGTTTGGCAACCAGTGGATAAGCTGATTGGAAGAAAATCCCTGGCCTGCTAGAGACCCCGACCTTTCATCTTTAGAGTTTTTTTTGTGGGGGGTATGAACCATGAACATTTGGAACACGTTATTAGAAACTGCGTAGGCCAAATAACTCCCGAAATACTTAGAAATGTGTCAGGAGAAATGAGACCTCGAACATTATTGGACCGAAATGGCAGACTTACGGACTTTTAATACCAGTTTAACATTTTCAAATTAAGTTAGTTTGGTTGTTTTTATTACACAGCCCCACAAAAAAAAAGTGGGGTATACTTTTGATGCGATATATCAGATCCGTAGTATTTTTGCCCGCTGATCACGAATCTGACGTCAGAATATCGCCATCACATCTCAATTTTTTTCTAACCTCAAAAAATATGTAAAAATTAGTAAAAATTAAGAAAAATATACTCCTAAAAAATTGATTCAAGCTTTTTCATGAATCCAAAGATGTATTAATATGTATTCGGACACGCTAAGCTAATATTCATTGGTTGGATTGAGCCATACAGTTCTGTTTTCTTTCTAACCTCAATAAATCAGACAGATATAGTGCTTCTCGAATGCAAAAACGAATTCAAATTAAAATTCAACCGATCCTTACCAAATTTGGTACACGGGGATTTTTTGGGTTGCTGATCACGAATCTGAGGTTGGATTTGCAAAATTCAAGATGGCAGATGTTTTCGCGCCATTTTGAACGCCGAGAAAATTCATCGGTCGATTTTTATTCTTCTACCTGCATCCAGGGCACCTCCACGTGGTGACGGTGGGCAACGGTGTTACTCCACGAGCCGGCAGAGTCCCTGGATAACGCTTAGATGCCGTCATGGCAGGTAGAAGAAAGAGAATTACGATGCAGGGACTCGGAAACCCAGTATCGGCGGTTGGTCAGGGTGGCAAAGCGGGCCCGCAGCCGTCGTCATCCAGCGACCGTAGCTCTTCATGTGTGGGTGACTTGGCTCATGTAGAGTATAATGCTACAAGAAAACGGTCTCACGGTACAAGGACTTTTCATAAGTGCGATAAAAACAGTGATTCATTTTGTTATATTTGCTGTCAACACGTATTGAGTAAAATGGGGTCACCGATAACGGATAAGATTAAAACCTTATATAAGGATTGTTTTAACATTGAAATACAGCACCAGGATACAGATTGGGTTCCCCACATCATTTGCAGTTCTTGCAAAATAATGTTGTACATCAATAAGAAGGCGATTAAATATTCCAGACCAGCAATATGGAATAGACCATACAGCGAAAATGATTGCTACTTTTGTATGAATGTTGTATCTAGGCATAACCGAAAAAATAAAAGCACTATTACTTATAACGATGTTTCGACAGTAACAAGACCAACTAAACTAATTCCGCCTCCTGAACCACTTGATGCTGATGTTATGGAAACAAATGATTTCACCTTATCAGTTCATGCCGAAAACATTGAGACTGTCGAAAAAGATTCAAACACTGTTACTAATGAATGTTCTAGTGACAACCTATCATATACTAGTGACACAGATAAAGAATTTCTACCATACAACCGTAAACCAGAACCAATACTCGTATCACAGTCAGAACTTAGTGATCTAGTCAGAGATTTAGGCTTATCCAAAGATGGTTCAGAGCATCTTGCTTCCTTTTTAAAGAAAAGACATTTACTTAAGCCAGAAGCTACGATTTCTTATTATAGAAACAGAGATGAAGAATTTCGAAAATATTTCACAATGGACGAGGAATTGTCACTTTCATATTGTACCGATGTAAAAGGTCTAATGGATGAATTTCAAAATAACTCATACGATCCTGAAGAATGGAGACTGTTCATTGATTCTTCTAAACGGAGCATTAAGGCAGTTTTGCTGCAAAATACCAACGTTTACGCTCCCATTCCGATTGCTCATTCCACAGTTATGGAAGAGCAATATGAAAAAATGAAGCAGCTTTTGATAAAAATAAAATATGCTGATCATAACTTTTTGGGAAATAATAAAAGTCCTAAGTACAAAGAAATAGTAGAGAAAATGGTAAAAAATTTTCAAACATTAGGTTGCTTAATGAATCTAAAATTACATTTCCTGGGCTCCCACATCGATGATTTCCCAGATAATCTTGGTGACTACAGTGAGGAGCAAGGGGAACGTTTTCACCAAGATCTGAAAATCATAGAAAATCGGTATCAAGGACGATGGGACGACCATATGCTAGCGGACTATTGCTGGTCGCTAAAAAGAGAAACAAGTCCTCAAAAGCGTTTGGGCAGAAAGCCTTTGAATAGGTCATTCGCGGAAAAAAAGAACAAGATACAGCCAAAAAAAGGAAAGTTAGGCGCGGGTCTAACCTTCGCAATTCTAGGGCTTAAGGGTCTACTATTTGAGAGTATATGGTTTAAAAGTCCTGGTTTTGAGTTTATTGGGTCTCATTTTTAAAGTTACAGGGTTATTGAGGTCTATTTTTTGAGGTTACAGGGTGTGGGAGTCTAAGGTTTCAGGGTTTAGGGTTTAAGAGTATCAGGTTTGAGGATTCCCCAACTGTATACCAAATTTGGTAGGAATCGGTTGGTTTTCAAAAATTTTGTCCGCCATCTTGGATCCGCCATTTTGAATTTTGCAAATCCGACCTCAGATTCATGATCAGCAACCCAAAAAACCCCCGTGTACCAAATTTGGTAAGAATCAGTTGAATTTTAATTTGAATTCGTTTTTGCATTCGAGAAGCACTATATCTGTCTGATTTATTGAGGTTAGAAAGAAAACAGAACTGTATGGCTTAATCCAACCGATGAATATTAGCTTAGCGTGTCCGAATACATATAAATACATCTTTGGATTCATGAAAAAGCTTGAATCAATTTTTTAGGAGTATATTTTTCTTAATTTTTACCTATTTTTTGAGGTTAGAAAAAAATTGAGATGTGATGGCGATATTCTGACGTCAGATTCGTGATCAGCGGGCAAAAATACTACGGATCTGATATATCGCATCAAAAGTATACCCCACTTTTTTTTTTTGTGGGGCTGTGTTATTATTAACGGAACTGTGTAGTACTTAATATGTACTTTTTGAGAGGACAGAATTGAATGTTCTAATAAACGTTAAAATATTTGTTAAAATAGGTGAGTTTTGATTCTAGCATCTAGGAGTATTTTGATTTATAAAATATCTATAAGGCTATTAAGATACAAATCATACTAACAGCAATTGCAAATTTATGTTTGACTTGACAAAAATGAGAAAACTGATATTTTAAAACAGTTAAGGACATTTTTTTGTTGTAAAACACCAAAATAGCAATTAGATACAAATCATTTCAACAGCTGACGTTTAAACGTAAACTGATTTCTTTGAATTACACTTGAAAAAAAAAACAAAATAATATAATTATTATCAATACAAAATAAATTTACCTTAATTAAACTACTTAGACAAAAAAAAACTTGAAATTTTTTAGCTAAATAAAGGAATATTTTTCATAAATCGCTATTTAAATTTTTTTATGTAGATACTCAAAACTTGGCAAATACCGTTTATTAAAACAAATTCTTAATACTTTTTGTTTGTTGAGTTTTTTCGATATTCTGTCAATTAACCCGACTTTTCATAATTCCATATTAGTTTATTCACATTTCCCGCCATACCAACGGTCACATCACATATGTCAAAATAAATTTTTAGGTTATTGGACGTGCAGAACCATAGACATAGAGGATGGACTAAGTGTTCCATAACCCGCTGTGAAGTAAATATGGACGGAAAGGGTGAGAGACATAAAGCGAATGAGTGGCCAGTAGCTGTCCCTTTTTAGAATGCCGCTAATCTACGGCACTCTTGAAAATAATATTTCTAAGTATTCTGTTTGAACTAAAATCGGGTATGGGGCTTTTCTGACCTTGCATTCCGTCTCGGGGTCCTATGCCTTGTTTATTACAGGCCTACCAAAAAGAGACAGGTCTTGGCCGCACAATCGCTTTGTCTCTTTCTAGAGAGTGGTCCATTTTATGAGGTTAATGCTCAGTCCATCCTCTATGTCTATGTGCACAACCATAGACATAGAGGATGGACTGAGCATTAACTTCATAAAATTGACCACTCTCTAGAAAGAGACAAAGCGATTGTGCGGCCAATACCTGTCTCTTTTCTATAGGCCTGTAATAAACAAAGCGTAGTACCCTGAAACGGAATTCAAGGCGAGAAAAGCCCCATACCCGATTTTAGTTCCAATAGAACACTTAGCAGTATAACTTTTAAAAGCGCCATAGCTTAGCGGCGTTCTAAAAAGCGATAGCTACTGGCCATTCATTCGCTTTGTCTCTCTCATACTTTTGCGTTCAGATTTACTTCACAGCGGTATACAGAACACTCAGTCCATCCTCTATGTCTATGTGCAGAACCATAGACATAGGGGATGGACTGAGCATTAACCTCACAAAATTGACCACTATCTAGAAAGAGACAAAGCGACTGTGCGGCCAATACCTGACACTTTTCTGTAGACCTGTAATAAACAAAGCGCAGTACCCCGAGACGGAATTCAAGGCGAGAAAAAGCCTGATTTTAGTTCAAATGGAACACTTAGAAATATTATTTTCAAGAGAGCCGTAGCTTAGCGGCATTCTAGAAAGAGATAGCTACTGGCCGCTCATTCGCTTTGTCTCTCTTATACTTTTGCGTCCCTATTTACGTCATAGCGGAATACGGAACACTCAGTCCATCCTCTATGTCTATGTGCAGGACTGATTACCTCAAAAAGAAATTTGACTATGTGTGGAGCAACTTGACCAAATTATCCTCCTCCTTTAACCCTTTTTAAATTTGACTATCAATAATAAAATATAATTTTCAAATACTTAGGTTCCAAGAACTTTGTAAAGGATGTTTAACATGATATATACGGAGCAACCCTATGACTCCCACCCCCAACCCATTATGCTTAACTCAATATGTGAACATAATGGAAAAAATAACACAATTTTCAGATTTCTGTTCACCAAGTGACCTGAAAAAGATTTATGAGATATATATTAGCAATTCCTTCACCTTTAACCCCTTATATATTTTACTACAAGCATTTCCCTTTCTACCAACTTCTTTAACCCTGCATAACTTTGACCATAAATATGTTCTTCTTCCTCGACTCAAAACACCATAAAAAGGGCGTATAACGAGCAACTTCTCTCCCCTTCCTATCTCGTTAACCCCTTACATGTTTGGCCAATTGGAAATAACCATAGATATAGAGGATAAACTGAGCATTAACCTCATAAAATTGACCACTCTCTAGAAAGAGACAAAGCGATTGTACGGCCAATACCTCTCTTTTCTGTAGGCCTGTAATAAACAAGGCGTAGTCTCCGAGACGGAATTCAAGGCGAGAAACGCCCCATACCCGATTTTAGTTCAAATAGAACACTTGGAAATATTATTTTCAAGAGAGCCGTAGCTTAGCGGCATTTTAAAAACAGACAGCTACTGGCCGCTCATTCGCTTTGTCTGTCTCACACTTTTGCATCCATATTTCCTTCACAGCGGGATACGGAATACTCAATCCATCCTCTACATCTATGGGAATAACTAACATAATACAATTTTCAAATTCCTTGACTCAAAGAACCCTCAAAACGACTTATAACACAATGTATACGAACTAGCCCCTTTAACCAACTCCCCTGCCTCGTTAAACCTTTACATTTTTGAACAATTAAAAATGATGAAAAATATAACACTTCCTTCAAATTCCTTGATGCCATATAATAACACTATTTTCAAATTCCTCAGAACTGTAAAATGGGCTTATAACTCTATATATACGAACCAACTCCTTTAATCCCCTCCCTTACCCCGTTAACCTTTTACGTATTTGAATAATTAAAAATAATGAAAAAATAATGTAACTTTTAGATTCCTTAACTTTAAAAGCGATGAAAAGACCATATAACACATTATTATTAAAGCAACCCCTGTAACCCCCTATCCCACCCAATTAACTCCTTACAAGTTTGACTATTCATGCTTAAATTTTGTTTATAATTTTAACACAAGACCAAGAAAAATTCCCGTAATACTATTAAGACTGTACAAAATTTATTGAGCTTCACAGCTTTCACTTCCTTCTCCTAAAGCTATATCATTTATATATATATCATAATAGATGTAGAAATGTAAAAGCCTGTGAGAGTGACTTTTCGAAAAATCCTTCCCGTTAGCAGGGGAAGTAAAAATGGTACATTTTTCCTGAATTTCTTAAAACTATAAAGTTTCTTTTGTCATAAAAGTTTTAACATGGGCCCCTTTGTCCTGAATGCCCCTTATTACTTACTCTAATATCTATTAATTATATAAAAATGGTAATGGACCCCACTCTAATTCCAAGTAAAATGATATTCGGGTAGTAAATAACACACTTTTAGTTTCAGTATATTTTGAAATTAAAAACATAAGTTAACATTTATATAGACACTAGCCGTGCCCGCGGCTCCGCTAGTGGGGCCTTAATTCACTATTATTGTCACTGCTTATTCCGTAATAAAATATATCCTTTAACCTGGCCAGGGAATATATATATATATTTTATAAAAAAAAAACACTTAAATCGGATAAGTGGTTCTTGAGTGTTAGGTGCACTAATAGACAGAGAGACGTTGCGTTTTATGTATATTTTAGATTTTTTCTGATAAATATATATATATATATATATATATATATATATATATATATATATATATATATATATATATATAAAGAATTAAATAAAAACACGTAAATCGGATAAGTGGTTCTTAAATGATAAGCACACTAACGGACAGAGAGACGTTGCGTTATATATATATATATATATATATATATATATATATATATATATATATATATATATATATATACAATTATATAACCTGGCCAGAGAATATATGTGTGAATTTAAAAAAAAAACTCGTAAATCGGATAAGTGGTTCTCGAGTGATAAGCGCACTAACGGACAGACAGACAAAGAGACGTTGCATTTTACATATATTATAGATTATTATATAACCTGGAAAGAGAAAATATGTATGAATAAAAAAAAACACGTAAATCGAATAAGTGGTTTTAAAATGATAAGCACACTAACAAACAGACAGAGAGACGTTGCATTTTACATATAATATATTCTTTACTACATGTTATTGTTCCATATTTAATCGTTTAGGTAGTGTATTGCAAGAGAACGCGTTAGCGGCAAACTTTTTTCCAACTTGATTCACTATTATCGCCACTGTTTATTCCTTAGATTACCTAACGTAATAAAATATATCCTATAACCTAGCTAGGGAACATATGTATGTTTAAAAAAAAAAAACATGTAAATCGGGTAAGTGGTTCCCAAGTGTATATGTATATATGTATATATATATATATATATATATATATATATATATATATATATATATATATATGTATATATATATATATATATATATATATATATGTATATATATATATATATATATATATATATATATATATATATATATATATATATATATATATATATATATATATATATATATATATATATATATATATATATATATATATATATATATATATATATATATATATATATATATATATATATATATATATATGTATATATATATATATATATATATATATATATATATACATATATATATATATATATATATATATATATATATATATATATATATATATATATATATATATATATATATATATATATATATATATATATATATATATATATATATATATATATATATATATATATATATATATATATATATATATATATATATATATATATATATATATATATATATATATATATATATATATATATATATATATATATATATATATATATATATATATATATATATATATATATATATATATATATATATATATATATATATATATATATATATGTATATATATATATATATATATATATATATATATATATATATATATATATATATATATGAGGCGTTGCGGATAGTAAGGGCGAACTCAACAAAATGAAGTTTCGAAAAAATTGAATTTATAGAAAAATCTAAATGGCGAACTCGACAAAATATTGGCAAAATTAGGTTTTTATTATTTATTTATAATTTATTAGCTTTTTATTATTTACTTAAGTAGAATAGTGTATTCCGTGAATTTTTAAATGTTTTTTAAATATTTATTTTATTTATTTATTTTTTTTTCATATTTTACTGTTCGTTTCTGATGCTACACTATCACCTAAAATTGGCAATACCTGGGAATAAATTAGACCGGTATTAAAAATTTTGAACACATTTTATTTAATTTTAAGGTTATTGTTTTAATTAAAGGTTTTGTTATTACAAAATAGTTACTTGATACAACATACAAAACAGTGGAAATATGGTATTGAAACTAACATAAAAAAAACAAGAAAAGAAACAAATAATTAGCCAAGTTCAGTTGTAATCTATTTGGTCATCGTCCATAACATCTTCATTTTCGGTGCTCTTATTCGTTGCTGCGTCTTGAGAGGCTATAATGTTAGTAAAGTACCGACTTCAAGGTAGGGGAACATACGGTAACAACGGTTGTTATTTCTTGAAATGTAAGCACTTCCTGAATTTCGTTTCAACTTACACTCGTTTTTTTGCCAATCATTCATCTTAGCAGGTCTCTTTGCGAATAACCCGACACAGCACTACCATCTAAATGTTGTACACTTACTTCACTACTAGAAGGTCCAGGTTGCGCCATACTTTTCTTAAAAAAAGAAGCAACAAAACCAAACAAAACATAAACGTATTAACTTCAAAATTAACTTGAACTAACACGCAGAAAGCGTAAAATTTCAAGTAAACCTCATTCAATGACGCAATACCGGCGGTTGCTCCGCGCGAAATTGTTGAGTTACTACCCGCCCGGCTATCGCCTGTTCGAAATTTTTCATTTATTTGATACTGAAATTTGAAGGCGAAGCAAGGGCGAACTCAACAATTAGACCGGTATGTGATGTAGGAAAAGTACTATAAAATAGAATTACATAAAAAAAAAATTTGACCCAATGTTGAGTTCGCCCTTACTATCCGCAACGCCTCATATGAGGCGTTGCGGATAGTAAGGGCGAACTCAACAAAATGAAGTTTCGAAAAAATTGAATTTATAGAAAAATCTAAATGGCGAACTCAACAAAATATTGGCAAAATTAGGTTTTTATTATTTATTTATAATTTATTAGCTTTTTATTATTTACTTAAGTAGAATAGTGTATTCCGTGAATTTTTAAATGTTTTTAAAATATTTATTTTATTTATTTTTTTTTTTTCATATTTTACTGTTCGTTTCTGATGCTACACTATCACCTAAAATTGGCAATACCTGGG
>CM032446.1:187610156-187625156 GCA_019049505.1 Pachyrhynchus sulphureomaculatus
CAAATGCAGGAGACAGTACAATCTTGCATTGATAGCATGCCGCGCAGAATTAAAGCTTTGATAGCGGCTAAAGGTGGCTCAACTAAATATTGACTTTTACTAACATTAATTTCACTTTTCTTTAAAACTTAATAAACTTATGCTTTTCTAAATTAATGCTGTTTTATTTATGTCAAATAAATAGGTAATTGATTGGATAATATAAAAATAAAAAACAAATCAATTTAAAATAATAAAACGGTACAATATCACTCGGTAATTAATATTTTACATGAAATCTTGCAGTGCGTCTAATAATTTGGCCAGGGACTGTATATATATATATATATATATATATATATATATATATATATATATATATATATATATATATATATATATATATATATATATATATATATATATATATATATATATTTATCGTAAATCGGAGAAGTGGTTCTCGAGTGATAAGCACAAACAACAAACAAACAAACAGACAGATAGACAGTCAGGAAGACGTTGCATTTTATATATATTATAAATAACCTGGCCATCGAACAAATGTATGAATTAAAAGAAAAAAAGACGTAAATCGGATAAGTGGTTCTCAAGTCATAAGTGGTCGATCATAGTGAATTTGTCAACAAAGGTTAATTTATACAAACTTGTCGAAGTCAATCATAGTGGATTTGTCAACAAAGGTTGATTTATGTACCCCAATAACAGACGATCATAGTGGATTTGTCAACAAAGGTTAATTTATAAAAGCTGGTTGAAGTCAATAACGGACAGACAGACAGAGATACATTCCATTTTATATATATATATATATATATATATATATATATATATATATATATATATATATATATATATATTATATTCTTTGCTACGTGATATTGTTCCATATTTAATTGTTTAAGCAGTGTATTACAAGAGAACGCGCTAACCGCAAACTTTTTTCAGACTTGATTCACTATTATCGTCACTGCTTATTCCTTATCTTACCTAACAAAATAAAATATATCCTGTAACCTGGCCAGTTTTAAAGAAAATCGGATAAGGGGTTCTAGAATGATAAGCGCACTAGCGGATAGACACACAGACAGAGAGAGGTTGACTGAAAGATTGTTCAAGAAACTGGACCTCCAAGTATTTCATTTAATCAATTGTGGGGACAAAAACTGAATAATACAGAGATATTATTATTTATGTATTTTTAAACACAAATAATATAAGTAGTTTATAAAGTACTACAAGAAAGGGAAGTCTTTCCAGATCCTCTTCATTCCTTCAAACTTGTGTTAAAGTAAAAATTATTTGTGACCTTACAACTCTCGTACAAATTTATGTGTTTAAATTCATTAAGTATAAATAAAATTCATAAATGCACTGTAGTTTCTGCATTGCTGCCCTGAGAAAGTAAACTTAATATATCAGCAGATAATAAGTAAAGATACTTAGTTGATTATTAATGCAATTCTTTGTTTGCAAACCAATCAAATCTTGTACTAAATTGTGCATTTGAATATAATGCAGTTTAGTCACTTCAACTAGTTAATGAAATTCATGCTTTAGAAGCAAAGCAAAAATTTCTGGAGCAGCTTTTCTATTCTCCTTAAACATCAGAGCAAAAGAATTTATCACATAAAATTTCATCTATATTTTTCAAATATAACTGTAGTTACAAACAATTGAATTTTATTTATGCAGAGTGGTTTTAAGCATTGGAAACCAAAATACTTATATTTATCCATGTTAACTCCTTGACATAGAAATTTAGGTGTGACTATTTTCATATTAGCAATGTTGCAAAAAATCTACTTAATTCATATGTATTTGTATATTAAAATTCGCAAAATGGCATACTTATCTACAACTTGAACGAATGCTGAATCCATTTCTTGTGAAACATTAAAATATTTAAAAGTAGAAATTAAATTAATTTGGTTTTTGATGTTTCAGTATTTTATTCGAGAATAACTCGACATATTTTTCGCCTTGTTAGGGCTTTTTCAAGAGTACATACAGTACTATCTGCCCTTCTAAACACTGATTTACCTTAATTTGAGGGGTATTTACCTATTTAAAATACAATATAAATTTCAGAAAATACAAAGTAAGCACCATTACACTAGTACATTTAATAGTTTAAAATAAGCCAATAAATCAATGAAGGCTTAGAGTTACATCCTGTTTTTCGAATATTACGTGTCACACTTAAAAATAAACAATATCAAAATTCCTGGAAAGAGCTTATATTAAAAACAAAAATAGATAGGAAAATCAGTACGATATTCGATTAAGATAAATTAGATCACTTGACGTTTTAGTATAGAGGTACATTTCTGAAAAACACAAATATAGAAGACAAAGATAAAATATTACTGGACTGATATAAGGTGTCTTGGAACACTGTTATTAATGTCATTCGAATGCTTTACTTTCATTATAGACATATTTGGATGCATTTTTTTTCCAGAATTTCCTTTTTACCATCTGATTTTCGTCGTTCACCATTATTTAGAATGTTCAACCAGAGGCGGACGTCAATATTTCGTCAATGGATTGGTATTGCAGACACTGTGATAAATACTATAACGAAAACTGACCGGAATGCTCTACCTATGGTAAATACTAGCGTTTGTAATTAAGGAGAGCCGTCATTTTACAACACTAAACCAAAAAACGCAAAGAGGATGTTTATAATAATCAAAATTTGGCGGAATTAACTGGCTGTTTTGATATTTGTAAACCAGCCAAATTCTGCTTGCATCAATCAGTCTGCCTACGGTTCTTTTGTTAAACAGTGTTTATTGTGTTTCTCCTAATTATAAATGTTCGTAACCTATATACCATGGTTCGTAAACGTTGAACGAGTTACTCTTAACCAGTAATTAAAATCTTGAAAATTTCCCTCAAGATGTATCAAATTTTGGGAAAATTAAGTTATGATTTTTTGTTTTACTGATTACTTTAATGACTAACTAGCCAGTTTCTACGTTATAATTATTATAAAATGTAAATTACCATAATTAAACACTAATATGTTTCACAATTTCCACTTTATTATTTTTTTCGTTACTGTTGTTTCGACACGACAGTGTCTTTTTCTGACGGAAGATATCCTAAACTGTTTAGAATATCTTCCGCCTGGCGAAGACACTGTCGTGTTGAAACAATTGTAACGGAAGAAATATTAAAGTGTAAGTTGCGAAACCTATTAGTGTTTAATTTTCTTAATTTACAATGAATTTCCATCAAGTAATGGTTAACTCAGTAAATGATATTATACAATGATTTAGATGGAACATGATTTACAATTTGGAACTAATATATATACGTGACAGGGACCTAACTAACTTAGGCTAGGTAAGGAGTTAAATGTATTGAGAAAACTTAAGATGCTTCAACTTAAGATATTTCATGTCCAAAAAACTTAAAAATTAAACTTAATATTAATTAAGATTAACCTAAGAAAATCCAGTGACAGGAGGTCGCTGGGTTACGGCAGATGGCGGCGGGCTTGGCGTGGAGGGAGACGGTAGGCGGTCCTGACTGTGGTGTTGGAGTGGTGAGTGGCTTTGTTCAGGAATTTGAGCTAGGCGCTGCTGATAAATTTCGGATTGTGGGCATCTGGAGGTCTTTGTAAAGTTGAGTATTGCGGCTTTGTCCATAATGCGGAGGGCCTTTTCTTGGATGGTTTAGAGGGTGGGTCTACGGGTACGTGAAATTTGACACCATGTTGGGCTGGATTAGATCATTCCGGCTCGGATGATCATCTTGTAAATTGTCAATTTGTTGCGAGTTGATAATTTGCTGGACTTGTTGAGGAGGAGGTACAGCTTGCCGAGGAGTTTGTTGACTTTCTTGGTGAAGGCGGTAACCTGGTCCCTGCATGCTAGCCGCTTGTCATAGTGGAGGTCCAGGTACTTAGTGCTGTTTGACCATCGGAGTGTGGTGCCTTGGAGGTTGAGGCTTGCCAATGGCTTGAGTCTTTGCTCGGGTTTATCTGAATTCTCCAGTGTTTGAACTAGGGGATGTTGAGATGGCTTTGGTGATGATCCTGTTCGATTTTATGGTGGCGCTGTCATCAGTGTATATGAACAGGGAGGTGTGGTACAACTTGGAAGTGTCGGTCGTGAACATGTTGAATAAATGATTTTTTGTTTATGGTTTGTAAAGTGGTTTTAAAGAAGTCAGAGCTAATCAAATCGAGCGAATCCCATTATATTGTTCCATTGTTGCTAACTGGTTCGAATCGGTCTGACAAACAAGTTTTAAAAATTGTTTTTTGTTGGATTTCTTGAAAAGTGTTTTTTAAACATTTTTTCTGATTTCGTCTTATACAGACTATTAAAGACATAAGAATGTTTGTAAAAGTCGTTAACATCCATAGATATGAACTATTTTTTTTTAAATAATAAAATTGATTTTGTTTAAAAGTCAAATTTTTATAATCTAATAGAGTGTAAAGTGCTCTTGTTCCGAGTTATCTGTTTTTTCATAAGGTTGTGTAAACAGAGACAGACAAATCAAAATAATAAGATAAAATAAATCAAAACATAAAATACAGAGCAAACTAGACTCTGACAAAAACTACATTACATATAAATTTTTAGTCTTTAAACTCTACTATTCTTTAAAATAAATTTATATGTAAGTTTAAAGATTCCTGTTTGGTATTACAGAAATATTTCTAGTTTGATAGCTGTGGTTCTGTTAAAAGGAACTTTGTTCTTATATATGTAGATGGTAATATACATATATATATATATATATATATATATATATATATATATATATATATATATATATATATATATATATATATGAGGTAAGGGTGAGAATTTAGTTTTATCTAAATGTCTCTTGATAGTTGTCTCAGACCAAATATTAATCTAATTATATTTTTTTTTTAGCACATTTGTCACTGAATCTCAAAGCTGGATGTCTGTCTTAATTTCAGCAGAGCGTTTCTAAATTCAGAGCAGATATGATATATCTGTTGATCCCGATAAGTTCCTAAAACTCTATTGATGTGCTGACATGTGTTGTTAAAAAAAGGCTCGCTCATAGTTTCGTTCAGGTATATGACTAAATGATAAATTTTTAATGAACGGAAGTCATTTAAACTAGTACATCATTTAATTATTTAACAACGGATAAAGTCCAATTTTTATAATCTAATAGAGTGTAAAGTGCTCTTGTTCCGAGTTATCTGTTTTTTCATAAGGTTGTGTAAACAGAGACAGACAAATCAAAATAATAAGATAAAATAAATCAAAACATAAAATACAGAGCAAACTAGACTCTGACAAAAACTACATTACATATAAATTTTTAGTCTTTAAACTCTACTATTCTTTAAAATAAATTTATATGTAAGTTTAAAGATTCCTGTTTGGTATTACAGAAATATTTCTAGTTTGGTAGCTGTGGTTCTGTTAAAAGGAACTTTGTTCTTATATATGTAGATGGTAATATACATATACATATATATAAATATATATATATATATATATATATATATATATATATATATATATATATATATATATATATATACATATATATTGAGGTAATGATGAGAATTTAGTTTTATCTAAATGTCTCTTGATAGTTGTCTCAGACCAAATATTAATCTAATTATATTTTTTTTTAGCACATTTGTCACTGAATCTCAAAGCTGGATGTCTGTCTTAATTTCAGCAGAGCGTTTCTAAATTCAGAGCAGATATGATATATCTGTTGATCCCGATAAGTTCCTAAAACTCCACTGATGTGCTGACATGTGTTGTTAAAAAAAGGCTCGCTCATAGTTTCGTTCAGTATTCCTAAATGATAAATTTTTAATGAACGGAAGTCATTTAAACTAGTACATCATTTAATTATTTAACAACGGATAAAGTCCAATTTTTGCAGCGTTACAATATATATATATATATATATTTTTAAAAAGTGTCAGAGAGTAAAATCTCTACCAATATACATAATTATATAAATTACAAGGATAATTGTACTGTCTTTTTCAAATTTAGTTTCAATAACACTAGCCTAATTAATAATGAATATAATACCGTACAGAATAATGCAAAAGTAACTTAATTTTCTAGAATAAACAGATCAAATAAAATTTAGTTTTAAAATTAGACAAAATTACAGTCCAAAAGAAAGGCAGTTAATATTGAAATATAACAGTAACAAAATTATAATTTCAAACAGTTAATATTGAAATTGAATGATTTTTTTATTGATTTATTGATGATGACATTTAACAATATTACACTGAATTCTACTTCCAACTATTATACACCATTAACTGGTTAAACTGCTGTATGTGCCAGTTTGTATTATAATAAAATCAAATCGTAGTAGTCTAATGTTAAATGTAAAACTAAAAACTACAAAGTAATAAAGAGTTCTGCCTGTCTTATATCTAAATTTAATTCATTTGCAAGTCGTCACACAACTGACGGAATAAAATAAAGCACAATTACTAAAAAAAACCATGTTGGTACCCCTCTTAAGTGTGTAGCTAGAACATTTAGGTTGGTTAAGGTAAACAGTTTTTCAGATTCGATATAGTTAAGTAATAATACACAAAAAAATAGTTTGTCCAAATATTTTACCTTTCTTTTAAAATTTGTTCAAGAAATTCATCAGGATAGTGTTTTCGATATCATCATTAGGAATAGATAATTTAAAACTAATATAGTGCAAAAATTTTTTTCTAAGCAGCAGCCATCAATCATCGGTCCCGACACCGTAAAAATAACACAACTCCTCTTCAATCTTTTAATGGCCACAATAATAGAAGACGTAGAGTCTCTAGGAATAAGATACAGAATGAATTTGTTACGCAGACGATGCGGCTCTGATTGGCGAAAGTGAAGACGACCTACAGACAACTTTTTAATTTTTATCGAGCTTGTCGACAGTTTAATATCTACTGAGAAGACCAAAAGCATTACTGTTGTTGAAGCCCCATCAGGTAAAACTCGTAGTGGAAGATAACCCCATAGAACAGTTAACCCAGTTCAAATACCTTGGTGTGGATCTATGAAGCTATCGCGACCCAGTTAGAGACCTTAGAGAATTAATTAATAAAGCAGCAGGTATCTCAGGCTGCTTAAGAGATGTTGTATTGACCAATCAATACATGTGAATAGACAACCAGGTTAAAATACACCAGACTTGCATCAGACCCACAATATATACTATATATATACTTACGGTATAGAATCACGAGAAGACACCAATAAAACAAAAAGTATACTACGTGCCGCGGAAAAGAGCAATAGTTGGTAAAACAAGGAGGGATATAATATGAAATACTGACGTCAGGGAACATATGACGTGTAAGACATAGCACGATGGGGAAGATAAGGAAGAGGACAGTGGCATAACCACGTAAAAAGAATGCAGGAGCACAGACTAACAAGGATCGCTTTGGAAGAAATACCAGTAGGCAAACGTCCACCGGGAAGACCACCAAGAAGGTGGAGAGATAGTTGGCAATCTACATCTCAAAAAATCGCACAACCTAGGAATTAACAGTTCATTAGATCTACAAAAAGTATAAGAAAAAAAGAACCTAGTGAAATCCTAAAACAGGAGCAGATCATTTTTCCAAACTTAAGGAGGTTGAGGCGTTAAACGTAAAACATGAAAACTATTTTGTATAGATTTATTTCGATAGATTAATTAGTTTAGAAATTTTCTATGAAAAATTTAAGGTCTTTAGGAAACTTATTTAAATAAAAACCGAAATTAACAATACATATAGTCTTATGGCAAATACGTCAATTCGATATAAAAATGATACATTTTTTGTTATCACAAATGAAAAAAAAAAAATGCCATCAATAGGAAATTTAATTATGTTAGATGTTGAAATTTCGCGATTATCTTAAGAAATTTTAAAATTTAATTAGAAAGCTTTAACTTTATGAAAAATACCAATTATTGGAGGTACTTGTGAATGATTTACCTTTTATCTCTGAAATAGCGGCAACGTTGCATTTAGTAGTAATGGAGGGAAATTTAAATATTTTAAATTGTACAGTACAAGTTTATATATTTAAAACATATGGTGCAAGTAAATAATATTAAATTTAACTAATAATAAATTTGCAATTGGTATTAGTTTTTATAAATAAAATAAGAATAAATAAATTAAAGCATTTGTTTTATTTAATTAATTTACTTGTTTAACTTATAATTACCTAGTGCAGCTTCAGCGTTAACATTATAATGTTCCTTATTGTCCTTCGATTTATGTGTACTGTCTGTTGATACTGTCTTGTACGTTAGACCTTTATCACACTTTATGGTTAGTAGTGATCCTAGACCTCAGTGTTTTTCATTAGTAATGTAACACAATGAAAGTGTTTCATTATATGAAGAACATTTTAAGTTTTTTCAAATGATCACATGTCAACAATTCGACGACTAATGTCACAGAGGTTAGGAGACTTACTTGATTTTCTGTTTCATTTACCAACACTTTGCTAGCTTAATCTTTGATTGTATACAGCCTCAATAACGCGTTTTTACACAATATATTCTTTTACCATTTTTATCAATATTTGTTGATTTTTTATTATTATCCATTTATTTTTATTTGTTGATTTTTTATTATTATCCATTTATTTTTTTTTACTTGTTTACAACGGCTGATCACAATAAACACAAAATTCAGTATATCTATATACAAGCATATCAGAAGAGCCAACAGTAAATTACTTTACAGCGTTGTCTCTTCGAGACACCGGAATTTTAAGATTTTTAATTATAATTTTTTATTAATTACCTATTTTTTTAACTATCAAGATATTTTTTTTATTCTTTTAATTTTTTCATATTATCTGCTTTGATAATTTTTTAAAAATTATAAAATATAACTAGTTTTTATTTTCCATATTTTTTTCTATAAGTTTGTACAAAACATACAAAAGTGAATCCATTCATGTTAAATTATTTAATAAAATTAAATAAACAATATATAAGACTTAAAATCTTTCAAAGCCCCACAATGACCTTCAAATTTCATGTTTGACGACAGGCAATTTTTGAACATTTATTACTAAAAACTGATATAAGCCTGAAGAGAAAAAGATGAAATGAATGAATCTATTAATTTAGAAAAACATTTTATTTGATCATACACTTGTAGTTTTACAAGAAAAATATCACTTATAACATTAATCAAACTAGGTACATAAAAAAATGGAAAAATAAGAACACTAAATTCCAGAAACTATCGTAAAAACTATAACTTAAAAAAAATTTAAATTTTATTTTTAACTAGACGTGCCAAATGATTATATATTAATAACTTACATTAAAATTGCAATAAACGCTAATGTAAATATACAATAGAATAAAAATAATGCTCCGACTTAAAAAATTATCTTTCTCTCTCTCTTTCTGTCTCTCTTTCTCTCTATCTATATATATATATATATATATATATATATATATATATATATATATATATATATATATATATACACATATGTTGATGGTCATAATGTATATTAATAACATGACGACATATTTTTGTACGTTAAGAATATGTCACCGAAGATTAACCCTTTTAAGACAATATACTGCAATAAATTTTAACTGTGGGATTATCAACAGCCGTTAAAATATCATAAATTTTGGAATAAATTTCTTTTCGCTAATAATTTCTAATAATTTTGAATGCAATGTAACAGTTAAAACCGTTGGAACTAGACTTTAACAGATATAACGCAAAATTTTCTAAGTTAAAATCAGTACTATCTGAAATATTACGGTAAAATTCCTTAACGAGACCTAGTATCAGATCGTTCGCATATGGCCCATATTCAGCTATAAGTTCTTGGAAAAATGTATCAACTTCTTTGGAAAAACTTTCTATCTTATTATTATTTTTATATAGATCCATCAATTTCAGTAAAATGTACTGGGAAAAGCCTTCTAGGTGGTTATAAAGTCTCTGCCAAGAATTCCTAAATAATTTCAAAAAATTAACATCATTTTCATCAATTTTTGAATAAGCATTACTAAAAAAGTTTAGAATATGTTCTTTGGTCTCTGGATTTTTGGTTTTACAATCTTTATCCCTGTAACTTTTTAAGTTACTAAAAACAAACTCAAAAGCCTGTTCATCTAAATAAGCCAATAAATAAATGATTACCAAATAATTCACTGTGGTGGAGTTTAATAATTCATTATTTACCATAAAGTACTTTTTAATAATGTTCTCACAAAAGTTTT
Organism: Pachyrhynchus sulphureomaculatus; assembly: GCA_019049505.1. NCBI lineage: Eukaryota > Metazoa > Arthropoda > Insecta > Coleoptera > Curculionidae > Pachyrhynchus > Pachyrhynchus sulphureomaculatus. The sequence continues at coordinate 187,620,408 of CM032446.1, forward strand.
TATGTAATCTTAAAACCAATCTCACTTCATGCTGGTTAATAGTATCAATTAAACAATTTCGATAAGGCATAACTTCCACCGTTTGCTGTTCAAGAACATCCAAATATTTCCATACATTTTCAATAAAAAAAGGTCTATCTCTACTATTAACACCGTCAACAGAATTAGCCAATCTTCCTATCATTTCAGTGTCATTTTTATCAATAAAATTCATACTCTCGAAGGTGTTTCAAAGGATTTTTAAAATAGTATTTCAGTATAGCATCAAATAGATATTTTTTACCTGAATATCAGTTTCTTTGGCAGAATGAGAAGAATAGCGAGTTAAGGCATTTTTCACTGATAGCAGCTCAAAACCCAAAAAGACGGCATGTTTTCTAGCAGATACTGCTCTTGTTGCCAAACTATCTATATAAGATGATGCTTTTTCTTCACTAATTCGATATAACACCTTGTATAATGTTGGTAAAATTGACTGAAGATAGTCAACTTGAGAGAAGTCCATAATAACTGGTAACAACAGTAACGGTTCAATCAGATTTTTAAAAACCTTTGCTAAATCGCATTGTACTTTATAAAATCGTTTTTGCTCTTTATTATTCAGATCAAGTTTCTTCTCACTAGGTGTGTAATCTTTTACTAAATCTAGAAAATCTTTCGTACTCATTATGTGTGATAGAGCTTTAAGCAATTCGACCTTTTGCTCCGACTGATTATTGATGGATACTAAATCTTTAAAATGAGCAATTATTATTTTATCCCAACCAAGGTGACTATACTTTTTAATAATAACATAATCTAGCTTAATATATTGATCACCTGGGCCTACTAAAAGCGGCAAAATTAAAGTGAAATACTTGGCTATCACATTAGGTTCTTGATTTAGGAAATATGACACCACACATTTTTTCTCAAAGAAACTAAATTTTTTATGAAAGTTTTTAAAGAAATAATCCAATAAGTTATTCCCAGAAATGTTTCTTTGAGGTTTTCTAATGATTTTTACAATGCAACCTTGAAGCATATTTCGTTCATCTTTGTCTAGAATATCAAAAAAGCCAACTTCATCAATCACCTACAAAAAAAAAAGTTATACAGAAACTAGGGACTTGGCCTTAGTTATTCCATTAAAAATATGAGGTGTCCAAGATAATGGATGTCCCAAAGTAATATCGAACATAAAGAAAATTACACTTGTATACATTTTTATCATTTGTATATATAAGAAAAGAAACAATATTTGAGAATAACAGACACCTATTTCAATTAAACTGTTGTTGGTAGAAATTTGGAAAATTTACGTACGTATACAGCTGTTAAAATAAAAATAAAACCGGTTTTCTTGATAACATACATACATATATTCATAATTATATGCATAGTAGGATAAAAAGAGCCCACAATAACTGCCTGTGTTCAACAATGGCAATTTTAAAACCTAGTTACGATACTGTTGCGCTTGTTCCTCGGCGCGATTGTTTAAATAAAAGCCGCGTACCCACCTGTGCACACACTAGAAAAGGCCAAAGGGATTAAAAACTTGAAAAAGTTCGCTATGAAATGGGTAACACAGTAAGAACATTCAAAAAACGTAGATGATCTTCCAGCTCGAGAGACTGCGAGGTTGACGACAAGCAACCAGATAAAAACATTTTTCCAGTTATTTGAAGAAAACTCTACTCTCTGACTGGGCGAAGCCTTCGACATCAGTAGTGAGACTATCAGGCAATGTTTACACTCACACAATCTTACTTTTAGGTAAATGTATACGCTAGGCAAGCGAAAATATCGATCGCAATTAGCAGTTTTTATGTAATTTTTTTTCTGATGGAGCAACTTTCGGTGTGAATTCGAGTAAAGTAAGCTTGGTTCATCCACGGCATAAATTATATCCAGCGCAAATCAAAAACATCAAGTAAAACTCGAGGGGAAGCTATCCGGAGCGGAGAATCTTAACGCAAAGATGGTCAAAAATAACTAGAGTGAGTTCCTTATATCAGCCAATAAGATGTTTGGTCACTTTAAAGAAGAATGGATGTTATAAGAGAAGAATGATTTAAAGCATCGAAGCAAAACAGAGAGTGGAAGGTGGAAAATGGCATTATTATGATGGATTGCCACCTCTTGATGCGATTTCTATCGTAACTATGTGGAATATCATAAAGGCTAAAAAACTGGCGGAAAGTATGCCCCAATGGTGCCCGGTCATTTACAACAGAAGCGGTATTAATGTTTACTAATAAAAAGCGCCTTAGCATTTCTAACGTACTTTTATGTAAAACGTATTTTTTGTATTTATCAAAAAATCACCGTTCCTTTCTGGTTGCGCAGACTGTAATTTCAAGTGTCCTTGAAAATATAATAATATAATATTTAAAATGTCTAAACTGTCTTACCTTTAATGGGTTTTCAGAATAAAAAAGATTTTAAAGCATAACTTCTTCTATCACAAAATAATTACGTTTTTTAGGATCTTGTTCAGCAAAAACTTTATTAATGAAATCCATTATAGGTTCACACTTATTCAAGTCGATCCACAGTCTTTTAAAATCATTATTTAAAGTTTTATCCCTTCTAACATCCTTGTTAAAATCTACAATATCATAAAAAAATTCTCTTCCAAGTTTTTTGCCGGTTTTTCAAATTGTAATGTAGGCAATATCTTAACAATATGTAATAATATATCCCTTTTTGCTTCTTTCCAATAAGGTAACAATCCAAATCCTCTACTAATATTACAACAATCTTCACAATATTGCTTAATTGGTCCATCAAGAGGAAGTTTCTTTAGATATACAAATAATAAATATTCAGATATCACATCGAAATCTAATCTTTCTTCCTTTGTTCTTTGTATGTCTATTATTTCATTTATGTACTTCCAATGATTCTCTGTAAGAAAATCATACTTAACATTTCGTGCAATATGTGAAAGCATGTCTCGTCGCACAGATTCGTCTTCATTGCGGTGCCTTACACAGATATATTTTAACACTTCTTCGTAAGTTGAATAGTCATTATTTTCAAAGCAAACCGATATTAATTCGTATATAAACTGAGTTCTTGTAGAAATATCAGATGTTACGTTGATTTTATCCTTTAATAAGGCGACAGTCTTCTTGGGTTCACAGTATTTTATATACTGCAAAGCTTCTTTTTCAAGATATTTGATTTTTGCTCACTTCCGCTTAATTTCTTGAGGAAAAAATTTAGCAAGGGTTTCATTAAATTTATCTAAATGTTCGATAATTTGTTCATTATAGGCTTGCTTGAAGGATTGTGACAGCAATTCCCATCGCCTTTTTACTGGGTATTTGAGCAAATAAGACTTTAATGTTCTAATGGACCAGTCGTTGTTTTTAATTTCTTTCACATCAGCAGGAAATAATTTAAAAAGGTATTGCTTATCGAAGTCCTTTATTTCACGAACTACTGCCGTCTTGTTCCGGTTAGAACTGTTTATATCAATTAAAACTTCCTCTCTGTTATTTCTTATCACTGCTCGTATCGCGAAACGACCTAGTTTTATATTTTTTTGTGTAACCCTAATTCAAAATATAGATTAGGATGTTTCCATCCTAAGTAATTTAAAAAGTTACTATCGTCGAAGTCATGCCTTTTATTTTTCTTATATTCTTCAAAGTAGACTTTTATTAGGTTAAAATCTTTTTGTAAAAATCGTTTTAGTTGTTCAGATGATAATGTGATTTCGTTGCTTCTTAAAACATTTATGATTTTCTCGGAGGAACAACTAAATAGAAACCATTTCGCGTGGAATAAACCATATCTGTAAATATAAATGACTCAGAATCTGCTTAACAAAAAAGAGTACAACGATATAATTCTATTTGACTTATACTAAATGACCCATTAGTGTATGCACATACTTAGTTACATCAAAAAGTTAACTTCCAGTTAAAATATGAAAAAGGTAAACAAATGGCGGTCTATGAGCATGGTGAAATATCGGATACTATACAAGAATCGGTGACTTACAGCACACTTAAATCGCTCTCAGGGTGGAAAACGTTACTCTGCTGACCTCCAGTCGAAAGAATACATATCTAAGAAACTGTGAATATGGTTCTCTTAGAAACTGTATGTACCTGACTCTTAAGACGAGCTAATACAAACATAACTAAAAATATTTGTTTAAGAGATTAGAAGTTTCTGGGTGTTTGTAAAAATGGTACTTTTATTAAGTATTTAGAAAGAGGTAAGTTATATATATATATATATATATATATATATATATATATATATATGTATATATATATATATATATATATATATATATATATATATATATATATATATATATATATATATATATATATATATATATATATATATATATATATATATATATATATATATATATATATATATATATATATATATATATATATATATATATACATATATATACATATATATACATATATATACATATATATATATATATATATATATATATATATATATATATATATATATATATATATATATATATATATATATATATATATATATATATATATATATATATATATATATATATATATATATATATATATATATATATATATATATATATATATATATATATATATATATATATATATATATATATATATATATATATATATATATATATATATATATATATATATATATATATATATATATATATATATATATATATATATATATGTATTTATTTATATATATATATATATATATATATAT
>CM032446.1:187635156-187665156 GCA_019049505.1 Pachyrhynchus sulphureomaculatus
AAAATAAGTTTTGCAAGTTGCAAAAACCTTAAAAAATAATTTTTTATATTTAATAAGTTAGCTAGTCAATATAATAATGTAGATTAAAATTCACATTCAGTATTCCATATTTTTATGTTTCCCAGACAGGAAATTCACATTTTTGGCATAATATTTAGATCCACGTAATATATAAAAAAAACAAGTATTAAAATCACAAACAGGCCACAAACTATAAAACAACAGATTAATGAGGTAGGCTTTGAAATTGAAATAAAAGAAAACACTAAAAGAAATCTGCCATTTTGTTTTATTTCTATTTTTAGTATTCCGTACGGAAAACTTATGAGTTATTTTCGTGGTCCATACAGAACACCCGTCTGTCACACCCGATTTTCTCCGAAATAATTTGACATAAAAAGTTGATATTTATCACTTATATAGGAATTGATGGCCTCATCAGAGCCGTCTAGTTTTAAAGGTTAAATCTTGACCCAAGGGATTAGTTTCGGGGAGTGAAATCGGAAGAGAAAAACAAATTTTCTCATTTCAATCGAGTGGGGTGTCAAATGAAAGCTTGTAAAAAGACGAGTTCAAAAATATATATAATGTAATACTTGCGCACACTTCCCTTTGTATTATTTTTAAAAAAGTGCGAAAAATCGCTGCCCCCCCTTATCTCGAAAATACTGATCAAAAAATTTTGAAAAAATTCTGAAATATTCTCTACAGGGTGTAAATTGAACGATTGCATTACCTTTAATAATTTACGTGATATATATATATATATATATATATATATATATATATATATATATATATATGCACAGTGACTCACAGCTTAAATGATGCAGTCGCTACAAGAAAAGACTAACTGGTCTCAGTGCCTCTTTATTTATTTGGAAAGAGTCTTCTAAAAAAGTATGAATTACTTTTTTTCTTAAATATGCCTTACTTAATTAACAATAAATAATTAATTAAATTATATGCGATTTTAACGTCACAGCTTAAATGATGCAAAATTCAATATACCAAAATTATTAGAGAAAACAAACTGTAGAATTTGAAATAAGCCTGCTAATATTTCGTCGGGGCTCCCTCATTATCAATCACAGCTTGTAATCTTCTGGACATTGATTCAACTAACTTTCTAGTATACTCCGGGGAAATAGTGTTCCATGCTTCAGTAATTTTTACTTTTAATTAAGTTTTATTTGATATTGGGGCACTATTTACTTTATTTTTTAATGTCAGCCACAAATTTTCAATTACATTTAAGTCTGGTGACTGGGCTGGTGTTTTAATAACATTTGGACAGTTATAAAGCAACCAACTGCGGACTCGAAATGACGTGTGCTTTGGATCATTGTCGTGACAGAACCGATAATTGTTTTCACCAGCGACGAGATACTGCCTTAGTATATCCAAGTACACATATTGGTTCATATTCCCTTGGACGAAATGCATGTTACCTACTCCTGCAGATGACATACAGCCCCATAACATCACACCCCCTCCACCGTGCTTTACCGTAGCTTTCATATTTTTCAATTTTAATTCTTCGTTAGGCTTTCTCCACACTGATATTTTTCCATCGGACCCAAATAAGTTTATTTTGGTCTCATCAGCAAATATTACTGAATTCCAGAAGTTCAAGTCTTTATTGATATGCTCTCTGGCAAATTCCAATCTCACGGGTCTATTTCTTTGGCTAATGAAAGGCTTATTTCTAGCAGTTCGACCATGTAAATTATTATTTCGCAAGATCCGTCGAACTGTTTCGGGGTTACACCTTTTTCCAAACTGTCTTTCCACCTCGGCACATAACTTTGGCGCACTTTTTTTTGGATTATTTGATACCTCTCTTAAAATCCATCTTTCTTCACGTTCATTGAAGATCTTATTTGGAGCCAACCTTGACTTATTCTCGACTCTATTTTCATTCCGGTAACGTTCAATGATATGCTGAACAGTTGACGGACATTTATTTACCATTTTGGCTATGTCTCTTTGGCTGTATCCATTCCTGTAATGAGTAATAATTAAATTTCTCTCAGAAATTGTAGTTCGACTACCCATTCTTAAACAATTTCGTTTTATTGAATAAAAAAAAATGTCAAACTAAACAAAAAACAATTGCACTAAGAAATCAAACCAACGCCGCCTTCGTAATTTTCAAAATGCGATAAGTTTTGACCCCTGTTGTTATTTTGCATCATTTAAGCTGTGACGTTAAAATTGCATGTGATTTGATTAATTATTTATTGTTAATTAAGTAAGGCATATTTAAGACAGAAAGTAATTCATACTTTTTTAGAAGACTCCTTACTAATTTAATTTCTATAAGTTGTTTTTTCCAAATAAATAAAGAGGCACTGAGACCAGTTAGTCTTTTCTTATAGCGACTGCATCATTTAAGCTGTGAGTCACTGTATATATATATATATATATATATATATATATATATATATATATATATATATATATATATATATATATATATATACATATATATATATATATATATATATATATATATATATATATATATATATATATATATATATATATATATATATATATATATATATATATATATAGATAGATAGATAGATTTGATTTCTTGAACCTTTATGTACATAAATCTTTTTGATGTATCTTGGGTTTTGGTTCATCAAATGAAAACCTTTGAGTTCTTTTGAATTTTTTTTTATATTATTTTGACGTTTCACCCCCTGGTTTTGGGCATTTTCAAAAAACAGTTTGCCATGTCTAGAAATAAAATTAAAAATACATCACAGTCTTGCTTTAAATTACAACAATAACACTGGTTTACAAACATAACACGTATACTTATATAAATAAAAGGAAAAAAACACTGTTTTAAAATTTTACATAACTTAGTTTAAATTTAATTTCTATTTACAAGTTCCATATTTCGATTTTCATTTAATGAACTAAAACCCAAGATACAACAAAAAGATTTATATATATATATATATATATATATATATATATATATATATATATATATATATATATATATATATAAACAGAAATTTCAAGGTAATCAGTTTTCAGTAAAGATCGGAAAAATCCTTGTTGAAAACTCATTTGGGATGTGTTTTGTGAAGTCACTGATCATTTTATACTTCCGTAACACAAATTTTTATTTTAAAAGCAATCAACGTACGTAACACTAATTGCGCAAGTCCAATTTGCACTTGACCGGTTATTTATTTTTTTATTGAATTGATATTGTATTTGAAAATTTAATTTGTGTGTTTTAATAGCTCTTTCTATACAATTATTAAAAAGTATTGGGTTTAAAATACCCTCACCTTTATTTCCGGCAGAAAAAATTGAAATGATTAAAATTTGTGGGGCTACTACAACAGTGCTCGAGAGACAGCAGCAATATTCATTACAAGGCATCTTGACAAAACTCTACATTATTGTACTGTCACGCGCTTACTGAAAAAATTTGAAGAAACTGGTAGTATAGAAAATCAGTACAAAATTCTTCATGAAAAAATAGTAACTAATAATGAAAACAGTTTGAATGTACTGCTGAGAGTTTCAGAAACATTGCAAGTGTCAGTTGCCTATATTTTGGAGGTGACAAATATTGTAGAGCGATCGATACGAGAAATACTAAAAAGAAAAAAGTTTTTTTTCCGTACAAACCGGAAACTGTGCAGGTGTTAAAAGACCGGGATTATGATGCCCGTTTTGACTTGTAAGCATGGCTTCGGGGCATAGTCGAAAAAGACGACACAACATTCACTTCAAACGGGACTGTAGGTTCGCAAAATTGTAGGTGGTGAGCCACTGAAAACCCAGAATTTATTGTTGAAAATAAAGTCCAATATAGTTTTAAAGTGAATGTGTGGTGTGGAATTCGAATAGGATAGGATAATTGTAGGACTCTTTTTTTTCTAATGTATAATTTAAATGCTACTAGATACTTATTGTTATTACATTAGTTTTGTCAAATAATTTTCCTTTAATGGAGAAAAAGCATGTGCACTTTCAATGGCGCCCCACCATTGATGTGGGGAACTGGTTACCCGAGAAGTTTGGCAACCAGTGGATAGGCCGATTTACAGAAAATCCCTGGCCTGTCAGATCCCCTGACCTTTCACCCTTAGAGTTTTTTTTGTGGTGATATTTAAAAAATGCTGTTTATAAAAAAAACCGCCTTTCAGAAATCATGAACATTTGGAACACGATATTAGAAACTGCGTAGGCCAAATAACTCCTCTCGAAATACTTAGAAATGTTTCAGGAGAAATGAGACCTCGAACATTATTGGACCGAAATGGCACACTTATGGACTTTTAATACCAGTTTGACATTTTCAAATTAAGTTAATTTTGTTGTTTTTATATTATTAACGGAACTGTTTAGTACATATTTAATATGTACTTTTTGAGAGGACAGAATTGAATGTTCTAACAAACGTTAAAACATTTGTTAAAATAGGCGAGTTCTTCTTCTAGCATCTAGGGGTATTTTGATTTATAAAATATCGATAAGGCATTAAGATACAAATCATAGTAATAATTGCGAAATTTATGTTTGACTTGCACAGGATGATAAAACTGATACATTTTAAAACGGTTAAGGACATTTTTTTGTCGTAAAACACCGAAACAGCAATTAGATACAAATCATTTCAACAGCTGGCGTTCAAACGTAAACTCATTTTTTTAATTATTTCTAACACAAACAAAATAATATTTATAATTATGATCAAATCAAGTTCTTAATACTTTTTGCTTTTTGAGTTTTTTCGATATTCTGTCAATTGGGATCTTACCTGTGGACGGAGCCTACTATGAATCTTATTAAGGTGACCGAAATATGGGTGCAGATTTAAATTTGAAACGTGTGAAGCATGGGGAGTGTAACAGTATTTTTCAGAAATATTATTAACAATTGGCAATATTTGCAAATGGGCCGGTACAAATCTTGTTTAAGGAAATTTCACACTCGGTGAAAAACTTTTAAAATCAAATCTTTTCCTTGGGTGTGGAATAATCGATGACAAAACTATCGCGCCTAACATAACGAAAATTCAAGCAGCATGTATATCCACGGCCCAACTGCGAACAGTGTTTGAGATAATTGGCAAATTCAACAGTAGAACAGGGGAAATTTTAGGTATGAAATGCTCTTGTAAAGTCGGAGACGGTGAGAAATGCAAACATATCCTCACAATACTTTTGTATTGTTACCGGTAAGATTCTAACTTATAAACATCTAATTTTACGTTTCAATTTTTGTATGAAAATTAATTTTTTACAATGATTGTAGCAACGAGCTAAGTATTTTAACCTGCACTGATATGAAATGTACTTGGGAAGTGAAACGTCAAGCGGTATTGGAAACATTCGAACCGGAAAAATTTTAACTGGTTTCAAATCAAATGCCAATTCACGTCGGAGGTTAATATTTATTAACTATTTATGACTTTGAATGAATACAAAATAACTGAGACAGCATTTTACCAAATTAAAATCTGAAACATGTTATCTAATAAGGAGTTATAAAAAAAAACAAAACGACTGTTCAAAAATAAATAATTTTACTTACCTGGAGGAATGTAATCTTTTTTAAAATATTTGGAACAAACTTTAGCCTCAATTCGGAGAACTTTTTTTCCACACTTTCAGTTTGTCCACTTTTCCACTTGGCCAAATGCATTAGTAATAATTATATAACCCTCATTCGCTTTTGTAAAGGCATGAAAAACTACATTTAAATCCTTTTGCAGACGTCATTCACACACAAATTTGTAATATTAATTTACACAGACGCTTATGACAGATTTAAAAATTCCTGAAAAAGCCGCGAGATGTAGTACTGAAAAGATAAGACCCCAATTAACTCCACTTTTCATAATTCCATAATGCCCTGGCAGCTGTGGTCGTAAAAAGCATAGAGAGAGAGAGAGAGAGAGATAATTCCATATTAGTTTATTCACATTTCCCGTCATACCAACGGTCACATGTCAAACAACGAATATGTCAAAATCAATTTTTAGGTTGTCGGACGTGCAGAACTGATTACCTCAAAAAGAAATTTGGATATGCTAAGAATAAAAAATGTTCCCATATGTTGTGGACTCTTTGTCGTCACTATATATGGAGTAAATTGACCAATTTATCCCCCTCCTCCTTTAACCCTTTTTAAGTTTGACTATCAATAATAAAATAGGATTTTTGGGTTCCAAGAACTTTGGAAAGGATGTTTAACATGATATATACGGAGCAACAATTATGCTTAACTCAATATGTGAAAATAATGGAAAAAAATAACACAATTTTCAGATTTCTCTAACCAAGTGACCTGAAAAAGATTTATGACATGATATACGAGGCTGGTTTGAAAAGTCTGTGCAAACTCCGAGAGATGGCACCATCGGCGCGTATCGAGGTCATGTTAGTAGTTAGTAGCATCTCTTGAATGAACGCAGACCAAGTTTCAGCCATATTGGTCTATTTCTTTGTGTTTGGCATTCGTGTGAATCAAGGAAGTCTAGTGATTTTCAAGAAATGGACGAAAAAGAATTTCGTGTGTTGATTAAACATTACTTTATGAAAGGCAAAACGCCTCAGGAGACTAAAGAGAAGCTTGATAAACATTATGGTGACTCTGCACCTTCGATTAGAACAGTTTATAAGTGGTTTCAAAATTTTCGGACTGGCCATATGGGCACAAGTGACGCTGAAAGTTCTAGACGGCCTGTGGAGGTTACGACTCCAGAAATCATTGATCAAATCCATGATATGGTGATGGATCACAGAAGAGTTAAGGTGCGTGAGATTGCTAGTGCTGTGGGCATCTCGACTGAACGGGTACATAATATTTTGCATAAACATTTGGACATGAGAAAGCTATCGGCAAGATGGGTGCCGCGATTGCTCACGCTTGACCAAAAACGGAATCGTGTGAAGTGTTGCAAGGATTGTTTGCAGCTGTTCCAGAAGAATCCGGAGGACTTTAAGCGTCGTTTCGTCACTGTGGATGAAACATGGATACATTACTATACTCCTGAGACCAAACAACAATCTAAACAATGGGTTACCAAGGGGGAATCTGCACCAAAAAAGGCGAAGACCGTTCCTTCGGCCGGAAAGGTTATGGCGACTGTCTTTTGGGATTCGCAAGGGATAACCCTCATCGACTATCTGGAAAAGGGTAAAACTATTACAGGTGAATATTATTCATCGTTATTGGACCGTTTGAAAACCGAGCTGCAAGAAAAACGCCCGCGATTGGCCCACAAGAAAGTCCTTTGCCATCACGACAACGCACCAGCACACACCTCAGCAGTTGTGGTCGCAAAATTAATGGAAATAGGATTCCAACTCGTTTCACATCCCCCCTATTCTCCAGACTTGGCTCCCTCGGACTACCATTTGTTCCCCAATTTGAAGAAATGGCTGGCGGGACAAAGATTTTATTCAAACGAGGAGGTGATTGCAGACACTAATGGATATTTTGCAGACTTGGACAAATCCTATTATTCGGAAGGGATCAAACTAGAACATCGTTGGACGAAGTGTATAAGCCTAAAAGGAGACTATGTCGAAAAATAAAAAAGGTTTACCCCAAACACATAAGTAGTTTTTATTTTTGCACGGACTTTTCAAACCAGCCTCGTATACTTAGCAAACCCTTCACCTTTAATCCCTTATACATTTTACTACAAGCATTCCCCGTTCTACCAACTTCTTCAACACTGCATAACTTTGACTACAAATATAAAACACAATGTTCTTCTTCCTCGACTCAAAACACCATAAAAGGGGCGTATGTATAAGCCAATGTACAGTGTGTCGCAAAAAGTTTTATACAAATGGAGAAAAAATTTATCATAAATATTACAACAAAAATTATTCTTGATAAAAAGTTCTGCATCAAACGGAAATCCATAATCAAGGATCAAAAGTTTAAAATATTTGATGGTATACAGGGAAAATAAAAAATAATGATTTATAATGAAGAGTAAAGTGTGTTTACATTTAAGTACAGAGCAAAATATTAATTAAAAATATTAATAGGAACTAAAAAATTATGCTCACGTTAAGATTTGTGGCCTTCCTAGTTAAAAATTCAAAAAAATTCCAGTATACACGTCAGTAATTGTCGGGTTATTTATTGAATAAAGGAAAACGAAATTAATAAAACGTTACTATTAACTAGGAAGACCACAAATCTAAACGTGAGCATAATTTTTTTGTTCCTATTAACATTTTCAATTAATATTTTGCTCTGTATTTAAATTTAAATTCACTCTACTCGTTATTATAGATCATTATTTTTTATTTTCCCTGTAAAATATTTTAAACTTTTGATGCTTGATTATGGATTTCCATGTGATGCAGAACTTTTCATCAAGAATTTTTTTTTTTGTAATATGTAAGATAAACTTTTTCTCGATTTGTATAAAACTTTTTAGAACACGCTGTATAACGAGCAACCTCTCTCCCCTCCCTGTCTCGTTAACCCCTTACATGTGTTGCCAATTTTCAAATTCCTTGACTCCAAGAACCCTCAAAACGATTTTTCACGGGCATTTCACGTGAAGCGGACGACCAAAAAAATGTGAGATGTTCAAATTCTTTCCAGTTTTGTTTAATTATACTTCTGTTTGCCCTTATTACGAATTTAATTTGATTCTCTTACGTGAGGCCTATTTGCCGAGTTTCGGGCTTCTGAAGATTTGGCGAAGTACCAGGTATGCCCTATTTTAAGACCGGCTACTCAAATAAACTTATGCAAAAATAAGTTATCAATGATTTACTTAATACAGAAAGTGCTCTTTTCAGTCATGGCAGCAAATTCGAAATTTGACTTTTTTTCTCATAGAAAACCGGAAGTTAACATTTTAATTTAAATTTTGATCGACTTCGACCATTTTAATTATTTATCTAAATGCCTCAAAAAATTGAATAAAATATATAGATAATTCTTGCTAAGTTTCTTAATGAGCTCTGCATACGTTTAAAGTGCTGTGACGCCGAACTAAACCCTGCTTGCTTAGGTCGATCGCCTTATGAGGTTATATTAATTAAAACCTTATAATTTTAATACCAGTCTTTTTTATGCGTATTATTGATATAAATGTAATTTTTTAAACTCCCTTAGATATGTTTTCAATGTTTAATAAGGGGAAAATACAAACCACACTCTACATTTCCAATTATATTTATTTTGTTATTTTTGCACAAGTTTACTATTTAAACTGCTGGTACTTGTTCGGTTTACTATGTAACGTTCGTATCGTACTAACAATACCATCTCTTATTCCTTAAAAGTACCACTGACTACTAGAGTTAAATATTAGAAAGAGAAAGGTAGATGACGCCGCGACGTCATTTTAAAACTTTTTTCCATTATTTAGTTTCAGTTCTTGTTCGAACGTTTCTGTGAGTGAACGAATTTTTTTTATTGTTATGGTTCTATGCGAAGATCGATGTTTTAATTCGTTTCCCTTAGCTGGATATGTTGAAACGCCGTGCGTACCTTGCTGAACAATAAGCGCACTATTTTAAAACACTGAAAGAAACAATCCCTGAAGGTGATATTCTCGTTCAGTGCGATTTTGCTGAAAATTACAGTTTTGTAGTACCAGAAGCTGCAGTCTTCATTGGAATAATGAACAAGCCACCCTCCTAACGTCAGCGTTTTACTACAATGAATGACAAGATATAAAACACGGAAGTGTAATTATGATATCGGATGATCTAAAACACGATACTGCCTCATTCTACGCATTTCAAAAACTACCGCACCAATATCTTCTGAGTAAAAATATAATAGTATCAAAAATAATCTACATTCATGACGAAGCTTTACAACACTTTAAAAATAGATTTAATTTCGTGAACCTTTTTCATCACAAGAAAGATTTTGGTACCGATGCTGAAATTAATTTTCACGTGACGTCTCATGAAAAAGGTCCATGTGATAGTCGTGGCGGAAATCTCAAACGGTTAGCGACTCGTGCAAGTTTGCAGTTGCTTGCAAATAGAGCCATCATTACCCCTAGGGGTTTATACGAATGGGCAACATCGTCTTTACCTCAAACTGCAATTATCTAACATATTGCAGAAAATAGGACATTCAGGCAAAGACTTTTTTGAAACCTCGCTTTGATTATCCTGTAACAATTTCAGGAACTGAAAAGTACCACGCTTTTTTTTCAACAAATGACGGTCTCATAGTAAACCGAACAAGTACCAGCAGTTTAAAGAGCAAACTTGTAAAAATAAAATAAATAAAATTGCAAATGTAAAGTGTGGTTTGTATTTTCCCCTTATTAAATATTGAAAAATTATCTGAGTGTTTAAAAAATTACATTTATATCATTGATACGCATATAAAAGACTAGTATTGAAATTATAACGTTTTAATTAATAAGGCGATCTACCTAAGCAGGCGCGGTTTAGCTCGGCGTCATAGCACTTTAAATTCTCTATCTCTTAAACATCTGCAGATCCCATTATGAAACTTAGCAAGAATTATCTATACATTTTAAGCAATTTTTTGAGGTATTTAAATAAATAATTAAAGTGGTCGAAGTCGGTCAAAATTTAAATTAAAATGCTTAATTCCTCTTTTCTATAAAAAAAAAATCAAATTTCGAATTTGCTGACATGGCTGAAAAGAGCACTTTATGTATTAAATAAATCATTGATTATTTATTTTTGCATAAGTTTATTTAGCTGAGTAGCAGGTCTTAAAATAGGGCACCTCGCCAAATTCGGCAAATAGGCCTCGCATAAGAGAATCAAATTAAATTTGTAATAAGAGCTAACAGAAGTATAATTAAACAAAACTGGAAAGAATTTGAACATCTGACATTTTTTTAGTTGTCCGCTTCACGTGAAATGTCCCTTATAACACAATATATATGACCTAGCCCCTTCAACCAACTCCCCTGTCTCGTTAAACCTTTACATGTTTAAACAATTAAAAATGATGAAAAATATAACACTTCCTTTAGATTGCTCGATTCCAAAAAATAACACTATTTTCAGATTCCTCTCAGAACTGTAAAATGGGCTGATAACTCTATACATAGGAACCAACTCCTTTAATCCCCTCCCTTACCTTGTTAGCATTTTACGTTTTTGAATAATTAAAAGTACGGAAAAAATAACATAACTTTTAGATTCCATAACTTCAAAAGCCGTGAAAAGGCCATATAACACGTTATTATTGAAGCAACCCCTATAACCCCCTATTCCACCTAATTAATTCCTTACAAATTTGACTATAAATATTCATGCTTAAATTTTGTTTATAATTTTAACACAAGACCAAGAAATACTCTCGTAATACTATTAAAACTGTACAAAATATATCGAACTTCACCACTTTCACCTCATCCTAAAGCTATACATTTAAAACAATAACTTCCATCCCCACTACAAGTATTATATGTGTACTAAATTTTAAACTGACATCTTTCGTTTGAGAGTTAACGTGCCAACAGAACGACAGACTGACGGAAATAGAAGACTATGTTTTTTGAGATGTAAAAACCCTAATAGATGAAGAAATGTAAAAGCCTGTGAGTGATTTTTCCAAAAATCCTTCCCTTTAGCAGGGGAAGTAAAAATGGTACATTTTTTCTGAATTTCTTAAAACTATAAAGTTTCTTTTGTCATAAAAGTCTTAACATGGACCCCCTTTGTCCTGAATGCCCCTTATTACTTACACTAATATCTATTAATTACATAAAAATGGTAATGGACCCCACTTTAATTCCAAGTAAAATGATACTAAGGCAGTAAATAACACACTTTTTGTTTTAGTATATTTTGAAAAGTTAATATTTATATCGACATTGAAAAACTAGAAGTCTAGTCCCGAAGAAGGCAAGGAATGCATCGAAGCGTCCGCAACTGATTGAAAGATTGTTTAAGAAACTGGACATCCAAGTATTTCTTATAATTAACTGACTAATACAGAGATATTATTATAAGTATTTCTAAACAGATATAAGTAGTCTATAAAGTACTACAAGGAAGAGAAGTCTTTCCAGATACACTTCATTCCTTTAAAGTTGTGTTAAAGTAAGAATTATTTGTAACCTTACAATTCTCATACAAAGTTATGTGTTTAAAGTCATTAAGTATAAATAAAATTGATAAATGCACTGTAGTTTCTGCATTGCTGCCCTGAAAGAGTGAACTTAATATATCAGCACAGTACAATAATAAGTAAATATACTTAGTTGATCATTAATGCAATTCTTTGTTCGTAACCAATCAAATTTGGTACTAAATTGTGCATTTGAATATAATGCAATTCAGTCACTTCAACTAGCTGCATGCTTTATTGAAGCAAAGCAAAAAAATCTGGAGCAGCTTTTCTATTCTTAAACACCCGGGTCATGACATAAAATTTCATCTGTATTTTTCAAATATAGCTGTAGTTTCCAACAACTGAATGTTATTTATGCAGTGTGGTTTTAAGCATTGGAAACCTGAATACTTATATTTATCCATCTTATCTCCTTGACATAAAAATTTAGGTGCGACTATTTTCATATTAGCAGTGTTGAAAAAATTTACTTAATTCTTATATATTTGTATATCAAAATTCACAAAATGGCATACTTATTTACAACTTGAACAAATGCTGAATCTGTTTCTTGTGAAACATTGTTAAAATATTTAAAAGTAAAAAATTAAACTAATTTTGTTTTTAACGTTTCAGTATTTTATTCGAGAATAACTCGACATATCTTTCGCTTTGTTAGGGCTTTTTCAAGAGTACATATCTGCACTTTTAAATACTGATTTACCTTATTTTGAGAGATATTTACCTATTTACAATATAATAACAATTGTCAGAAAATACAAAGTAAGCACCATTACACTAGTACTACATTCAATAGTTTAAAATAAATCAATGAAGGCTTAGAGTTACATCCTATTTTGCAATATTATGTGTCCTTAAAAATAAACAATATCAAAATTCCTGGAAAGAGCTTTTATTAAAAATAAAAAGTAGAACAATCAGTACCATATTCGATTAAGATAAATTAGATCACTTGACGTTTTAGTATAGAGCTAAATTTCTGAAAAAACAAACAGAAGAGAAAGATAAAATATTACCGGATTGATATAAGGTGTCTTGGATAACCGTTATTCATGTCAATCGAATACTTACTTTCATCATAGACATATTCGGATGCATTGTGTTTTTTCCATAATTCCATTTTTACCGTCGGATTTTCGTCGTTCACCAGTATTTAGAATGTCCAACCAGAGTTTGACGACAATATTTCGTCAATGGATGGCTATTAAGTTTTACCTATTCAATACCACATCTCGCAGCTTTTCAGGAAATAAACTTGAGGTGCATTTTTTAAATCTGACGTAAGCGTCTGTGTAAATTAATATTACATATTTTTTTAAAAATGAACACCGAAATTTTTGCTTTTTATAAAAAAATCCAAAAAAATACTTTTATGCGGTGTCTACAATTGTGAAGGTCACCTACAAAAGGATTTAAAAGTAGTTTTTCACGCATTTCCAAAAGCGAATCAGGGTTATGTAAATATTATTAATGCATTTGAGCAAATGGAAAAAAGTTGACAGACTGAAAGTGTAGAAAGTTCTCCGAATTCAACGAAAAATCTCAATTGATACTAAAGTTTTTTCTAAACATTTTAAAAAAGATTACGTTCTTCCAGGTAAGAGAAATTATTTATTCTTGAACAGTCATTTGTTTTTTTTTGTAATTTGTGTACGTGTGTCAAACAAAAATTCCTTATTAGATAACATTTTTCATATTTTGTTTTGATAAAATACTATCTCAGTTATTTTGTATTCATTCAAAGTCATAAATATTAACCTCTGAAGTGAATTGCATTTGATTTGAAACCAGCTAAAATTTTTCCTGTTCAGATGTTTTCAATACCTCTTGACGTTTCACTTTCCAAGTACATTTGATAGCAGTGCAGGTTAAAACACTTAGCTTGTTACTACAATCATTGAAAAAATTAATTTTCATACAAAAATTGAAATATAATTATTAGATATTTATAGGAATCTTACTGGTAACAATACAAAAAAGTTGCGAGGATATGTTTGCATTTTTCACCTTCATCGGCTTTACCAAAGCATTTCATATATAAAATTTCCCCTGATCTACTGTTAAATGTGCCATTTATCTCAAACACTTCTGTTCGCAATTGGGCCGTGGATATACATGCTGCTTGAATTTTCGTTATGTTGGGCGCGACAGTTTTGTCGTCGATTATTACGCACTCAAGGAAAAGATTTGATTTTAAAAATTTTTCACCGAGTGTGAAATTCCTTTGGGCAGGATTTGTACCGGCCCATTTGCAAATATTGCCAATTGTTAATAACATTTTTGAAAAATACTGTCACACTCCCTATGCTTCCCATGTTACAAATTTAAATCTGCACTCATATTTCGGCCATCTTAATAATAATCATTAGTAGGCTTCGCCCACAGATAAGATCCTAATTGTAAACATTGTGGTAAATAATACAATGAAAACTGACCGGAATCCCTTATCTATGGTAAATAGCAGCGTTTGTAATTAAGGATAGCCGCCATTTTACAACACTAAACAAAAAAAAACGCAAAGATGTTTATAGTAACCAAAATTGCAAACCAGCCAAATTCTGGTTGCCTCAAACAGCCTGTCTACCCTCCTTTGTTTATAGTGTTGTGAAATGGTGTTTTTCCTAATTATAAATATTCATAACCTATACGTACCATGGTTCGTAAACGTTGGAGCTGTGACTCTTAATCAGTAATTAAAATTTTGGGAAAGTTAGGTTGTGATTTTTTCTTTTACTGAGTACTTTTATTGACTAACTTCTGACTAGTTTCTACGCTAGAATTATTATACAATGTAAATTAACAGAATTAAACACTAATATATTTCACAATTTCCACTTTATTATTTTTTCCGTTACAATTATTTCAACGCTTCAATATCTTCTTCAGATGGAAGATATTCCAAACTGTTTAGAATATTTCCCGTCTGATAAAGACACTGTCGTGTTGACACAATTGTAACGGAAGAAATATTAAAGTGTAAATTGTGAAACATATTAGTGTTTAATTTTGTTAATTTACAATGAATTTCGATCAAGTAATGGCTAACTCAGTAAATGGTATTATACAATGGTTGGAACATGATTTACAATCTGGATCTAAGATATATACATGAGAGGGACCTAACTAACTTAGCCTAAATAAGAAGTTAAATGTATTGATAGCTTAAGACGTTTCAACTTAAGATATTTTATGTCCAAAAAACTTAATATATTAATTAAGATTAACTTAAGATAATCCGATGATAGGGGATCGCTGCATCTTGGCGTGGAGAGGGACGGTAGGCGGTCCTGACTGTGGGGTTGGAGTGGTGAGTAGCTTTGTCCAGGAATTTGAGCTAGGCGCTGCTGATGTATTCTGGATCGTGGGCATCTTGAGATCTCTGTGAAGCTGAGTATTGCGGACGAACTATGGGGCTTTGTCGATGATGCGGAGGGTGGATCTGCGGGTAGGTGAAATTTGGCACCATGCTGGACAGGAGTAGGTCATTCCGGCTCGAATAACCATCTTGTAACTTGTTAACTTGTTGCGAGTTGATAATTTGCTGGACTTGTTTAGGAGGCGTACAACTTGCCGAGGAGTTTGTTGGCTTTCTTGGTGGGGGTGGTAACCTGAAGCATCCACGCTAGTCGCTTGTCGTATTGTCATAGTGGAGGCACAGGTACTTAATGCTGTTTGACCATCGGAATCTGGGGCTTTAGAGAGGGACGCTTGCCGATTGCTCGAGTCTTTACTGGGTTGATCTGAATTCTCCAATGTTTGAACCAACCTCCACCAACCAACCTCCCCCAATGCCATTTCCATCCTGGTCGATATGGTAGTGGGGGTGTCATCGGCGTATATGAGGAGGGAGGTGTGGTCTAACTTGGGAGTGTCGGCCGTGAACATGTTGAATAAATGATTTTTTGTTTATGATGTAAAGTGGTTTTAAAGAAGTCAGACTCAATCAAATCGAGTGAATCCCATTGAAATTGTTACATTGTTTCCGACTGGTACAAATCGGCCTGGCAAAGAATTTTTAAAAATGGTTTTTTATTAGATTTCTTAAAAAGTGTTTTTTAAACATTTTTTTCTGATATCGTCTAGTACAGACTATTAAAGACATACACATGTTTGTAAAAGTAGTTAACTCCCATAAATATATTTTTGTAAATAATAAAATTGATTTTGTTTAGTGGTCGAATTTCTAAAATCTAGCAGAGTGTTAATTTGCTGCTCTTCTTGTTCCAAGTAACGCTTTAGGTTGGTGGTAAATTGCCGCAGATTATACTCAAATTTATTTGTTTTTTCATAAGATTGTGTAGACCGAGATAGATAAATCAAGACTAAAAGTAAATCAAAATATAAAATACAGAGCAAATTAGACTTTGACAAAAACTACATTATATATAAATTTTTAGTCTATAAACTGTTTTTAAAGATTACTGTTTGGTGTTTTGGTATTACAGAAACAGAAACATTCCTAGTTTGGGAGCTGTGGTTCTGTTAAAAGGAACTTTGTTCTTATATATGTAGATGGTTTTATATATATATATATATATATATATATATATATATATATATATATATATATATATATATATATATACATATATACTCGTATATATATATATATATATATATATATATATATATATATATATATATATATATATATATATATATATATATATATATATACATATATTGAGGTAATGGTGAGAATTTAGCTTCATCTAAGAGTCTCTTGATAGTTGTCTCAGACCAAACATTAATCTAATTATATTTTTTGTTAGCATTTGTCACCGACTCTCAAAGCTTGATGTTACAAATAAGGTAATCATAACACAGCCCCACAAAAAAAAAAGTGGGGTATACTTTTGATGCGATATATCAGATCCGTAGTATTTTTGCCCGCTGATCACGAATCTGACGTCAGAATATCGCCATCACATCTCAATTTTTTTTTAACCTCAAAAAATAGGTAAAAATTAGTAAAAATTAAGAAAAATATACTCCTAAAAAATTGATTCAAGCTTTTTCATGAATCTAAAGATGTATTAATATGTATTCGGACACGCTAAGCTAATATTCATCGGTTGGATTAAGCCATACAGTTCTGTTTTCTTTCTAACCTCAATAAATCAGACAGATATAGTGCTTCTCGAATGCAAAAACGAATTCAAATTAAAATTCAACCGATTCTTACCAAATTTGGCACACGGGGGTTTTTTTGGTTGCTGGTCATGAATCTGAGGTCGGATTTGCAAAATTCAAAATGGCGGATCCAAGATGGCGGACAAAATTTTTGAAAACCAAGCGATTCCTACCAAATTTGGTATACAGTTGGGGAATCCTCAAACCTGATACTCTTAAACCCTAAACCCTGAAACCTTAGACTCCCACACCCTGTAACCTCAAAAAATAGACCTCAATAACCCTGTAACTTTAAAAATGAGACCCAATAAACTCAAAACCAGAACGTTTAAACCATATACTCTCAAATAGTAGACCCTTAAGCCCTAGAATTGCGAAGGTTAGACCCGCGCCTAACTTTCCTTTTTTTGGCTGTATCTTGTTCTTTTTTCCGCGAATGACCTATTCAAAGGCTTTCTGCCCAAACGCTTTTGAGGACTTGTTTCTCTTTTTAACGACCAGCAATAGTCCGCTAGCATATGGTCATCCCATCGTCCTTGATACCGATTTTCTATGATTTTCAGATCTTGGGGAAAACGTTCCCCTTGCTCCTCACTGTAGTCACCAAGATTATCTGGGAAATCATCGATGTGGGAGTCCAGGAAATGTAATTTTAGATTCATTAAGCAACCTAATGTTTGAAAATTTTTTACCATTTTCTCGACTATTTCTTTGTACTTAGGAGTTTTATTATTTCCCAAAAAGTTTGTTGCGACTTCTTTAAAACTAAGCCAAGCAGCTTTTTCAACTTTATTCATTTTAGTAACAAATAATGAATCTTGAAACAATTTTCTTATTTGTGGCCCGTCAAATACGCCTGCCTTAATTTTAGCTTCAGAAAATTTCGGAAATTTTTTATGCAAATATTTGAAACATGGGCCGTTTGTATCTAATGCTCTCGTGAATTGCTTCATAAGTCCAAGCTAAATGTGAAGCGGGGGAATAAGAACTTTTCCTGGATCTACCAATGGTGGAAACAATACATTATTTTCACCAGGAGTGAACGATTCTCTTGTTGGCCAAATTTTTTTCTTATAATGACGTTCCCTGTCTCTGCTATTCCACAGACATTTATAACAGGGATAAAGTGTAAACCCTGACTGTTGGCCAAGCAATATTGTTACAATTTTCAGATCTCCACAAATTTTCCAGTTATGATCAGTATATTTTATTTTTATCAAAAGCTGCTTCATTTTTTCATATTGCTCTTCCATAACTGTGGAATGAGCAATCGGAATGTGAGCGTAAACATTGGTATTATGCAGCAAAACTGCCTTAATGCTCCGTTTAGAAGAATCAATGAACAGTCTCCATTTTTCAGGATCGTATGAGTTATTTTGAAATTCATCCATTAGACCTTTTACATCGGTACAATATGAAAGTGACAATTCCTCGTCTATTGTGAAATATTTTCGAAATTCTTCATCTCTGTTTCTATAATAAGAAATCGTAGCTTCTGGCTTAAGTAAATGTCTTTTCTTTAAAAAGGAAGCAAGATGCTCTGAACCATCTTTGGATAAGCCTAAATCTCTGACTAGATCACTAAGTTCTGACTGTGATACGAGTATTGGTTCTGGTTTACGGTTGTATGGTAGAAATTCTTTATCTGTGTCACTAGTATATGATAGGTAGTCACTAGAACATTCATTAGTAACACTGTTTTTATCGCACTTATGAAAAGTCCTTGTACCGTGAGACCGTTTTCTTGTAGCATTATACTCTACATGAGCCAAGTCACCCACACATGAAGAGCTACGGTCGCTGGATGACGACGGCTGCGGGCCCGCTTTCCCACCCTGACCAACCGCCGATACTGGGTTTCCGAGTCCCTGCATCGTAATTATCTTTCTTCTACCTGCCATGACGGCATCTAAGCCGTTATCCAGGGACTCTGCCGGCTAGTGGAGTAACACCGTTGCCCACCGTCACCACGTGGAGGTGCCCTGGATGCAGGTAGAAGAATAAAAATCGACCGATGAATTTTCTCGGCGTTCAAAATGGCGCGAAAACATCTGCCATCTTGAATTTTGCAAATCCAACCTCAGATTCGTGATCAGCGACCCAAAAAAAATCCCCGTGTACCAAATTTGGTAAGGATCGGTTGAATTTTAATTTGAATTCGTTTTTGCATTCGAGAAGCACTATACCTGTCTGATTTATTGAGGTTAGAAAGAAAACAGAACTGTATGGCTCAATCCAACCGATGAATATTAGCTTAGCGTGTCCGAATACATATTAATACATCTTTGGATTCATGAAAAAGCTTGAATCAATTTTTTAGGAGTATATTTTTCTTAATTTTTACTAATTTTTACCTATTTTTTGAGGTTAGAAAAAAATTGAGATGTGATGGCGATATTCTGACGTCAGATTCGTGATCAGCGGGCAAAAATACTATGGATCTGATATATCGCATCAAAAGTATACCCCACTTTTTTTTTGTGGGGCTGTGTAATCAACAGCGTAGTAGATGCTCGTAACCGTGCTAATAGGTAGCGTCTGTTTTAGTTTCAGCAGAGCTTAATCTGCTTTCCTAAGTTCAGAGCCGATATGATCTATCTGTTCATCCCAATAAGTTTCTAAAACTCCACTGATGTTGTGCTGATATGTGTTGTTGAAAAAGGCTCGCTCACAGTTTCCTTCAGTATTCCTAAGTGATAAATTTTTTAATGAACGAAACAGTCATTTAAACTAGTACATCATTTAATTATTTAACAACGAATAAAGTCAAATTTTTGCAGCGTTACAATATATATTTTTGAAAATTGCCAGAGTAAAATTTCTACCAATATACATAATTATATAAATTACGAGAATAATTGTACTATCTTTTTCAAATTTAGTTTTAACGCCACTAGCCCAATTAATAATTATAATAATACCGTACAGAATAATGCAAAAGCAACTTAATATTCTAGAGTCAATAGATCAAATAAAATTTAGTTTTAAATTACAGTCCAAAAGGAAGACAGTTAATATTGAAATTGATTGATTTTTTATTATTTTATTGATGATGACATTTAACAATATTACACTGAATTCGACTTTCAACTATTATATTCACCATTATACTCTTTTAAATTTTGGCACCTAGCTGATTAAACTGCTGTGTGTGCCAGTTTGTATTATAACAAAATCAAATCGTAATAGTCTAATGTTAAATATAAAACTAAAAACTACAAGGTACTAAATAGTTCCGCCATTTAAGGCTAGCACAAGACACAACTCAAATATAACATTAACAAAAATATGATTTCAAAGATACCCTCACAAGGAAATTCAATTAAAGTTACGAAACAGTTTCAACATGTAAAGCAGTGGCAATAATAAGTTTCTTATATCTAAATTTAATTCATTTGCCAGTTATCACACAACCGACGGAATAAAATAAAGCACAACGACTAAAAAAACCATGTGGGCACCCCTCTTAAGTGTGTAGCTAGAATAGGGGTCGGCAACCTTTTAACTAAGGGGTGCCAGTTTTCATCCATACATTTTGCGTGCCGACATAGGTACTACTACTACTATAACTAAAATTAACAAAAAGTAAATTAACTTAAAATATTGCTTTTAGAAGGTTTAATTACAAAAAAATTTTAACATTTAACAAATAATTTTATTATACTAGTCCTAGGACCTAGTATGAACCCTGTGCTTGAAGTTCTTTAGAGAGTTTTCTTATATCCGGTTCATGTCTGGTTATTTTCAGTGTCACACATGCTTCCGAGTTGTCTGGTTGCAGGTTTGTCAGCCTGCTTCGGTACGGGTTTAACATCACTCTCATATGGGGAAAAAAGTTGATCATAGATATAGGATGATCCGAAACCTGTAAGCATGGCAAACGCTACTTTCTTAAGACAAATAAATTTCTCTGGTAAACTCATCCAACAACTGAGTATCTGGTTTGAATGGTTCTGGCAGCCACCTTCTAATACCCTTCTTAATTCTACAAATTTCGTGTTCCATACCTCGGAGCTTTTAAATTCAATGTATTGAAGATCAAAATCATTAATGTCCATCCATGAGAAAAGAGATATGTCAAAGCAACTGCTGGAAAAATCCATTAAATCTGGTTTGATTAAAAAAGCGAACATAGGACCATGTCTATCAAAATCCTGACCCCTCTCGATAAACTCCTCTTTTAAATTAGTCGTATATTTAAGAATTTCGTCTATTAGTGCACCATCGTCGACACTGGATATATAAGTTTTTAAATTTGGAAAATATTTATATGTGTTTGTAGTAATATCGCTGATAAAAAAATCTATTTTTAATTGAAGTGATTTCCAGGATTCGTATAAATCTTGAACTGTTTTGCCTGAACCTTGCAACTTTAAGTTGAGTTCACTGAGATGGTTTGTAATATCAGTAAGAAACATTAACATACAGATCCGGTTCTTATCTTCTAGTTCAGGATAAGCATCCACTTGATTTTTTTCCAACAAGAACGATTTAATTTTGCCCAGACATTGCACACATCTAGAGAGCACTTTACCACGGCTGAGCCAGCGCACATTATTGTGCAATGGTATATCTGAATATGCACTTTCTAATTTCTGCAGAAACGCCTTAAATTGTCTATGGATCAGTGAAGAACGACCGACAATGTAGTTAACTATTTTAACCACCCTATCCATCACGGATTTTAAACTTCCAGAGGAGATTTTAGCGCACAAACTCTCTTGGTGAATTATGCAATGAAAATTCAAAACTGATCGACCCATGCGTTCAATAAGAAGGGAAACAAATCCTTTATGTCTCCCAATCATGGCAGGAGCGCCATCTGTCGTTACGCAAAAAATTTTATTTAAATCAATGTTCCGCTGTTCAAAATGTTTAACAAATTCTGAAAATATATCCTCTCCTCTTGTAGTTCCCTGCAATGGGAGCAGACAAATCAGCTCTTCATACACACTGCCATCATCGAAGTATCGCGCAACGATTGCCAGACGGGCAATGTCATTAATATCGACACTTTCATCCAATGCTACACTAAATACAAAACTCCGTTTGATAGCTCTGCTGTTTTTGGACATTTTGTGTCATTTCGGTAATTCGTCTCTCGATGGTCCGCGCTGATGCCGGTATATCCCTAATCCTGGCCAATATTGTATCCTTATTGGGCAAGTCGTCGAATAAAATCTCGCCAGTACTCAAAAACGTTTGCTTCATAAATTCTCCGTCAATGAACGGCCTACCCTTTTGTGCCAACGATTGTGCAATTTTGAAACTGCATTCAGTTACCTGATTTTTTCCTTGGAAAACTTTGCTAAAGAATGTTGACTGTTTCTCGTATTGTTTACTTGCTCTTTGTATTGCCTCCCTTTTATCAGCGTTATCTTTAAATGACGATTCATGTTTTATCTGGAAATGTCGTTGAACACAAGACGTCCGGAAAACTACGCTTTCCCGACATAGGACACAAATGGCCCGATCGTTTTGCTGTACAAAACTGTAATCTGTTGTCCATGAAGTTTGAAATGATCGAACGTCTACCTTCCGTTTCTTCGCGGCCATAACGCAACGTAATTTTAATTTTTAAACTTTTCGACGACTATTGACTGGAACGGATGTTACTTCTATACTAAATGATCCAAACGTGTAGCCGCTTGCTATATATAGAAAAATAATGTTTCCAGAAAATTCCAATAATTACGTTACGTTAATTTCTTAGAACAAAAATTATTATCTACAACGCGCCCATTGCAATCAAAGGGCCGCCTAGAAGTTAAATCTAACAAAAACTAAAGTTCGGCAATATAAAAAGAGTTGCGGCGCGCGTCGGAACGATTGAAGTCAAGTCAAACAAAAACCGCCTTATAGCGGCTCTTTTGATCTGAATTGAGGACGTTTATTTGTGTTTTTGCCTAGGCTTATATTTTGAGGCTTACCGTCTTTAATACTTGCCGAAATTAAAGCCAAACCAATGCATGCAGTAAAATTATAAATTATAAAATATATATTTTGTAGTTTAGGTTATTTACTTAATTTCGAAACATGTCGCAGATTACAGAATTCATGTGTAAACTTTGAATAGGTACGCGTGCCATTCAAAATTGCTTGGCGTGCCAGAGATGGCAAGCGTGCCATAGGTTACCGACCCCTGAGCTAGAACATTTAGGTTTGTTAAGGTAAACAGATCCTCACATTGGATATAGTTAAGTAATAATACACAAAAATATAATTTGTCCAAATATTTTATCTTTCTTTTAAAGTTTGTTCAAGAAATTCATCAGGATACTGTTTTCGATATCAGTCATTAGGAATAGATAATTTAAAACCAATATAGTGCAAAAAAAATTTTCTAAGCAGCACCCATCAATCATCGGTCCCGATACCATATAAATAACACAACCCCTCTTCAATCC
Organism: Pachyrhynchus sulphureomaculatus; assembly: GCA_019049505.1. Taxonomy (NCBI): domain Eukaryota; kingdom Metazoa; phylum Arthropoda; class Insecta; order Coleoptera; family Curculionidae; genus Pachyrhynchus; species Pachyrhynchus sulphureomaculatus. The sequence goes on from CM032446.1 coordinate 187,658,802, forward strand.
TTTAATGACCATAATAATAGAAGACGTAGAGTCACTAGGAATAGGATACAGAATGAATTTGTTACGCAGACGATGCAGCTCTGATCGTCGAAAGTGAAGACGACCCACAGAGACCACTAATTTTTATCAAGCTTGTCGACAGTTTAATATCTACTGAGAAGGCCAAATGCATTACTATTGTCGAAGCCCCATCAGGTACAAACTCGTAGTGGAAGATAAACCCATAGAACAGTTAACCCAGTTCAAATACCTTAGTGTTGACCTATCAAGCTGTTACGACCGAGTTAGAGACCTTAGAGGATTAATTAATAAAACAGCAGTTATCTCAGGCTGCTTAAGAGATGTTGCATTGACAAATCAATACATGTGAATAGACAGCAAGGTTAAAATACACCAGACTTGCATCAGACCCACAATAACCTGCGGTATAGAATCACGAGAAGACACTAATAAAACAAAAAGTATACTACATACCGCGGAAAAGAACAATAGTTGGTAAAACAAGGGGAGATATGATACGAAATACTGACATCAGAGAACATAAGACGTAGCACGATTGGGAAAACAAGGAAGAGGAGGGCAGTAGCATAACCACGTAAACAGAATGAAAGAGCACAGACTAACAAGGATCGCTCTGGAGGAAAAGCCAGCAGGCAAACGTCCACCGGGGAGACCACTAAAAAGATGGCAATCTACATCTTAAAAAATCGCATAACCTAGGAATTTACAGATCATCAGATCTACAAAAAGTATAAGAAAAAAAAAAGAAGCTCGTGATATCCTAAAACATGATCAGATAATTTGAGCCTGTCATGTGCTCATGCAAATGTTTGCTGTCACAGTGACCTTAAAATTCCATGTTTGACGACATTAGGCAATTTTTGAACATTATTACTAAAAACTAATGTAAGCCTGAAGAGGAAAAGGTGAAATGAATGAATGCATTAATTTAGAATTTTATTTGATGATACACTTGTAGTTTTACAACTTATAATATTAATTAAAATATATTAAAAAATGGAAAAATAAGAACACTAAATTCCAGAAACTACTGTAAAACCTAGAGCAGTAAAAATATTTTAATTTTATTTTTAACTAGACGTGCCAAATTTTATTTTATAAACTTTACATTAAAATTGCAATAAACACTAATGTAAATATACAATAGAATAAAAATAATGCCCCGACTTAAAAAATACCCCCTCTGTCTCTACCTCCCCCACCCTCTCTCTCTCTCTCTCTCTCTCATATTTTTGTACATTAAGCATATATCACCTTTTTAAGACAATATACTGCAATAAATTTTAACTGTGGGATTATCAACAGCCGTTAAAATATCATAAACTTCGGAATAAATTTCTTTTTGCGAGTAATTTCTAATAATTTTGAACGCAATGTAACAGTTAAAATCATTGGAACTAGACTTTAACAGATACAACGCAAAATTTTGCAAGTTAAAATCACTACCATCTGTTGTAGAAATATTACGGTAAAATTCCTCAACGAGACCTAATAACAAATCGTTCGTATATGGCCCATATTCACTTATAAGTTCTTGGAAAAATGTATCAACTTCTTTGGAAAAACTTCCTATATTATTATTATTTTTATATAGATCCATCAATTTCAGTAAAATATACTGGGCAAAGCCTTCTAGATGGTTATAAAGTCTCTGCCAAGAATTCCTAAATAATTTCAAAAAATTACCATCATTTTCATCAATTTTTGAATAAGCATTACCAAAAAAGTTTAAAATATGTTCTTTGGTCTCTGGATTTTTGGTTTTACAATCTTTATCCCTGTAAATTTTTAAGTTACTAAAAACAAACTCAAAAGCCTGTTCATCTAAATAGGCCAATAAATAATTGATTACAAAATAATTCACTGTGGCGGAGTTTAATAATTCATTATTTAACATAAAGTACTTTTTAATAATGTTCTCACAAAAGTTTTTATTTAATCTTAAAACGAATTTCACTTCATGCTGGTTAATAGTATCAATTAAACAATTTCGATAAGGCATAACTTCAACCGTTTGCTGTTCAAGAACATCCAGATATTTCCATACATTTTCAATAAAAAAAGGTCTATCTTTACTAATAACACCATCAACAGAATTAACCAATCGTCCTATCATTTCAGTGTCATTTTTATCAATAAAATTCATACTCTGAATTATAGTTTCTAGAATCTGTTTTAAAGGATTTTTTAAATAGTATTTCAGTATGGCATCAAATAGATATTTTTTACTGGAAATATTAGTTTCTTTAGCAGAATGAGAAGAATAGCGAGTTAAAGCATTTTTCACTGATAGTAGCTCAAAACTCAAAAAGACGGCATGTTTTCTAACAGATACTGCCCTTGTTGCCAAACTGTCTATAAAAGACGATGTTTTTTCTTCAGTAATTCGATATGACACCTTGTACAATGTTGGTAAAATTGACTGAAGATAGTCACCTTGAGAGAAATCCATAATAACTGGTAACAACAATAACGGTTCATTCAGATTTTTAAACACCTCTGGGAGATCGCATTGTACTTTATAAATTTTTTTTTGCTCTTTATTATTAAGATCAAGTTTCTTCTCACTAGGTATGTAATATTTTACTAAATCTAGAAAATCTTTCGTACTCATTATGTGTGATAGAGCTTTAAGCAACTCAACCTTTTGCAGCAACTGACTATTGATTGATATTAAATCTTTAAAATGAGCAATTAACATTTTATCCCATCCAAGGTGACTATACTTTTTAAAAATAACATAATTCATCGTAATATATTGATCACCCGGGCCTACCAAAAGCGGCAAAATTAAATTGAAATACTTGGCTATCACATTAGGTTCTTGCTTTAGGAAATAAGACACCACACTTTCTTTCTCATAGGAATTAAATTTTTTATGAAAGTTTTTAAAGAAATAATCCAATAAGTTATTCTCAAAAATGTTTCTTTGAGGTTTTGTAATGATTTTTACAATGCAAACTTCAAGCATATCTTGTTCATCTTTGTCTAGAATATCAAAAAAGCCATCTTCATCAATCACCTACAAAAAAAAAAGTTATACAGCAGAAAAACTAGGGATCTAACCTTAGTTATTCCATTAAAAATATGAGGTGTCCAAGATAATGGATGTTCCAAAGCAATGTCAAACTAAAGAACAATATTACACTTCTATAAATTTTTATCATTTTTACAAATATATAAAAAAAGAAACAATATTTGAGAATAACAGACGTCTATGTCCAATACACTTGGTAGAAATTTGGAAAATTTACGTATGTTTACAGCTGTTAAAATAAGGATAAAATTGGTTTTCTTGATAACATAACATGTAGGCTGAAAAGTTTTTGTTCTAGCTACTTAAGACACATTTTTTTTACAAAATTCGACTTTATTCATCAACATAGTCTCCTTCAAGAGCGATACAATCAGTCCAACGCTTTTATACCATTTCTTTACCTTTCTTGTAGATTTATATTTGCCTTCAAAATAGGCCTCAGTTTTGGCGATAACTTCTTCATTGGAGCCAAATCTCTTTTCCGCGAGAATTTTTTTGAGGTCTGCGAATAGATAATAGTCGCTGGGGGCCAAATCTGGAGAATACGGTGGATGAGGAAGCAATGCGAATTTCAATTCATGTAATTTTGTCATCGTAACCATTGACTTATAACGTGGTGCATTGTCTTGATGAAAGAGCACTTTTTTCTTGTTCATTTGGGACCGTTTCTTTGCGATTTATATAATATTTGCTATTAATAGTTTTTCCCTTCTAAGCATAGTCGATGAAAATTATACCATGCGCACCCCAAAATACAGAGGCCAAAACCTTCCCAGCCGACTATTGTATCTTTGGTCGCTTCGGGCGGGTTTCACCGGCTACTGTCCACTTAGCTGACTGCCGATTTGATTCCGGTGTGTAGTGGTGGATCCATGTTCCATCCATTGTCACATATCGCATGAAAAAATTCCTTTTATTGCGCCTAAACACGTCGAAATAGCACTCAGAATTATCAACACGTTGTTGACTTTGGTCCACCGTGAGCAAACGTGGTACCCACTTTGAACAGCGCTTTTTCATGCCCAAATGTTCATGCAAAATATGACCAGCACCTTCTTTTGATATCTTTAGAGTGTCAGCTATCTCACGCAATTTCACTTTACGGTCATCCAAAATAATTTTGTGGATTTTTTATGTTTTCTGGTGTAACCACCTCATTTGGGCGTCCAGAGCGTTCAGCATCATTTGTGTCTGTACGACCGCATTTAAATTCAGCATACCAGTAAATGATGAGTGATTTTCCAGAGGCAGAGTCCCCCTAACACTTACCAAGCCATTGCCTTGCTTGAACGGTATTTTTTCCCATCAAAAAATACACGAAATTCGATTTTGTCCATTGTTTTGAAAATATCAAAAGCGTCACTAAAACCACTGTAACGTGTAAACTAATCGTCGAAATGTCATGAAATTTTGAAACATATCGTTTGGAGGTTGGTACTTCATAAAAATCATATGGATTTTTTGAAAGCTGCGACATCTATGTGTCAGACCAAAAAGTTTTCAGCCCACGTGTTACATAAATATATTCACAACTATATACATAGTAGGGTATAAAGAGCCCATAGTATTTGCCTGTATTCAATAATGGCAATTTTAAAACCTAGTTACTATACTGTTGCACTTGTTCCTTGGCGCGATTGTTAAAGTAAAAGCCGCGTACCGAAAGCAATTTGAGACGGTCCTCCTGTGCACACACTTGAAAAGACCAAAATTAGTCAACGCCGCAACGGCTAAAGGGATTAAAAATCTGTAAAAGTTCGCTGTGAAGTGGGTAACACAGTAAGTGCATTTAAAAAACGCAGATGATCTTCCAGTCTGAGGGAATGCAAGGTCAACGACAAGCAACCAGAAAAAAACATTTCTCCAGCTATTTGAAAATAACTCTACTTTTCGACTGGGCGAAGCCTTCAACATCAGTATCGTTCTGCGAACTTGAAACTCTCCCCCTCACAGAATCTTAAATTTAGATAAATGTATACGCTAGGCAAGCGAAAATATCGATAGCAATTAGTAATTTTTATGTAATTTTTTTCTGTTGAAGCGACTTTGTGGTTGTGAGTTTAAGTAAAATATGATTGGTTCGTCCACGGCATAAATTTTATTCAGCGCAAATCAAAAACATCAAGGGGAAGCGATCCGGAGCGCAGATTCGGCCGTTTGTTGGTCATTGAGAATTTTAACGCAAAGATGGTCAAAAATAACTAGACATCCTTATATCAGCCAATAAGATGTTTGGGCACTTTAAAGAAGATTGGATGTTGTAAGAGGACAATGATCCAAAACATCGAAGCAAACTTTGCAGAGAGTGGAAGGTGGAAAATAGCATTATTACGATGGATTGCTATCTCTTGATGCTATTCCTATCGAAATTATGTGGAATATCATAAACACTGAAAAACTGCTGGAAAGTATGCTCAATGGTGTCTGGTCATTTACAATAAAAGCAGTATTAATGTCTACTAATAAAAAGCGCCTTAGCATTTCTAATGTACTTTTATGTAAAACGTACCCTTTGTATTTATCAAAAAATCGCCGTTCTTCCTTCTTGAATAGACTTTAATTTCAAGTGTCCTTGAAAATGTAATAATATAATATATAAAATGTCTAAACTGTCTTACCTTTAATGGGTTTTCAGAATAAAAAACATTGTAATGCATAACTTCTGCTATCACAAAATAATTACGTTTTTTAGGATCTTGCTCAGCAAAAACTTTATTAATGAAATCCATTATGGGTTCACACTTACTCAAGTCGATCCACAGTCTTTTAAAATCATTATTTAAAGTTTTATCCCTTTTAACATCCTTGTTAAAATTTATAATATCATAAAGTAAATTCTCTTCCAAATTTTGTGTCGGTTTTTCAAATTGTAATGTAGGCCATATCTTAACAATATGTAATAAAATATATCTTTCCGCTTCTTTCGACTGAGGTAATAATCTAAATCCTACATGACTATTACAACAATCTTCACAATATTGCCGAACTGGTCTATCAAGAGGAAGTTTCTTTAGATATACAAATAATAAATATTCAGACATCATATCAAAATCTAATCTTTCTTCCTTTATTCTTTGTATGTCTATTATTTCATTGATGTACTTCCAATGATTCTCTGTAAGAAAATCGTACTTAACATTTCGTGCAATATGTGAAAGCTTGTTTCGTCGCACATATTCGTCTTCGTTGCGGTGCCTTACACAGATATATTTTAACACTTCTTCGTAAGTTGAATAGTCATTATTTTCAAAGCAGACCGATATTAATTGGTCTACATATTGAGCTCTTGTAGAAATA
>CM032446.1:187670156-187770156 GCA_019049505.1 Pachyrhynchus sulphureomaculatus
AGTTAAAATGAGTTGTATGAATGGGGTGTGGCGTAATCTTTGGCCAGATGTAGTGGAAGCACCTAGAAGAATTGTCCAGATGCAGAGACAAGTGCTTGAAGACATTGCTGCAATGATTGAGGGGTCTGAACTTGAAGATGTCACGGTAGAAGATCTCGTAGAACTTGTAGCAACGCACGACGATCCTATTAGCAATGAAGATCTGATCGAGTTACAGAATAATCCTATCTACGATGAGGAAGAACAAGTAGAAGAGAAAGTTTTATCTTCAGGGGAAATACAAAATGCACTTTCAAAAATTTATTCAGGTTTGGACATATTGCAGAGTATAGACAATAATGATGACCGTGTGTCAAACAATTAAAAACAGTGTTGGGTGTTATGAACGTATTTTACAAGAACGTAAACAAAACGTTACCCAAAAGACAATAGATGTATTTTTCCGTAAAAAATAAGAGTATGTATTGCATAAAGTGTTCTTAGAATTAAAGTGATTGATTAAAATGATTTGTATTTTTTTGTATTAAATTTTGACTATGTTTAATCATAAACCTCGATATACGCGAATTTCAGTTAACGCGATTTTTTTTCGGAACGTATCCCTCGCGTAAAGCGGGGTATTACTGTATATATATATATATATATATATATATATATATATATATATATATATATATATATATATATATATATATATATATGTATATATATATATATATATATATACATATATATATACATATGTATATATATATATATATATATATATATATATATATATATACATATGTATATATATATATATATATATATATATATATATATATATATATATATATATATATATATATATAATAAATAAATAAAATAAATATTGTTTTTATTAAGATGTTAATAACATGTGATGTAAGAGTAACCATCGGTTACTCTTCTAACTGTTAAAGTATGTGCAACAACCTAAAAATGAATCTAGTATATAACATATGTGCGTATTATTTCTAACACTAACCTCTTCAAGACACAACGCGCTTACAAACAAAAATAAAGCAACAATTACATCCTAACATAGTAAAATCAATAATCGACAATATATATACATATATACATATATATATACATATGTATGTATATATATATATATATATATATATATATACATATATATATATATATATATATATATATATATATATATATATATATACATATATATATATATATATATATATATATATATATATATATATATATATATATATATATATATATATATTATATATATATATATATATATATATATATATATATATATATATATATATATATATATATATATATATATATATATATATATATATATATATATATATATATATATATATATATATATATATATATATATATAATAAATAAATAAAATAAATATTGTTTTTAATAAGATGTTAATTACATGTGATGTAAGAGTAACCATCGGTTACTCTTACATCTAACTGTTAAAGTATGTGCAACAACCTAAAAATTAATCTAGTATATGTGTGCGTATTATTTCTAACACTAACCTCTTCAAGACACAACGCGCTTACAAACAAAAATAAAGCAACAATTACATCCTAACATAGTAAAATCAATAATCGAGAAGATACATCAAAATACAAATAAACTACGTCTAAGAATTCTATAAACGATAGTGGTGAACAAATGATACAACTACGCATACAAAATGAACTTAGAATTAACAACAACTTTTATCCACATAAACCACCTTCGAAAATAACTACATGTGGACAAAGATCAACAATTGATTACGTAATCACAAATAGAAATATTCATCCAAGAAGAATACAGGACGTAAGAACTTTAGCTTCCGCCAATGCTGGAACGAATCACCATCTTGTAATAGCAAAAATACGAACAACCATGCAACGACTTCGTAGCGAACCCGTCGAACAAATAAGCAAAATCAATATAGAATCTCTATCCGACGACTCAACCAAATATCTACATCAACAAAGGTTAACAGAAAAAATAGCCATAAATGATATTCGAGAGTCCGATGACGTAGAAACGGCATGGACAAAACTAAAAACTAATATGCTAGAAGCAGCAGAAGAAGCATTTGGAAGAAGGACTATAAAGAAAGGGGGAAAACCAAACACAAAGCCTTGGTTCAAACAAGAAGTTAAGACATTAGCTGAAGAAAAAAGAAAATCGTACCTACAATACAGATCCAATGCTATAACTTACAATGATTATAAAAATGTAAGAAACCGGGTCAACGAGAATATCCAGAGAATCAAAAGAGAGCATTGGGAGAAATTTTCGAACGATATGGAACATGATCTGTACGGAGGACAAAAAAAAAAATGGAATCTACTGAGAAATAGAAAAAAAAAACAATAAATGAGTATATACAAAATATAAAAATTACGGTGGAAGAATGGGAAAGATACTTCGAAAAACTCTATAGTAGTTCATCAGAAATCAATTCATTAACACAGGAAATACAGCTTGAAGATGAAAATGTTGCCCAACCAAATAGGACCATTTCCTTGAATCAAATACAGCACATGGCAGCGAAACTAAAAAACAGAAAAGCCCCGGGCATGGGAGAAATTAAGAACGAAATGATCAAATATGGAGGTGATAAATTACTAGAAGAATTACAGATTTTCTTTAACAAAATACTCATAGCCAAGATTATACCATCCGAATGGAAAGAAAGCATCTTGATACCAATTTTCAAAAAAGGAGAAAGGACAGATCCAAAAAACTATCGAGGTATCACCTTAATGAGTGCAGTTCTAAAATTGTTCATTAAAATTTTAGCAGAAGAAATAATGTTAACCGGAATCTGTGAAGAACAGCAAGGGTTCAGAAAGAACAGGTCTACTATAGACGGCATATTTATAATCCGCCAAATTACCGAAAAAGCTATAGAGTTTAATAAGATAGCCTTTATGTGTTTCATTGATCTTACCCAGGCATTCGATAGGGTACGGTTAACTGATGTCATAACCCTACTACAAAAAAGGGAATTCACCCGAATATAATAAAAACTATCGAAGAGTGGAACATCAACAACCACACATATGTAAGAGTGGCAAATAAATTAAGCAATAAAATACCTATGACAACCGGAATCAGACAAGGAGATAGCATAAGCCCAATCTTATTTAACATCATAATGGATGAAATAATAAACGAAGTAAAGAAAACTGGGAGAGGATATCGATTGGGAGACAAAGAAATAAAAATAATATGTTACGCCGATGATGCAGTAATCATATCAGAAGACGAAGATAACTTACAATTAATATGCAAATATCTGTAAAGAAAACAAAATCCCTTACAATATCTAAAGAACCGAAAAGAGGCAAAGTCGCGATTTATGATCAGAGTGTAGAACAAGTGATGTCCTTCAGATATCTAGGGGCAAACATAACAAGTACCAGGAACCTTAAGGAGAAAGTAAAAACTCAAACAAAAAAGGCATCATTATTATCAGGATACTTAAGAGATATAATTTGGAGAAACAAATATATGAGCACCAGGAGCAAAGTAAGAATATACAAAACATGTGTAAGACCGATCATGACGTACGCGATAGAAACCAGAGCGGAGAACACAATAACAAAACGACTCCTAAGAACAACAGAAATGCGAACACTTAGATCGATAATAGGATATAACCTACTTAACCGAAAGAGATGTGAAGAAATAAGGGAAATGTGTGAAATACAGGATGTGGTGAGATGGACAAGGAATAGGAGAAGAGAATGGAGAGACCATGTGGACAGAATGCCAAATGACCGGTTGGTTAAGGTTACAAAAGAGAAGCGACCAAACACACCTCGACCGCTTGGAAGACCACCAATAAGATGGTATGAGAGCTGGTCTTCATCATCGCAATTGTTTCTGGGAAACCTTAGAAGTGAACACAGGACATGGTCCTAACGTAAGAAGAATAAGAAGAAGAAGAGAAGAGTTGTCAATGTTTTCAATCAAATTCAAATAATGTTAAGTAAGATATGTAACAGTGTATTACACCTACATGATAATAGACAGAATTAGTTGCTTAACAGTTCACTTGAAATATGAAAACCTAAATAATGCAAGAGTGCATGTCTGTGCCACTTTAAAGGAAAAGATTAGTATAAACTGTAAAATAACGAGTTACCTTCTTTTAGAACTTCAATTAATTTGTCCACATGTTTAAAATAAATCAACACTTCAACATAAAAGATCTTCTCGAGGTAATTTCTCGGTTGAAGGTCAATTTTATCATGAGATAATTTTGTACTTGTAGAGCTTAATAATTTGTAAAAGTTCTTTTTTCTCTCATTAATATGTATACCTTGTAGGTTATAAAACTGCGACCTAAAGTCTACATTTTCATCTACAGATACAGTCATGGTTCAAAGAAATTATCTAAAAACAAAATAAAATAAAATATGTTAGTGCAATAATTATGGTAGTATCAAGTTAATAGAAGAGTCTGTTTTTCGTACCATATAATACAATAGTACAAAATGTTCACCATAAAAGTACCCTACTCAAAAAATTAAATTAAATAACGTAATAAAAAATTTTCAATTAGTCATCTCTGATTTCACTTTTTTTTTCTAAAAAGGTAATGTTTAGCAGTAATAAGTTAAATTTTTCAATCAGTTCATCACTATTAGCTTGATATAACATATATTCAAATAGAAAATAAATAAGAAACGAATAATTATTTGGATAATAATTAATACAAATTAAGTCCTAATCTGCACATCGCTTTTACAATGTCAATTTAGATAATATTATATTTGAATTTTTCTCTTATGCTGGTAATTTTTGTGAAAAATTAAGAATGTTTCTTAACTTTACAAAGGTTTTTAACAGTTATACTCAATATTTTCATTCTTCTGTGTCTTAATTTTAATAATAGATACCCACAATTTTATTACTGAACAGTATGTGTATATATAGTAGCAATAAGGATAGAAATGACAACGGATTGCTTTAGATCACTGAATATAGCATGGTATTAGCATAAACTAAAGAATTGTGTTAATACAGTAGAACCCCAATTAGCGCGATTATCCGAGCTCCGGATTAACCGAGCCAATCTAAGAACCTGATTATCCGAGGTACGCGCGTCTATGCTGCGTATTAATCGAGCTTCTAAAATATATATGTACATATTTCCATTTAAAATCGTCGGGGCCTTCGGGGAATCCCCTGGCCCGTGTGAAGGGTTCCCCTATATATGTTTTTGGACTCTTTCAGCAGGTAAATTTGCGTGAATGCAGTGCGTTATATAGCGTTTACTACGGAGAAGTACGAGTATACTCACATAATTTATTTGGTTGGAGTTATGGTAGTTAAGTGTAATTAATGCGAACTGCTTTGTTTGAATTTTTGTTTGTGGTATTATAATGGAGCAAAACAAGCGTAAAAGAATCGTCGTTCCTATTGAAGAAAAATTAAAAGCCATCAGAACAATTGAAGCAGGAGAGACAATTAAAGTTGTTGCACGAGATTATGGAGTAGGTGAGGTAACAGTTGAAGATTGGAAAAGAAACCGCACAAAAATAGAAGAGTGGTGTATAAATCAAGCCTCCTCGTCCTCGGGAAGAAAATCAATGAAAACCAGCGACTATGAAAAGGTTAACGAAGCTTTATTCATGTGGTTTAACTAACAGAGATCAAAAGGTGGGCCTCTATCAGGTCCAAATTTACAACAGAGAGTTGAGAGTAATGATTAGTAGGCAATTCCCAGAGATAGATCAGTTTACCGCCAGTTCTGGATGGCTTGACCGCTGGAAAAAAAACGGTACGGTGTACGACAACTGACTGTATGTGGTGAAAAACTCTCTGCTGATGTGTCATCAATTGAGAAGTTTAAGCAGAACTTTAAAAAGCAAATCGAAGATTGTGGATACACATGTGATCAAATTTACAACTGTGACGAAACTGATCTGAATTATAAAATGCTTCCATCAAAAACATTGGCATCTCGATAGGAAAAATCAGCTCCTGGGCACAAACGAAGTAAGGAAAGATTAACTATAATGGTATGTTCCAATGCATCTGGCAAGCATAAAATCCCACTGATGGTGATTGGCAAGTCTGCACGTCCAAGAGCTTTAAAAAACATCTCACCCAAAGCCCTACCAAAGTCAGAAGAGCGCATGGATGGATGCGACCTTATTTACTAACTGGTTTGAAGAAGAGTGCGTGCCATCTGTGACTAAATTTTTGAACAGAAACCGTCTTCCTATTAAAGCAATTTTGTTAATGGATAATGCCCCCCTCTCACCCTGGAGAAGGACTTCATGTGGGCGAAACTGTTGTAACATTTTTTCCTCAAAATGTAACCAGCATAATGTAACCAATGGATCAAGGCACCCTTGAAAACATTAAAAAGAGTTATAGGCGTTTATATCTTGAACATCTGTTAGAATACACAGAAAAGGAAGATATTATCAATGGGATGAGAAAGGTTACACTGAAAAATGTTATTTATTGGGTAAGTCAAGTTTGGGATTCTGTGCGTACGACCACTATTCAAAAATCTTGGTCAAAAGTTATTGATTTTGAGGACTAGAATGACAAAGAAGATGATACTCCATTAAATGAATTAGCTTTAAAATTGAGAAGTCATGGAGAAATGTCCTGTTCAAATTTTGACAGTGCGATAGAAGAAAAAGAAAAAAGTTTATTTGAATTAATGCAAAAATTAAAAGCTTGCGAAAATGTGACAAGAGAAGATGTTATTGAATGGATTACAGCGGATGATTTAGAAGAAGAAATGAGTATTGAAGAAATAACGAATGCCTTTCAGGACGATGACGAAGCGGCGGTGGTTGAACAGTCTCCAACTAAGATCTCTCATCAAGAAGGTTTTGCTTCTTTGGAAAAAGCTTTGAGGTATATCGAACAACAACCAGAGGCAACTCCAGCGGATTTACTTCTTCTTAATACGAGGCTGGTTTGAAAAGTTCGTGCAAAGTCCGAGAGATGGCACCACCGGCGCGTATCGAGGTCATGTTTAGTTAGTAGCATCTCTTGAATGAACGCACACAAAGTTTCAGCCATATTGGTCTATTTCTTTGTGTTTGGCATTCGTGTGAATCAAGGAAGTCGAGTGATTTTCAAGAAATGGACGAAAAAGAATTTCGTGTGGTGATTAAACATTACTTTATGAAAGGCAAAACGCCTCAGGAGACTAAAGAGAAGCTTGATAAACATTATGGTGACTCTGCACCTTCGATTAGAACAGTTTATAAGTGGTTTCAAAATTTTCGGACTGGCCATATGGGCACAAGTGACGCTGAACGTTCTGGACGGCCTGTGAAGGTTACGACTCCAGAAATCATTGATCAAATCCATGATATGGTGATGGATGACAGAAGAGTTAAGGTGCGTGAGATTGCTAGTGCATCTCGACTGAACGGGTACATAATATTTTGCATAAACATTTGGACATGAGAAAGCTATCCGCGAGATGGGTGCCGCGATTGCTCACGCTTGACCAAAAACGGAATCGTGTGAAGTATTGCAAGGATGGTTTGCAGCTGTTCCAGAAGAATCCGGAGGACTTTAAACGTCGTTTCGTCACTGTGGATGAAATATGGATATATTTCTATACTCCTGAGACCAAACAACAATCTAAACAATGGCTTACCAAGGGGGAATCTGCACCAAAAAAGGCGAAGACCGTTCCTTCGGCCGGAAAGGTTATGGCGACTGTCTTTTGGGATTCGCAAGGGATAATCCTCATCGACTATCTGGAAAAGGGTAAAACTATTACAGGTGAATATTATTCATCGTTATTGGACTGTTTGAAAACCGAGCTGCAAGAAAAACGCCCGCGATTGGCCCACAAGAAAGTCCTTTTCCATCACGACAACGCACCAGCACACACCTCAGCAGTTGTGGTCGCAAAATTAATGGAAATAGGATTCCAACTCGTTTCACATCCCCCCTATTCTCCAGACTTGGCTCCCTCGGACTACTATTTGTTCCTCAATTTGAAGAAATGGCTGGCGGGACAAAGATTTTATTCAAACGAGGAGGTGATTGCAGACACTAATGGATATTTTGCAGACTTGGACAAATCCTATTATTCGGAAGGGATCAACAAACTAGAACATCGTTGGACGAAGTGTATAAGCCTAAAAGGAGACTATGTCGAAAAATAAAAAAGGTTTACCCCAAACACATAAGTAGTTTTTATTTTTGCACGGACTTTTCAAACCAGTCTCGTAGATGGAGAAATATTGCAGCGAGAAAAAGAAGATGCAATATGAAACAGAAGCGCATAGATATCTATTTCACCGTTTTATAATGTATATACCTATTTATATGTTAAAAACGTTAATACATCGGTTTTAAAGTATTGGTGTTTATTTTTTGAATGAATAAAAATCAAATCCGGATTATCCGAGTTTTTCAGTTATCCGAGGAGGGTGCCCCCCACGTTACCTCGGATAACCGGGGTTCTACTGTATTTCCTGTAAGATTATGTAACTCAATGTAAATTTTGGACAACTAAAATCGTGGGCAAATAGGGCAGCAGACACTTTCCTGGGTGAATAGCAATAACGGGTGGGGAAGGCAGAGTGTAGAACACGCTGGTAATAAAATAGGCGCCTTTGCAGTTCTTGGGCCCTTTAGGAATTTTTATTTCTGTTGAGGAGCCGATATTTCAGTGAACGGTCACAAAGCTCTAGTTAATAGTATTGGTTTTACATTATGTATAACAGATTGTAGTAATTGTTCAAATTGATCTTAGAATAAGACTGAGCTACAGTGTAAAAGAGCTGCCCCCGAGATTTCTCAGGGTATGCCAATTGATATTGAACAAACAATGAAATATAACTAGAATTCAAAAGCTTAAACTTTTTCCTCATTTCAAACATTCATTTTTTTTTATTTTGTGTTTGCAATGGCTAGTACTACGCCTCAGGAGACTAAAGAGAAGCTTGATAAACATTATGGTGACTCTGCACCTTCGATTAGAACAGTTTATAAGTGGTTTCAAAATTTTCGGACTGGCCATATGGGCACAAGTGACGCTGAACGTTCTGGACGGCCTGTGAAGGTTACGACTCCAGAAATCATTGATCAAATCCATGATATGGTGATGGATGACAGAAGAGTTAAGGTGCGTGAGATTGCTAGTGCATCTCGACTGAACGGGTACATAATATTTTGCATAAACATTTGGACATGAGAAAGCTATCCGCGAGATGGGTGCCGCGATTGCTCACGCTTGACCAAAAACGGAATCGTGTGAAGTATTGCAAGGATGGTTTGCAGCTGTTCCAGAAGAATCCGGAGGACTTTAAACGTCGTTTCGTCACTGTGGATGAAATATGGATATATTTCTATACTCCTGAGACCAAACAACAATCTAAACAATGGCTTACCAAGGGGGAATCTGCACCAAAAAAGGCGAAGACCGTTCCTTCGGCCGGAAAGGTTATGGCGACTGTCTTTTGGGATTCGCAAGGGATAATCCTCATCGACTATCTGGAAAAGGGTAAAAACTATTACAGGTGAATATTATTCATCGTTATTGGACTGTTTGAAAACCGAGCTGCAAGAAAAACGCCCGCGATTGGCCCACAAGAAAGTCCTTTTCCATCACGACAACGCACCAGCACACACCTCAGCAGTTGTGGTCGCAAAATTAATGGAAATAGGATTCCAACTCGTTTCACATCCCCCCTATTCTCCAGACTTGGCTCCCTCGGACTACTATTTGTTCCTCAATTTGAAGAAATGGCTGGCGGGACAAAGATTTTATTCAAACGAGGAGGTGATTGCAGACACTAATGGATATTTTGCAGACTTGGACAAATCCTATTATTCGGAAGGGATCAACAAACTAGAACATCGTTGGACGAAGTGTATAAGCCTAAAAGGAGACTATGTCGAAAAATAAAAAAGGTTTACCCCAAACACATAAGTAGTTTTTATTTTTGCACGGACTTTTCAAACCAGTCTCGTAGATGGAGAAATATTGCAGCGAGAAAAAGAAGATGCAATATGAAACAGAAGCGCATAGATATCTATTTCACCGTTTTATAATGTATATACCTATTTATATGTTAAAAACGTTAATACATCGGTTTAAAGTATTGGTGTTTATTTTTTGAATGAATAAAAATCAAATCCGGATTATCCGAGTTTTCAGTTATCCGAGGAGGGTGCCCCCCACGTTACCTCGGATAACCGGGGTTCTACTGTATTTCCTGTAAGATTATGTAACTCAATGTAAATTTTGGACAACTAAAATCGTGGGCAAATAGGGCAGCAGACACTTTCCTGGGTGAATAGCAATAACGGGTGGGGAAGGCAGAGTGTAGAACACGCTGGTAATAAAATAGGCGCCTTTGCAGTTCTTGGGCCCTTTAGGAATTTTTATTTCTGTTGAGGAGCCGATATTTCAGTGAACGGTCACAAAGCTCTAGTTAATAGTATTGGTTTTACATTATGTATAACAGATTGTAGTAATTGTTCAAATTGATCTTAGAATAAGACTGAGCTACAGTGTAAAAGAGCTGCCCCCGAGATTTCTCAGGGTATGCCAATTGATATTGAACAAACAATGAAATATAACTAGAATTCAAAAGCTTAAACTTTTTCCTCATTTCAAACATTCATTTTTTTTTATTTTGTGTTTGCAATGGCTAGTACTACTTTTCCATTACTATTTTTATTGACAAATATATTAAATAATGCAAAACTAGCCAAAACCAAAAATAAACCTTATATTCACAAACTTTTATTTAAAAATTGGTAAAGTTATTTATTCAGTACTTCGCCTGCACATACAAATTGTAAAATAAATACAATAATCCTCACAACCTGATATTTTAAAGAAGGAAATGATGGTGAAACATCAATTTCAAAATAATAAGACGTACTTCCACGCCTTAAAGCTTTTGTCGATGATCGAATGATTACATTTAAAATTAGCTATTTTTTCGAGTAGCAGTAAGTAAAAAATGGAATAATACTAACGTTTTTTTTTTTATCTTATTCGTAATACAGTCTTAGCATGAAGCAACACCATTAACTTTTGTCTCCACCTCTTTTGCCTTTCATCTATTTTATAATAATTAACTAATAACCGCTAAGTTGGGAATGTGGAATCTTTGGCACAATGATACACTCGACGCGCGTTTCGCTAACCATGTTAGCTTCATCAGGAGCGATGATTGACAGTCAGTCATTGCTCCTGATAAAGCTAACATGGTTAGCGAAACGCGCGTCAAGTGCAAAAATAAAGTGTTTTGTGTAGTGGTGATATATACTGAGTAGTAACTAATAACCGGTCAAGTGCAAGTTGAACTTGCGCAATTAGTGTTCCGTACGTTGATTGCTTTTAAAATAAAAAAATTGTTACGGAGGTATAAAATCATCAGTGACTTCACAAAACACACCCCAAATGAGTTTTCATCAAAGTTTGTTAATAATCTTTCCTGAAAATTTTATTTTTTTTATATACCAGATAAATTATTAAAGGTAATGTACTCGTGATACTTTTCGTTCAATCTACACCCCGTGGAGAATATTCTAGATTTTTTCAAAATTTTCTGATCAGTACTTTTCGAGATAAGGACAGCGGGGACAGCGATTTTTTAAAAATAATACAATACAAAGAAAAGTGTACTCGTGTTTTCACAAGCTTTCATTTGACACCACACTCGATGACCTAGTAAAACATTTTTTTTTCACTTCCGATTTCACCCCCCAAAACTAACCCCTTAAGTCAAAATATAACTTTCAAAACTACATGGCTCTGATGCTGAAATGTTGAAAGAATAAAACAATTTTTAAATTCTTTGACCCCCAGTTTTCAGTAAAGATCGGAAAAAACTTTGTTGGAAACTTATTTGGGATGTGTTTTGTGACGTCATTGATCATTTTATACTTCCGTAACATTTTTTTTTGAAGCAATCAACGTACGGAACACTAATTTCGCAAAACTAACTTGCACTTTCCCGGTTATTTGTTGTAAAATACCGAAATAATAATTAGATACAAATCATTTCAACAGCTGGCGTTTAAGCGTAAACTTATGTCTAACAGTTGTCAAAAAACCAAAAGAATATTTATAATTATGATCAAAGCAAAATAAATTTACCTCAATTAAAATACTTATACTTAAAAGTTTTTAGCTAAATAAAAGAATATTTTTTAAAATTGCGATTTAAATTTTTTAGTAGGTGCTCAAAACTTAGTAGATACGGTTTAAATCAAATTCTTAATATGGTACTTTTTGAGTTTTTGCGATAATCTGTCAATTAACCCGATTTTTTTCATAATTCCATATCAGTTTATTTACATATCCCGCCATAACAAAGGTCACGACATATGTTAAAATCAATTTTTAGGTTACCGGACGTCCAGGACGGATTACCTCAAAAAGAAATTTGGATACTCTAATAATAAAAGGTTTTCCCATATGTTGTGTACTCTGTCGGTCACTGTAAATGGAGCAACTTGACCAATTTATCCTCCTACTCTTTTAACGATGAATTCCATGGAGTTTCTTACACTCTTAGACGAGGATGGGATTAAGTGGCTTACGGTGATCTACAATAAAATCTATGATTTAGGCAGAATACCAGAAAGCCGGTTAAAGTATGAGTTTATAACCATCTCAAAAAATGCGGAGAATATCGAACAATTAGCCTCATAAGCCATCTTTTAAAAACATTTTTGAAAATCATTCACAGAAGAATATACAAGTTGTGTGAAGAAAACATGTCAGCTACACAATTCGGTTTTCGTGATGCCAAGGGAACCAGAGAGGTCTTGTTTTCTATGCAGGTTTTGATTCAGCGATGTAGAGGCGTCAATTGTGACGTATATTTGTGCCTGATCGACTACCAAAAGGCTTTTGATAAAGTCCAACATCACAAAATGATCGAAATTCTGAAAGACCTTGGGCTACAAGGAAGGGATCTGCGGATTATTGGCAACCTTTACTGGAACCAGAGGCATTTATTAAAGCAGAAGGGGAGCGCTCAGAAACAAGATCGATTGAGCGTGGAGTAAGGCACGGTTGTGTTTTGTCTCCATTATTGTTTAATATTAGGCTGAGGCAAATTTTCAGAGAGGCACTGGAAGAGGCTGATGAAGGAATACTGCTTAAGAGGGAGCGAATAAATAACATTCGTTATGTTGACGATACGGCGGTTATGGCTAATAACTTAAAGGGTCTGCAACATCTTATAATAAAAATAAACGAAGTCAGTAATCGATACGGCCTCGAACTTCATATCAACAAAACAAAGTACATGGTAATCAGCAAATCTCCGGTTCCTGCTACCTTGTTGATGGTTAACAATCAACAAATACAAAGAACTCTACAATATTCGTATCTAGGTACCATGATAAACGAATAATGGGATCATTCGCAGGAAATTCGTTACCGTATCGAAAAAGCTAGAGCAGTGTTCCCTCAAAATGACATCACTTTTCAAAAGCTCAGCAATAAAATTGAGCACGAAAATGAGACTCCTAAGATGTTATGTCTTCAGTGTCCTTCTTTATGGTGTGGAATCTTCGACGCTGACTGAAGCCATTTCTAAGAAACTTGAGGCATTGCAATTATGGCTATATCGCCGAATTTTAAAAATTTCTATTACTAACGAGGATGTCTTACGTCGCATGAACAAGAAACTGGAAATTATGGAAACTGTTAAAGTAGGAAAATTGGAGTATTTAGGACACATAATGAGAAATTCTCACAGATATGGATTACTACAGCAAATACTCCAAGGAAAGACCAGGACGCAGACGTATTTCCTGGCTAAACAATCTGCGAAATTGGTTCTCAACAAATACTACCGGTCTTTTCAGAGCTGCAGTGGATGAAGTAATAATTGCCAGAATGATTGCCAACATTCGAACCGAATAGGCACTTAAAGAAAAGAAGATTCTTTTAACCCTTTATAAGTTTGACTATCAATAATAAAAAATTTAATGAATTTATCCTCCTCCTCCTTTAAAGGTTTGACTATCAATAATAAAAAATTGCACAATTTTTAATTTTCGGGGCTCCAAGAACTTTGGAAAGGATGTTTAACCTGATATATATGGAGCAACCCTATAACTCCTCCCCCCAATCCATTATCCTTAACTCAATAAGGCAAAATAATGGAAAAAAATAACACAGTTTAGAGATTTCTCTACATCAGATAACCTGAAAAAGATTTATGACATAATATATCCTCAGCAATCTTTGTAAGACCCTCCCCTTCACCTTTAACCCCTTTTATATTTGATAACAAGCAATTGAAAATAATGAAAAACATTACAATGTTAGGATTTTTCAGCTCCAGGAACTGTCACAAGGATGTATAATACAATATATCTGCAGCAATTTTCCAAATTCCCCTTCTGTTTACTAGCTGCTTTAACTCTTCACAACTTTGACTATAAATATAAAATACAATGTTCTTCCTCGATTCAAAACATCATACAAAGGACATAAAATACAGTATATAACGAGCAAACTCTCTAACTCCCTTATCTATATCGTTAACCCCTGCATGTTTGGCCAATTGGAAATAACTTACAAAATAATACAATTATTCAAATTCCTTAACTCCAAGAACCCTCAAAAAGACTTATAACACAAAACCAACGCCCCTGTCTTGTTAGCCCCTTACATATTTGAAACTTTAAAAATGATGAAAAAACTAACATTTCTTTCAGATTCTTTACCTCCAAAAAATAACACTATTTTTAAATTCCTCTGAGAACTCTAAAATGGACTTGTAACCCTATATATACAAACCAACTCCTCTAATCCCTTCACTTACCTTGTAAACTCTTTACGTGTTTGAAGATTTAAAAATAATGAAAAAATAACATAACTTTTAGATTCCTCAACTCCAAGACATATAATACGTTATTATTGATGCAACCCCTATAACCCCCTATCCCACCCAATTAACCACTTACATGTTTTACTATAAATATTCATGCTTAAGTTTTGTTTATAATTTTAATACAAGCACAAGAAAAATTCTCATAATACTACTAAAACTGTACAAAATTTATCAAGCTTCGCCGCTCTCACCACCTTCTCCTAAAGCTGTATCATTTAAAATTATAGGTTCCATCCCTACTACAACTATTATATGTATACCAAACTTTAAACTGACATCTTTTGATTCAGAATTATCATGCCAACAAAACAACAGACTAAGGGAAATGGAAGACTGTGTTTTTCGAGATCAAGAGACCCTAATCCGTGAAGAAATGTAAAAGCCTGTGCGAGTGATTTTTCCAAAAGTCCTCCCCTTTAGCAGGGGAAATAAAAAAGATACTTTTTTTTTGAATTTCTTTAAACTATAAAGTTTCTTTTGTCATAAAAGTCTTAACATGGACTCTGTTTGTTCAGAATGCCCTTTATTATTCGAGTACTAAAGGTCTAATATCTATCAGTTATGTAAAAATGGTAATGAACTCCACTTTAATTCACAGTAAAATATTAACATTTATATCGACATCGAATCTAGCCCTGAAGAAGCGTCCGCCATTGACTAAAAGATTGTTGAAGCTGAACATCATGTAACCAACTGGGACAAAAACTGAATAATACAGAGATATTTTTGTTATAGGTATTTCTAAACAGAAATAATATAAGTAGTCTATGAAGCATTACAAGAAAAGAAGTCTTTTAAGACCCACTTCATTCCTACAAAATTGTATTAAAGGAAAAATTATTTGTGACCTTTCAACTCTCCTGCAAATTTATGCATTTAAAGTCATTAAGTACAAATAAAATTCCTAGATGCACTATGGTTTCTGCAACGCTGTGAGAGTAAACTTAATATATTAGCACACAATAATAAGTAAAGATACTTAGTTCTTCTCACTTCTTTGTTTGTAACCAATCGAATTTAGTAATAAATTGTGTATTTCAATATAATGCAAGTTAGTTACTTCAACTAGTTGCATTGAATAACACTATGAATGACTCGTAATCAGGAAAAAAATATTCACCAATTAAAGCAAAACAAAAAATTCCAGAGGTTTTCTATTCTTCAACACTACCAAAATTGTTGGTGGGTAAAGTTAAAGAATTTATCACATCAAATTTCATCGGTATTTTTCAAATACAGCTGTAGTTATCAAAAACTGAATTTTATATATGCAAAGTGGTTTTAAGTATTAGAAACCAGAATACTTTATATCTATCCATCTTATCTCTCCGATGTAAAAATTTAGGTGTGACTATTTTCATGTTAGCATTGGTGATAAAAACTTACTTAATTCCTATGTATTAAAATTCACAATATAACATGCTTGTTTACAACTTGAACGGATGCTGCATACGTTTCTTGTAAAACATTGTTAAAATATTTAAAAGTAGAAATTAAACTAAATTGATTTGTAATGTTTCAATATTTTATTCGAGAATAACTCGACATATATTTCACCTTGTTAAGGCTTTTTTAAGCTTACATACAATACTATTGCACTTTTAATTACTTATTTACCTTAATTTGAGAGATATTTACCTATTTACAATATAATTAAAAAATATAAATTATCACAAAATACAAAGCAAACACCATTACACTAGTACTACATCCAATACTTTATAAATAAGATGAAAAAATCAATAAAAGCGTAGAGTTACACCCTCTTGAATTATTGTGCAATATTACGTGGCCCACTTGAAAATAAACACTATCAAAATTCCGGGAAATACCTTAGGATAAGAATAAAAACAGATAAGAAAATCAGAGCTATATTCGATTGACATAAATTAGGTCACTTGACGTTTTAGCAGTAAGAAGGTAAATTTCTGAAAAAACAAAGGTAGAAGAGAAAGATAAAATATTACTGGAGTGATGTAAGGTGACTTAGACCAATGTCATTCATGTTAATCGAATGCTTTACTCACATATACATATTCGGATGTATTGTATTTTTCTCTCCAGAATTCCCTTTTTACCATCGGTTTTTCGTCGTTCGCCATTATTTTGAATATCGAACCAGAGTGTGACGCCAATGTTTCGTCAATGGATTGCTATTGCAAATATTGTGATAAATACTATAATGGAAAGTGACCCGAATCCCTTTCTATGGTAAATACTAGCACTAAACAAAAAAACGCAAAGTTTATAGTAACCAAAATTTGGCAGGATTAACTGGCTGTTTTGATTGATATTGGTAACCCAACCAAATTCTGGTTACCTTAAATAGGCTCTTTGTGCTCTTTTGTTTACAGTATCGTAAAATGGTGTTTCTCTTAATTACAAATGTCCAAAACCTATAAGTAAGTATCATGCTTCGTAAACGTCGGATGAGTTACTAGTAGTTAAAACCTTGAAAATTTCCCTCAAGAAGTTTCAAATTTTGGAAAAGTTAGGCTATGATTTTTCTTTCTTTCTTCTTCTTAATGCGCTCACCTTCTTAGAGATAATTTACCCAGCTTCCTTCTTAGGGAGCAACGTGGTCTCGCTCCAGGAGATGTTGCTAGATGCTTAATTTTCTTTAGTTATGACTTAACCTGTGATTGGTATAAAATTGTTAAGTATATTACTTCATAGACATAGAGGATGGACTGAGTGTTCCGTATACCGCTGCGAAGTAAATGTGGATGCAAAAGTGTGAGACACAAAACGAATGAATGGCCAGTAGCTGTCTCTTTTTAGACTGCCGCTAAGCTACGGCGCTCTTAAAAAATAATATTTCTAAGTGTTCTATTTGAACTAAAATCGGGTATAGGGCTTTTCTCGCCTTGAATTCCGTTCCGGGGTACTACGCCTTGTTTATTACAGGCCTACAGAAAAGAGACGGGTATTGGCTGCACAATCGCTTTGTTTCTTTCTAGAAAGTGGTCAATTTTATGAAGTTAATGCTCAATCCATTCTCTATGTCTATGAAATTACTTTATTTAATTAGAAACTAGATAAATTAGATTTAAAGGGAGTTATGGAAATATAAAAAGAGTTAGATTGTTAAATTTCGATTTTATGTTTCAGGAAAAACTTGTTTAAAATTTTCACTCTTGTGATATTTAATTTGGGTTAGGTTATATAAACTTCAAATGGAGTGGGTAAACTAGTTTTTGCTAATCCAGAGTTTAGATCGAAATATTCTACTTTGTTAATCAGGCATTCTAGAATTAAGTGATTCAATGATCCTACCTATCCACATTCACAGTACGGATCATCTTTTACTCCTATCCTGATTAAGTGTAATGGAGTTCTACAGTATCCAGTCCTCATTCTAATTATTGTGGTGATGTGTCGTCTATCCTTCTATTAAAACTTGTTATACAATGCTTTGTTTCCGCTATTCCCTTCTATTTTCGTGTAGAATATTCCTTTTCTTGTCGGGTACTGATCAATTCTCATTTCCATTGATTCCAAATATTATTCTTAATTGATTTATAGTAGTTTGATAGATGGGGTTACTCTTAGGACTCTCTCTATGTTTGCTAGGATATCTGCCTTTTGGAAACTTAATATTCAAACTCTGCTTTTTACATTTTTTATCTAAAACATATTATTTCTAAGGCCGAGATTGTAATTAAATTAAAAACAACCGGAACCAAACTTTTTGATGACTTAAAAATAATAGTAATTTTATGTAAAACGGAGTGAGCCATGGGGCACTGCGGTACTGTTACTGCATAGGGTACTCTGAGCATTATTTATTGAACATAATTTTTTTTTTTTTTGGTCAATATATACTTGTACTTAATAATGTGAAATCAAGTTATTTAGATGGTATTGTAAAGATTTAAATAGTTTCAAAAATAACAATTTCGGTGTGTACTGGAATGTAGGCTAAAATTATCTTGAGATCTATCTCCATTGCCTCTGTGTTAACAAAGCTAAATGATCAGTAGTTTTGCTTAAGTTAGTGTTGCTTATTTTCAGGATAGTTGACTTAGAATCAAATAGAATAATGGAGTTAGGGATATTCTTCTCTAATATAAACTAAATGACTTTATTAATTGCAATTATTTCCGCTGAACAAATTTGAGGATTTTCTGGGAGTTTACTTGAAGATAGGGCATTATTGGCAGATTGTGATATATTTTCATTTAATGGTTTTATTACAAAGTTGTCTCCGTTATTTGTTTGTGACATGTTATAACTGGAATTGATGAGGCTTCCTATAAAGGTCATTACAATTTCTTTATGTTGATCTGAGAGCATTGTCATTATTTGTGTTAAGTTAGATGGAATGTTTTTATTAAGGGAATTTCTACTGTGTCTTGGATTACTTGGGGATCTATTAGGGGATAATGGCAGTCTTCCATTAGGGTGGGTCAGAAGATTTTTATGTTCTTCCTTGTTGTAGCCTTTTTCTGGTAATTTCCTTTTTTTTATTGGTTAACTGGTTATAATTTGACTCTATTTAGGAATTAATAGATTATTTATTACTACTGTTCTTCTCTGATGGGCGTTAATAGTATCTTGATTTCTGTTAGGTTGAGAAAATTCTTCTAAATTTTCTATTCCTTTCAAATTTTTGGTGTTCTTCTTCGGGATTTAAGGATTCGCATCGAAATATGACAAATTCGCAAACGCCATTAACATTTTGATGCCTTTTTGTCTATGAATTTAGGACATGAGCGATTTAGTGAATCATGTTCCGAATTTCTACAATATATACAGTAATCTTCATAAAAAGTTTTTTCTTCATGGATTTTTCCACATCTTTGGCATTTTTTTTCATTTGCATTGGACAGCACTGTGTCCAAATAACAAGCAGATGGTGCATTGTAAAATCGGTGAGATATACGGGATAACTTTCATGGGTAATCCGTATGTAAGTACGTCTTGAGGAAGAATTTTGCCTGAGAAAGTGAAATATATAGTCCCTATTGGCATAAGTTTTACAGTACCATTTGTCTGTTGAGGCATCTCACATTGATTATTTTACAAAAGGTTAGTAACTGCGAATTGTTTTAGTTCCTCCTCTGTTAGTGTCTTGTCTACAAATCTAACTATTCCTCTGCATGAAATGTTATGATTTGGTATAAACATAGACATGGACGATGGACTAAGCATTAGCCTCACAAAATTCACCACTCTCTACAGAGAGACATAGCGACTGTGCGGCAAATATGTCCCTTTTCTGTAGGCCTGTTAACCAAGGCGCAGTACCCGTACATTCGCTTTATCTCTGTCACACTTTTGCATGCGTATTTACTTCACAGCGGAATACGGAAAGCTCAGTTCACCCTCCATGTCTATGGGTTTAAATATTTCATAATATCTATCTTCCATTAAGGAGTCTTTAGTGAAGTTATGAGCAGCTACACCTTTTTTTTTCCATCGACATACCTTTTGTAAAATGGCATTGGAAAGCACTACTTTTTTTCAACATTTTTTCCTTAAACTGTTTTTTTTCTAATTTGTTTGTAAACAGTGTGTTAATAGCTTTTGGTTGAAGTGGTTTCCCATATTGAAAAAGTAGATATGATTCTTATTTGTGGAGAAGCAAGAAGAAATTCTCGGGAAGCCTATATCGAGAACGTTATCCCGACAGGTATAACCCAGATCACACTATGTTTTGTCGATTAGAACGAAATTTGAAGAGCAAAATGGATGCATTTTCTAGGCAGAAAGATGTTTCTAAACGAAAAACTGTTTTAACTGATGAAAAAGTAGCCGAAATTATGCAATATTTTCAAAACCATTCATATAATTCAGTTTAAGCAGAGAAGCAAGTAGGCAACTGAATGTATCTTATGGTTCAGAAATCCCCTAAAGCTAACAAATACCATGACTATAAAATCCATAATCTTCATTTATTAACACAATTTGATTCGGAACGACGACTGAGTTTTGTAGCAGAAATGAATCTTCTGAATCTTATATTATGGACAGATGGTCATTTTGTCAGCAACGGCAAACTTAACCAAAAAAAATTATCATTACTGGACTGATGAGAATCCATACAATGTTAATCAAATTCAGAATCAAGGCCATTATGGCGTTAATGTATGATGTTGGGATAATTGGGCGACATTTGGTTGGACAATACTTTTTTGAGAGAACACTAACTGGAATTAGATACCTTAGTTTCTTCGTTAATACTCTACCAGTTTTATTAAAAAATGTTCCCCTTATTTTAAGAAGGCATATGTGGTATCAACATGACGGAGCACCACCTCATACAGCTGCTGCTGTTAGAGAGTATTTGAATGAACGGTTTCAATGAAGATTGATAGACGGACCTCCCGCCATTAGATTTTTTCTTGTGGGGGACTTTTAAAGATATTATATACAAAACTGCGACAAATGATATTGAGGCAAAAATATCAGATGCGTGCAATAGTATTTCTGGATAAATTATTTACAAAGCCACTTATCAAGCATTAATGAAAAGAATGGAAAAATGTATGACAGAAGAAGGAAGACATTTGGAAATTTCTTTTGATGATGTTTTTTATTTTCTAGGTTTCAAAATTTTATAAATATGTAATAAGTTGTGTAATGTTAAAAGTTATAGAGTTTTCTTGTGGTTTTAATAAAAAGAATGTATTCTTGTTTTTTTTTTGTTCAAAGATATTTTATTAAAGGAAAAATCTCAACAGCATAGTAACTAATATTATTATAATTACTCTCAGTTTAAAGTATGACAGCCGCCTATTAGATAAGTTGTTTGAAAACCGCCAAACGTGGCATACGATCCATGGCAACTGCGATGACCAAAAAATAATATTTTAGGGAGTTTTTGCTGCATAACTTTTTTGCAAAACAAATTAGAAAAAAATAGGTTAAGGAAAAAATATTAAAAAAAAATGAGGGCTTCCCAATGCTATTTTACAAAAAGTATGTCGATGGAAAAAAAAGTGTTTGGCGTCGTGACGCCCAGCATCATTTTCACTATCAAATATCAAACACATTTAAAAAAAATAAGTATTCATTCATTCCATAAATCGGGGCGGGCGTCTAAAAATGATGACCCTGTACACTTCATATGGACCA
This sequence comes from Pachyrhynchus sulphureomaculatus, assembly GCA_019049505.1. Lineage (NCBI taxonomy): Eukaryota > Metazoa > Arthropoda > Insecta > Coleoptera > Curculionidae > Pachyrhynchus > Pachyrhynchus sulphureomaculatus. The sequence goes on from CM032446.1 coordinate 187,692,140, forward strand.
TGACCATGTATAGAATAATTTTTTTTTTTGATTTGTTTGTATTTGGTAAATTTTTTACTATCATTGGATCATCTCCAATATTTAACCCCGGATAGCGAATTCAAAGCGATATCGGGTGGTTTAATCTTATCAGGAGCCATTTTTGCCTCCGCCATACTGTCGTTTCAGCTAGACTAAGTCTTTTACACTCTTATTCGGTTAAAATGAAGTATAAATGGCTATAAATAGATATACCATTATCTAGTTCAGGGGTCGGCAACCTATGGCACGCGTGCCATCTCTGGCACGCCAAGCAATTTTGAATGACACGCGTACCTATTCAAAGTTTACACATTAATTCTGTAATCTGTGACATGTTTCGAAATTAAGTAAATAATCGAAGACAGTATTACTTTAACGATACAAACAAAAACGATATATTATATAGGTCACTAGGTATTATTACCAAAAACTACAAAATATATATTTTGTAATTTATAATTTTACTGAATGCATTGGTTTGGCTTTAATTTCGGCAAGTATTAAAGACGGCAAGCCTCAAAATATAAGCCTAGGCAAAAACACAAGTAAACGTCCTCAATTCAGATCAAAAGAGCCGCTATAAGGCGGTTTTAACTTCTAGGCGGCCCTTTTATTGCAATGGGCGCGTTGTAGATAATAATTTTTGTTCTAAGAAATTTAATAAACGTAATTATTGGAATTTTCTGGAAACATTATTTTTCTATATATAGCAAGCGGCTACACGTTTGGATCATTTAGTATAGAGGTAACATCCGTTTCAGTCAATAGTCGTCGAAAAGTTTAAAGATTAAAATTACGTTGCGTTATGGCCGCGAAGAAACAGAAGGTAGACGTTCGATCATTTCAAACTTCATGGACAACAAATTACGGTTTTGTACAGCAAAACGATCGGGCCATTTGTGTCCTATGTCGGGAAAGCGTAGTTTTCCGGACATCTAGTGTTCAACGACATTTCCAGATAAAACATGAATCGTCATTTAAAGATAACGCTGATAAAAGGGAGGCAATAGAAAGAGCAAGTAAACAATACGAGAAACAGTCAACATTCTTTAGCAAAGTTTTCCAAGGAAAAAATCAGGTAACTGAATGCAGTTTCAAAATTGCACAATCGTTGGCACAAAAGGGTAGGCCGTTCACTGACGGAGAATTTATGAAGCAAACGTTTTTGAGTACTGGCGAGATTTTATTCGACGACTTGCCCAATAAGGATACAATATTGGCCAGGATTAGAGATATACCGGCATCAGCGCGGGACCATCGAGAGACGAATTGCCGAAATGACACAGCAGAGAGACGCTATCAAACGGAGTTTTGTATTTAGTGTAGCATTGGATGAAAGTGCCAATATTTATGACATTGCCCGTCTGGCAATCGTTGTGCGATACTTCGATGATGGCAGTGTGTATGAAGAGCTGATTTGTCTGCTCCCATTGCAGGGAACTACAAGAATTTGTTAAACATTTTGAAAAGTGGAACATTGACTTAAATAAAATTTTTTGCGTAACGACAGATGGCGCTCCTGCTATGATTGGGAGGCATAAAAGATTTGTTTCCCTTCTTATTGAACGCATGGGTCGATCAGTTTTGAATTTTCTTTGCATAATTCACCAAGAGAGTTTGTGCGCTAAAATCTCCGCTGGAAGTTTAAAATCCGTGATGGATAGGGTGGTTAAAATAGTTAACTACATTGTCGGTCGTTCTTCACTGATCCATGGAGAATTTAAGGCGTTTCTGCAGGAATTAGAAAGCGCATATTCAGATATACCATTGCACAATAATGTGCGCTGGCTCAGCTGTGGTAAAGTTCTCTCTAGATTTGTGCAATGTCTGGGCGAAATTAAATAGTTCTTGTTGGAAAAAAATCAAGCGGATGCTTATCCTGAACTAGAAGATAAGAACTGGATCTGTATCCATCTCAGTGAACTCAACTTAAAGTTACAAGGTTCAGGCAAAACAGTTCTAGATTTATACGAATCCTGGAAATCATTCAAATTAAAAATATATTTATTTATCAGCGATATTACTAGAAACACATATAAATCTCCAAATTTAAAAACTTATATATCCAGTGTCGACGATGGTTTAATGGATTTTTCCAGCAGTTGCTTTGACATATCTCTTTTCTCATGGATGGACATTAGTGATTTTGATCTTTAATGCATTGAATTTAAAAGCTCCGAGTTATGGAACACGAAATTTGTAGAATTAAGAAGGGTATTAGAAGATGACTGCTAGAACCATTCAAACGAGATACTCAGTTGTTGGATGAGTTTACCAGAGAAATGTATTTGTCTTAGGAAAGTAGCGTTTGCCATGCTTACAGGTTTCGGATCATCCTATATCTGTGAACAACTTTTTTCCCATATGAGAGTGATGTTAAACCCGCACCGAAGCAGGCTGACAACAGACAACTCGGAAACATGAACCGGATATAAGAAAACTCTCTAAAGAACTTCAAGCACAGGGTTCACACTAGGTCCCAGGACTAGTATAATAAAATTATTTGCTAAATATTAAAATTTTTTTGTAATTAAACCTTCTAAAAGCAATATTTTAAGTTAATTTTTGTTAATTTTAGTTGTAGTAAGTACCTATTAGACAAGGCGAAATCGGCGCCATCGTTGGAAAAAATTTTCTAATTGAATTTTTTTTCATAACCTTCTCCAGGAGATGCCCCTGAAAGAGGATCAACATGTTGCCGGGCGGTAACCTGGTCCGAATTTGTTTAAACAAATTTTTTTTAAACAAAGTCCAAAAATTGAAATTTTCGCCCGGAACAAGTTTTTTTAGGTAATTTGGACCATTTTGAACAAAAAATGTCTCTTGTGAATTTTCTCTAAAATGCGCCGTTTTCGAGATATCGGCGATTTTAGGTGCGAGAAAACGCGAAAATGGCCACTTTCACCTCCCAATATCGGGGTCAAAAATTAAAATTTTCAATGTTGCCAAGTGTCCAAATTAAAGTTTGAGATCTCCTCTACAAATTACCGTAGGAAATATTGCAATATCTTCATTTTTAAATATTGTTTTTTAACAGTTAACAAATTGCGTTCGAGCGCCCGCGGCTGCATCGAAACTGTATACATAGATATTTACGCAACGCCCGTACGTAGGCGCACGGAACTGTATACGCACTGCGATGCTCTATAAAGCTTTGTTTCTTGATTTCTTATTAAAATTAATATATTTGAAAAGTATGTAAAAAATATTTATTTATTAAAGAGTAATTGTTATATCAAATTTAATTATTATAACAAATGAATATAAAAATAAAAATTCAATATTCGATTAGGATGGTAGAAGAATTAAAACAATTTTATGAAATATAACTTATATATATTTAATAGAATTTTCGCAAATATTTAAATTACACCCACACATGAGTATACAACTTACGTTGTTGCTTTTGCAATTACATGCATTAGTTTTACAATTTTTTGTACATTTACATTGCCTAATTAACGAATCTGGTATCGAATTTTTTAACATGAATTTGGGTAACAATTCACCTGTTTCTATAGTGTAACCAAATTCTGTTGCATCTAAATGTCGATACCGAGAATATAATGACATTTTCCATATGTACGTTTGTAGTGAAGCTCGTGAAATGTGCAATTTTAAAGCATCGGATGTACATGGAATTTTTCCAAAATTAATACCCATCCCACAAGAACGTTCTAAAATTATTTGTCTAGCATTATCTGCTGTTTCTCCAGCTTTATTCAAAATTTTCAAATACAATTTTTCTAATGCATTGAATTCCATGGCATTTAATTGTAAGCCAGTACCAAGTGGGGTTAATGCATTTTGAGTATCTAAATCAAAGACTAAATCTAAAGCTTTATTTTTAGTACCTACTTTACTAGTAGTATCACAGCCTGTAAACGCATGTAAAGCAGGCAAAACTTGACAAACTTGACTAGTTAAATATTCAGCAGCTACATTACAAGACAATAATCTTGGCTTCTGACCAACTACTTTAAAATACAATCCTGTACAACCAATTAATTTGAAAAAGCTCCGATAATGAATTGCTAATATAAAAACGTCGGTATCAACGGAATGAATTATTATTTCAGAATTATAAGGTAACATATATCGAGCATGACAAAATATCCTTGTATCAGCCTCTAAGTGATTGTTTTCTAACTCAATAATTTCATGTATATTATTTCCCTGTATACAATAGCACTTTTCAATGTTATAGAATCCACCTGATATTATTAATTGTTGAGTGTGACTTAATGCAACGTAATTTACAGCATTATTAGATAAATATTGAACCAATTGAAACTTATTATTTGTATTCATCATTAAAGTTTTAATATTTTTTGGAATTTTTGTATCACAGTTTTGAATAAATATATTCGCGCCTACGTACGGGCGTTGCGTATATATCTATGTATACAGTTTCGATGCAGCCGCGGGCGCTCGAACGCAATTTGTTAACTGTTAAAAAACAATATTTAAAAATGAAGATATTGCAATATTTCCTACGGTAATTTGTAGAGGAGATCTCAAACTTTAATTTGAACACTTGGCAACATTGAAAATTTTAATTTTTGACCCCGATATTGGGAGGTGAAAGTGGCCATTTTCGCGTTTTCTCGCACCTAAAATCGCCGATATCTCGAAAACGGCGCATTTTAGAGAAAATTCACAAGAGACATTTTTTGTTCAAAATGGTCCAAATTACCTAAAAAAACTTGTTCCGGGGCGAAAATTTCAATTTTTGGACTTTGTTTAAAAAAAATTTGTTTAAACAAATTCGGACCAGGTTACCGCCCGGCAACATGTTGATCCTCTTTCAGGGGCATCTCCTGGAGAAGGTTATGAAAAAAAATTCAATTAGAAAATTTTTTCCAACGATGGCGCCGATTTCGCCTTGTCTATATGTCGGCACCCCTTAGTTGAAAGGTTGCCGACCCCTGATCTAGTTACTGTTATTAGGAAATTTGGTTATCTCTCACCCTTTTAATTTTCCCCTGCACACAGAACTATTTGATGTATACACTTCGAAGGTTTACGCAAAAGTCCTCGTTATGATTTCTTATTTATACTTTGTAAAGTGGTTTTAAATATTTAGGTAATCAATATTTGTTTTAAACTTTTATCATTAGATTATAGATTAAATTAGATTGATTTATTGGCTATTAGGTAGCTAAGATGATATAACTATTATACATTACTGACTAAGAAAAAACGTGAAAATACATATTGAATCTTTAGATATATACATATCACATGGAACTTTTGTGTTGTTCTGGTTGGTTTGATTAGTCAGCTGAGTTAGTATCTGACTAGACATGTCTGTAATCTGGGCTCTTAATGGGTTTATTGAAAATTCATTTGGGGTGTCTTTTGTGAAGTCGCTGATAATATTATACTTCCGTAACAAAAATTTTTACTTACATATATGGTACGGAACACTAATTGCACAAGTCCAACTTGCACTTAACCGGTTTTTTTAAAATAATAAAATTAATTTTGTCTAGAGTTCGAATTTTTAAAATGTAATAGGGTGTTAAGTTGCTGCTCTTCTTGTTTCAAGTAAGGCTTTAGGTTGGTTTTGAATTTCTGCAGATTATTTAATTTATTTCTTCGTAAGATTGTGTAAACAGAGACAGACAAGTCAAGAATGAAAGTAAATTCAAATAAAAAGATAAAATGAATCAAAGTATAAAATACAGAGCAAACTAGACTCGGACTAAAACTACATTACATATTAATTTTTAAAGTCTTTAAACTCTGATGTTCTTTAGAATGCCTTTATATGTAAGTTTAAAAATTGCTGTTTGGTGTTTTGGTATTACATGAACAGAAACATCTCTAGGTTGGTAGCTGTGGATCTGTTAAAACGAACTTTGTTCTTATATATGTAGATGGTACATTGTGCTATACACTGGCGAGCAAAAAAAATCGACTCAAACTATTTGGCTTTATTTAACACGGATCATGGAATTTAGTGTTGATCTATTTTTATGGATTTCAGTATCATCTGAAAGTCCACTCTATTATATTTCTATTGATATCAAATTCCATAGCATACCTCATGCTTTTTACTGATTAAAATTATTGAAAGGGAAAACAAAGATTGAAAATAGGGGTAAGAGAAAGGAAAAATTAAACAAATTTTAAGTGTAACAATTAAATTTATTGATAACCAAAATCAATATTTCGTTTCGACATGTTCTCGGGCAAATCTGAGCCGCGTTTGTCGATGGACTGCTGTCAATTTGGGTCTGTTAGCTGGCCTCTTCGGAGTTAGGTTAGCTTCTTTAAGTCTTATTCTGAGTATCCAATGACTGACAGCTCGACCACTAACTTATTGCTGGACTTCAACGACGGTCAAGTGACGAGTTCTGTTTACAATGAAGCGGTCGTCTTGCTCCGAAGTAAACCTTCTTCGCCTTCCTGATCCAGGTCTCCGTGTAAAGGCGTCAGTCTCTTGGAAACGTTTGTAGGCTTTGGAGACAGCTGACGGGCTCAGGTACAGTTGCTTAACGACTACACGTTGGCTATGCCCTTCTTGCAATAGAGCACTGACTTGTATCGTTTCTTTCGGTCTGGTATCTATTTTCCTATGACGTAATTAGTGAGCAGGTATAGCAGTTTCGATAAAGGAATGACAGGAAAATGCAGTTGCATGTGTTTTTATAGGGATGAATAGCGCGCAACGAGTATGTTGCTGAGCGAGCATGAACGGTTCTATTGAGTAAAACCGTTTTATACAGCAAAACTTTTTGGAAATCCAAATGTTTTTGGTATTATTGGAAAGAATAGAAAATCAGCATTCTAATGATACCAAAAATAATACCACTGAAAATGAAATTCAAGGATTGGTGTTAAATGAAGCAAAATCGTTTGAGTCGATTTTTTGTGCTCACCAGTGTATATATTGAGGTGACGGTGAGAATTTATTTTAATGTCTCTTAACATTTTTCAAGTTTTCTCAGACCAAATTTTAATCTAATTATTTTTTTATTAGCATTTGTCACTGAATCTCAAAGCATGATGTTATAAGTAAGGTAATCACAACCAACAGCATAGTAGATGCGTAACTGTGTTAATAGGTAGCATCTGTTTTAATTTCAGCAGAGTTTAATTTGCTTTTCTAAATTCAGAGAGATCTATCTATAGATTCCAATAAGTTCCTAAAACTCCACTGCTGTTTGCTGACATGTGTTGTTTCTTTCAGTATTCGTAAATGATAAATGGTGGACGAAACAGTCATTTAGAGTGGTATATCATTTTAATTATTTATCAACGGATAAAGTCCAATTTTTTGCAGAGTTACAATATATATTTTTAAAAATAACCAGAGAATAAAGTCTATACCAATATAATTATATTAATTACAAGGATAATTTTCCTGTCTTTAGCTTTAACAACACTAGCCCAATTAAAAATTGTAATAATACAGTACAGAAAATGCAAAAGCGACTTCATATTCTAGAGTCAATAGAACAAATAAAATTCAGTTTAAAAGTTAGACCATATATATATATATATATATATATATATATATATATATATATATATATATATATATATATATATATATATATATATATATATATGTATATATATATATATATATATATACATATATATATATATATATATATATATATATATATATATATATATATATACATATATATATATATATATATATATATATATATATATATATATATATATATATATATATATATATATATATATATATATATATATATATGTATATATATATATATATATATATATATATATATATATATATATATATATATTATATATATATATATATATATATATATATATATATATATATATATATATATATATATATATGTATATATATATATATATATATATATATATATATATATATATATATATATATATATATATATATATATATATATATATATATATATATATATATATATATATATATATATATATATATATGTATATATATATATATATATATATATATATATATATATATATATATATATATATATATATAATGTACCTTTTTACCAATAAAGAGACTGATGCCTAAGTGGAAATATTGCCCAAAACCATCTCTCAACCAAAATTTTTATAATACAACTTGCCAAATTTCAGTAAAGACTAAGGTGAATATACAATATAATAAAAATAATACTCCGACATAAAAATACTGCTTTCTCTTTCTCTCCCTCTCTCCCTCTCTCTCCCCATCCCCTAGCAATTGTTTTTGTTCGTTTTATCTCACTTTGGAAAGAACTTAAGACTATCCATTTATTGTGCCATTTTTACGAGTCTAAGTCGCTCCTACAAAATTTATGCTTTACATTCAGTTACAGAATTTTCTCTTTAAATAATTATCAATATCACCGAAATTAAGATAGGAACACATATTTTTATTTAACCTAGTTACACATTACAGGTTTTCTGCAAACATACATCTAACAGAACTATCTAACGCCAATTGGATTTAATATTATTTTCAGAAAATAAACCGTTTTATTATGTAATAATGTGATATCAACAAGTTCCATTACGGACTTAGTAGGCTGTGATAAAACAGACGAACCGAAAGTCATGATTGCTGTGTGTTACCAAAATGGCCATTACTATTGTTTACTTTACGTCAAAAATAATTTTTTCGTTAACAAAAATGTATTCAACGGATGAAAAAGTAGACATGTTATTAATTTATGGAGAGTGCAGAAAGAATAGCTGACAAGCCGCCGAGTTGTTGTACATGGCAAGATATCGCAATAGGAGGCACACACCAAACAATTATTTTTTAAGGGTAGAACAGCAGTTTAGAAAGCAACCGATTGAACCTGCTGATGTATTTATTGGTGACGAAGAGTCAGAAATCAATGAATTGGTCATTGTTCAGGTATATCCTACAATTTCTATAAGACGTGTTGACGAACAAACCGATGTAAATCGTGAAACCGCTCGCCGCATTTTAAGAAAATATAAATTCATTTATTCAAAATGATGTTGAAGCTTTTTTAGAAACTTTACCTTTAAATCGTGGAGACATTATTTTCCAGCAGGATGGCGCTCCAGCCCACAATAGTAAAAATGTAGTAAACTACTTGAATCAAAGATATGGTGCAAATTGGTTAGGTACCAATGGATTAAATAAGTGGCCTGCAAGATCGCCAGACCTTACCCCTCTGGATTTTTTTATATGGAAGTACCTAAAAGAAAAAACACAAAAATCCACCAACAGACAGAAATGATGTAGAAATGCGCTTAAGAAGAGAGTAAATCAAATTACTGAAATTCAGTTGGAGAACGTTATGATAGCCACGGTGAGAAAAACAAGATTGTCTAGAATTAACAACGGACAGCATTTTGAACAGTTGGAATAAATACCTAGCAAATTTATATCTAATATAAAATAGTTTTACCTATTTATTTTTATTGTGTTAGTTAAAATATTACTTCTTTCTAATATTAATTAATTACAATTATCGGTTTTGTTGTGTTATTCTTACTATTCAATATTTTGGTTTTATTATTTGCATTTAAATATTTATTTAATAAATATGTTTCTTATTTTATGAAAATAATAATAAATCCAATTGGCGTTAGATAGTTCTATTAGATGTATGTTGGCAAAAAAATTGTAATGTGTAACTAGGTTAAATAAAAAATACGTGTTCCTTTTTTAATTTCGGTGATATTGATCATTATTTAAAGAGAAAATTCTGTAACTGAATACAAAGCATAAAATTTTGTAGGAGCCACTTAAACTCGCGAAAATGGCACGATAAATAGATAGTCTTAAATTCTTTCCAAAGTGAGATAAAACGAACAAAAACAATTGCTAGTATATCCGCCATGGCCACGTATGTCTAAAAATTTAAATCAGTTTTTGCCGGTCACTTGTCAAACAAATGTCAACTTGTGATACATCGTTGGAAAGAGAATTTCAAAGCGAATTGAAATTGATAAAAAAATATACAGGGTTCCATTAAAAATAAGAAAGTCAAACCGGAAGTAGTTAAAAATATTTCTTAAGTGATAAAAAATCTTAATAATATCTCACTCTGGTATCTAAAAATGCAAATATGTAACTCTCAAAATAAAAAAAATACAGGGTGTTACATGTGGGCGGTGTCACCCGGTATATAACATATATATATATATATATATATATATATATATATATATATATATATATACATATATATATATATATATATATATATATATATATATATATATATATATATATATATATATATATATATATATATATATATATATATATATATATATATCCCTATATATTATAAAGCGTAGCGCCTCTCTATCTGTCTGTCTTTTAGGGCGCTTATTACTCGAGAACCACTTACCCTATTTACGTTTTTTTAAAGTCATACATATGTTCTCTGGCCAGGTTTTAGTTTATATTTTGTCACGTTAGGTAACATAAAGAATAAGACGATAATGGTGAATCAAGTCGGAAAAAGTTTGTCGTCAGCGCGCTCTCTTAAAAGAAAACCTAAATAATAATTCTGTAGTCCACGCGAGCAGAACCGCGGGTACAATTTGTGAATATATATATATATATATATATATATATATATATATATATATATATATACATATATATATATAACATATATACATATATATATATATATATATATATATATATATATATATATATATATATATATATGTCTATATATAACACATATTTTGAAGTGTGGTAGAGTGTGTCGTGAGTATCGGATGTCGACGGACCAACAGACGTTACTAGACTAGATTGACACAACTGACTAACCTTGACTTAGTATAGGTTAAGGTCGTAGGTTAGTTGAGCCACTCCTTCTGATAAGTGTAACAACTCACACCACTAATTAAATTGTAACTCAACACCCCCAGCAATGGGGACTTAGGTCAGGTCTAAGTTAGGATAAGTTTGGTTAAGTTAGGTTAGATCTAGCCATTAGAAAATTAACCTTAGTGTTAAAACTCAACAAAACAACTTAGACACATAACACGACCAGTCATGTAAAAGGAGTAAAGGGTCTTCCCGGCTCACAAGGAGTTTTAGTGGGTATGCCAACCCTTCAGGTTGGAGAGCCCACATATCTGGAGCACTTTGGGGCACCCTTATGGTGACGCAGACTGCTCCTGAATCCATAAGGCGGATTTCTCCCTGTAAAAAAAATAATAATGCATATTAATCACATGACGACATATTTTTGTACGTTAAGCATCATATATAATCATCGAACATTAACCTTTTTAAGGCAACATGCTGCAATAAATTGCTAGAGGTTATAAAGTCGCTCCCAAGAACTCATAAATAGTATCAAAAAATTAACATTATTTTTATCAATTCTTGAATAAGCATCCCTAAAAAACTTTAAAATAGGTTCGTTGTTTTTATCTTTGGTTTTACAATTTTTATCCTTGTAACGATTCAAAATACTAAAAACAAACTCGAAAGCTTCTTCATCTAAATAAGCCAATAAATAGTTGATTACAAAAAAATTCACTGTGGTGTAGTTTAATAATTCATTATTTACCATAAAGTACTTTTTAATAATGTTCTCACAAAAGTTTTTGTTTAATCTTAAAACAAATCTCGCTTCATGCTGGATAATAGTATCAATTAAAAAACTTTGATAAGGCATAACTTTAACTGTTTGCTGTTCAAGAACATCCAGATATTTCCATACATTTTCAATAAAAAAAGGCTTATCTTTATTATTAACATCATTAACAGAATTAACCAATTTTCTTATCATTTCATTGTCATTTTTATCAATAAAATTCATACTCTGAATTATAGTTTCTAAAAGGTGTTGCAAAGGATTTTTTAAATAGTAATTCAGCATGGCGTCAAATAGATATTTTTTACTGGAAATATTAGTTTCTTTGGCAGAACCCGAAGAATAGCGAGTTAAAGCATTTTCCATTGATAGCAGCTCAAAACCTAAAAATACAGCATGTTTTCTAGCAGATACTGCTCTTGTTGCCAAATTATCTATGTAAGATGATGCTCTTTCTTCACTAATCCGGTTAAACACCTTGTATAATGTTGGTAAAATCGACTGAAGATAGTCACCTTGAGAGAAATCCATAATAACTGGTAACAATAATAACGGTTCATCCAGATTTTTAAAAACCTTTGCGAGATCGCATTGTACTTCATAAATTTTTTTTGTTCCTTATTATTAAGATCAAGTTTCTTCTCACTAGGTGTGTAATCTTTTACTAAATCTAGAAAATCTTTCGTACTCATTATGTGTGATAAAGCATCAAGCAACTGACTCTTTTGCTCCGACTGACTATTCACTGATACTAAATCTTTAAAATAAGCAATTATAATTTTATCCCATCCGAGGTGACTATACTTTTTAATAATATTATTAATATATTGATCACCTGAGCCTGGGCCTACTAAAACCGGCAAAATTAAATTGAAATATTTTGCTATTACATTAGGTTCTTGATTTAAGAAATATGATACCACAATTTGTTTTCCAGAGACAGTAAACTTTTTATGGAAGTTTTTAAAGAAGTAATCCAATAAGTTATTCGCAAAAATGTTTCTTTGGGGTTTTTAATGCTTTCTAGAATGCAAATCTCAAGCATGTCTCGTGTATCATTGTCTAGAATATTAAACCACCTAAAAAAAATAAATAAACTTAGTTATTCTATTAGAAATATGAGGTGTCCAAGATAATGGATATCCCAAAGCAGCAGCGAACATTAATAAGAAAATATCGCTTGTATTAAACCTTTTTGCAACAATATAACGGACACCTATGTCAAATACAAATTTGGAAAATTGACGTATGTTTACAGCTAAAAAGTTAAAATAAAGATCAACTTGGTTTTCTTGATAACATACATACATATATTCACAACTGTATACATAATAGGGTAAAAAGAGCCCACAGTATCTGCCTGTGTTCAACAATGGTAGTTTTAAAACTTAGCTACTTTACTGCTGCACAATAAAAAACCGTAACTTAGGTCTTCTAGCAGCCAAATTTGCCTACTGACACAAACTAAGGCACCGGATTGCAGAAGTGCCTCTACACTTGTTTCCCTAGTAGACAGGAGAGAGGATAACGCTGTGAACGCGTCGATCGACGGACAAAATCAATTTACAACGCAATAATCATTGTCATTTTTCTGTTAATAATCAAGTGGATTTTTGTGTACAAACATTCTTTAGGCTTGTGCGCTTCGTATGAATGCAGTCGTTTGATAAAAGTGTTCGTTTAATTTGTTATTAAAAATGAATAAACTTTACACTAAAAAATATTAATTAAATAATTGGCCAAAACGACCAATGTCGGCTTATTCTTCATACATTTGCGAGTATAATATCAAAAATTCAGGTTAGTATGTTAATTTTTGTAGCAATGATGAGTGCGCGTTTTCATGCGGCTAATCGCAGTGAAAATTTGTTTTTTGAACGCTTTCAGCTGCCAAAAAGACATTCTAATATCTATGTTTCATTCTTATTACCATCTATCAAGTTTCTTAAAAACAATTATAATTTTAAATGATGCTCACATTAAAACAGGTAGAGTTCATACTCTGCTAAAATAAAAAAAAACCTTGAAATTTCTTAATTTCTTAATTATTTATTATTGTAGTTTAGGTACTAGCTTAACTACTGTAGCTACTTTTTATCAGTAGTAAGAACAACTCAAAATATTTTTCAAGGTAAACCTTATCGAAAGTAGGGTCATTGACGTGTTGTTGACCAAAATTTTTAGATACTAAAAGAACCTAAATTTACTAGAAGCTGGATAGAAAAGTTTTAAAAAATACATAATATAAAAGTGAAACAATTATTGGAGAATCTTTTGCAGTTGATATGAACCTTGAAAACGATTGGCTGCAGAATAAGTGGCCAATAATTAGAAAAAATTTCACAGATGAGGACATATTCAATGGAGATGAAACCGGGTTATACTACAAGCTTACAGCTGACAGGAAATTGAGATTCAAAGGGAGAACTGTGAAGGTAGAAAGCTTTCCAAAGAAAGAATTACTGTACTTGTGGTGGCAAATTTAACAGGAATAGAAAAAAGAAAGTTATTAGGAATTAGAAAATGTAAAAGCCCTAAATGTTTTAAGAATGTTGTACTCAACAACAATAAAACAACCAGCTTTGCATATCTCCTTACATAAAAATTTATTTTGACACAAGTCACGTGACCGTTTTTATAGAGGGAAATTTGAATAAACTGATATGGAATCATGAAAAGTCGAGTTAATTGACAGAATATCGGAAAAACTCAAAGAGTAAATAGCGTTTAGAATTTGATTTAAACCCTAGCTACATAAAAAAATAAAATCGTCATTTTTTAAAAATGTTTATGTAACTAGTTAGACAAAAAAACTTTCACTTTTTATTTAGAATAACAATTAGAAACTTTTTTTTTTTTGTTTTTCGTGTTCCGTACGGAAAACTTGTAAGATCTCTTCGGTGTCTGTCTGTAACGCCCGATTTTCTCCGAAACTATTTAACATAGAAAGTTGAAATTTGGCACTAATATAGGAATTGATGGTCTCATCAGAGCCGTGTAGTTTTGAAAGTTAAATTTTGACTTAAGGACTAAGTTGGGAATGTGGAATCTTTGGCACATGACACTACTTAGTATATATCACCATTACACCAAACACTTTATTTTTGCATTCGACGCGTGTGACGTTTCGCTAACCATGTTAGCTTCATCAGAAGCGATGATTGACTGACTGTCAATCATCGCGAGTTCAAAAAATATATAATGTAATACTTGCGCACACTTTTCTTTGTATTATTTTAAAAAAATTGCGAAAAATCGTTGTCTTCTCGCTTATCTCAAAAAGTATTGATCAAAAAATTTTGAAAAAATTTAGAACATTCTCCACAGGGTGTAAATTGAACGAAATTTATCACGAGTGCATTACCTTTAATAATTTATCTGGTATATCAAAAGTAAAAATTTTAATGTCAGTTTTCAGCAAAGATCGGGTGTGTTTTGTGAAGTCATTGATCATTTTATTCTTCCGCAACAAAAATTTTTATTCTAAAAGCAATGAACGTACGGAACACTAAATGGCAAGTCCGACTTGCACTTGGCTGGTTTTTTTTTTTTTTTTTTTGGACACTACTAGGAGAAATAATTCAAAAAAAAAAATAATTTTGCGCTTGAATGTCACCTGTTGCTGTTTAACAAAAAAATCTCTTAAAGTGTTTTAAAATGTACCAGTTTACTGATCTTTGTCAAGTTTTGCGTAAGTTTAAAAAATAAGTGTTGCAATTCGCAAATAAACTTAAAAAGTAACTTTCAATTGATTGTTTTTTTTTGCTTCGATCTATTATTTACTAGGTTAGCTTATCAATACAACAGTGTAGAGTAAAATTAACATGTATAATTTATTTTTTTAATGCTTCCCTGGCAGTTAAACGCAATATAAAAAAAAAACCGGTCAAGTGCAAGTTGCACTTGCACAATTAGTGTTCCGTACGTTGATTGTTTTTAAAATAAAAATTTTTATTAGGATGGTATAAAAGGATCAGTGACTTCACAAAACACACCCCAAATGAGTTTTTAACAAAGTTTGTTTCCAATCTTTACTGAAAACTGGTGACCTTGAAATTTCGTTTTTTTTTATATTCCAAATAAATTATTAAAGGTGATAATTTTTGTTCAATCTATACCCCGTGGAGAATATTCCAGAATTCTTTCAAAATTTTTTGATCAGTAATTTTCGAGATAAGGTAGGGGACAGCGATTTTTCGCTATTTTTTAAAAGTAATACGAAGAAAAATGTGCGCAAGTATTACATTATATATATATATATATATATATATATATATATATATATTTTACTCGTGTTTTCACAAGCTTTCATTTGACACCACACTCGATGACCTAGTAAAAATTTTTTTTTTTTCACTTCCGATTCCACCCCTCAAAACGAACCCCTAAGTCAAAATTTATGTTACGGTGGTATAAAATGATCAGTGACTTCACAAAACACACCCCAAAGGAGTTTTCAACAAAGTTTATTTCCAATCTTTACTGAAATCTGATGACCTTGAAATTTTTGTTTTTTTTTATATACCATATAAATTATTAAAGGTAATGCACTCGTGATAATTTTCGTTCAATCTACACCCCGTGGAGAATATTCCAGAATATTTTCGAAATTTTTTGATAAGTACTTTTCGAGATAAGGCCCGGGACAGCGATTTTTCGCGAATTTTTAAAAATAATACAAAAAAAAAATGCGCGCAAGTATAATATTATATATATATTTTTTTACTCGTGTTTTCACAAGCTTTCATTTGACACCACACTCGATGACCTAGTAAAAAAATTTTTTTTTCACTTCCGACTTCACCCCCCAAAACTAAACCCCTTAAGTCAAAATTTAATTCTCAAAACTACATGGCTCTGATGAGGCCATCAATTCCTATATTATTACTAAATTTCACCTTTCTATGTCAAATAGTTTTGGAGAAAATCGGGTGTGACAGACAGACAGACAGACAGATAGACAGATAGACAGACAGACACCGAAGTGATCTTATAAGTGTTCCGTACGGAACACTAAAAAGTAAGTTTTAAACTACTACAGATTAACAAGGTAGGCAGTGCAAATGAAATAAAAGAAAACACTATATAAAGGAATCTGCCCTTTTGTTCTGCTTCTATTTTTTTATTGAATTGAAGTTTGCGAATTTAATTTGTGGGTTTTATTAACTCTTTCTATACAGTTAAAAGTATTATGTTTAAAATGCCCCCACCCTTCGAAAAAATCGAAATTATTAAAATTTGTGGGGATAACTACAAGAGTGCTCCAGAGGCAGCAACAATATTGATTGAATGGCACCCTGATAAAATTCATTATTATACTGTTACGCGCTTAGTGAAAAAAATTGAAAAAACTGGTAGTAAAAGTAATAGTAACTACTAATGAAAATAGTCTGAATGTATAGCCTGTCCCAAAATATAAGATCCTGATTTTTGCCGTTTTAGGTGTACAATATAAAAATTCTGACCTTTTGTTTATGATAGGTTGCAGAGATGGAACTCCGCCTGGGTCGGCTGTAGGTCGATTGAGTAGCTTACAGTTGTCACTGCCGGTCCCAAGCCCGGACAAAGGAGGAGGGTTGTAGCGGTAGACCAGCTCCCTACCCTACGCAAAAAAAGCCACTGCTAAAAAACTTAATCCGATATACGAAGACGAAAACAGCAAAGAAGAAGGACAACGATATGTGGTACATGGAATATACAAGGTCTCTCCAGGAAAGTAAATGAAGTTGTAAATGAATTAGAAAACCTTCGAGTCGAAATAGCAGTACCGACGGAAACAAAGAAGAAAGGAAAAGGCTCCGAAAGTTGGGGGGATTACGATCACTTTTATAGTGGAGTACCCAAAGAAGATAGAGCAAAACAAGGAGTATCCATACTAATACACGGAAAACTAAGGAAATTCATAACCACCTGGGAACCGATTAGTGAAAGAATCAAATCAAAATACTAGGTAATAACACAACTTTACTGGGGATATACGCTGTCAATGACGATGATCTGGCTAATAAGAAGGATTCATTTTTTGAACAACTAAATGAGGAAATACGCAAAATTGGAACGTCCAGAGAGAAATTACTTTTGGGTGATCTAAATGGAAGAATAGGAAGGAAAGAACACGATAAAGTGGTAGGAAAATATGGCGAAGAAGTTACTAACGACAACGGAAGAAGAATTATAGAGATATGTGAACAAAACAACCTTACAATATTAAACGGACACTACCAGCATAGAGATATTCATAAATATACGTGGAGACAAACAACAAGAGACTTAAAAAGTATTATCGACTATATGATAATACGACAGAGATCTAGATTAAACTTCTTAGATGTAAGAGTCCAAAGAGGGCTTCATGTGGCAGCGACCACTACTTTGTGAAAAGATAATCTCACGAACAACATGGAAAAGCAAACTGGAAGATACAAGTACACAACACACAACAAATGAAACAACAATAAGATATAATACAAACAGCTTACAAAATGAAAGTATAAGAAATCTATACAAGAGTAGACTGGACCAAAAGATAGAACGGACGGGATTTGTTAATATAGGAGAAGAATATACGTATATAAAGGAATGCCTACACGCAGCCGCACTGGAAGTATTAGTGTACCAAGAGAAAAGGGAAAAACGGCAAAAACCATATTGGTGGGATGAAGAAATTGAATACGAAATTGAAGAAAAACGGAAAAGCTATCACAAATACTTAAGTTCAAAGAGCACAAACGGCAAATTAAAATACAAAGAATCCCAAGCTAGAGTACGCAAAATGATTAGTGACAAAAAGAACAACCAATGGGGAAAAGACATGCTCAAGACTCAACACTTACATAGGAGGAAGGAAAAGCACAGAAAGCTGGAGACTTCTTAAAAATATGAGAACAGAACCGAAAAAAGAAATCTTCACACCAATAACACCAGAAAAATGGAACCAATACTTTACAAATATGCTAACAGAAGATAGACCTGAGTTTAAAAGTAGCCAACATAGAAACCCAAATATAGTTATACGAGGATCCCCAATAAGGATGACAACATCAGAAGTTAAAGAAGTATGTAAAAACGCTAAAAATGGTAAAGCTCCAGGACCAGGAAACATCCCAGGAGAGATAGTAAAATACAGAAATGAAAAGCTATTTAGCGCTTTGAGGAACTTATTCCAAAGATGCATTAACACATCAGAAATACCTGAGGAATGGAAAATATCATACATATCAACAGTTCATAAGAAAGGAGACAAAAATAATTGCGATAACTATCGGGGAATAACGGTTACAGCATTAGCAGAATATACGGAAAAATACTTAAAAATAGAATAGAAACGAAATACGCTGACGTAGAAGCTGAAGAACAGGCAGGCTTTAAAGCAGGAAGATAGACCATCTATTCTCACTGACACAAATCCTAGAAAAGAAAACCGCATTTGATCAGGAAGTCCATGTCTTGTTTGTTGATTTAAAAAAGGCCTACGACAGCGTGCCCCTAACGAGATTGTGGGAAACACTACAACAGAGTAATGTAAGCACCGAAATAATTAAAGCCGTAAAATCCTTATACTAAGGCGCAAGAAGTAGAGTGAAAATCAAATATGGTATAACAACAGGGTTCCAGGTCACAAAGGGTCTCAAACAGGGCTGCTGTATATCCCCAACGCTATTTAAAATCTATTTGGAGAGTAAACTGAAGGACTGGAAAAGGAAATGCAGCAGTATAAGATTACCACTGGATGACGATACTACATTGTACACGCTATCATTCGCGGACGACTAGGTAGTAGTCGCTCAGGACATCGATGATATGGAATAAGTGACACGAAAACTTATGGAGGAATATGAAAAATGGGGCCTAGAAGTCAATATTAAAAAGACCGAGTACATGTGCGTCGAAAGACAACAGCAGGACTTGAAACTGGCCACAGGACACACCATCAAACACTGTGCCTGTTATAAGTATTTGGGAACGAGAATATCTGGGGACGGAACACTGGAAGAAGCAATATTCGAGAGGATTATCCAAGGAAGAAAAGCGATTGCAATGCTTAATAGTACACTATGGGACAAAAACATAACCATTGAAAATAGTGAAAAGTATAATAACTTACAGCTCCCAGGTATTGCCATTGAAGGAAAGAACAGAAAAAATACTAAAAGCTACAGAAATGGATTTCTGCAGACGAGCGGCCAGAATATCCGGAAAAGACCGCATACCAAATGACATGATAAGACGAGCTTTAGAAATAAAGCACGATATAGTGGCAGAACCCAACAGTTGGTATGGTACGGACATGTACAGAGAATGTCACAAGACCGACTACCTAAAAAGATCTTAAATTGGAACCCTCATGGAAGAAGAAAGCGAGGAAGACCACGTCAAAGCTGGAGAGCAGGAATCAACAAGGAAGTACTAAAGAGAGATCTGGAGGAGGAGGGATGGAGAAACCGGGACGAGTGGAAATTAGGCATCGGAAGACGGAAGACTTTATATATATATATATATATATATATATATATATATATATATATATATATATATATATATATATATATATAAAGGAAAGTTATTATAATTATTATTTACATTTACAATTTATTATTAGATCAAGGTGGTAATGGCTCAGATAAGGTGGCCTTTGAAGAATCAAGAAAAATTTTCCTACATTCAGATATTGTATTGTAACAGAAACTGCCGTTGTTCTTTATCTTTCGTCAAACAGGAATTGAAGTCTTGAATTAACAGCTCTTTCAGCTGTGTCACTGACAACCTTAAAACTGTTGACAATTTTGTTAGCTTTTAAATAGTGTGAACTGTCACGCCATTCATCGGGATCAGTATTTAAAAAGTTTGTATCAATTTAAAATCTCTTGAAAAAAATTTAGAGTTTGATGAGAAACAAAATAATCAATTTTTTTACTATTTCTGTTGGAATTAGAAATAACGATGAAATAAGTATAAGCAATCACCTGTTTAACCCCCTACTTCATCCGTTTTACCCCGTGAATATCATTATTTTATCATTTACCATAGAAAAGTTATTTTATACCAAATATCCAATAACTTAATCAAAAACATTATAACTAATGAGATAAAGGTAAGGGACACTTCTGGTTTGACCCCGCATCAGCACGGTTTCTGCAGTGCTAGATTAGCGAACACCAATTTGTTTTTCACTCATTTTGTTACGAGCGCTCTTGAAAATCAGTTATTTATACCGACTTCTCCAAGGCGTTCGATACAGTCGACATTGGTATTCTATACGCTAAATTGACTATATTGATTCTAAATAAACAAATGTCTGTGACTTGAATGATTTGAAAGCTTCTATTTTTTTATTTTGCACAGTGCTTTTAGAACTATTAGCGTTTTTTTGCAATTTTCTCCACTCTTTGTACAGTTTTTCTAAGTTTGCAACACAATCTTTCAGGTATCTGGTTGGTATCTTAGCTTTCTCCCAAACAATTCTAACTTCCTGTATTGTAAGTCTTGCAGCTTCTCTGGTGTTTAGTTTTACTTGCCGTATATTATAAAATAAACTGCGTAAAACTTGACAATTAGATGGTAATTTATTGTCACTGATTTGATGAGACATTAATTACACCACCCATTAAATACATCATTTCTTTCTGCCTTGAACTCGAACTCGAACTCGAACCCGAACAAGCATGGATCGTTGATGTAGAAGACACTGTCCCGCAAACCTCATAGAAAAGTCACTAAACGAAAGTTGTTAAAATGTTCACTGCTTGAAAGGCTACTAACTAAACTCTCTGACTTCTCCACGGGCATCTCAGACAAGGAACAAAAAAGAAGGGGTGTGGTTTATGACACTCCAGGTAGAAGCCTCTGATAATAGGGTCCTTAACAATCGTTTTTTTGTAACAAAAACAAACCTTTTAAAGAATAGAATTAAATATCAAGTAGGTATCCATTACCTTGCAATTCGTAAATTTATTTATGAAGTTAAAACAAATGACAGTTTTATGTTTTATTATATATTGTATAATAATGTGTTTGTATGTGTAAATGATCAAAAGTATTTAAGTTATGCGATCCAATATACGCCCAGGTGTGGCAATAATGACTTGTACCTTTTGGTAAATTCTCATTATATCATCTCGCAAATTGTTTTCTTGTATCTTTGTTTTCTAAACAGGTCGAATTTGAGGATTCGAATCATGTCCGGTTTTGAATGATGAATATCTTCAAATATAAAAGTTTTAACAAAAAAGTGGTAGGAGTAAAACTTTAAGACAACAACATTTCCTATGTAATGAAATAAGAATCAGGTTTCTAGGACGAATAGTTTTCATTTTAAGAGGGAAAACCCACGATTTTTTTTTCAAAAAATCGAATTTTTACAGCTTTACCCTCGATGAGGCACGGGTTAACGTTATTTAATTGAGCTAAGACTGTGCAAATCTTATTTTTTAGACAAATGGTAAATTTTAGGACGTTCCGCCGGCATTACGATGAAAATATTTTCCGCCTATACCTTGCGACCACCCTAGTGCATATACTGGCTTATAAGTGCATTAAAAAATTTCTATACTAATATTAAGACTAAACCATTACTACATTGCAGACTAACAATGCTCTATATCGTATTTGCATGCTGGAGAAACTCAATAATATTCCAGTTTATTTTTTAGCATATTTTCATAACATAATGCTATATTAGTATTTTTAATATAAGTTTATTAACACATTACATGACACGGTCATATCATTATCAGATGACATTGTATGATTATTGATATTTTCACAGTTTTGCTCCTTTTCTCGAACTGTAAAAAATCGACCTATCCTCAACTGAAGTATACCACAATATTGCCCTGGAAGCCTCATATCGCCAGTTGAAATTGCATTTACTGGTTATTCATTATATATATGCACTCGGCTTATTAAAGATTAAAAAATCAGTAAACATATTACTACTAGCTGCCACTGACCGACCCAACGGTGAATTTTTGCACGAAACATGTAATAGTGGCTAAAACCACATTTAAAATATTTGGCTCCCTTAGTTAAACTGTATGTACTCTTATATTAGTAAGATATATATGGCATTTTTTAAGTTGAGACGTTTTAGCAGATTACAGTATCTACTAATAAAATAAATGACTTCTTCAAATATTACACAAATTTTTTTTTTTTCGTTATATTACATTCTGTCACACTTATAGGTATACACTGGTGAGCAAAAAAATCGACTCAAACTATTTAGCTTCATTTAACACGGATCCTAGAATTTAGTGTTCATATATTTTTACGAATTTTAGTATCATTTGAAAGCCCATTCTATTCTCTTTCTAATGATACCAAATTTCATAGTATATCTCATGCTTTTTACTGATTAAAATGATTGAAAGTAGAAGCAAGGACTGAAAACAGGGGTAAGAGAAAGGAAAAATTAAACAAATTTTAAGTTTAACAATTAAATTTATTGATAAAAACCAAAATTAATATTTCGTATTATCCCCCCTAGACCTTATTACTGCTTCCAGCTAATTTTTCATGGAGCGGGTGAGATTTTCCACTACTGTTTGTGGGATTCCTCCCCACTCTTTCACCAACGCAAACTTTAAGTTTCTCAGCGATGCAGGGGCTGGATTTCTGGCTCAAACCCATCTTTTGAGCTCATCCCATGTGCTCGATGGGACTGGGGTCAAGACTCCGCGCAGGTCAGTCTAGTGTGGGTATTCTCACTTTCGCCTGGTATTGCCGCACCGATGCAGCTGCATGTGGCCTTGTATTGTCGTACATTAGCACGAAGCTATTGCCAACAAATCTAGCGTCAGGAAAGACATGTTCCTGTAGGATCTCCTCGAGGTACCGGTGAGTAGTTAATCTACCGCTGCGAGTCTCAGCAGTGACGAAAACCAAATCCGTTTTTGCAACCAGTGAGATGCCTCCCCACACCATGACAGAACCACATCTGTAGGCGACCGTTTCAGTAATGCAGCACAGCGCATAACGCTCCCCAGGCCTCCTATAGACTCGTTTTCTTCCATCATTGCCATGTAAGCACATTCAAGACTCGTCGGAAAATAACGGAGCGCCATTGCTCTAAGGTCCAGTCGACAGTCGGCAAATCAGAGTCGCGTTTGTCGATGGCAGCTATCAATCTGGGTCCGTTAGCTGGTCTCTTCAGAGATAGGTTAACTTCTTTAAGTCTTCTTCTGACTGTCAAATGACTGACAGCCCGACTACGAACTTGTCGGAGCTCCCGATCGACCTCAACGAAGGGCAAGTGATCATTTCTTAGAGTTGTCACACCTTTTTCTTCCTGATCCTGGTCTCCCTGTAAAGGCGCCAACCTATTGGTAACGTCTGGAGACAGCTGATTGGCTCAGGCGCAGTTGCGCAGCGACTACACATTGGCTATGCCCCTCTTGCAATAGGGTAATGACTTGTGCCGTTTCTTCCGGGGCAGTATCCATTTTCCGATGACGTAATTAGTGAGCAGGTATAGCAGAGACGTTAACGGTTCAAGTTCCGATAAAGGAATGTATGTATTGAGTAAAACCGTCTAAAACGGTAAAACTTTTTGGAAATCCAAATGTTTTTGGCATTATTGGAAAGAGTAGAAAATCAGCATTCTAAGGATACCAAAAATAATACCACTGTTGGAAAATTAAGGTCAAGGATCGGTGTTAAATGAAGCAAAATCATTTGAGTTGATTTTTTTGCCCATTAGTGTAGTACAAAATGATAAATAATTAAAAATAATACGGTCTCTTGAAGTTTTTCAAATTTTACATCGCTTGCTAACGAAAGTATTGTGTTGGTGAAAAAACACCCACCAGAAATTTTCCTTTTTTTTCATGTCTCAGGATATATGAATCACGAAAAACACAACTAGATTCCAATTTTCGTCGGTCTATCTGTCTCTGGCGACGATAATTATCAAACAAGATGAAATATAGCTTAAAGACTTGGTACACATATAATACTTAAAGTAGAAAAGAAACCTACAGTTCCTGTGCCATATTCTTTGGAAGGAAGTTCTAATATTTTAGGGTATTATGAGAATTTTTTTTTTGGTTTTTGGTCGTGATATTGAACAAATTTTAAACATATAAACAGTTAAATGGGTGGAGAAGAGGGTTGGTTCACAAATATCATGTTAAATGTCCTTTTCAGTGTTTTTGGAGTGGACTATTTTGAAAATTATGTTATTTTTTCATTATTTCCAATTTTAACAGAAGAGGCAAAAATTTCAGTTGTAAATATCTCTCTATATCTCACCATAAAGAAACTGTCATTAAAACCTATCAGTTAAAAGTTGAATTGCTTGGATTAAGTTATCTTTTGATGTGAGAAAGTCAGTAGATATTTTAAAACTACGTGTTTGCGAAATACTGGGTAAATTACTCGACCAATTTTTAAAAATTGTAAAATTTGAATTTGCTACATTAATAGATCATTAATTCTGAGAAATTGTGTAATATAGTATAACGCAGACTGAGGCGTCTATAAAAAAGTCGTGATATTTTTAAACATTTTCTGTGTCGGACAGAACATTTTTCAAAAAAATGTATTTAGGGTATATTTAGTGAAGTGGTGCTATACCCTTTATTAACGTTAACAATGTTGGGAATTTGGAATCTTTGGCACAATGACACTAGTCAGTATATAAAACCGCTACACCAAACACATTATTTTTGCCCTCGACGCGCGTTTCGCGATGATTAACTAAAATTAGTCAGTGGTTAGCGAAACGTGCAGGGAGTGCAAAAATAAAGTGTTTGGTGTAGTGGTGATATATATATACTGAGTAGTAACATTAACCACGTTATACAAAAAAAATTGGATAAAATTAACGAAAAATGTTGGCGAAAACTCACTAATATGTGAATATTGACTGCGTTGGGAAACATGCCCTTAACCAAGCATGAAAATTTACAAAGGGTGTGTTTTGCGCGTTCATATTAATAAGTGGCCAATGAAAAGATTAGAGCAAAACGGCCAGTATAGTTTTATACCAACGCTGACTCCTATAATTTTTTAAATTTACTATATTTTAGGGAGCAGATGAATGTATAGGTATACACGGTGTCAGTAATGTTTTTTTAGAATATTGAGAGAGACAATTTTTTTATATTCTTTTTTGAACAATTAATATAAGGCCGGGAACAATTCATATAAGATTAGCTCCAGAAATTTAAATGAAGGTGGTTAAAAAAATATCGCCAAACAATAAAATAATGATAAATGTAGAGATAAAATGAGCCAGATTATCGCGGGGATCAAAAATATTAATCATCTTAAAAAATATGTTGAAAGTGTGGCGTAAAAGCTTTACCTCACTTTTTGTAAACATACAACCTGTTTGTATATAAGCACCTCAAAACCATGGTCTACCAGGTGTACAAGTATGGAATTTATACCGAACAGAGAGCATTCGGGGACAGCATTAATTTTTTGTTCTCCTTTGAAGAAAACTGTTGTTGAATCATACCGATTACTTCGAAAGGCTTATGGTGAACATGCTCCATCGCAAGATACGTGTGAACGATGGTTTCGGCGTTTCAAAAGTGGTGACTTCGATGTTGCAGACAAGGAACGTGGAAAACCGCCAAAAAAAAGATGTGGAATTGCAAGCATTGTTGGACGAAGATGATTCGCAAACACAAAAACAACTCGCCGAGCCATTGGACGTTAGTCAACAAGCTGTTTCCAATCGGCTACGAGAGATGGGAAAGATTCAGAAGACCGGTAGATGGGTACCACATGAGTTGAACAACAGGCAAATAGAAAAGCGCAACAACACGTGTGACATTTTGCTCACTCGGTACGAAAGGAAGTCGTTTTTTGCATCGATAGTTACAGGGATGAAAAGTGGATTTATTCTGAGAATCCCAAGCGCAAAAAATCATGGGTAGACCCAGGCGCACCATCCACATCGACCGCAAGACCGAATCGCTTTGACAGAAAGACGCTCTATGTTTGGTGGGACCAGAGGGGCGTGGTCTATTATGAGCTGTTAAAACCTGGGGAAACGTTACCAACAACAATTGACCGATTTAAACCGTTCGCTGCTTGAAAAAAGGCCAGAATACCGAAAGAGGCAACACAAAGTCATTTTTCTTCATGACAATGCTCCATCACATACGGCAAAACCAATTCGCGACACGTTGGAAGCACTCAGCTGGGAAGTTCATGCGGCTTACTCACCAGACTTGGTTCCTTCCGATTACCACTTGTTTGCATCGATGGGTCACGCACTTGCTGAGCAGCGCTTTGGTTCGTACGAAGATGTGAAAAAATGGCTCGATGAATGGTTCGCAGCAAAAGGCGAAGATTTTTACTGGCGTGGTATTCACAAATTGCACGAAAGATGGGAAAAATGAATAACAAGCGATAGAGCATACTTTGAATAAAGCACTTTTTATTATTCTTCTGAATTTAACATGTACATACTACTTTTTGTAACTTACCTTAAGGATAAAACTTCCACATTTGGAATTCTTCTTAATAAAGAGACATCAACCAGTTCACTTCCCCTGTAAAACTAAATAAGTGAAATACTTAGCTTAGTATGTCTAGTGTAAATTACAATATATCCATAATTTATATAGATTTGTATAATTTACAATATATGATATGTGTTATACGAGGCTGGTTTGAAAAGTCCGTGCAAAAATAAAAACTACTTATGTGTTTGGGGTAAACCTTTTTTATTTTTCGACATAGTCTCCTTTTAGGCTTATACACTTCGTCCAACGATGTTCTAGTTTGTTGATCCCTTCCGAATAATAGGATTTGTCCAAGTCTGCAAAATAGCCATTAGTGTCTGCAATCACCTCCTCGTTTAAATAAAATCTTTGTCCCGCCAGCCGTTTCTTCAAATTGGGGAACAAATAGTGGTCCGAAGGAGCCAAGTCTGGAGAATAGGGGGGGGATGTGAAACGAGTTGGAATCCTATTTCCATTAATTTTGCGACCACAACTGCTGAGGTGTGTGCTGGTGCGTTGTCGTGATGGAAAAGGACTTTCTTGTTGGCCAATCGCGGGCGTTTTTCTTGCAGCTCGGTTTTCAAACGGTCCAATAACGATGAATAATATTTACCTGTAATAGTTTTACCCTTTTCCAGATAGTCGATGAGGATTATCCCTTGCGAATCCCAAAAGACAGTCGCCATAACCTTTCCGGCCGAAGGAACGGTCTTCGCCTTTTTTGGTGCAGATTCCCCCTTGGTAACCCATTGTTTAGATTGTTGTTTGGTCTCAGAAGTATAGTAATGTATCCATGTTTCATCCACAGTGACGAAACGACGCTTAAAGTTCTCCGGATTCTTCTGGAACAGCTGCAAACCATCCTTGCAACACTTCATACGTTGGTCAAGCGTGCACCTATCTTGCGGATCGCTTTCTCATGTCCAAATGTTTATGCAAAATATTATGTACCCGTTCAGTCGAGATGCCCACAGCACTAGCAATCTCACGCACCTTAACTCTTCTGTCATCCATCACCATATCATGGATTTGATCAATGATTTCTGGAGTCGTAACCTCCACAGGCCGTCCAGAACGTTCAGCGTCACTTGTGCCCATATGGCCAGTCCGAAAATTTTGAAACCACTTATAAACTGTTCTAATCGAAGGTGCAGAGTCATCATAATGTTTATCAAGCTTTTCTTTAGTCTCCTGAGGCGTTTTTGCCTTTCATAAAGTAATGTTTAATCACCACACGAAATTCTTTTTCGTCCATTTCTTGAAAATCACTCGACTTCCTTGATTCACACGAATGCCAAACACAAAGAAATAGACCAATATGGCTGAAACTTGGTGTGCGTTCATACAAGAGATGCTACTAACTAAACATGACCTCGATACGCGCCGGTGGTGCCATCTCTCGGACTTTGCACGGACTTTTCAAACCAGCCTCGTATAATAGTTTTCAATGGCAGATATCCAGTGAACTAGCTAGATTCGTCAAGGGCCGAGGCATAAGCGATCAAAATCTAAACATAAAATAGATGGTAGAGAAAAATCGAGAATTCAATGCCCCCCATGCTCTTGTGTTTTATCAACTATTCCAAAGCCTTTGACTGCATAAGATACCTGTGGAAATTTCTCAGAAAAATCGGGTTGCCTGAACATCTTGTTGCACACATATCCAGCTTATATACAGATGATGAAACTACAGTGAAAGTTAATAACGTTACATCCAAACCATTTAAACGGCAGAAAGGAGCCCGACAGGGATGTATGCAGCCGCCTATTCTATTGAATATTTATGGGGAGCATATAATGAGAAAGGCCTTGGAAGGTAAGGTAGGAGGTAAAAAGATTTGTAACTTTCGATACACCGATGAGACCACGATATCTGCGACTACTGAAAAAGAATTGTCAGAATTCCTTACCACAATAGAAAAGGGGAGTGAATCTGTAGGTCTTTACATCAACAAGCCAAAAACAAAAATCAAGATAATTGACAGAACTGAACAATTGACTTGTACCAGAGACCTGTCCGGCCCGAAAGTGATTCAAGAGTTTGTATACCTAAGATCACTGCTGACCAATGAGGGAGGATGTACAAAGGACATAAGAAGAAAAGGGCAGATGACTAAATTAGCAATGAATAGACTTACAAAAATCGGGCAAGACATCACAAACCAGACAAAAATGAGACTTGTACGGAGTTTGATCTTCAGCATCTTCTTCTATGGATCTGAATCATCGACAATTTGTGCTGCAGAAAGGCAGAAGCATAAGCTTTGCATCTCTTGGCAGCCAAGAAAACAAATAAATCCATCCTCGAACGGCTAAATATTGAAACAAGATTGTCCACCATTTGTTACCAGAGAATTCTTGGCTACTTTAGTTATATAGCAAGAAGAGATCCGGACGGCGAAAACTGGTTGCTAAAGCGACCAAAAACTTTCAAGATGGACATGACCTTTAGTAATGAAGCATGTGACTGAGAAGAAGATATGATAGTTAATACACTATATATAAAAAATGTGTATAACTCTATAAGTTAGCTCAAAAATAGTGAAGCATAAACAGTTGAATAGTACGGGGATTCTAACTTTAACAAGTGAAGAAATAAATTTATTTCGAACTAACCTCTGTGTTTAGTGAAGATAATAAGGAGAGGGTAACGATAACTCCCTAACGAAAATTTAAACAACTATATAAGATCACCACTTATGTTCATTGTATTAGAGCTGACAATTGTTTCGGCACACATTTAAAAAAGTAATAGGATCTATGTACTTGCATAAACAACTAAAGAAAAATAAGTTTCATACCCTCACTTATACCGGTAAATTGACCAATAAAATTCAATATTGTTTCCATAAAAATCATGTAAACATTGCCTTCCCTAGAGACCACAACACGTTAGCTCGACATATTAAAAATAATAATAAACAATAAGCAAATAAAACAAGGGTTTACGAATTATGCTGTGGTACTTGTAATAAAAGTTATATAGGACAAACAGGCAGATCTTTTTATAGCAGAACAAGGGAACATAAACAAAGTTATAAAATGAAAAACAATATACATTTGACTGATAAAATCATACTTTCAATGAAGATTTCAGAATTTTGCACAATGAAAAGAAGGAGAAATTACTGAATTATTTGGAGAAAGTAGAGATTAACCAGAAAAAATCCTCAGGTTTATTACTCAACGATCAGTTGGGTGGGCCTCCTTTATTGAACTTGTTTTAGGTATTATGGTGAATATTGTTACTTAATTTAGCCTTATATCCTTATATATTTCGTAACAGACGTTGTAGTTAATTTACATCTTGCTCCAGAAGAAGACACAATGTGTTGAAACAATTGTCAGCTCTAATAAAATAACCACAAGTGACAAATTTAAATAGCTGTTTAAAATTCGTTAATCACAGCCCCACAAAAAAAAGTGGGGTATACTTTTGATGCGATATATCAGATCCGTAGTATTTTTGCCCGCTGATCACGAATCTGACGTCAGAATATCGCAATCACATCTCAATTTTTTTCTAACCTCAAAAAATAGGTAAAAATTAGTAAAAATTAAGAAAAATATACTCCTAAAAAATTGATTCAAGCTTTTTCATAAATCCAAAGATGTATTAATATGTATTCGGACACGCTAAGCTAATATTCATCGATTGGATTGAGCCATACAGTTCTGTTTTCTTTCTAACCTCAATAAATCAGACAGATATAGTGCTTCTCGAATGCAAAAACGAATTCAAATTAAAATTCAACCGATCCTTACCAAATTTGGTACACGGGGATTTTTTTGGGTCGCTGATCACGAATCTGAGGTTGGATTTGCAAAATTCAAGATGGCAGATGTTTTCGCGCCATTTTGAACGCCGAGAAAATTCATCGGTCGATTTTTATTCTTCTACCTGCATCCAGGGCAACTCCACGTGGTGACGGTGGGCAACGGTGTTACTGTACTAGCCGGCAGAGTCCCTGGATAACGGCTTAGATGCCGTCATGGCAGGTAGAAGAAAGAGAATTACGATGCAGGGACTCGGAAACCCAGTATCGGCGGTTGGTCAGGGTGGGAAAGCGGGCCCGCAGCCGTCGTCATCCAGCGACCGTAGCTCTTCATGTGTGGGTGACTTGGCTCATGTAGAGTATAATCCTACAAGAAAACGGTCTCACGGTACAAGGACTTTTCATAAGTGCGATAAAAACAGTGATTCATTTTGTTATATTTGCTGTCAACACGTATTGAGTAAAATGGGGTCACCGATAACGGATAAGATTAAAACCTTATATAAGGATTATTTTAACATTGAAATACAGCACCAGGATACAAATTGGGTTCCCCACATCATTGGCAGTTCTTGCAAAATAATGTTGTACATCAATAAGAAGGCGATTAAATATTCCAGACCAGCAATATGGAATAGACCATACAGTGAAAATGATTGCTACTTTTGTATGAATGTTGTATCTAGGCATAACTGAAAAAATAAAAAGCACTATTACTTATAACGATGTTTCGACAGTAACAAGACCAACTAAACTAATTCCGCCTCCTGAACCACTTGATGCTGATGTTATGGAAACAAATGATTTCACCTTATCAGTTCATGCCGAAAACATTGAGACTGTGACACAGATAAAGAATTTCTACCATACAACCGTAAACCAGAACCAATACTCGTATCACAGTCAGAACTTAGTGATCTAGTCAGAGATTTAGGCTTATCCAAAGATGGTTCAGAGCATCTTGCTTCCTTTTTAAAGAAAAGACATTTACTTAAGCCAGAAGCTACGATTTCTTATTATAGAAACAGAGATGAAGAATTTCGAAAATATTTCACAATGGACGAGGAATTGTCACTTTCATATTGTACCGATGTAAAAGGTCTAATGGATGAATTTCAAAATAACTCATACGATCCTGAAGAATGGAGACTGTTCATTGATTCTTCTAAACGGAGCATTAAGGCAGTTTTGCTGCATAATACCAACGTTTACGCTCCCATTCCGATTGCTCATTCCACAGTTCTGGAAGAGCAATATGAAAAAATGAAGCAGCTTTTGATAAAAATAAAATATGCTGATCATAACTGGAAAATTTGTGGAGATCTGAAAATTGTAACAATATTGCTTGGCCAACAGTCAGGGTTTAGACTTTATCCCTGTTATAAATGTCTGTGGAATAGCAGAGACAGGGAACGTCATTATAAGAAAAAAATTTGGCCAACAAGAGAATCGTTCACTCCTGGTGAAAATAATGTATTGTTTCCACCATTGGTAGATCCAGGAAAAGTTCTTATTCCCCCGCTTCACATTAAGCTTGGACTTATGAAGCAATTCACGAGAGCATTAGATACAAACGGCCCATGTTTCAAATATTTGCATAAAAAATTTCCGAAATTTTCTGAAGCTAAAGTTAAGGCAGGCGTATTTGACGGGCCACAAATAAGAAAATTGTTTCAAGATTCATTATTTGTTACTAAAATGAATAAAGTTGAAAAAGCTGCTTGGCTTAGTTTTAAAGAAGTCGCAACAAACTTTTTGGGAAATAATAAAAGTCCTAAGTACAAAGAAATAGTCGAGAAAATGGTAAAAAATTTTCAAACATTAGGTTGCTTGATGAATCTAAAATTACATTTCCTGGACTCCCACATCGATGATTTCCCAGATAATCTTGGTGACTACAGTGAGGAGCAAGGGGAACGTTTTCACCAAGATCTGAAAATCATAGAAAATCGGTATCAAGGACGATGGGATGACCATATGCTAGCGGACTATTGCTGGTCGCTAAAAAGAGAAAACAAGTCCTCAAAAGCATTTGGGCAGAAAGCCTTTGAATAGGTCATTCGCGGAAAAAAGAACAAGATACAGCCAAAAAAAGGAAAGTTAGGCGCGGGTCTAACCTTCGCAATTCTAGGGCTTAAGGGTCTACTATTTGAGAGTATATGGTTTAAAAGTCCTGGTTTTGAGTTTATTGGGTCTCATTTTTAAAGTTACAGGGTTATTGAGTTCTATTTTTTGAGGTTACAGGGTGTGGGAGTCTAAGGTTTCAGGGTTTAGGGTTTAAGAGTATCAGGTTTGAGGATTCCCCAACTGTATACCAAATTTGGTAGGAATCGGTTGGTTTTCAAAAATTTTGTCCGCCATCTTGGATCCGCCATTTTGAATTTTGCAAATCCGACCTCAGATTCATGATCAGCAACCCAAAAAAACCCCGTGTACCAAATTTGGTAAGAATCGGTTGAATTTTAATTTGAATTCGTTTTTGCATTCGAGAAAGCACTATATCTGTCTGATTTATTGAGGTTAGAAAGAAAACAGAACTGTATGGCTTAATCCAACCGATGAATATTAGCTTAGCGTGTCCGAATACACATTAATACATCTTTGGATTCATGAAAAAGCTTGAATCAATTTTTTAGGAGTATATTTTTCTTAATTTTTACTAATTTTTACCTATTTTTTGAGGTTAGAAAAAAATTGAGATGTGATGGCGATATTCTGACGTCAGATTCGTGATCAGCGGGCAAAAATACTACGGATCTGATATATCGCATCAAAAGTATACCCCACTTTTTTTTTGTGGGGCTGTGTAGTTATTATGGATCTCCATCAAGTAACGGCTAAGTCAGCGCAGTATTTAATAATAATAAAGGCTAAAAGAGAGAATGTAATTCTCACCGTGATATGTGCCTTCTCCAAAAAAAATGCCAAGATAAATTTATTTACTGACTCAAATATTTTACGGTAAACTTAAATTGACTTGGTAGAGCAGCTAGAGTTTTAAATTTTACTTACCTTCTCACTTTGAAGCAGATTGCTCACAAACTCTTAAAATTTTACTTATAGGTTTACGTTCTGTTAATGATCAATTTTAATTTTCATTGGCTTTTAGCTTTACAAAATACTTTTAAGTTTTTGATTTAGATTTATAGTATTATTTCCCTTTCTTGCAATATCTTTTGAAATTAAAGTGTTTTAAATCTGTTTTTTGTTATAATATTGGTTTATATACGACAGAGAGGTACGAAATTAAAAATGTATGTGTAGATATTCGTTCCTACCAAATTTGATCTTGACTTGGAATATAACAAAACAAAGTAAACAAAAAAAGCGCAGAGAAAATTTTTTACCGCTTTCTTAATTAAGAGAAACACCATTTACTGTAAATAAAAGAGCATGCGGAAGATGTTTCTAGCAACCAGAATTTAGTGGGATTAGCATTAGCTATCAAAATAAATACTTAATCCCGCCAAATTCGTGTTGCTATAAAGATTTCTGTCCTTTTTATTTACAGTATTGTAAAATCGTGGCCCACCTTAATTACAAATGCTAATAACAGTCAGAATCTGAATTAGTTATTCTGTATTGTTAATACCACCAAATTCTGATTAGTTGTTCTTGGCGCTGTTTATTTAGAGTGTTGTATAATAGTGTATCCCGTAATTACAAACAGGAATATATTTTTTTTTTATGGGCATAGCCCACGTGCGGCAGGGACATCCGTAAAAACCTACAGGAGCGACACGTGCGGAAAAAGCGATTCGTATTGGTCTTGAATCGCTCTAAATAATACTCGGTGGAAAACAGTCTGGGCAAATCATCTCAAAGGGATGAGGATCTACATTTAAAAGACTGCTTGAAAAAGGCTGTACAAGGAGTTGTAACTTGTGAACTGCCCGCACTTTGTGACGTCATTTTTTGTACCCTGTGAAAATATTGTTTTTCCCACGCTTGGGCGCAATTTTCTTGCAACCTCTTTTTAATTTCTGAGAATGAATTGAGTGAATAATGATTTTAAAAGAACTAAAGAAATTAAACAAACACTAGCTCAGTTTTCCTTGGTAGAGAAATATGGGTAAGAGATAATTGTTATACGTCTTTTTGGAATTATTTTCTATTTTTAAAAAGCTTCAGTTGTACAAATTTTTGGGCACCATTCATTTTAAAATAGAAAGGATCTAACTTCAGTTAAAAAAAATGAAAAAAATACTGAAGTGTTTTACGGTTATTACTAAAAAGAATTATTCTAGTACAACTTTTCTAATCCTGAAAAGAAAAATAGGTATTCAGTGAGACACTAGCTTTAATCAACAAAAAGGAAAATTTATTCATGATTTAAAATAAAAGTTCTAACCTTTGCAGTTTTAAGGAATACAAAAAAATTCTAGCCTAAAAGTAGTTTTTATAAATTAGAGTCCCTAAATCAGAGATTTTACTTCTAAATCTTGACTACACCCGAAATCGAAGAGTCGTGATTTTCACTTCACGATTTTTCAGTTCGAATTGCTGTTAAAACACTTATTTGCGGGGAATATATTTATTGATGTATGTTCTGGTAACTTACGGTCTTCCTATGGGCTTCTAGGCCTTCAATGCAACACAAAACCGATTTCACACTTTTGAGAAGAGCCTACTTTAACTACTCCATTTAGAAAACACACAAAACCCACTACGGCTTTATGATAAAAAAACTCGTGCTTAACTAGATATTGTCGTAAGCCTCTACTGCGGCTCCGTGGAAATTAGCCCCTGCGGCTTGATGTTACTAAGCCTGGCGGCGGCTCAATGTTCTAAGCCTGGCGGCGGCTCGGTGTTCTAAGCCGAGATTCGCGTCCTCCGGACCCTTAAATAAGCCGTGGGCACTCTCTCTGTAATATCGCGACGCCGGAACCAAAACTCCGGATACAAACATTTGACCAATCCCGGCGTATCGATAGATTCGGTCGCAAACCCGCACAGCACACTATATAACGAGCGGCTAGGAATTTCTGATCAATATACCGCTCGATACAAAAATGAAAAGAAGTACATTATTAAGAGAAAAATCAGTAACATTATATGGTCTTAAAATCTAGGAAAAAATGAATGTTACAGAGTGACGAGCTAAACTTCATATGGAGGTGAAGTATTAGCGCTACGTGTATTCCTAGCCGGGCCCGCTCTGGAAGGAATTTAGCGGGCTACATCCATCGAACACTTCCCGTGAAAATACTTGTAGAATAGATTCAAGTCGCCAACCGTTCGTCAATCCAAGGAATCGAGGTTGCTAGTGAGTTATGTGTCTCCAGTCAAGTGAATTGCTCTCTTTTGAATAGAATCCCGTAATTCTAGTGTAGGTTTGGGAGCACAAACAATTTAGGCTTTGTACAAAATTAACCGTTGTTTCGACAGTAGTTCGAAACAATATTCCCTGCTTTTGAGATACTATCTTCGCTATGCATGTAACAAGTTCATGCCAAGACATATTTGCTCCCAAATTAACGCTCAGCAAATTGAGTGACGATGCTAGAGGAATGGTGTGTCCCGACATCACTATATCGGGTTCAGCAACGTTATCTTTTTAGTGTTCCGTATGGAACACTTATAAGATCACTTCGGTGTTTGTCTGTCTGTCTGTCTGTCACACCCGATTTTCTCCGAAACTATTTGTCATAGAAACTTGAAATTTGGTAATAATATAGGAATTGGTGGCCTCATCAGAGCCATGTAGTTTTGAAAGTTAAATTTTGACTTAAAGGGTTAATTTTGGGGGGTGAAATCGAAAGTCAAAAAAAAAAAAATTTTTACTAGGTCATCGAGTATGGTGTCAAATGAAAGTTTGTGAAAACACGAGTGAAAAATATATATATAATGTAATACTTGCGCGCACTTTTCTTTGTATTATTTTCAAAAAATCGCGAAAAATCGCTGTCCCGCGCCTTATCTCGAAAAATACTTATCAGAAAATTTTGAAAAAAAATCCTGGAATATTCTCCACGTGGGGTAGATTGAACGAAAATTATCACGAGTGCATTACCTTTAATAATTTATCTGGTACCAAAAATTTCAAGGTCATCAGATTTCAGTAAAGATTGGAAACAAACTTTGTTTGAAAACTCATTTGGGGTGTGTTTTGTGAAGTCACTGATCATTTTATACCACCGTAACATAAATTTTGACTTAAGGGGTTCGTTTTGAGGTGTGAAATCGGAAGAGAAAAAAAAGTTTTTTTACTAGGTCATCGAGTGTGGTGTCAAATGAAAGCTTGTGAAAACACGAGTAAAAAATATATATATAATGTAATACTTGCGCACACTTTTCTTCGTATTACTTTTAAAAAATAGCGAAAAATCGCTGTCCCCTACCTTATCTCGAAAAGTACTGATCAAAAAATTTTGAAAGAATTCTGGGTATAGATTGAACGAAAATTATCACGAATGCATTACCTTTAATAATTTATTTGGTATATAAAAAAAAAACAAAATTTCAAGGTCACCAGTTTTCAGTAAAGATTAGAAACAAACTTTGTTAAAAACTCATTTGGGGTGTGTTTTGTAAAGTCACTGATCATTTTATACCACTTGCGCGCACTTTTCTTTGTATTATTTTCAAAAAATCGCGAAAAATCGCTGTCCCGCGCCTTATCTCGAAAAATACTTATCAAAAAATTTTGAAAAAATCCTGGAATATTCTCCACGTGGGGTAGATTGAACGAAAATTATCACGAGTGCATTACCTTTAATAATTTATCTGGTACCAAAAATTTCAAGGTCATCAGATTTCAGTAAAGATTGGAAACAAACTTTGTTGAAAACTCATTTGGGGTGTGTTTTGTGAAGTCACTGATCATTTTATACCACCGTAACATAAATTTTGACTTAAGGGGTTCGTTTTGAGGTGTGAAATCGGAAGAGAAAAAAAAGTTTTTTTACTAGGTCATCGAGTGTGGTGTCAAATGAAAGCTTGTGAAAACACGAGTAAAAAATATATATATAATGTAATACTTGCGCACACTTTTCTTCGTATTACTTTTAAAAAATAGCGAAAAAATCGCTGTCCCCTACCTTATCTCGAAAAGTACTGATCAAAAAATTTTGAAAGAATTCTGGGGTATAGATTGAACGAAAATTATCACGAATGCATTACCTTTAATAATTTATTTGGTATATAAAAAAAAACAAAATTTCAAGGTCACCAGTTTTCAGTAAAGATTAGAAACAAACTTTGTTAAAAACTCATTTGGGGTGTGTTTTGTAAAGTCACTGATCATTTTATACCACCCTAACAAAAATTTTTATTTTAAAAACAATCAACGTACGGAACACTTATTGTGCAAGTTCAACTTGCACTTGACCGGTTTTTTTAGAAAGAACTGCTACCTGAATTTTTGTAGCGTGAAAATATATTTGGTTACTGTCACCTCAAGATAGGATTTCTTCCAGGGATTTGTTAAGTTGAACGACTTTCTGCTGTCTACGGATATTTGCAAGAGTAGCTGATGATCCAACGTTCAAAGTGACTGAAGAAATAGGTGTACTGTTATCTGCAAAGCTTTAAATTGGATTCCTGGTCCTTTCCAGCAGATCGTTAATGTAAATGAAAAAGAGAGTAGCAGACAGTATGGAGACTTAGGTACACCGGGGTTTCTAGTGAAGGTGTTAGAAAGAAATCTGTCGACTGCCACTCGTAAAGAAAGCTCTTTGAGGAAACACGAGAGCCATAAACAAAACTTTTCATACTATAAAAGCGTAGCTTAGTCAACAATCTGTCATGCCAAACCCGGTCGAATGCCTTGGATATATGAAGTGCAACCGCTCGGGCGGCACATCCAGGGGGCGGCAAATACAGATATCGCGTCGTGCTTTATATAAATTAGTTCAGGCGGCTAGTAGCGAGCTTATCCAGTGTTCAGTTGCGTTGTTCCAAACATGTGTTACATAAGTTAGAAGATCTCCTGTTGATCTCTGCTTATGAAAGCCATATTGATTGGCGCTAATAATATTATATCATTCTAGATATTCTAGAAGATGCCGATTGATAGCCTTTTCCCTAACTTTCCCCCTCAGGGGCTAGGGGAATTTCACGATTCTCCTAGTACGGGCGTGGCGATCCCGAGGTACCTGAGTCATGTTGTGATGTCTTGTGCTGTCCATATATGTTTGTCCTTGTTTTTTTCTTGTAACAAAAAACGCAATCTTAAGGTGTTTACCGTGCCGAGAAGATGTATGGCTCAGCGTTTATGAGTCGAGAACGGTTCCCCCGGATACCAGGCGCCCTCCGGGTGTAAGAAGCCTTGCTGCAGCTTCCAGGCTGTGCTGTAGTTGACCGTTATTTCCTAGGATTCTCGTGGGAACACATTGATAAAAAATAATAATCCCAATATAAAATAATACCCAAAATTTTCCTCCTTTCAGCGGGCACAAGCGGCCCAGAACAGAGTCTAAATCTCCTACAGCAGTATATGAAATGTTTGATAGATTTTTTAATATAAACTTAGTATCGGGCATTTTCAAAAACATATCACCATTTTTAATCCACGAAGCATTGCAAGCTCAGTTCGGAACGTTGTCTGACACAAACAATCTAAACAAGCTTCACACTTATGACGTAATTTCTTCACCACACAAAAGACTAAATTCAGTTAAGGGAGTGGTAACCTGCTCTGATCTTCAAATTCAGGGAGTAACTAGTTTATATACAGATTGCCACCCAGAAGAGACTCAGACAAGCCCTCATCCACGTTCATTCTGACTTTTAAACTTCATCAGCTCCCCAATAAAATATATGCAGGGTGGTACTCTCTGCGAGTGCGCCCCTATTTCGTCAACCCAATGCTCTGCTACAATTGTCAAAAGTTCAGACACACGGCAAGTAAATGTGCACATGAACCTGTGTGTCCCTCTTGTGGGCACTCCAACCATTCAGATAGCCCTTGCTCTAAACCTCCAATTTGTAGTAATTGTAATCGTGATCATTCCCCAGATATAAGGGATGTCCCCAATTTAAACAGGGGTTTGACATTCAGAAAATCCATACTTTAGATAAACTATCCTATTTTGACGCAAAACGAAAGTTCTTTTCTCAAAACCTAACATTTTACAACTCTTATAGCACAGTCGTTAAGGGTACCAAACCCACCATGGTATCAGAATCTACACAATGTGATTTTTCGATCACCCTACCTCAATCCACATCCTATATCACTCAACCCTCATTCAAACCCACATTCCAACCTCCTACCAAAGCCCTTCCTCCCCAAAATCCCGCTTCCATTTCCTCCAAAATCATCCCTCCTCGAATTTTACCCAAATAAAACCTCCCTCTGACCGTCTCTCAAAAAAAACCACAAAACCAGGCCCCTCAACTAAATCTTCATAACAAACCCCAAATTTATCAAAACAAATAACATCTAAGTCATCCTTAAATCGTACTAGCACCTTACCCAATATATCCTGCCAAAAGGACGCAAACAAAAAGAAAAGTAACCGCTCTACAAAATCTTCATCTAACGAATCCATATTGGAATTATCTTCTTTTGATAATTCCACGGAGGTAGATCCGATTACCCCTCAGTCCCAGACTACCATCCCTCTTCAAAATTCAATATCATAATACAATGGAACCCGAATGGTTTTTCATCAAGACTTGAGGATCTCTCTCTGCTAATAAACTCTTACAGACCGTCTATTTTAGCTCTACAAGAGACTAATTTCAAGAACAACACCTTTATTAAACTAAAAAATTACTATACTGTTTACACCAACAGACAAGATCAGTTGAGAGCATCTGGAGGTGTGGCCATTTACATCCATAAGTCACATGACTATGATCCTATTCCTCTTCAATCGCCTCTTGAAGCAGTGGCAATCAGAATCCTCATAACTATAAGTAGCCTTTACCTTCCTCCTTCGGAGAAGGTTTCCCAAACCATGCTATCATCTTTAATATCCCATCTACAACCCCCATTCTAATACTTGGCAACTTCAACTCCCATAACTCTTTATGGGGCTCATCAACTACTAACTCCAGGGGAAGAATAATAGAACAAATCGTCATAGACAATCATCTTTCCATATTGAATCAACCAGTCCCTACTTTCATAACTTCCTTATCTGGGTCGCTCACTAACGCAGACCTATAAATACGCACTCACTACATCTCCCCCAACTTTGATTAGGACATTTCCCCAGATACCCACGGAAGCGACCACTTCCCTATCATCCTACGCTCGTCGTCAATTCCTTCTCATCATTTTCAACAAACCATGAAATGGAATCTCAATAGAGCCAACTGGGTCAAGTTTTCTTCTCTCATAAAACCAATTTCTGCCCCTACACAGAACATAGACACCTACATACAAGTCTTTTCCCAAAACATATTAAATGCTGCCCTTGATTCCATTCCTCAAATAAATTCAAATCAACAAAAACCCCCAGTTTGGTGGAATAAAAATTGCTTCATAGCCATCAGCAACAGGAAGAAGGCCCTCAGTCTCTTTTAAAGACATCCCACTCAAGATAATTTCATTAATTTTAAAATAAAGAGAGCCCTAGCCAAAAGAATCATAAAAGAGGCAAAAACTAACTCCTAGAAATTATTTGTATCCTCTATAAAGCAGCCAATAACATCAGGAGCACTATGGCTCTCAATAAAAAAAAAATGAAAGGTTTCACTTCAAACTACATTCCGACCTTAAACATAACAAATTCCCCAATCTCCGACCCAGGAGTAATATGCAATGCCATTGCTGCTTTCTACCAACAAAAATCTACTAATCTTACTAATGCTCTTTTAATCACTGCTCCTCCACACACTAGCCTATCACAATAAATGTTCGATTTAAACTCTATAAAACCTTATAACGCACCATTCTCGCGAGACGAATTACAAACTTCACTTGATCTATCAAAAAAATCAGCTTCGGGCCTCGACTCCCTATCGACAGAAATGATCAAACATTTACCGGAGAGCTCACTAATCTCTTTATTGGAATTCTACAAGCATCTGTGGCTGAGTGGTGGATACCCAAAATCATGGCTTGATTCAACAATCATCCCTATCCACAAAGCGGGAAAGCCTAGATCCATACCCGGGAGTTATCGCCCAATTTCCTTAACAAACCACATCAGTAAGTTTATGGAAAGGATAGTGAACTCTCGACTCACCTGGATATTAGAGACATCAAACTGCTTGTCACCCTACCAGTACGGATTCAGGAAATATCGATCCTCAATGGATCATCTGGCATCATTAGAAACGGATATTAGATCAGCAAGTCATCGACGAAAGCACATGGGACTGGTCTCTCTAGATCTCTCAAATGCATTTGACATAACTAGCAGTCACCTAATTCTACATCAACTTAAGGAAATGGGCTTCGACGGTGCCCTTCCAAAGTTCTTACACAATTTCCTTGCTCCCCGCACTTTTCAAGTAAGCAAATGGCCATATGTCGGATCCTCACAATCTTCTCCTTGGAGTTCCTCAAGGGTCGGTTCTTAGCCCATCGCTTTTTAATATTGCCATTAAACCCATGACAAATCTAATATCACAACAGGTAAATTACAAACTATTCGCAGACGACATAATTGTATGTTACTCCTCACACTCAGCTTCTGAAGTTACCGCAGTTCTGCAACAAACACTTAATGCACTTCTTCACTTCTGCTTCTCGCAATTAAGGAAAGTCTTCGTTACGTCACAAATGCAGGAATTAATGACAAATATCTTATCGCTTCCGATTCACTGAGTGCCCTGGAATCGCTCAAGACTGGAAATTTGAAATATGCGTACGCTAGACAAATCTCTGACCTTTAATACATCCTTAAATAAAGAAATATTTCCATCGCATTTCTCTGGATACCTGGCCATATTGGAATCAAAGGCAACGAAAAGGTTGACCAACATGCAAAGGAGGCTGCCGAAACTGGAATACCTATACACGGAGAAAACTATCCAAATGATTACATTAACCACCTAAAATTGATATACAGGAAATTATTCCAACTAGAGTGGGAGCTTGTGGAATCTTCAAATAAGCTTTGAGAAGTTAAACCTCTAGTATATCCTCTTTTTCACCATCAATCATTGAATAGAAGACAAAATACAATATGGAGTTAGGGTGACAGTGGGCCACCCTCACTTGACTCATTCATATCTGCTTAAAAGTGAAACTATCCCTAATTGTTCCTCATGTCAGTCTCCCCTTACAATTAAACACATATTTGAAGCTCCTCATCAACTGCAATCCAGAAAAAAATTTCATTTGCAAAAAAATCTGAAACAAATACTGAACCCAAGCCAAATACAAACAACAAATAAACAAATTGAAGAATATCTAAAAGAAAATGGATACTATAACTTATAATAGAATAAACTCATCAAATATATTAAATTTTAAATTCAACATTCAAGTTGGGCGCTAAATGACCACTGCAGTCGATGCTCCCCAATCCTATAACATCCATCCATCCATCCTTAACTTATTATCCTTATATTATTAAAAACAGTGCGGCTTGGCAATATCTTCTTGACATTTTTCGGTGTCGGTTGAACTGTGGCGCATTTCCAGCAGAAAGAAAATATTCTCTTTCTGTAGGATAGGTTGAAAAGTCTACAGAAAACTGGCGTTAGCTCGCTGG
Organism: Pachyrhynchus sulphureomaculatus; assembly: GCA_019049505.1. NCBI lineage: Eukaryota > Metazoa > Arthropoda > Insecta > Coleoptera > Curculionidae > Pachyrhynchus > Pachyrhynchus sulphureomaculatus. The sequence continues at coordinate 187,735,603 of CM032446.1, forward strand.
CGCATTTTTTTTTACTACTGTGGTAGGTATTCCGTCAGCGCCAGGAGCTTTTTGGTACCTAGCTTTATTAAAATACGTTTTGTGATCCGTGATATCGGGCATCCTTGACTGCACTATGGGAATAGTTGGTGATGTTGTCCTTGGAAATCGACGGTAGAAAGAGAAGCGAACAGTTCAGCTAACAAGTTGGCTTTTTCAACTGTTGTTGCAATAATATTATCTGGCCGTGTGAGTAGTGGTATAGTGGATTTAGTGAGATTTTGACTCGTGGCCTTAGCGATTGACCAAAAGGACCTGGATTTGTTGGGACAGGCAAGGAGTTTGTTTTTAATTCGTGATTGTATCACTCCTTGGTTTCATCGATAATTTCTTTTCATCTGTTACGGGTACGAACAAAGGTTTTTCGATTTATGATGTTAGGATTTTAGCACCATTGTCGCTAGGCAAGATGTTTAGAACTACTCAGTATATATCATCACTACACCAAACACTTTATTTTTGCGCTCGACGGGCGTTTCGCTAACCATGTTAGCTTCATCAGGAGCGATGATTGACTAAAGCTAAATTACAAATCTACCCTATTTATACTTAGCCTAACCCTTGAATTACTCAAGCCGAACTATTGACATAGGCAAGGCCATCAGTTCCGGTCAAGTAACCAGTAGAGGGGACTATAAGGAATAGGCCCTCTGTCTTTATTTAAACTACTTTTACATTTTATGATTTCCATACTTTCGTATGCGTTCAACAATCTCCTATCAGATACATTTTTTATTAATCTTAGATTATCTAATGTTACAGTATGATCAGCTTCAAGGGCATGTTCGGCAATGCTAGACTTTTCTGTTCTATTGTATTTTAAGTGTGCTAAGTGTTCTTTAAAACTTGTTTTAATTGACCTTTTAGTTTGCGCAACATACTTTTTGTCACAATCATTACATAAATTCCACTTTTCTCACAATTAGGAATCTTATCTTTGGGATTTCCTAAGATATTCCTCAGATTGTCTGATGACTTATAGACTAAGGTGAGGCCTACCCTATTAAATACCTTATTCCCTTGCTATATTTCGGATTATATGGTATGGAGACATACTTGGTGTTATTTTCTTCGCGTGTAAAAAAGGTGGAATTCTGAATATTAAACCTAAACTTATGTCTATTTATTATGTTTTAGGTTTTAGTTTTAGTGTTTGGTGTAGTGGTGATATATACTGAGTAGTATCATTGTGCCAAAGATTCCACATTCCCAACTTATGTAGTTAAGACGTTTAGAAGTAACAGCTTCTTTGCATTTTCGGTTCGACAAAGGATTGCCGTTAGAAAGGTATTTCTTCGAAAAAGGGATATAAGCTTCCATACCAGCCGAAATTACATCGGAAACCTCCTTAGCGCAGTCAACGTCTAATCAAGAGAAAGTTCGAAAATATTTTATAAGTTCTTCCCATTTAGCAGATTTGTAATGTTAAATCTTGCGCTTTCTCAACTGGTATTGTAAGAGTACTATATGGCCGTGTAAGTGGTGGCATAGTGGATTTAGTGAAATTTTGACTAATGGCCTTAGCGGCTGACCAAAAGGACCTGTAATTGTTAGGGCAGGCAACAAGTTTTTAATTTCGGTGACACTCGATTTTCTCCGAAACTATTTGTCATAGAAAGTTGAAAGTTGGTACTAATATAGGAACTGATGGCTTCATCAGAGCCGTGTAGTTTTGAAACTTAAATTTTGACTTAAGGGGTTAGTTTTGGGGGGTGAAGTCGGAAGTGAAAAAAAAAATTTTTACTAGGTCATCGAGTGTGGTGTCAAATGAAAGCTTGTAAAAACACAAGTAATATAAATATATATATATATATATATATATATATATATATATATATATATATAAAATTCAAGGTCATCAGTTTTCAGTAAAGACTGGAAACAAATTTTGTTGAAAACTCATTTGGGTTGTGTTTTGTGAAGTGACTGATCATTTTATACCTCCTTAACAAAATTTTTTATTTTAAAAGCAATCAACATACGGAACACTTATTGCGCAAGTTCAACTTGCACTTGACCGGTGATTTTTTAACTTTTAGATTGTGTGATTCCTCGGTTTCGTCGATAATTTCTTTACATTTGTTCAGGGTACAAACAAAGATGTTTCGATTTATGACGTTAGGATTTTCACGCCATTGCTGCTAAGCAAGATGTTTAGAAGCAATAGCTTCTTTGTATTTTCGGTCGAACAAAGGAAGGGTATTTCTTCGAAAAAGGGATGTAACCTTCCATATCAGCCGAAATGACATTGGAAGTGCAGTCAGATGGATCATCGGATCTAAAACAAACATCTAACCAAGTGAAAGTTCCAAAATATTCCACGAGTTGTTGCCATTTAGCAGATTTGTAGTGCCAAATCTTGACCGGTTTAGGTGCCTGGCTATCATCGATCAGTAGGATACTGGATGTCGAAAGCAGTTTATGGTCAGAAGGGACCTAACGGCGGATTTACGGTGACAGTGTAAATCTCTGCATTGGTGGTTAAAAACAGGTCAGGGGTGTCAGGGTCAGGTAATTCGAGCATATTCTTCCGTCTTAGTTAATGTTTTCCTTGCCTTCTGCAATCAAAAAATTTATTTAGGCATCTTCATCTTTTGTTTTTCAAGATTAAGAAAAAAAAAGAAGATAGTGAAATATGTACCTAACATATGAGCAGATCATATTTCAAAGCTTACGCAGATGTTCATAGCTCGGAATTGTTTCCGAGTGAATATACGGTTTACAGAAAGGATAGAAAATTTGATATAACAAGTAAAGAACGTGGTGGTGGTGTTTTACTGGCCGTCAAGAATTATATAAACTTAGAGTCTATGGATGTGACTTTATTTGATTTACAATTTTCGGATATTGATTTGTTGATGGTAAAATGTAGTATTAATGATAAAATTTTGTATGCAGTAGTATTATATATACCTGATAGATTAAGTATTGATGTATATGATCATTTTTTCGAATTTACTAAACAGATTGATTATTTGAGTCGAGACAGTGTATTCATAATGGGTGATTTTAATGCTCCATATTTTGTTGACAGCAACGTTTCTGGTCGCAAGACTTTGGTTATCAACAACTTTCTTGAAATTAATCAGTGCAAGCAATGGAACAGCATAACTAACTCGAATAATAGACTACTTGATTTGATTATCTCTGGATCAGAATGTATTGTCAGGAGAGATGATACCCCAATGGTCCCGGAGGATACACATCATCCGGCGCTTATGTTCTCCATTCCAAAAATAAATATAAGACAAATAAAATTCTCTACTAATTCCCCGGCTAAGATTTATAACTTTAGAAAAGCAAATTTTCCTGAATTATACAGAGCCCTATCAGCAGTTGACTGGACGTCTCTTGAGGGTTGTTGTGATGTTGATCTTGCACTGGAGCAATTGTATGATAATGTTTTTCATTTGTTTGATGAACATGTTCCGGCATACAAAAATTTTGCTCATCAGTATCCTCCAAGGTTTTCTGCTGATATTATTAAAAATATAAAAAGGAAAGCAAAGCATGCAAAAAAATTCAAGAGATAAGGTAATCACAATGATTATCTAGAATTTAGACGGTTAAGATCAATTTCTAAGCAGCAAATTAAAGCGTCATATGTTAAATACATGGAGGATGCACAGGCTTCTCTGGCACGGGATCCCCAACGCTTCTGGAGTTATGTCCATTCCAAAAGTAAATCTTCTAGGATTCCCAGTATGATGATGTATAAAAATGACATTCTGCAGTCTCCGTCGGGCATTGTTAACGCGTTTGCAGATTTTTTCAAGAGTGTCTTCGCACTGTCGGAACCAGCAGGGACTTGCCATTCACTTAGTACGTCGTTGACAATTGTGGAATTCTCGCCCATTACTGGGGATGAAATATTGATGGCCACGAAAAAAATTAAAAAATAAGATGACCTCTGGCCCTGATAATATTCCCTCGTTTCTCATTAGGGACTGTGCGACTGTCCTTGTAAGACCTTTAAAGTATATTTTTAATTTATCAATTAAACAGGGCGTTTATCCGAAACGATGGAAAGAAGGTAGATTAAGTCCTATTTTTAAGAATGGAGACAGGGGAAATGTTGAAAATTATAGGGGTGTCGTTCTACTTTGTAACTTCTCAAGGGTCTTTGAGTCAGTCTTGTATGCACGTATCTATAGCCAAATTAAAAATCAAGTTTCTCCTTATCAGCACGGATTTGTTAGTAAGAGATCTACGGTAACAAATCTAACTGTTATGACACAGTTCATTTCGGAAATATTAGATGATGGTGAGCAGGTTGATGTTATTTATACAGATTTCTCGAAGGCATTTGATAGGATCGACCATCATGTTTCTCATCAATAAGTTGTCTTTCTTTGGTTTCACTGATGGTGCGAGGGCTCTTATAAGTTCTTACTTGTTTAATGGAACTCAGTTTGTAGCCTACAACGGATTCAAATCAGAAATATTTGTGGCTACCTCCGGCGTTCCACAAGGTTCAAATTTGAGACCCTTGCTCTTCATTATGTTCGTAAATGACCTTTGCGAGGATTTAAAAATGTAACAGGTTAATTTATGCTGATGATTTAAAAATGTTTATGCCAACAGAAAAAAAACTGAGGATTGTTCCTGTCTACAAAGCCAGTTGAATTTCGTACATTCTTGGTGTTGTGACAACAAATTACATCTAAATGCTCAAAAATGCAAAGTTCTAACATATACTAGGAGGGTAGTGTCAATAGAGTTTCAATATAGAATTCAAGACCATAATTTAAGTAGGTGTAGCACAGCTAAGGATTTGGGAGTTGTTTTTGATGCAAAACTAACATTTGCTCAGCATATAGCATTGAAAGTTTCTGAAGCAATGAAGTCTTACGGGTTCATCATTAGGAATTGTATGGGTTTCACTAATATTGCATCACTGAAGGTTTTGTATTTCTGCTTTGTTCGCTCGAAACTGGAATATGCAAGTATTGTCTGGAGTCCAATGTACGAGGTGCATAGAGTTTCACTTGAAAAAGTGCAGAGGAGATTTTCTGAAATTTCTGTTGTTTAAGATTAATGGAATGTATCCTGAACGGGGAATCAGCAGCGATTATTTGTGTGAACAGACAAATATTCTTAGCCTGGAAATCAGGAACGTTTGTGCCTCAATATTATTCCTATATAAAGTATTGCACAATATGATTGATTGCAGGGATATACTGTCTCGTATTAACATCAATGTGCCACGGATACACTCACGATCAAATATGTTTTTTAGATGTAACAGACCTAATACTAATTTGTTATTGAATTCACCTATTCATGTAATGTGTGCTAATTTTAATCATATTTGTAGTGTTTGTGATATATACTGTTGTACTAAGAAGCAATTACTACAGACTGTCATTGAATATGTAAATTTCTAAATATTTACCCCATTAATGGGAAACTGTTGGGTAATAAAGCTATTATTATTATTATTATGATTGTTCTCGTTTTTCTTTCTCACATTTGGTCAATGTGGTTTCATGTTTGGCTGACGGGCGCAAACCAAGTCAGCACAAACGCATTACTATTGTGTATTAAGGAATGACCTGACAATGTTACATGTTTTCAAAATCACTGACTTCTGAATGTTTTTGTGTATGTTTGTGTTGAGTCCTAATTGTACTAAGTGTGGTGTGAATGTTGTTGGTGTAAGGCCTGTGGCTGATATAATGAGGGGGACAATGATGACTTTTTCTTGTTTCCATAGCCTTTTTATTTCCGTTGCAAGATCTGTGTATTTGGAAATTTTCTCTGTGTATTTCGTTTGGATGTTTGTGTCGTTGGGGACAGCTATGTCAATTAGATAGGTGACTTTTTCTTTTTTGCACTGAAAAGTAATATCGGGTCTATTGGCGGAGACCGTTTTATCTGTATGGATACCGATGTCCCAGTAGAGCTTGTAATCTTCATTTTCAAGTATGGATGTTGGCGTGTATTTGTAGTAGGGATCTGTGTTTTCTATGAGTTTGTATGTTGTGGCCAGTGCTTGGTGAACTACTTTGGCAGCTGAATCATGCCTGGCTGTGTACTCTGTTCCGGCCAATATTTTACATCCGCTCGTTATGTGTTCGATCGTTTCTTTCTGCTGGTGGCATTTCCTACATCTGTCCTCTGCAATAGTCGGGTCTTTGATGATATGCTTTTGGTAGTTTCTGGTTAATATGACTTTATCCTGGATGGCAAGTAAGAAGCCTTCAGTCTCAGGGAATAGCTGCCCATCCTGTAACCAGGTGTATGATTGTTTTTTATTTACGTGGTCTTGTTCTATGTGGTATCTGTGTTTTCCGTGGAGTGTTTTCTCTGACCACGTTTTCATCTTTTCCTGTTGTAATTGGGTGTGACTGTGTGTGTCTGCTGAGTGGTCTGCCCGGGCTAAGTCGAGAGGTGTGTAGTTTTTGTCTGCTTTCACTGTCGCTGTGTGGAGGCTGGTTTGCTTGCTGTGAAAGAATTTCCTAAGTGTTTGTATTTGTTTTGTGTGTAATGATCTGATGTCTATAATTCCTCTTCCTCCTGCCTTCCTCTCGATGGTAAGTCTTTCTTTGCATGCGTTGGGGTGTAATTTCCTGTATTTGGTGAATTGAGATCGTATAAGGATGTGAATATTTTCTATGTCTGTTTGTGACCATTTGATGATACCAAATGAATATGTGAGTACAGGTATAGCGAACGTGTTGATGGCTTTAGTGAGATTCTTAGAGTTGAGTTTTGTTTGCAAAAGTTTCGTCAGTCTGTTTTTGAATTCGGTTCTGAGCCCTGTTTTGATGTGAGTGTGGTTGAGTTTGGTGCTTTGTTGGAAGCCTAGATATTTGTATGTTTCTTTGTCGAACATGTTATCGAGTGTTTCATTGTTAATGGTTTCTGTCTCATGGTGGCACTTCCATTGGCCTTTGTTGATGTGGAGCACTTTGCATTTACTTATACCAAATTCCATATTGACATCTAAGGTGAATATTTCTGTGATTTTGAGGAGTTCTTTCAGCTGTGTTTGTGTGGCAGCGTAGAGTTTTTATGTCGTCCATATATAGGAGGTGGTTTATTTTATGTTGATTCACTTTTTGGTGTCTGATATTGAAGCCATGCTCTGTTCTGTTTAGTATATTTGAGAGTGGATTGAGGCAAAGGCAAAACCATAGAGCGCTGAGCGAGTCTCCCTGAAATATACCCCGTCTGATGTACAGCTCTTCTGTTTCGATGCGTTCGGTTGGTGTTTCTAGGCGTATTTTGGTTTTCCATGTTTTCATAATTTGCGCGAGAACTGCCTGAGGTGTTGGTTGATTTTATAGATTTCTAGGGCTCTGATTAACCAGCTGTGGGGTATGGAGTCGAAGGCTTTTTTATAGTCTATGTAACCGATGTGAAGGTTTCTGTGTTCTTTTCTGGTTTGTCCCATAATCACGCTATCTATGATCAGCTGCTCTTTGCATCCTCGACTATTTTTCCTGCATCCCTTCTGCTCTTCTGTGATAATATTGTTGTCTGTTAGGTGTTGTTCTATTTTCTTGGAAATTGCGGCTGTGATGATCTTGTATAGGGTTGGAAGACAGGTGATAGGTCGGTAGTTTGACGGGTTTGTGGTGTCTGAGCTTTTGGGTTTAACGTATGTTATTCCTTGTGTAAGGAAAGTGGGAAGTGTGTGTGGTTGTAGAATGGCTTTGTTGATTTGGTGTGTGAGTGCTTCGTGTGTGGTGGTAAACTGTTTGTACCAGAAGTTTTGTATATTGTCTATTCCAGGACATTTCCAGTTGTGTGTGTGTTTGATTGTTTCTGTAATTTCTTCTGTAGTTAGTGTGGAATTTTCTTGTTCTGTCACACGTTTGTGCTTATCTTCTTCGGCTTTGATCCAGGGGTGTTTATTATTATGTAGTTTGGGTTCTGACCAGACAGTTTTCCAATAATCTGCGATTTCTTGTTTGTTTGGTGGTTTAGTTACTACTGTCTGCTCGTTGTACATAGTTTTTCGGTAGAACTGTTTTTTCGCTTCTTCGGAAGAGGTTGTTGGTGTCTTTCCTCTCGTTTGATTCTTTCTTATTATTTCTTATTATTATTATTATTATTATTATTATTAACGTAATTTGGGCTTTGCATGCTTATGAAAATGTTTTTTGTCTGACGCCACAATGGCCTTAAAATTCCATGTTTAACAACATTAGAGAATATTTGAACATTATTTTTTCGAGTTTATATACAGTGAAGTCTGCTTATAACTAACCCGTTTATAGCGAATTTCCGGTTAAAACGAACTACTTTATAATGCACGAAAAAACTTCCATAAGACCAATCCAAATTTTTATCGGTTATAACGAACCCGGTTATAACGAACTTCCGGATAAAGCGATCCGAATTTGGATGTTTTGTATCCGTTTATAACGAACTTGCCACTCCCTGTGCTCGATGTTGCGCGACTTGATCTAAGGAATTCACCGAAACTCGCTAAGAACCCCTATTCTACTTGTTTCCGCCACGTCGCTAGTGTGAGCAGTATTATTTTCAATTTACATGTTGTGTTATGCGATTCTAATGCATATTTGACCAAAGTAGCAAAGTGAATGTTCAAGTTTTTATTTTAAACTCAGTACACAAAAATGTAAAGCGTTTACTTTAAAAGACAAACACGATATTATAAAGAAAATAGAAAATGGAGTTAAACAAAGTACAACAGTTGAATTTTACTAAATCTACGGTTTCTACCACATGGAAGAAGAGGCAAGAAATCTTATCAATCTATGATAAAAAAAAAATTTAGTTGTAAAAAAGTAAGAAAATCTACACATGACCAAGTCGATAAAGGACTCCTTAAATGGTTTAGTCAAAAACGACATGAACTTGTTCCTATTACTGGCTATACTTTACAAGAGAAAGCTAGTGAATTGGGAAGGAAAATAGAGAACACTGAGTTTAACTGTTCTAGAAGTTGGATTCAGCGATTTAAAAAGCGACATAATATTAGTGGGAGCAGGAGAAACTGCAGAAGTGGATATGGCTGTTGTTGAACAGTGGTTGGTCAATGTATGGCCGGAAATTCAAGGAAGTTATGAATATGTGGACATTTTTAATGCGGATGAAACAAGTTTGTTTTACAAGATGACGCCTGATAAGACATTAAAGTTTGTCGAAGAGAATTGTGCTAGTGGAAAATATGTCTGGAACAGAGAAAATTATTAGTGATAGGAAAGTCTGTGTCTATGTGTTTTAAAACAAACATTTGCCAGTAAAGTACAAATCAAACGGTAAAGCCTGGATGACATCAGAAATTTTTAAAAACGAACTGATCGAATGGGACAAAAAATTAAAATTTACAAACAGAAAAATATTACTTTTGATTGACAGCTGTCCAGCGCACCCTGAAGTTGATCTACAGCAAATAAAATTTGTTTTTATGCCTCCAAAGACAAGTGCAAAGCTCCAGCTTATGGATCAATTCTTTAAAAATGTCATTATAGAAACATTTTACTTATGAAAAGGTTAGAGACGATCGATAAATGTAATATTTTTCCTGTAACTCTCTTGGACGCTATGAACTTTATCCATATGGCTTGGCAAAGAGTCAGTAGAGAAACTATTGCAAACTATTGTGAGCTACCGTTACAAAGCTTATTTTTATCATCATCATCATCAGCTCATTCCATCCATAGTCGGATGTAAGCCTCCTCATATTGTTGTTTGCTTTTTGCATCCAATCTTGTCTTGCTAATCTTTTTATGTCATTCGTTCGTCTTGTCTGTGGCCTACCTCTGCATCTTTTGTGTTCTCTAGGCCTCCATTCAACTATACGGCGTGTCCACCTGTTATCATTCATCTTTGCGACAAGCCCCGCCCAATTCCACCTTAATATACATATTCGTTGTATTACATCTCACTTTTGATTTTCTTACGGAATACGATCTTGGAGTCTAATATTTAGCATTGCTCTTTGGGTTGTAACATTCATTTTTTCCTGGATTTTAAGACCATGCAATGTTACTGATTTTTCACTTCGAATTGTATTTATTTTTATTTTAAAACATCGACCGGTATATTAAACAAAAGTTTCAGGACATTCAGTATATACTGTGTGGTGCGGGTTGCTGATCGAACCTACCGCCAGGCCGCGATTGGCGGAGTTTTGATTGGAGCGTCCGGATATTACCGGCAAAAATCGCACGATTATTTAAGGGCCTGAGAAACTACCAGCAAGGCTTTTTTTCGATCGAGCCGCAGACCAGGCAGTACCGTCTAGCCGAGAGGCTATTTTCCATCTAGCCGAAGTAGGCTAATTTTCTTCAGAAGCCGCTAAGTAAAAGTACCAGTTTCGACAATAAAAGCTGTAGTGAGCCTTCTAAGTGTTAAGAAAAAGTGTGAAATCGGGCGAAGTCCATCACAGCAGGACTGAAAAAGAGTAAGTCAACAAAACTCCCTCCAATAGACTTATTTGAGAGTAGTGCATTAACAGCAACGTATAACAGACATAAAAGTGAAGTGTAAAACACGATGTCTCGCCTTCGGGGGTTGTAAAGGTTTAAAATTTAAATGTAACAACTACTATTTAGGCTAGAATTTTTTTGTATAACTGTAAAGGTTAGAACTTTTTATTTTCATTTTAAAAACATGAATAAATTCTTTTTTTGTTGATTAAAGCTAGTGTCTCACTGGATATTTATTTTCCTTTTCAGGATCAGTTGTGCTAGACTAATTTCTTTTTAGTAATATCCATAAAACACTTCAGTTTTTTCTCATTTTTCTTAGCTGAAGTTAAACCGTTTCTATTTTAAAATGAGTGGTGCCCAAAAAAAAAGTCGTACAACTGAGGTTTCTTTAAAAATAGAATTAAATTCCAAAAAGACGTACAAAAATTATCTCTTACCCATATCTCTCTACCAAGGAAAACTGAGCTAGTATTTCTTTAATTTCTTTAGTTCTTTTAAAATCAGGTCTCACTCAATTCATTATCAGAAATTAAAGCGGGGCTGCAAGAAAATTGTGCTCAAGCTTGGGGCGTCCAGTATTTAAAAATGTTACAAAATGACGCAGTCTACATGGGGCGAAAAATAAAGCAAAATTAGCACACCTTACAAAATTGCGCTCAAGCGTGGGACAAACAACTTCTCACAGGATACGCAAAAAGATGCCTCAAACTGAGGACAGTTTAGCATGTCATAAAAAGACACGCATAAAAATAGCGCTGTCAACGCGGGGCTTTTGGAATTTTATTTTTTAAAAAAAAGGGTTCAGTGTACTAGCTTTCGAACAAAATAAAAGCTCTAACTTTGCAGATATTTTATTTCATAATATTTATCAAACGAAACTACACTATAGCGGTAAGACAAAAGCAGGAAATTGGTAGAATTTTTTTATTTCAATTTATCTGAAGTAGATATTTGAATTTTGTTGTTGACTCTAAGATAAGAGATTCCTACTTTTTTCTTAAAAGCTGGCTTTATAGTTCAGATTGGCAGATGTGTTGGTCGACTTTAATTTTGCATTGTTGAGTTATTTTGCGGATAACCGAACAAAAAAACTGTTCTTTTTTCTCACCTATATTTTGCATGAATATTAAAAATACTTTGCTGATATACGAAACGATATCTAGAGATTTTTTTATAGGAAATTCTTAAGATATCTTAATAAAAGGATTTTAATACGAGGCAATACTTAGAAATTTTTTTGAAATTGTTGAAGATTTTTTTTAAAGTTTGGTAAAGAAGTTTACATATTTTAAGTGCCTTTACAGATTTTGTTATTTTTTTTGACTATTGGGAGCACAGGAGAAATATTTTCACGGCTTTTTAAACAATTCTTTTAAATTTTATAGTATTCATTTATCATGGAAGCCTTCAATTTTAAAGTCAATCACCTATTGGAATATGAATTAGACTATGAACTAAAAATCCGTCGTACTTTCTCAGAACGTCCGGTCGCAGATAAAAGAAAGATTCTAACGAGGATCTTAAGTAAAGAAATTAATGAGCCGGGAAAAACGATAAAAATAGGGGATGACACCCTGTCTTTTAAAGAAGAAACGGCTGGTATCGAAAAGAGTTTAAATTCAATCCAAAACTTAATCGATAGTTATGACGGTGATCCGAATGATTCACTTGTACACCGGGTTAAATCACGTTTATCGCATGTAGCGGGTCGCGTCCAAAGAATTCCCATGCCGGATGACGAAGAGGAAGCGTCGAAGTTTTCCAAATATGTTCAAGAAACAATAGCTACGTGTGTACTCATGGAAGCAAATCTTGCCGAAAAGATAGCTCCTGGCCATGAGTTACCTCAGCTGCCTATTACAACCCCAGTCATAAACGTACCAGCTCCAATCGTGAATTGCGCAGCCAGAAATATTCCTGTCAGCGAATGGCAATTGAAATTTAATGGAGACTCAAAGAGACTCTATCCTTTTTTGGAGAGGCTGACTGAAATAGCTCAAGCTAGGAAAGTATCGGAAGATGAACTTTTCAGCTCTGCTGTTGAATTTTTCACTGGCGATGCCTTCATTTGGTATAGAAGCATAAAATCAAGTGTCAACGACTGGCATTCCTTGGTAGATAGGCTAAAGAAGGACTTCTTGCACTGTGATGATGATGAAGAATTGTGGTCAGAAATAAAGAGGAGGCGACAAAAGAAGGATGAGTCCACTGTGATTTTTATTGCCCACATGGAATCTTTATTTTGTAGGTTGTCCATCAAGCCTTTGGAATGTACCAAAGTTAAATTTATACGTAGGAATATTCTGCCTAGTTTCGTCAATCGGTTAGCTCTACTAGATATAAATTCGGTAGCCGAACTCGCCGGGTTATGTAGAAAACTTGAAGAGTCCGATTATTTGTTAGGAAAGAGCAGACCAAAAAGCGAAACTAATATACATCAGGTAAAGTATAATCCAAATGGCCGAAGTGGAGTCTCGACAAATAAAGTTGGGAATGTAAATCGGAACCCTAGGAGTAACCAGAAAACGGGTAAAGGAAAAGATAATGACTCTAAAATTAGCGACACTGCAGCTAAAGTGAACGACAAGCCGGTTTCACCTAAGGCAATTTTCACGTGTTGGAATTGCACAGGCCCGAATCACACTTACCAAAATTGTACAGCACCAAAGAGGGTATTTTGTTTCAAATGTGGAACAACAGGCGTGAGACTAACATCATGCCCCAAATGTACAAAAAACGAGTAAGGACGGTATATTACCGAGGCGGATATCCTAAGTCCAACAAAAAAGCCTCTAATCTTTCGGCTAAGTCACAAGCTCATGTTCGCAGTAAAGCCCCTAATCCAAAACGTTCTAGAAACACGGACGAACAAAAATATTCCAGTAGATCGGATTGGACTAAATGGTTACAAAAAGTTTCTGATTTTTTTAAGTCTAATAAAAATTATCCTTCTCAAGTTAAAACTCCTGCTTCTCCAAATGGTCACATGTCTCCTTTATTCGTGCATAAATATTTAGACAACAGACCGCATATCAAGATAAATCTATTAGGTGCCCATTTCTCGGCTTTATTTGACTCTGGTGCAAATGCCTCCGTTGTAGGTCAGAATGGTATTAAGATTTTAAGTCGTTTAAGTATAAAAATATGCCACGTCAAAAATAGAAGTGTTACCACTGCAGATGGCAGCCGTCTAAAAGTTTCAGGTACAGTTGAGTTGCCGCTAGCCTGCAATGGTCATTATTTAGTAATTTCTGCTTTAGTAGTACCTTCTCTATCACATACTTTGGTTTTAGGATGTGATTTTGCACAAAAATTCGGAATTTTTGTAAATTTTAAAGATAATTCGTGGTATCCACAGTCCCTAGAAGTCAATTCTCAAACAAGTTTTAAAGATTGTTATTTAGAAAATTCTTTAGAAAACCTTTTCTCGCGTCTATGTACCCTAGATGATCTCTCGCGGACGGAACGCGTAAAAGCAGAAAAAATAATAAGCTCTCTCAAAGAAATAAGTAGTAAAGATAGGTTAGGCCAAACGAATAAAATCACCATGTCTATAGATACGGCTGAAGCCAGGCCTGTAAAGACAAGGCCCTTCGCCATGTCTCCGTATATGTCAAAAGTATTAAATAAGGAGTTAGACGAAATGTTGAAACTCGGAGTGACATCGTCTATGCTTTGACGGAAGAAAGCTCAACGAGGTCAGCAAATTTGATAACTATCCATTACCGAACATCGATAGAATTTTGACATCACTCAGGAATGCTAAGTATGTATCCTCAATAGATCTTAGAAAGGCTTTCTGGCAAATTCCTTTGGACAAATCCTCTAAGGAAAAGACCGCTTTTGCAGTAGTAGGCCGAGGTCTATTTCAGTTCGTCACTATGCCGTTTGGTCTAAAGAACGCTGCTCAAACTCAGCAACGTTTAGTGGACGCTATATTTGGTCCGAAATATGAGCCACATATTTTTACCTATCTTGATGATATTTTAGTAACATCGGAAGACTTCGAATCGCATATTCGCTTACTTAAGGAAGTAAAAGATAAATTGAAAGAGGCCGGACTGACGATAAATTTGAGCAAATGTGATTTTTTCAAAACTTCTCTAAAGTTTTTAGGCTATATTGTAGGCTCAAATTCCTTGCGTACCGATCCGGATAAAGTAGCAAGCATGGTTAATTATGCGAGACCTACTAATACTACGGAAGTTAAGCGCTTCGTAGGAATGTGTTCATGGTATAGACGTTTTATCGAGAATTTTTCTACCCTGTAGTCGCCTATTAATGATCTTTTGAAAGGACAAAAAAAAAAAGGACAATCGATAGATTGGACAAAGGCAGCCGAAGAATCTTTTATAAAGATTAAAGAGCTATTGGTTTCAGCTCCCATTTTATCCCAACCAGACTTTTCCCAACAGTTTTATATTTCTAGTGATGCTTCTAATACCGGTTTAGGGGGGCGTCCTAACACAGAAAATCAATGGTGAGGAAAGAGTGATAGCGTATGCCAGTAGAACTTTATCAAGGGCTGAACGTAACTATTCGGTTGTTGAAAAAGAATGTTTAGCAGTACTCTTTAACATCGAAAAGTTTCGACCTTACATAGAAGGTGTTCCTTTCACGGTCATAACAGATCATTATAGCTTATTGTGGCTTAATTCTATTAAAAACCCTAGTGGCAAACTAGCGCGTTGGGCGATTAGGCTGAGACAACACACGTTTACTTTAATTCATAGAAAAGGAGTCCACAATGTTATTCCTGACGCTTTGTCAAGAATCCCAGATCATACAGCGGACGAAAACAGTCTTAATGCACAGTTTGGCGTAAGAATTGATACAGTAGATGTAGATCGCATTGACCCATGGTACGACAATTTACGGCAGCAAATTAAAGAATCTCCTCAAAATTTTCCACAGTGGAAGGTGGAAAATGATTTCGTGTACAAATTTATCCCAAACCAGTTGCCTTTAAAAATTAATGTACCCGAGTGGAAAATACTAGTTCCTAAAACCACAGAGAGAGGAAGTTATAGACATGTGTCACACTCCTCCTACTTCTGGTCATTTTGGCTTTTATAAAACTCTTCACAGGGTTCAGGAACAGTATTATTGGCCAAAAATGCGTTTTGATATCGTAAAGTTTGTGAGGACTTGTGAAGTATGTGGAGCGCAGAAATCTCCAAATACACTACCTATGGGACTGATGGGAAAAGAGAAAACGGTTAATTACCCTTTTCAAGTCATAGCAGCTGATCTAGTAGGCCCATTCCCACGTTCAAAAAAGGGAAATAAATGGCTTCTCGTGGTTTCTTGCTGGTTTACAAAGTATACCATGTTATTTCCTTTGAAAAGCTCTAAAGCTGGATATATAGAGAGAATTTTGGAAAATAATGTCTTTCTAATCCACGGTGTTCCATCGCTCTTGATATGCGATAACGGT
This sequence comes from Pachyrhynchus sulphureomaculatus, assembly GCA_019049505.1. Lineage (NCBI taxonomy): Eukaryota > Metazoa > Arthropoda > Insecta > Coleoptera > Curculionidae > Pachyrhynchus > Pachyrhynchus sulphureomaculatus. The sequence continues at coordinate 187,751,491 of CM032446.1, forward strand.
ACTCAGTTTACCTCTAAGAGTTTTAAGAGCTTGAGTGAAACTTATGGTTTTAACATCCGTTTTAATCCCGTGTACTCTCCCCAATGTAATTTTGTGGAACGTAATAACCGAACAGTCGGGACCGCTTTAAGAAGTTACGTGGATTCACATGACACTTGGGATAGCAATATTTCCAAAATCCAACAAGCGATAAATACCGCGAGACACGAAGTAACAGGGTTCACACCGTCTTTCTTAGTTTACGGCAGACATATACCTCTATCTGGATCATATTATAAAAACTTAGACTTGGATGTCAATGCTGACAGCGAAATAATTCCGGGTAACAGGGGCGCGTACGCCGAAAATTTAAAGGGTTTAAAAGATATTTTCACCGACGTACGTAGTAGGATACATAAGGCTTATGAGCGGAACAGTAAGTCTTACAACCTTAGAAAAAGGGATTTTTCCTTTAAGATAGGTGATCACGTTTGGCGAAAAAAATAAAATTCTTTCCAGTGCAGCTGATAAATTCACATCTAAGTTGGTACCTAAGTATGTGCATTGCGTGATTAGAGAAAAGATTTCGGATTTAGTTTATGGTTTAGTTAATTTAGATGGGACTAAAGTAGGACGATGGCATATTAAAGACTTAAAACCATTCAATGAACCTAACCCTAATGAAAGTTTGTCAGAAGAAGAATAATTTATATTTACATTATCTTAATTGCTTTAAGTTATTTTTTTTTGATGTTGCTCTGTAGAGGTGACGACCTCGTTTTTTTGACTGTTATAAAAGTTGAGCTGAGGATAGCTTACTTTTATAGTTTTTGCTAAGGTTTTGGGTACTGATCATATCCAAACTTAGGTTGATTGGGTTGATGTTTAGCATCGACACAGCTGTTGCGAGCTTGCGAAGGAGTCACACTCAGGATATATCATAAGACTGGTATGTCGGTGGTCGCGGGATTTGATTTGCTTATGACCCCAAATAATATCCAGTTCTTGGCACTTGGAAGCGAAATTTTGATTAGAGGCAATCCAAGGTGATCTTGAGTTAGGACAAGCGCAAGATGTAGCTCGTGTAGTATGATGTTGAGTCAAAAAATTTTTTTATGAGCAATTTCAAAGTTTGTTACCCGAGTGGGTGTATTTTTATTACCTTAATGGTATATGTTGGGTGCAATTAAGAGTAAATTGATTTTGGTTTATCCAGTAAGTCTAAGACTTGGATTATTTTGATTTAGATCTTCTTCTGAATTGACAAACTGAGGGTATTTTCTATTTTTTTCAGAGCCGTTTAAACGTTACCTTTGAGTCACTAATTTTTTTAAAAAAATTTTTTTTATGGACTCATAGGCGTATGTTGAGTTTTTTCGGTTTACTATCAGATGGATAGAAAATTGAAGTTCTGCAGGAGAACTAAAGGCTGATCATTTACAGGAGATGAGAGCAGAGTAAGACAGTCGTTTCACAAAGAAATGATCAAAATCTGATACCGAGATGAGAACCTTGTCAAGAGAGGCTAAGCGCAGTGAAGGAAGATTCCTAACCGAATTTTTAGATTTCCAAGAGGTAATCTAGGAGTTTGGGCTGACAGAAAACGGTTATGCCTGATACCTGTAGCAGTTTCTTCTAGAGGCTATTGTCTAGGGAGACGATTAATACCATGATCGAATATTTTAGCTGTCAACGATGTTTTCTTCTTGTTTCTGATTAAGTTGGAAAAGCTCTTGTCGTCTTCAAAAGTTTTGTTGCGTTAGCACCGAAAATTTGAGAAATTTTTGCTTCATGTAGCTTTTTAAGCTCATTTTCGTTTTTTTAAAATTTCGTTAAAAGCTTGGTTAAGTCAACCTTGTAAACCTTTTAGGTTGTATCCCATGAGTTATCTGTTTTTTACAGGCTGTGATGCACCGGGTGCTAACAGATGCCGTTACGACGTTTGGCAGGGAGTTAGTCTTCCTGAGGAACAGACTGATTGGAAGGGTAGTCTATGGGGGGTGAACGTTTGACCTTTGGGACCTTTAGGGGTTTAGTTACCCAATGGTTATTTCTATTTGAACCAAAGGAGAGCCTAACTACTGTAGTCGACCTCAGCTCCAATTAGCCTATTAGTGGTGACAGGCTGTTGGCAGTAGTGTATTTCGGAACACCCTATTGATTAATTTTTTTTTTGACTTATGGTGGTGTGGTAGACACCGTTTTAGTTTAGTGGATGCTATAATCTACTCCCTTTTGTTGGTGGACTCCAGGGTCACCAATTCTGTATTTTTTTTGTCTCCACCATTCAGTATATCGTGGTGAAGTGTTTGTCTCCTGTTATGTGGGATGGATTGAATGTTTTTCGTTGTTGTTCTAGGGCGAGACCAGTACACGAGGGTTCTTCATGCAACTTGAAGAGGCGCAATGCTGGTTAAGTTTTATTTCTCTGTGTAGCCACCCTGAAGAATGACGGAGAGCGTTTTTTTTTGGCTCATGTTTCTAGGCAGATTTGTCACTTTGGTGCGATGTGCCGAAGATTGGATTAGCTTTGCTAAGAGCTTTCACCAAGCTCAGTATGGAGTTATCATAACCAAGAGTTTGGGATTTGAACTCCTGTATATATTTCTGTATATATTACTGTACATATTTCTGTATATATTTCGGTGTATGTTGGTTGCCTGAGGGCATGTGCTCAAAATGCGAGATTTTGAGTCGTTTTGCTTATGGACTCCTATATAGGATTATGACTTTAGGGAGGTCCTATTTCGAGACTTGCTGTCTCATATAGTTATGTTGGGAATGTTTCCTAGAATGTTAGTTGCGCGCGGACTAATCATTCTGTTCTTAGTGAACATTGCTTTTTGAAGCAGGATCATTCAGTTTAGTGAATTTTAGCTTTTATAGCTATTCACGGTGTTTAGAGTGAATTTTAGCTTTTATAGCTATTCACTGTGTTAAGAGTGAATTTTAGCTTTTGTAGCTATTCACTGCGCTTATAGTGATTTAGTTAGCTTTTATAGCTGCTCACTATGTTCATGGCGAGTTTGTTCTTTTAGAACGCAGACTTTGTGTAGTCGAGGACTATTTACAGAGTGTTTTCTTGGCGAGGAGCCGAGTTTTTTCTGGCGATACCAGAGTGTTTTTTGTTGGCGATGAGCTGACGTGTTTTCTGGCGATCAACCAGAGCGTTTTCCCTAGCGACTTTAGCATGTCTAGATGTCTTAGGACGTCGACATTGCGATATAGAGTGCGATTATTTTCTGAGTGCGACTAGTAGTGATACTAGATTTAGAATGTCCTCTTAGCGATGAGCTAGAGCATGGATAGCGATTTTTCCCGAGCGTTTGTCTGGATATTTATCCAGATATATTTTTTTGGCCTAGTGCTAATTGGTCTGACAAGACTTTTTCTTTTTAGTGTAAGTGTTTGCACTAGAATCATTTTTTTATTTTTTTTCTTTATTTAAGAATTTTTATAAATTTCTTTTGCTGAAATAGAAAATTTTCAGACAATCCTTAAAATATCTTAAGGCAGGTGTTCATATTTTATTTCAGTTCACTTTTTTTTTGATTTAGACAAAAGTCTAGACAAAGTTAAATTTTTTTTTTGTTTTGGTAACAATAACAGAGCTGATTCTTTTATATAAGAAGACCGCGACTGTTACTTTGAACTGGTATTTCTTATGTTCATGCAAGGATTTTTATTTACTTTTTGAAGTACTTAACCTTAGTGCTTAATTAAGTTAAGTCTAGTTATAAGATTCTTGTGTACATGCAAAAATTTTCATTTGGTTTTCATTGTACTTAATATTAGTGCTTAATAGAATTAAGTCTAGTAGTAAGGACCGAAGTTTGTAATTTTGTTTTAAGTTCTGACCTTAGTATTAAGTGATAGTGTACCACTTTGTACCTTTTCATCAGTAGCCTTAGTTTAATAGACTAGTGTAGTCTATTTCTTTTTGGAAGGGGGTAAATGTAACATTCATTTTTTCCTGGATTTTAAGACCATGCAATGTTACTGATTTTTCACTTCGAATTGTATTTATTTTTATTTTAAAACATCGACCGGTATATTAAACAAAAGTTTCAGGACATTCAGTATATACTGTGTGGTGCGGGTTGCTGATCGAACCTACCGCCAGGCCGCGATTGGCGAAATGTTTGACCCGGAGTTTTGATTGGAGCGTCCGGATATTACCGGCAAAAATCGCACGATTATTTAAGGGCCTGAGAAACTACCAGAAAGGCTTTTTTTCGATCGAGCCGCAGACCAGGCAGTACCGTCTAGCCGAGAGGCTATTTTCCATCTAGCCGAAGTAGGCTAATTTTCTTCAGAAGCCGCTAAGTAAAAGTACCAGTTTCGACAATAAAAGCTGTAGTGAGCCTTCTAAGTGTTAAGAAAAAGTGTGAAATCGGGCGAAGTCCATCACAGCAGGACTGAAAAAGAGTAAGTCAGCAAAACTCCCTCCAATAGACTTATTTGAGAGTAGTGCATTAACAGCAACGTATAACAGACATAAAAGTGAAGTGTAAAACACGATGTCTCGCCTTCGGGGGTTGTAAAGGTTTAAAATTTAAATGTAACAACTACTATTTAGGCTAGAATTTTTTTGTATAACTGTAAAGGTTAGAACTTTTTATTTTCATTTTAAAAACATGAATAAATTCTTTTTTTGTTGATTAAAGCTAGTGTCTCACTGGATATTTATTTTCCTTTTCAGGATCAGTTGTGCTAGACTAATTTCTTTTTAGTAATATCCATAAAACACTTCAGTTTTTTCTCATTTTTCTTAGCTGAAGTTAAACCGTTTCTATTTTAAAATGAGTGGTGCCCAAAAAAAAAGTCGTACAACTGAGGTTTCTTTAAAAATAGAATTAAATTCCAAAAAGACGTACAAAAATTATCTCTTACCCATATCTCTCTACCAAGGAAAACTGAGCTAGTATTTCTTTAATTTCTTTAGTTCTTTTAAAATCAGGTCTCACTCAATTCATTATCAGAAATTAAAGCGGGGCTGCAAGAAAATTGTGCTCAAGCTTGGGGCGTCCAGTATTTAAAAATGTTACAAAATGACGCAGTCTACATGGGGCGAAAAATAAAGCAAAATTAGCACACCTTACAAAATTGCGCTCAAGCGTGGGACAAACAACTTCTCACAGGATACGCAAAAAGATGCCTCAAACTGAGGACAGTTTAGCATGTCATAAAAAGACACGCATAAGGGTTACCTGGAGTTTATTTATTATACTTCTGTTTAAAGCCTACGTTTCAGTGCCATATGTTAATACCGGCAGTACATGTTGGTCGAATACTCTGGCTTTTACTGAATTTGGGATGTCTAATTTAAATGTAGATTATAACCTTTCGAATGCAGATCAAGCTAACGAGACTCTTCTATCTAAGTCAGCCTTTAAATTATTTTTTGATATTTCGATTTTTTGTCCTAAATATATGAATGTTTGTACCTTTCCTATTCTTTCACCTCCTATTAACAGTTCTTGGCTGTTGTCTTCATTTTCGTTGTTCAAATATATGATTTTGGTGAAGTTTATTTTTAGACCTATTTCTCGAGACTTGTTATTCAACTCCATCAACATTTCTTGCAATTCTTCTTTTGTGTTGGCGATCAGAGTGACATCATCTGCGAACCTTAAATGATTTAATCATTCACCGTCCATTAGTATTCCTTTATTTTCCCACTTTACCGATTTGAACATGTGTTCTAGAGTCAATGTCAACAGGTTTGGGAATATCGAGTCGCCTTGTCTAATTCCTCTTGTAATTTTATTTTTTTTTGTTTTTCCTCAAGCATTATAATGCTTGAAGAAATAATGTTTATTTTTGTACAATTTATAAAATTATGAAAAATCATTCTAGCGTTTTTATTTTTATTTTAATTTGTAATTACAGTAGAATTTTGCGGTGAAAAATGTTGCTTTAGAAAATTTAAATTCCTGTTCCACAAAATATTACCTTTTTTATCATACAGAAATTTGTGCCACATTTTGATAGTGTTCCCTTACCAATAAAATAATTTCAAGAAGATTTTAATAGGTAACATTGTTGTGTGAGATGAAATATTACTTTTTCCATTAAGAACGTAAACAATTAAATTTTAGCTGAAAAATTAGAGTTTGTAATACTTAATATTTTACGATTGTCGAGTGTACTTAGATGTAGATAAATTTCTTTTAAGTGTCTGATTATGATCCGTCAACGATCTGGAACTCGATTTCCCTTGGTATCCTTTCGTCATGCTGAGAATATTGTGGTGAAATATCTCGCTGGGTTCGTTGTCGTATTTGAGTACATCAAAATATCCCGTCTTTAATTTTAGTGTAATGAACTTTTGAACATTTTTTTTTTAGGTATAAAAATCCATTGCCCTTTTAGTTCACTGCTTTCACAATATCTTCTATAAGACCCAGTTTTATATGCAAGAGCAGTAAAGATGTATTTAAAACAATTTTATCCTGGGATAAGTGAAAGCACTTTTGACCACTCCTTTTTAGTATTTCGTATAGAACACTTATAAGATCACTTCGGTGTCTGTCCGTCTGTATGTCCGTCTGCCTGTCTATCATACCCGATTTTCTCCGAAACTATCTGACATAGAAAATTGAAATTTGGTACTAATATAGGAATTGATGGCTTCATCAGAGCATTGTAATTTTGAAAGTTAAATTTTGAGTTACGGGGTTAGTTTTGGGGGATGAAATCGGGAGTGAAAAAAAAATTTTGCCAGGTCATCGAGTAGAGTGTTAAACGAAAGCTGTCAAAAATATATATAATGTAATACTTGCGCATACTATTCATGTATTCTTTTTAGAAAATCGCTCAAAATCGCTGTTCCCCCCTTATCTCGAAAAGTACTGATCAAAAAATTTTGAAAAAATTCTGGAATATTCTCCACAGGATGTAGATTGAACGAAAATTATCACAAATACAATCACCTTTAATAATTTATCTGGTATATTAAAAAAAACGAAAATTTTAAGGTCATCAGTAAAGATTAGAAAAAAACTTTGTTGAAAACTCATTTGGAGTGTGTTTTGTAAAGTCATTGGTCATTTTATACCTCCGTAACAAAATTTTTTTATTTTAAAAGCAATCAACGTACGGAACTCTAATTGCGCAAATCCAACTTGCACTTAACCCTTTATAAAAATAGCAATTTTTTCTACCTCTATTGTCCGACACGCCAATAGAGCAACAATACTTTGTATAACCAAGCTGCAATCCAAGCAAAAGGGCAACGAGTTTCAAGTCTCTACATATATTTCAAGAATATTTAGCCTCTTAATTTTTCCTAAGAGTAATTTCGTCTTTTCCGAGGATTATTTCATGTTGATAGCATGAGCTACTGGTATAGAAGAACCCGTATTTCTGTTGCGCGAAAGTACAACTTTTAAAATAGCTTTAGATAATTCAATAAAGAAACAGCGGTTACTTTTACCGTATTCAAAATACAAAAAAAGCTCATCACTGTTTTTTTGTGATAAATTGAAATCACGTGAAATCTGCTTGTATTTACAATAAATGAGATTAGAGGTACTGTGTCCATAAGTTGGATCCTACCCCGTTTTATCGTTTTGATTAGATGTGATAAACATTTCTTCGGTTTCTATAGACAGATCGCAGAAGAAATTCAGCACTATGAGATATTGGATATTTAATGGTGTATTTCGACTTATTAGTTATGCCCTTTATGTTAACTTACTTGATCTTTAAGCAATATTATTTAACTATTACGGTTTTATATTGAGAGTACCTAATACGAGGGTTGTATGATATGTGCCTGGCCTCGGCCAAAGGTGGACCTACTACCATTTAAAAAATTATATTCTTCGTAAACATAAACTTCCACAAAAATCCTGTCATATTTTGAAGTCGCTGCGTGATTTAATTTGTGAGAGGCAGCCATATAAATAGAACAACTTTTGTGATTTTGCAACAATTGAATATCGAGCAGTGATAAAATATTTGTTTTTGAAAAAGAAAACGAATGATCTAATAAAAGCGGAACTTAGCGAAGTTTATGGTCACCACATCAGAAATAATTTAAAAAATTCACGATATAGTGATAAATGATCGGAGACTGAAAGTACGTGAGATGGTTAAGGCTGTGGGCATTTCAATTGAACGGGTGCAGAACATTTTAGCAACTCATTTGGATACAAGGAAGCTTTCCGCAAGACGGGTGCTGCATCGATTCATAATTGCTGACGAAACATTGATTCATCGCACCACACCAGAAACCAAAGCACAGTCCAAACAGTAGTTTTTCCGTGGTAAACCGGCGCTAAAGAAGACCAAGGTGGTTTTATCGGCAAACAAAATTATGGCCACAGCATATGCACGAGGCATAATCCATGTCGATTACCTTTAAAAGGGCAAACCGATTAATGGGGAATATTATGTAAACTTATTGGATTGTTTCAACCATGCTGTGAAAGGAAAACGTGCGCATATGGTGAAGGAAAAAATTCTCTTTTATCAAGACAATGCACGCAAGCACACTTGTGTCATCGCCATGGCAAAATTTCTGGACCTACGATATTCGCCAAATTTAGCCCCCAGCGATTATTTCCTATTTCTGTATACGAAAAAATGGCTCGGTAAAAAAAAAATTGGCTGGAACGATGAGGTGATTGCTGAAACAAAACGTCTATTTTGAATTGTATTTTTTAGATAGAATACAAAAGATAGAAAAACGTTGGATTACGTGTATCGAGCTAAAAGGAGACTATGTTGAAATAACATAAATTTTACACATAAAAAAGTCGAGGTACTTATCATACAACCCTCGTATTTACTACCACAATTGTACATGTGGTAGTTTCAACGCTGTTTTTTAGTGTTCCGTACGGAAGACTTATAAGATCACTTCGGTGTCCTTCCGTCCGTCCGTCTGTCTGCCTGTTACACCGGATCTTCTCCGAAACTATTTGACATAGAAAGTTGAAATTTGGCACTAATATAGGAATTGATGGCTTCATCAGAGCCGTGTAGTTAAATTTTGACTTAATGAGTTAGTTTTGGGGAGTGAAATCGGAAGTGAAAAAAAATTTTATCAGGTTCAAAAATATATATAATGTAATACTTGCGCATGCTTTTCTTTGTATTATTTTTAAAAAACTGTCCCCCCTTATCTCGAAAAGTACTGATCAAAAAATTTTGAAAAAACTCTGGAATATTCTCTACAGGGTGTAGATTGAACGAAAATTATCATGAGTACATTACCTTTAATAATTTATCTGGTATATAAAAAAAACAAAAATTTCAAGATGATCAGTTTTCAGTAAAGATCGGAAAAAAATGGTTGAAAATTCATTTGGGGTATGTTTTGTGAAGTCATTGATCATTTTATACCTTCGTAACAAAAATGTTTAATTTAAGAGGTTACGTACTCCTGGGCGCTGCAAACATTATGTATGTTATATTGAAAACTTATTGGGGATGTGTTTTGTGAAGTCACTGATCATTTTATATTTCTGTAACAAAAATTTTTATTTTAGAAGCAATCATATGAAATACTAAATGCGAACAATTGACTCAGTGGATTGAAAAACATCGAGAAGATCCTCGTGATTGTCTAGAATTTGTTTACGATGCTGACATTCAACAAAGTATAGTGCAAATCGAGATTAAAAAGATGTTTAATCACTTTAATTTTGAAGAATATGTATGCGCTGATAATGAATTAATGACGAGAGAAATATTAACTGATGATCAAATTGTGACATCAGTGACTTCTGGAAAGATTTTAAGCGATAATGATTACGAAGAAGAGCTTGGAGAATGAGATAATATTGATGCTCCATCCATTTCAGAAAGGACTAGGAAAATAACTAAAACTAGCAATTTTTTGGAATCTCGTGAACATATATGGAGTAGTTTTTGTGACCTTGACAATTATATAAACACCGTTTCTTTTTCAAGTAAAATTGTACAGACGATAATTACTGGTTTTATTGTATAAACTACGTATTTTAATGTTTTTGTTTATACTCGTATATATACTAATATACATAATAATAACTTTAATGTGACTTGTTTATTTTCCTTTGAACGTTTTCTTTTAATTTAATAATTATTATTATTTATTTTTCTAAACATTAGTGCCTAACGAACTTCGGATATAGTGAACCATTTTTAGTGATTTTTTGGAGTTCGCTATAAACGGACTTCACTGTAGTTTCAAAAAAGTTTTTGTTAAAAATATATTAATTCTCTCAGAGTTAAATTTTATTTTATTTGAAATATAACTAAAATGAAACATTATTACTAAAAACTGAAGAACAAGATCGATATTCATCAGTTTAGACAAATATTTTATTTCATGATACACTTTTAGTCTTACAAGGGAAATCCCACTTATAACATTAATTAAACCATATTAAAAAAAATGGAAAAATATTGAAGTACTGTAAAAACTATAACTTTAAAAATATTTCAATTTTATTTTTAATTATCGAATATTAACTTTTTTCAGGCAACATACTGCAATAAATTTTAACTGTAGGATTATCTACAGCCGTTAAAATATCGCAAACTTCAGAATAAATTTCTTTTTGTCAGTAATTTCTAATAAAAGGATAATGTATCAATAAGTTCACATTAAAATTGCAATAAAGACTAATATAAATATACAATATAATAAAAATAAGACGTATATATATATATATATATATATATATATATATATATATATATATATATATATATATATATATATATATATATATAAAACCAATTATGATTGTGCATATTAATAACACCACGACGATATTTTTGTAACGTTAAGCAACTTACATAAAATCACCAAAAGACAACATGTTGCAGTAAATTTTAACTGTGGGATTGTCAACCGCCTTTAAAATATCGAAAACTTTGGAAAAAATTTCATTATGCGAGCAATTTCTAATAATTTTGAACGCAATGAAATAATTAAAATCATCGGAACCAGATTTTAACAGATATAACGCAAAATTTCCCAAGTTAAAATCAGTGCTTTTTATAGAAATATTACGGAAAAATTTGTTAACGGGACCTAATAACAGATCGTTCGTATATGGTCCATATTTCCGCATAACTCCTTGGAAAAATGTATTAACTTCTTTAGAAAAACTTTCTATATTATTATTATTTTTATATAGATCCATCAATTTCAGTAAAACATACTGGGAAAAGCATTCTAGGTGGTTATAAAGCCGCTCCCAAGAACTAATAAATAATTTTAAAAAATTGACCTCATTACTATCAAGTTTTGAATAAACAGTATCAAAAAACTTTAAAATATGTCCTTTGTTCTCTGTATCTTTGGTTTCACAATTTTTATCCCTGTAACTTTTTAAGATACTAAAAACAAGCTCAAAGGCCTGTTCATCTAAATAAGCTAATAAATAACTGATTACAAAATAATTCACTGTGGTGGAGGATAATAATGAATTATTTAACATAAAGCACTTTTTAATAATATTCTCACAAAAGTTTTTGTTTAATCTTAAAACGAATCCCACTTGATTGTTAATAGTACTAATTAAACTATTTCGATAAGGCGTAACTTCAACCGTTTGCTGTTCAAGAACATCCAAATATTTCCATACATTTTCAATAAAAAAAGGTCTATCTTTATCATTAATATCATTAACAGAATTAACCAATCTTCCTATCATTTCATTGTCATTTTTATCAATAAAATTCATACTCTGAATTATAGTTTCTAAAAGGTGTTGCAAAGGGTTTTTTAAATAGTATTTCAGCATGGCATCAAATAGATATTTTTTACTAGAAATATTAGTTTCTTTGGCAGAACGCGAAGAATAGCGAGATAAGGCATTTTCCACTGAGAGCAGCTCAAAACTCAAAAAGATGGCATGTTTTCTAGCAGATACTGCCCTTGTTGCCAAACTATCTATGTAAGAGGATGCTTTTTCTTCACTAGTTCGATATAACATCTTGTATAATGTTGGTAAAATTGACTGAAGATAGTCACCTTGAGAGAAATCCATAATAACTGGTAACAACAATAACGGCTCTTTCAGGTTTTTAAAAACCTTTGCGAGATCGCATTGTACTTTATAAATTTTTTTTTGCTCCTTATTTTTAAGATCAAGTTTCTTCTCACTAGGTATGTAATCTTTTACTAAATCTAGAAAATCATTCGTACTCATTAGGTGTGATAAAGCTTTAAGCAACTTAATCTTTTGCTCCGACTGACTATCGACTGATACCAAATCTTTAAAATGAGCAATTATCATTTTATCCCACCCAAGGTGAGTATACTTTTTAATAATAACATAATCCAGCGTAATATACTGATCACTTGAGCCTACTAAAAGCGGCAAAATTAAGCTGAAATATTTTGCTATTACATTAGGTTCTTGAATTAGAAAATATGATACCGCATTTTGTTTCGCGAACTTAAACTTTTTATGGAAGTTTTTAAAGAAATAATCCATTAAGTTATTTTCAAAAATGTTTCTTTGGGGTTTTGTAATGATTTTTAGAATGTAATCATCAAGCTCGCCTAGTTTATCTTTGTCCAGGATATCAAAAAAGCCATCTTCATCAATCACCTACAAAAAAAAGTCATACAGCAGAAAAACTAGGGAATTACGATTGTATACATTTTTATCAATTGTACAAATATACCAGAAAAATAAAATCAAACCTTTTTGCAACAATAATTGGGAATAATGGGCACATATATGTCAACTACACTTTTAGCAGAAATCCGGAAAATTTAAGTATGTATATAGCTTTAAAAATAAAGGTAAAATTGCTTTTCTTGTTTACATACATACATTCACAACCCTATACATAATAGGACGAAAAGAGCCCACAGTATCTGCCTGTGTTCAACAATGGTAGTTTTTTAAAACTTAGCTATTATACTGTTGCAGTTGATAATTTAAGACCCCAGTTATCACACAGGAGTCACACTAAAATAATAGACAGACCATAAAAAAAGTTTCTTAGGTCATCTAGCACCAAGTTTGTCTACTGTCACAAATTTCAGACTGTCGTATTTCTAAATAGCTATTCTATATGTTTCATTCTTATTACCATCTATTGAGTTTCTTAGGAATTATTATAATTTTAAATGATGCCCAAATTAAAATAGGTAGAAGTCGGTCTCTGCAAGAATTAAATACTAAAATTTGTTTTTATGTATTTTTGATGACTTTTTATAAATCAAAAAAAAATCCTAATACTTTCATCAGTTTTCGAAAGATAATCTATTCAAAAAAGAAAGAAATCAGCAATTTTTGAAGTATCTATTTTTTCCCTGGCGCGATTGTACCCTCGAAATGTCGTAGTGTGGAGGTTTGTTAAAATAAAAGCTGCGTACCCAAAGAAATTTAAATTTAAGGCGGTCCTCATGTGCACACACTTGAAAGGAGTAAAATGATTAAAATTGAAAAAAATCGTTGCGGTGTGGGTAACACAGTAAGTACATTTAAAAAATGTAGATGACCTTCCAGTTCGAGGGAAAGCGAGATCGACGACAAGTAATCAAAGAAAACATTCTTGCAGCCATTTGAAAATAATTCTACTCTTCGACTAGGCCATACCAAAAATACTAGCGAGAAGGATATTCAACATCAGTATTGAGACTATCACGCAACGTTTACACGAGGTGAATGTGTCGTACCGTTCTGCGAGCTCGAAACCACCCTCCTCATAGAATCCTACATCCAGAAATGCATGAACTCCAAGCTAGCAAGCAAGCGTCCTTACAATTTGAAGGACCTATAAAAGGTTTATTGGGAAGATAGGGCGTCCAATTTCCACATAACACGCTGAAAAACTGGTGGAAAGTATGTTCCGATGGTGCCTGATTATTTACAACAGAAGCGATATTAACGTCTACTAATAAAAAGTGTTTTAGCATTTCTAGTGTATTTTTTGGTAAAAAAATCTTGTGTACTTATCAAAAAATCACCGCTCCTTTTTTTACCCTTAAAAATATGATAATGAATATATAAATGTCTAAACTGTCTTACCTTTAATGGGTTTTCAGAATAAAAAAAATTGTAAAGCATAACTTCTCTTATAACAAAATATTTACGTTTTTGAGGATCTTGTTCAGCAAAAACGTTATTAATGAAATCCATTATAGGTTCACACTTATTCAAGTCAATCCACAGTTTGTTTAAAGGTTTATCGGTTCTAACATCGTTGTTAAAATTGATAATATCATAAAAAAAATTCTCTATAACAATCAATTTTTGTGCAGGTTCCTCAAATTGTAATGTAGGTAATATCTTAACAATATGTAATAATATATTTCTTTCTACTTCCTTCCACTGTGGTAACAATCTAAATGTTCTGCCAATATTACAACAATCTTCACAATATTGCTTAACTGGTCCATCAAGAGGAAGTTTCTTTAAGTATACAAATAATAAATATTGAGACATCACATCGAAATTTAAACTTTCTTCCTTTATTCTTTGTATGTCTATTATTTCATTGATGTACTTCCAATGATTCTCTGTAAGCAAATCATATTTAACATTTTGTGCAATATGTGAAAGCATATTTTGTCGCACAGATTCGTCTTCATTGCGGTGCCTTACGCAAATATATTTTAACACTTCTTCATAAGTTGAATAATCATTATTTTGAAAGCAGACCGATATTAATTCGTTTACAAATTGAGCTCTTGTAAAAACATCAGCTGTTACGTTGATTTTATCTTTCAATAAGGCAACAGTGTTCTTCAATTCACAGTGTTTTATATAATGCAAAGCTTCGTTTTCAAGATATTTTATTTCTGCCCACTTCTGCTTAAGTTCTTGAGGAAAAAAATTGGCAAGGGTTTCATTAAGTTTATCTAAATGTTCGATAATTTCTTCATTATAGGCTTGCTTAAAGGATTGTGACAGTATTTCCCATCGCCTTTTCACTGGGTACTTGAGTAAATAAGACACTAATGTGTTAACGAACCAGTAGTTGTTTTCAATTTCTTTCACATCAGCAGGAAATAATTTAAAAAGATATTGCTTATCGAAGTCCTTTATTTCACGAACTATTGCTGTCTTATTCCAGCTATAATCGTATATATCATTTAAAACTGCATCTCTGCTATTTCTTATCACTGCTCGTGTCGTGAAACGACCTAGGTTTATATTTCTTTTGTGTAACCCTAATTCAAAATACAGATTAGGACGTTTCCATGCCAAGTATTTTAAACAGTTATGATCGCAGAAGTCATGGTTTTTGTTTTTCCTATATTCTTCAAAGTAGACTTTTATTACATTAATATCTTTTTGTAACAATCGTTTTAGTTGTTCAGATGGTAATATGATTTCGCTGCTTCTTAAAACATTTATGATTTTCTCTGAGGAACAACTCAACAGAAAAGGTGTAGAGTGAAATAAACCATATCTGAAAATATAAATAAGTGACTCAGAATCTAATCAATAACAAAGACACAATTCTATTTGAGTTATACTGGACGATCCATTAGTGTATTGTACATACAGAGTTACATCAAAAAGGTAACTTCTAGTCAAATTATGACAAAGGGAATCAAACGGTAGTCGATGAGTAGAGTATAGTACAAGAATCGGTGACTTACAGCACACTTAAATTACCCGCAGGCCGGAAGAGGGTAGGTACCCTGTTGATTTCCAGTTGAGAGAATGCATATCTAGAAACTTGTGTGGTTCTCGTAGAAATTGTATTTACCTGATTCTTAAGACGAAGTGGAATGGTTAACTCGCCTGAAAACCAGAGGAACGTCTTTCTCTTGGTTAATAGTAATTAATAGTAGAGTAGCATTGTTATGGTGAGGCGCATACGCAATACGCAGAAAGATTACAACAAAAATAGTTGATTTGTAATTTAAACTTTAACTTCCTGCTAACCATACTGTTGGGAAAATAAAAAAAAATATCAATGAGATATTTAACATTTTATGAAATTTCAGACAGTGCGGTTAAAAGTACGGGCGACATAAAAGAAAACTAATAAACCTGATAACCTACGCCTATAATATAATCACCGCTGTTATATTCCAGAACGTTGAATTAACAGTCAATAAATTATAAGTGGTGAGATTATTCCTCTATTTTCGAGTAGGAGTTGACAGTTCTCTGAAGAAATAGGGGTTTTGTACAGCAATGACAGTAGTGGATCAACTGAGGCCTAATAAATTATTCACTCTCACAATTCCCAGAGCAGAAATGAAAGGCAGAAACAGGAAAATCAGTTATGTCTAGACACTTTGGTGTGCTTCATTGTTTTGAACTCCCTACATTCAAAAGTATCTAATCTATCTATCTATCACAATTCAAGACTTGCATAACAATGAACCATTTTGTGTAACTAAACAGGGTCATTGTAGAGATAAGCGTAATTTTTGAGTGTTCCGTACGGAACACTTATAAGATCACTTCGGAGTCTGTCCGTCTGTCACACCCGATTTTCTCCGAAACTATTTGTCATAGAAAGTTGAAATTTGGTAGTAATATAGGAATTGATGGCCTCATCAGAGCCATGTAGTTTTGAAAGTTAAATTTTGACTTAGGGGTTTTGGGGGGTGAAATCGGAAGTGAAAAAAAAATTTTTTACTAGGTAATCGAGTGTGGTGTCCAATGAAAGCTTGTGAAAACACGAGTAAAATATATATATATATATATATATATATATATATATATATATATATATATATAATGTAATACTTGCATGCACTTTTCTTTGTATTATTTTTAAAAAATCGCGAAAAATCGCTGTCCACCCGCCTTATCTCGGAAAGTACTTGTCAAAAAATTTTGAAAAAATTCTGGAATATTCTCCACGTGGTGTAGATTGAACGAAAATTATCACGAGTGCATTACCTGTAATAATTTATCTGGTATATAAAAAAAAACAGAAATTTCAAGGCCGTTAATTTTCAGTAAAGATTGGAAATAAACTTTGTTGAAAACTTATTTGGGGTGTGTTTTGTGAAGTCACTGATCATTTTATATCACCGTAACATAAATTTTGACTTAAGGGATTCGTTTTGAGGGGTGAAATCGGAAGTGAAAAAAAAATTTTTTTTACTAGGTCATCGAGTGTGGTGTCAAATGAAAGCTTGTGAAAACACGAGTAAAAAATATATATATAATGTAATCCTTGCGTATACTTTTCTTCGTATTACTTTTAAAAAATCGTGAAAAATCGCTGTCCCCTACCTTATCTCGAAAAGTACTGATCAAAAAATTTTGAAAAAATCCTGGAATATTCTCCACGGGGTATAGATTGAACGAAAATTATCATTACCTTTAATAATTTATCTGGTATAGAAAAAAAACAAAATTTCAAGGTCACCAGTTTTCAGTAAAGGTTGGAAACAAACTTTATTGAAAATTCATTTGGGGTGTGTTTTGTGAAGTCACTGATCATTTTATACCACCCTAACAAAATTTTCTATTTTAAAAACAATCGTACGGAAACCTAATTGTGCAAGTTCAACTTGCACTTGACCGGTTTTTTTATTTTATAAAATATTGCAATAAATTTTAGTTTAAGAGTTATGATAATTGTTTATATACATATCTGACCCTCGCTCTTACCTTTCTAAAATTAGATCAAAAACTTTGTCCATTCTTTTTCACCCAATGCAAGAGAGAGCTTTTTTAAAACTTTTGTTCTTACAACGTAAGACAAAGATGGTAGAAAGTTATTTACTATGTCAACTTCAGTCATATTCTTAAAAGCCTCTTGGAAAAACCATTGTTGTTTTAGTATCTTTTTTACTAGCACTTCATTACCTAAAAATAAATTTTAGTAAATCAGAACTCGATAATCAGTTGGCCAGTTAAAACAAACGTAAGTAAAAACATTTGTTTAAGAGATTAGAAGTTTCTGAGTATTTGTGAAAATGGTACTCCTATCAAAAATCTAAAAAGAGGTAAATAAGACAGACATATATGCCAGAATTCGTATTCAATGATACCTAAGTAAATATAAATTTTTCACGGATGGTGGAACGTAAAACATTAAAATTCCGGGTTTCAATACGTTCGACTAACAATGAATTTGCACGACGTTTCGCCAAAATCTCATTTGGCATTTTCAAGTGCTCCTGCTACTGCTGCTACTCGATATTTTGATCTTGCTACTGTTGCCGCTTGAAGCTAACTGAGAGACCGAAATGCGGTGGGCGTCTACGCAGATTGTAGGTGGAGGGGGGTCGGGAGTGTTCCTCTGAGCATCGGTGTTTGTCGGCTGGTGCAGTTGTAATTACGGGTTCCGGCGCTATGCTGACTATCACCTTCGCGATGTTTTGGTTATTCCTTGGTTTAGCTAGTAGACCCTTCCATATAATAAAGATATTCAGTGCATTATCCCGCTTATTTATTTGCCCATTTTTTCGATTTCCAAGGCTTCTCTGACTATGCGTGTTTTATAATGTGAAATTGAGGCTATTTGTTTAGATCCCTCAAAATTGATGTGTGATCAGTATCATGATGGTGCTGAAAACGAGCTGATGTTGTTAGTTTGTTTTTGATACTTATTTTATGTTCTTGGATCCGGGTGGAGATTCTTCTGTTTGTTTGCCCTATGTACAATTTGTGGCAGTCTCCGCATGGGATGCTGTAAACTCCATGGTTTTACAGTTTTCTCTTGTCCTTGGAGTTACCCAGGATGTTTGCCAGAGTGTTTTGTGGTTTGTATGTTGTGCTTATGTTGTGCTTTCTTAGG
>CM032446.1:187772656-187781381 GCA_019049505.1 Pachyrhynchus sulphureomaculatus
AAGTTCTCGAGAAGGGGCACTGTTGATCCGGCATTTAAAAGTGGCAGACCTCGAAAAACAAGTAAGAGAGCAGACAAAATTATAATTTGAAAAGCGAAAAATGATCCTAAGAAAACTGCTGTTGATATTAATAAAGAACTAAGGCGGGAATATCAGGGTGTATTGGTGTCAGACATGACTATTAGGCGTCGTCTGTTTTCTGAAAATCTTCATGATAGGCGTGTTGTTAAAAACTCACTCCTTACAAAGCGTCACAGCAAAGAGAGATTGAAATTTGCTAAGGAACATAAAGACTGGGCTCAAAATCAGTGGTCTCTAGTAATGTTTAGTGACGAAAGTAGCTTCAATCTCTTTGGAAGTGATTCTACTGGTTATGTAAGACCAGTTGGTCTAACATATGACCCAAAATACCTTGTACCTACTGTCAAACATGGCGGTGGAAATATCATGGTATGAGGTTGTTTTCGACGGTCTGGTACGGGGCCATTGGCAAAGATAAATGGCAGAATGAATGCCCAAATATATCTTGAGATACTGGAAAATAATTTGATTCCTTATGAAGATTTGCCACTATCATGAATTTTTCAACAAGACAATGACCCAAAACCTACATCTCGATTGCCCAAAAATTGGTTTTCTGAATAAAGGATTCGGGTGATGCGCTGGCCTTTACAATCAACTGATTTGATCCCGATAGAGAATCTTTGGCCCTATCTGGATAAACAAATTAGGAAAGGGAATATAAAAAACTTTGGATCACATTAAAACAAGAATGAGATAAAATACCACCCGATTTTTGTGCTAGGCTTATTGACTCTATGGGCAGAAGATGTCAAGCAGTGATTGACGCAAAAGTTGGTGGAATTTTTATTTTATGACAAAAATGTTTCCACACTTCTGTTTGTGCATAATTTGGTTACGTAAAAAACTAAGCACATTTCTAATAAACAATAACTATTTTAGACTTCAAAATGTTTGTTAGCATGTACACAATTAATAAATAAATATTGTAATTGTAAACCGCTTAAATGTTAAGACTAGAGATGGGAATTTAAATGTTTCCATACTTTTGTTCGCCACTGTATATATATATATATATATATATATATATATATATATATATATATATATATATATATAATATATATATATATATATATATATATATATATATATATATATATATATATATATATATATATATATATATATATATATATATATGTATATATATATATATATATATATATATATATATATATATATATATATATATATATATATATATATATATATATATATATATATATATATGATATATATGAATATATATATATATATATATATATATATATATATATATATATATATATATGTATATATATATATATATATATATATATATATATATATATATATATATGTATATATATATATATATATATATATATATATATATATATATATATATATATATATATATATATATATATATATGTTGTTAGTCGGTAGAATACTCGAAATAAAATATTTTCGTTTCCACATAAAATTTAATGCAAAACGTCTGGTAATATTCATTTTATTGAACATTACGTGAGCAAAGAATTTTTAAATGAGCAGTTAATTATCAGTACGACACGAATAGGGTATATTTATGATAAACAAGGCTCAAAATTCTGATATTAACAAGAAAATTATGAAAACTAGTTACCGAAAGCATGGTAGCAAAATTGGAAGAGGTGTGATTTAAATTATTATACTCACCTGCTTGCAAATTTAAATTTGCTTTCAATTTTTTTATTAATGACACTGAGAAGAGTTGTCAGTGTTCTCAATCAAGTTCAAATAATGTTACATAAAATACGTAAGAGTGTATTACACCTACATGACAATAGACAGAACTATTCAGACATTTCATTTCAAAATTTTAAATGTAAAAACCTAATTCAACAGTGCATGTCTGTGCCTCTTTAAAGGAAAAGATTAATATAAACTGTACAATAACGAGTTACCTTCTTTTAGAACTTCAATTAATTTCTCCACGTGTTTAAAATAAATCAATACTTCAACATAAAATATCTCCTCCAGGTAATTTCTCGGCTGAAGGTCAATTTGATCATGAGGTAATTTTGTACTTGTAGAGCTTAACAATTTGTGAAAGTTCTTTTTTCTCTCATTAATGTGTATACCTTGTAGGTTATAAAACTGAGACCTAAAATCAAGGTCTGCGTCTACAGATTTGCTCATGGTCCGAAGAAACTATCTAAAAAAAATAAAATATAAGTTAGCAGAAGAGTCTATTTTTCTGTTTTTCATGCTATATAATACAATAGTAGGAAATGTTCAGCATAAAAACTAACTCAAATAATTTAAAAATCAAGTTAAATAACGTAATAAAAAATTTTCAAGTTAGTTATCTCCGATTTCAGTTTTTTTTTTCTGAAAAGGCAACGTTTTACAGTAATAAGTTAAATTTTTCAATCAGTTCATCATTATTTGCTTGATAAAATATATAGATAAAGTTAAATGGAAAATACGAGATGTTGAAAATTTTAGGAATATCTTAATAAATTAATAAATGAACACTTTATTTGCATAATAATAAATACAAATTAAGCCCTAACCTGCACATCGCTTTTACATTGTCAATTTAGGTAAAGTTATACAGGAATTTATTACTTCTGCTGGTCATTTTTCTGAAAAATTAAGAATGTTTCTTAATTTGCAAACGTTCTTAACTGTTATAATCAATATGCTCATAGTTTTCACCCACAATTTTATTACTGAACAGTATGTGTAGTATGTATGATAGTAGTAATAAGGATAAAAAAATCGATCAAGAGCAAGTTGGACTCGCACAATTAGTGTTCCGTACTGTAATTACTTTTAAAATAGAAATTTTCGTTATGGAGGCACAAAATGACCCTTCACAAAACACACCTCAAATGAGTTTCCAATAAAAAATTAAAAGCTCAGATTATAAACATGTCTAGTCCAATACTGACTCTGCAGGCTAATCTAATCAACCAGAATAAGACAAAAAGTTCCATGTGATATGTATATATTTTCAAGATCCAATATGTATTTTCACGTTTTTTCTTAATCAATAATGTATAATAGTCAGTCAATCAATCTACTCTAATCTAGAATCTAGTGGTATAACTTCAAAACCAATATTTACTACCTAAATATTTGTTTCATTATAAACAAATAAAATAAAATTATTTTGTCTCGTTACCTAATGCTTAAAGCAGTAGTTATCATCCCGGTTCAATTCACAACTTTCGACGAAATAAACCTTCACCATTTTGTCGGGTAAATATTTTTTTTATACCAGATAAGTTATATGTACTGTATGTGATAATTTTCGCTGAATCTACACTTTATGAGACTATTTTAGAATTTTTTCAAAATTTTTTGATCAGTACTTGTCGAGATAAGGTAGATGGATAGGGGTTTTAAACCATTTTTTTCAATAATACAAATAAAAGTGTGCGAAAGTATTACATCATATATATTTTTGAACTCGCACACACGAACAAGCTTTCATTTGACACTCCACACGATGATCTGGTAAATTTTTTTTTCACTTCCGATTTCACCCCCAAAACTAACCCTTTAAGTCGAAATTTAACTTTGAAAATTACAGAGCTCTTATTGGGCTATCAACTCCCATATTTATGCAAAATTTCAACTTTTTATTTCAAATAGTTTCGGAGAAAATTGGGTGTGACAGACAGACGGACAGACACCAGAGAAATTCCATAAATATTCGGTACAGAGCACTGAAAATGCCCTCGGATTTCTTCAGATCATGGAATATAACATGATGTTAGCATAAGCCAAAGAATTATATTAATATTTCGTATAGGACTATGTAACTCAATGTAAATTTTGGACCAAATAGTGGGCAAATGGGGCAACCAAAACTTCACTCAGTGAACAACAACAGCGGCGCTGGGGACGCATTGCTAAAAAAATAGGCACCTTTGAGGTTCTTGCGCCCTCTAGAAATTTTTATTGCCTGTTGAGTAGCCGCCATTTCAGTGAATGATCACAATTTTTTAGCTAATGGTATTAGTCGTACATTATGTATAACAAATTGTATTAATTGATTAAATTGGTCTTAAAATGAAACTGAGCTACAGTTTAAAATAACCGCCCCCCTCCCCCGGCACTTCTCTGGGTATGCCAATTGATATTGAATAAACAATTAAATACAATATTTCAATAGCATAAACTTGTTCCTCATTTAAACTTTTCTATTATTGCTTTTATTGAATAATGCAAAACTAGCCAAAACCATAATTAAACCTTTACAATTACAGTTATTTATTCAGTACTTCTCTTACAAATATAAGTTGTAAAATAATAAATAAATATAATAATATAGAATAAATACAGAATATATTACACTAAATAATAATAGTCACTACCTAATAGTTTAAAGAATGAAATGATGGTGAAACATCAATTACCAAATTTTGAAACGTACGTACAAAAAAAAACAAATACGTACAAATAACGTAAGTCTTAAAGCTTTCATCGATGAACAAATAATTACTTTTAAAATTAGCTGTTTCTTCTAACCAATAAGTAAAAAGTGAAATAATGCTGTTTTTTTGTGCCAATCGTAATCAAGTCCCAGTCTTCACTAGATATAAAGCAACTCCTTTAACTTTTGTCCCCGCCTCTTTTGCCTTTCATCTGTCGGGCAATAATTTACTGAAAATATTGAAATAAAAAAATAATTTTCAAATTCTTTGACATCAAGAACAATGAAAAGGTTATACAACCAGATCTGTAAGGGGTAACGTCTCTAGAACTCCCTCTATGTCTAACCCTACATAAATGAACAAATAACAAAATTTTGAGATTCTCTAACTATAATAACCATGAAAAAGACGTATTAATGAACAAGTAATAAAATTTTGAGAATCCTCGACTCCAATAACCACGAAATGATCACGATACAACCAGAGCAATTCTTTTAACTCATTTCCACATCCCTACTTTATATGTACATATGACTATAGATAATTAAAGATAATGAAACAATAAAACGACTCTAGAACTTCTCAACTCAAATAACTCACAACACAACAACACAATATACAGTGACTGGCAAAGAGTTCGCAACATATAGGAAATTTTTTTTATTATTAGATTATCCATCTACATTAAAAAATTAAAAACGCCATTTTTTAAAAATATTTCTTTATCTAGTTAAAGACCTTCAGTTTTTTTGTCTAACTAGTTGAATGGAGGTTAATTTCTTTTACTTTAATCATAATTAAAAATATTCTTTTCATAACTAGGAGAAATAATTTTAAAAAATGAGCTTACGTTTGACCGCCAGTTGTTACAATGATTTGTATCTAATTGCTTTTTCGGCGTATTATAAAAAAAGTCCTAAACTGTCAGTTTACTAATCCTTGTCAATCTTTCTTTCAGTTTAAAAAATAAGTTTTGCAATTTGCAAATAAGCTTGGAGGTAATTTTCCATATTTATTAGGTTAGCTGGCCAATACAATAATTTAGATTAAAATTTACATTTCGTATCCATTTTTTTAATCTTTCCCTGGCAGGAATTTTTGCATAATATTTAGATCTACTTAATATAAAAAAGCAAGTTTTAAAATCACAAAAAGGCCATAAACTACAATTGGCTTCTAAACTATAAAACAACAGATTAATGAGATAGGCTTTGAAACTGAAATAAATGAAAACACTACTAAAAGAAATCTGTCATTTTGTTCTATTTCTATTTTTTTATTGAATTGATACTGTATTTGCGAACTTAATTTGTAAATTTTGTTAACTCTTTCTACATAATTATTAAAAGTTTTATGTTTAAAATGCCCACACCATCATCCCCCGCAGAAAAAATCGAAGTGATTGGGAATAACTACAACAGTGCTCGAGAGACAGCAGCAATATTCATTAAAAGGCACCCTGATAAAACTCTACATTATTATACTGTTACGTGCTTAGTGAAAAAATTTCAAGAAGCTGGTATTGTAGAAAATCAGTATAAAATTCTTTATGAAATAATAGTAACTAATAATGAAAACCGTTTGAATATACTGCTCAGAGTTTCAGAAACACCGCAAGAATCAGTTGCTCATATTTCGGAGGTGACAAATATTCTAAAGGGCTCGATTTGAAGAATGCTAAAAAGAAAAATGTTTATTCCGTACAAAACGGAATTTGCCCAAGTGTTAAAAGACCGGGATTATTATGCCCGTTTTGGCGTCTGAGCATGGTTTCGGGACATGGTCGAAGAAGACTTTAATTTTCCAAGAAACATTTTATTTTCAGACAAAGCTATAGTCACTTCAAACGGGACCGTAAGTTCGCAAAATTTTAGATGGTGCGCCACTGAAAATCCACAAAGTAAAGACCAATATAGTTTTAAAGTGTGGTGTGGAATTTTAGATACGGATTTTTGCTAATGGATAATCTAAATTCTACTAGATATTATTATTACAGACAGATTTATCAGTCTTTCTAGATAATTTTCCTTTAATGGAGAGAAGGCATGTGTACTTTCAATGGCGCTCCACCACTGATGTAGGGAACTGGTTATCCGAGAAGTTTGGCCACCAGTGGTTAGGCCGATTTGCAGAAAATCCCTGGCCTGCCAGATCCCCTGACCTTTCACCCTTAGAGTTTTTTTTTTGTGGTGGTATTTAGAAAATGCTGTTTATAAAAAAAAAACGACCTTTTAGAAATTATGAACATTTGGAACACGTTATTAAAAACTGCGTAGGCCAAATAACTACCGAAATACTTAGAAATGTTTTAGGAGAAATGAGACCTCGAACATTATTGGACCGAAATGGCGGACTTACAGACTTTTAATACCAATTTGACATTTTCAAATTAAGTTAATTTTGTTGTTTTTATATTATTAACGGAACTGTTTAGTCCTCAATATTTACTTTTTGAGAGGACAGAATTGGATGTTCTAATAACCGTTAAAACATTTGTTAAAAATAGGCGAGTTCTTCTAGCATCTAGGAGTATTTTGATTTATAAAATATCGATAAGGCTATTAAGATACAAATCATAGTAACAATTGTAAAATTTATGTTTGACTTGCCCAGGATGACAAAACTGATACATTTTAAAACGGTTAAGGACATTTTTTTGTTGTAAAACTCCGACATAGCAATTAGATATAAATCAACAGCTGGCGTTCAAACGTAAACTCATTATTTTCAATTATTTCTAACACAAACAAAATAATATTTATAATTATGACCAAATCAAGTTCTTAATACTTTTTGCTTTTTGAGTTTTTTCGATATTCTGCCAATTGGGATCTTACCTGTGGGCGGAGCCTACTACGATTGTTATTAAGATGACCGAAATATGGGTGCAGATTTAAATTTGAAACGTGTGAAGCATTGGGAGTGTGACAGTATTTTTCAAAAATATTATTAACAATTGGCAATATTTGCAAATGGGCCGGTACAAATCTTGTTTAAGGAAATTTCACACTAAATGAAAAACTTTTAAAGTCAAATCTTTTCCTTGGGTGTGGAATAATCGATGACAAAACTGTCGAGCCTAACATAACAAAAATTGAAGCAGCATATATATCCACGGCCCAACTGCGAACAGTATTTGAGATAATTGGCACATTCAACAGTAGAACAGGGGAAATTTTATGTATGAAATGCTCTTGTAAAGTCGGTGAAGGCGAGAAATGCAAACATATCCTCACAATTCTTTTGTATTGTTACCGGTAAGATTCTAACCTATAAATATCTAATATTTACCTTTCAATTTTTGTATGAAAATTAATTTTTTACAATGATTGTAGCAACGAGCTAAGTGTTTTAACCTGCACTGATATCAAATATACTTGGAAAGTGAAACGTCAAGAGGTATTGGAAACATTCGAACCGGAAAAATTTTAACTGGTTTCAAATCAAATGCCAATTCACGTCGGAGGTTAATATTTATTAACTATTTATGACTTTGAATGAATACAAAATAACTGAGACAGTATTTTACCAAATTAAAATCTGAAACATGTTATCTAATAAGGAATTTTTGTTTGACACACGTACACATATTATAAAAAAAAGACAAATGACTGTTCAAAAATAAATAATTTTACTTACCTGGAAGAATGTAATCTTTTTTAAAATGTTTGGAACAAACTTTAGCCTCAATTCGGAGAACTTTTTTCCACACTTTCAGTTTGTCCACTTTTCCACTTGGCCAAATGCATTAGTAATAATTACATAACCCTCATTCGCTTTTGTAAAAGCATGAAAAACTACATTTAAATCCTTCTGCAGACGTCTTTCACACACAAATTTGTAATATTAATTTACACAGGCGCTTATGACAGATTTGAAAATGCACCTCAAGTTTAATTTCTGAAAAAGCCGCGAGATGTAGTATTGAATAGGTAAGATCCCAATTAACCCCACTTTTCATAATTCCTTATTAGTTTATTCACATTTGCCGTCATACCAACGGTCACATGTCAAACAACGAATATGTCAAAATCAATTTTTAGATTGTCAGACGTGCAGAACTGATTACCTCAAAAAGAAATTTGGATATGCTAAGAATAAAAAATTTTCCCATATGTTGTGGACTCTTTGTCGGTCACTATATATGGAGTAAATTGACCAATTTATCCCCTACTCCTTTAACCCTTTTTAAGTTTGTCTATCAATAATAAAATATGATTTTTGGGTTC
>CM032446.1:187781481-187798981 GCA_019049505.1 Pachyrhynchus sulphureomaculatus
ATGCCGTTATAAAAAACGGTCTTTTAGAAATCATGAATATATTGGAACTCGTTATTAAAAACTGTATGGGCCAAATAACTCCCGAAGTAATATTTCAGGAGGAATACAATCTCGGACAGTATTGGAGCGAAAATGGCGACTAAATACGGGACTTTTAATACCCGTTTGACATTTTTAAATTTTTTAAATTATTATATAAAAAAGTTCTTCTTTCTCCACATATGGTCAATGTGGTTCCATGTTTGGTTGACGGCCCAAGCCATGTCAGCACAAACACTATTACCATTGTGTATTAAGGAATGACCCGACAGTGTTACATGTTTTCAAAATCACTGACTTCTGAATGTTTCTGTGTATGTTTGTGTTGAGTCCTAATAGCCTTTTTATTTCTGTTGCAAGGTCTGTGTATTTGGAGATTTTTTCTGTGAATTTCGTTTGGATGTTTACGTCGTTTGGAACAGCAATGCCAATTATATAGGTCATTTTTCCTTTTTTGCGCTAAAAAGTAATATCAGTTCTATTGGCGGAGACTGTTTTATCTATATGGATACTGATATCTCGGTAGACTTGTAGTCTTGTAGGGATCTGTGTTTTCTATGAGTTTGTATGTTGCTGCTAGTGCTTGGTGAACTACTTTTGCCGCTGAGTCATGTCTGGCTGGGTATTCCGTTCCGGCTAATATGTGTTCGATCGTTTCTTTCTGCTAGGGGCATTTCCTGCATCTGTCTTCTGTAATAGTTGGGTCTTTGATGTTATGCTTTTGGTAGTTTTTGCTTAATATGACTTTATCCTGGATGGCAAGTAAGAAGCCTACTGTTTCAGGGAATAGCTGCCCATCCTGTAACCTGGTGTATGATTTTTTTTATTGGTCTTGTTCTATGTGGTATCTGCTTTTTCTGTGGAGTGTTTTTTCTGACCAGTAGAAGTACTTAGAAATGTGTCAGGAGAAATACGATATCGGACAGTATTGTAGCGAAATGGCTAACTTACGGACTTTTAATATCCGTTTGACATTTTTAAATTAAGTTAATTTTGTTATTTTTATTATTATTAACAGAATTATTTAGTAATTAATATATACTTTTTAAGATGACAGAATTGAATGTTTTAACAAAGCGTTAAAACATTTGTTAAAATAGGTGAGTTTTGGCTCTAGCATCTAGGAGTATTTTGATTTATACAATATCCATAAGGCTATTACGATACAAATCATAGCAACAGCAAGTGAGAAATTTATGTTTGACTTGACAAGGATCAGAAAACTGGTACATTTCAAAACATTCAAGAACATTTTTAGTGTTTCGTACGGAACACTTATAAGATGACTTCGGTGTCCATCTATCTGTCACACGCGATTTTCTCCGAAACTATTTGACATTGAAAGTTGAAATTTGGCACTAATATAGGAATTGATGGCCTTATCAGAGCCTTGTAGTTTTGAAAGTTAAATTTTGAATTAAGGGGTTCGTTTTGGGGGGTGAAATCGGAAGTGAAAGAATTTTTTTTTACCAGGTCACCGAATGAAAGCTTGTAAAAAGACGAGTTCAAGAATATATATAATGTAATACTTGCGCACACTTCTCTTTGTATCGTTTTTAGAAAAGTGCGAAAAATCGCTGTCTCCCCCCCTATCTCGAAAAGTACTGATCAAAAAATTTTGAAAAAATTCTGGAATATTCTATACAGGGTGTAGATTGAACAAAAATTATCACGAGTGAATTACCTTTAATAACTTATCTGATTCAAGGCATCAGTTTTCAGAAAAAACTTTGTTGAAAACTCATTTGGGATGTGTGTCACGGATCATTTTATACTTCATTTTTAGTGTTCGAGCACTTATAAGATCACTTCGGTGTCTGTCCGTCTGTCACACCCGATTTTCTCCGAAACTATTTGTCGTAGAAAGTTGAAATTTGGTAATAATATAGGAATTGATGGCCTCATCAGAGCCATGTAGTTTTGAAAGTTAAATTTTGACTTAAGGGTTAGTTTTGGGGGTGAAATCGGAAGTGAAAAAAAAATTGTTTTACTAGGTAATCGAGTGTGGTGTCAAATGAAAGCTTGTGAAAACACGAGTAAAAAAAATATATATATATATATGTAATACTATATATATATATATATATAATGCGCGCACTTTTCTTTGTATTATTTTTAAAAAATCGCGAAAAATCGCTGTCCACCCGCCTTATCTCGAAAAGTACTTATCAAAAAATTTTGAAAAAATTCTGGAATATTCTCCACGGGATGTAGATTGAACGAAAATTATCACGAGTGCCTTACCTTTAATAATTTATCTGGTATATACAAAAAAACAAGGTCATCAGATATCAGTAAAGATTGGAAACGAACTTTGTTGAAAACTCATTTGGGGTGTGTTTTGTGAAGTCACTGATCATTTTACACTTCTGTAACAATTTTTTTTAGGTGAAAAGCAATCAACGTACGGAACACTAATTGCGCAAATTCAACTTGCACTTGACCGGTTATTTTTTAAAGCAATCAACGTACGAAACACTAATTGCGCAAATCCAACTTGTACTTCACCAGTTATTTGTTGTAAAATACCGAAATAATAATTAGGCACAAATCATTTCGACAGCTGGCGTTTAAGCGTAAACTTATTTTTTAAATTATTTCTAACAGTTACCAAAAAAACAAAAGAATATTTATAATTATAATCAAAGCAAAATAAATTTACCTTAATTAAAATACTTAGAAAAAAGTTTTTAGCTAAATAAAAAAAATATTTTTGAAAATTGCGATTATAATTTGTTTATTAGATGCTCAAAACTTAGTAAATACGGTTTAAATTAAATTCTTAATACTTTTTGAGTTTTTACGATAATCTGTCAATTAACCCGACTTTTCATAATTCCATATCAATTTATTTACATATCTTGCCATAACAATGGTCACGACATATGTCAAAATCAATTTTTAGGTTACCGGACATCCAGGGAACCCCAAAAAGAAATTTGGATACTCTAATAATAAAAAGTTTTCCCATATGTTGTGTACTCTGTCGGTCACTGTGAATGGAGCAACTTGACCAATTTATCCTCCTAGTCTTTTAACGATGAATTCCATGGAGTTTCTTAAACTCTTAGTTGAGTATGGGATTAAGTGGCTTACGGTGATCTACAATAAAATCTATGATTTGGGCAGAACACCAAAAAGCCGGTTAAAGTATGAGTTTATAACCATCCCAAAAAATGTGGAAAATATCGAACAATTAGCCTCATAAGCCGTCTTTTAAAAAATCATTCACAGAAGAATATACAAGTTGTGTGAAGAAAACATGTCGGCTACATAATTCGGTTTTCGTGATGCCAAGGGAACCAGAGAGGTCTTGTTTTCTATGCAGGTTTTGATTCAGCGATGTACAGACGTCAATTGTGACGTATATTTGTGCCTGATCGACTACCAAAAGGCTTTTGATAGAGTTCAACATCACAAAATCATCGAATGTTTAATTCCTCCCAGAGCGGTGCATGTTAGAAGTACACGTCACACTAATACTTCACATTCGTATGAAGTTTAGCTTGTTACTCCTCGTACAATGCTTTTCAAGCAGTCATTTATATAGAGAACATCATCCTTTTGAATAATTTGCCCAGGCTGTGTTTCCCACCGAGTACAATTTACAGCGATTTAAGAACAACGTGAATCGCTTTCTCCGCACACGTGTCGCTCCTGTAGCGCTTTAGGGACTTCCCTGTAGCACGTGTGCTAGACCCATAAAAAAAAAGAAATCCTGAAAGACCTTGGGCTACATGAAAGGATCTGGGGATTATTGGCAACCTTTACTGGAACCAGGTGGCATTTATTAAAGCAGAAGGGGAGCGCTCAGAAGCAATATCGATTGAGCGTGGAGTAAGGCAAGGTTGTGTTTTGTCTCCACTATTGTTTAATATATACTCTGAGGCAAATTTTCAGAGAGGCACTGGAAGAAGCTGATGAAGGAATACAGCCTAATGGGGAGCGAATAACTAACATTCGTTCTGCTGACGATACGGCGGTTATGGCTGATAACTTAAAGGGTCTACAACATCTTATAACAAGAATAAACGAAGTCAGTAATCTATACGGCCTCGAACTTCATATCAACAAAATAAAGTATATGGTAATCAGCAAATCACCGGTTCTTGTTACCTTGTTGATGGTTAACAATCAACAAATACAAATAACTCCACAATATTCGTATCTAGGCACCATGATAAACGAACAATGGGATCATTCGCAGGGAATTCGTTACCGTATCGAAAAAGCTAGAGCATCACTTTTCAAAAGCTCAGCAATAAAATTGAGCACGAAAATGAGACTCCTAAGATGTTATGTCTTCAGTGTCCTTCTTTATGGTGTGCAATCTTGGACGCTAACTGAAGCCACTTCTAAGAAACTTGAGGCATTTCAATTATGGCTATATCGCCGAATTTTAAAAATTCACATAATGGGAAATTCCCACAGATATGGATTACTACAGCAAATACCCCAAGGAAAGATATTATTTGGAAAAAGGAGACCAGGACGCAGACGTATTTCCTGGCTAAACAATCTACGAAATTGGTTCTCAACAAATACTACCGGTCTTTTCAGAGCTGCAGTGGATACAGTAATAATAGCCAGAATGATTGCCAACATTCGAACCGAATAGGCACTTAAAGAAAAGAAGATTCTTTTAACCCTTTATAAGTTTGACTATCAATAATAAAAAATTGCATGTTTTTTTTAAAAATTTTCAAATTTCTGGGCTCCAAGCA
Source organism: Pachyrhynchus sulphureomaculatus (assembly GCA_019049505.1). Taxonomy (NCBI): domain Eukaryota; kingdom Metazoa; phylum Arthropoda; class Insecta; order Coleoptera; family Curculionidae; genus Pachyrhynchus; species Pachyrhynchus sulphureomaculatus. Next base: position 187,786,245 of record CM032446.1, read on the forward strand.
CTTTGGAAAGGATGTTTAACCTGATATATATAAAGCAACCCTATAACTCCTCCCCCAATCCATTTTGCTTAACTCAATATGTGAAAATAATGGAAAAAATAACACAATTTACAGATTTCTCTACACCAGACAACCTGAAAAAGATTTATGACAAAATATATACTTAGCAATCCCCATAAGACCCTCCCCTTCACCTTTAACCTCTTATATATTTGACAAGCAATTGAACAAATGAATAATATTACAATTTTAGGATTTTTTTTAGCTCCAGGAACTCTGACAAGGATGTATAACACAATACATCAGCAGCAATTTTCAAAATTCCCCTTCTCTTTACTGGCTCCTTTAACTCTTCACAACTTTGACTATAAATATAAAATACAATGTTCTTCTTCTTCAATTCAAAACACCATACAAAGGACATAAAACACAATATATAACGAGCAAACTCTCTAACTCCCTTATCTATCTCGTTAACCCCTACATGTTTGGCCAATTGGAAATAACTTACAAAATAATACAATTATTCAAATTCCTTTACTCCAAGAACCCTCAAAAAGACTTATAACACAAAAATATGAACTAGCCCCTCTAACCAATGCACCTACCTTGTTAGCCCTTTACATATCTGAAACTTTAAAAATGATGAAAAAACTAACACTTTTTTTCAGATTCTTCGCCTCCAAAAAATAACACTATTTTTAAATTCCTCTGAGAACTCTAAAATGGACTTCTAACCCTATATATATATATATATATATATATATATATATATATATATATATATATATATATATATATAATATATTATATATATATATATATATATATATATATATATATATATATATATATATATTATATATAATATATTATATATATATATGTATATATATATATATATATATATATATATATATATATATACATATATATACATATATATACATATATACATATATATACATATATATACATATATATACATATATATATATATATATATATATATATATACATATATATACATATTTATATATATATATATATATATATATATATATATATATATATATATATATATATATATATATATGTAATATATATACATATATATATATATATATATATATATATATATATATATATATATATATATATATATATATATATATACACATATATACATATATACATATATACATATACATATATACATATATACATATACACATATATACATATATACATGTATATATGTATGTATATGTATATGTATATGTATATGTATATGTATATATATATATATATATATATATATATATATATATATATATATATATATATATATATATATATATATATATATATGAACCAACTCCTCTAATCCCTTCACTTACCTTGTTAAGCCCTCACGTGTTTGAAGATTTAAAAATAATGAAAAAATAACATAACTTTTAGATTCCTCAACTTCAAAAGACATATAACACGTTATTATTGATGCTACCTCTATAACCCCCTATCCCACCCAATTAACCACTTACATGTTTTACTATAAATATTCATGCTTAAATTTTGTTCATAATTTTAATATAAGCACAAGAAAAATTCTCATAATACTACTAAAACTGTACAAAGTTTATCAAGCTTCGCCGCTCTCACCACCTTCTCTTAAAGCTGTATCATTTAAAATTATAGGTTCCATCCCTACTACACTATATGTGTACCAAACTTTAAACTGACATCTTTTGATTGAGAATTATCATGTCAACAGAACAACAGACTGAGGGAAATGGAAGACTATGTTTTTCGAGATCAAGACACCCTAATCTGTGAAGAAATGTAAAAGCCTGTATGAGTGATTTTTCCAAAAATCCTCCCCTTTAGCAGGGGAATTAAAAAGGTACATTTTTTTTGAATTTCTTAAAACTATAAAGTTTCTTTTGTCATAAAAGTCTTAACATGGACTTGGTTTGTCCTGAATGCCCTTTACTATTTGAGTACTAAAGGTCTAATATCTATTAATTATATAAAAATGGTAATGAACTCCACTTTAATTCCCAGTAAAATATTAACATTTATATCGACATTGAAAAACTAGTCTAGCCCTGAAGAAGCATTCGTCGTTAACTAAAAGATTGTTGAAGAAGATGAACATCATGTAATCAATTGGGACAAAAACTGAATAATACAGAGATATTATTGTTATAGGTATTTCTAAACAGAAATAATATAAGTAGTCTATGAAGCACTACAAGAAAAGAAGTCTTTTAAGACCCACTTCATTTCTACAAAATTGTGTTAAAGGAAAAATTATTTGTGACCTTTGAACTCTCCTGCAAATTTATGCATTTGAAGATATTAAGTATAAATAAAATCCCTAGATGCACTATGGTTTCTACAATGCTGTACTGTGAGAGTAAACTTTATATCTTAGCACACAATAATAAAAATACTTAGTTGATCATTAACACACTTCTTTGTAACCAATCGAATTTAGTAATAAATTTGAATATAATGCAAGTTAGTTACTTCAACTAGTTGCATTGAATCACACTATGAATGACAGATATTCTGTTGTAATCGTAAGCTGCCACCGCTGTTGTGGTAGTTTTCCCACTGCCACAAATGTATAATATTTCCACTATTACCGCTGACTACATTTTGGTCCCTAATTCAAACACTTCTTTTTAGATTATTTACTAAAGATATTTCAAAAATTTACTGTTTAACTAAAATAAAATAACTATAAGGGAAAGCTGCTTTTAAGTCTCAACCGATCGCTTGTTGACTTTCTTCAGTAGTGTCCTGGCTTCTTTCTAAAAATGCTTAAACTTTTTACAATCTTCCCTAAGCAGTTAAAATGTATTTTATAATATAATATCCCTAAGATTACATTCTACCTACTAAACAAGGTCATTTTATGGCGGAATTTTCCATCTTCGACAATTACTGTTTATGTCTTTATAGTCGTGAGAATCAAGCTTTTCTCAGTCATATTTGGTGCCGCTCAACTTTATGTAAATGACACTCCAATAAATAGTTGTCTTGCTGAAAGGGTCTTTTTGTTTATTTGGGTAGAGGTCATACCAATATGTTGAAGGGAAAGTTCCCCATGAGCTCATGTGTTATAAAATATGAATAACATTAATAAAATACAAAATAATAATAGTAAACATAGTTGGGTTACAACAATTCGTAATCAGGAAAAAAATATTCACCAATTAAAGCAAAACAAAAAATTCCAGAGGTTTTCTATTCTTCAACACCACCAAAATTGTTGGTGGGTAAAGTCAAAGAATTTATCACGTAAAAATTTCATCTGTATTTTTCAAATACAGCTCTAGTTATCAAAAACTGAATTTTATATATGCAAAGTGGTTTTAAGTATTAGAAACCAGAATACTTTATATTCTATCCATCTTATCTCTCCGATGTAAAAATTTAGGTGTGACTATTTTCATATTAGCATGGTGATAAAAACTTCCTTAATTCCTATGTATTTGTTATATTAAAATTCACAATAGAACATGCTTGTTTACAACTTGAACGGATGCTGCATACGTTTCTTGTAAAACATTGTTAAAGTATTTAAAAGTAGAAATTAAACTAATTTGTTTTTTTTAATGTTTCAATATTTTATTCGAGACTAATCGATATATCTTTCACCTTGTTAAAGCTTTTTCAAGCTTACATACAATACTATTGCACTTTTAATTACTTATTTACCTTAATTTGAGATATTTACCTATTTACAATATAATTAAAAAATATAAATTATCACAAAATACAAAGCAAGCACCATTACACTAGTACTACATCCAATACTTGAAAATAAGGTGAATAAATCAATAAAAGCCTAGAGTTACATCCTCTTGAATTATTGCGCAATATTGCGTGGCCCACTTGAAAATAAACAATATCAAAATTCCGGAAATACCTTAGGCTAAGAATAAAAATAGATACGAAAAATCAGAGCTATATTCGATTGACATAAATTAGGTCACTTGAGGTTTTAGCAGTAAGGTAAATTTCTGAAAAAACAAAGCTAGAAGAGAAAGATAAAATATCACTGGAGTGATGTAAGTAGACTTAGACCAATGTCATTCATGTCAATCGAATGCTTTACTCACATCATATACATATTCGGACGTATTGTGTTTTTTCTCCAGAATTCCCTTTTTACCATCGTTTTTTCGTCGTTCACCATTATTTTGAATATCAAACCAGAGTCTGACGCCAATGTTTCGTCAATGGATTGCTATTGCAAATATTGTGGAAAATACTATAATGGAAAATGACCCGAATCCCTTTTTATGGTAAATACTAGTACTAAACAAAAAAAAAAAAAAAAAACGCAAAGATGTTTATCGTAACCAAAATTTGGCGGGATTAACTGGCTGTTTTGATTGATATTGGTAACCCAGCCAAATTCTGGTTACCTTAAACAGCCTCTCTATGCTCTTTTGTTTACAGTATCGTAAAATGGTGTTTCTCCTAATTACAAATGTCCAAAACTTATAAGTAAGTACCATACTTCGTAAACGTTGCATGAGTTACTTTTAACAGAGTAATTAAAATCTTGAAAATTTCCCTCTAGAAGTTTCAAATTTTGGAAAAGTTAGGCTATGATTTTTCTCTCTTTCTTCTTCTTATGCGCTCACCTTCTTAGAGATAATTTATCTAGCTTTCTTCTTAGGGAGCAACGTAGTCTCGCTCCAGGAGATGTTGCTAGATGCTTAATTTTCTTTAGTTATGACTTGTTCTGTGATTGGTATAAAATTGTTAAGTATATTACTTCATAGACATGGAGGATGACTGAGTGTTCCATATACTTAATATTCAAACTCTGCTTTTTACATTTTTTATCTAAAACATATTATTTCTAAGGCCGAGTTTGTAGTTAAATTAAAAACAACCGGAACCAAACTTTTTGATGACTTAAAAATAATAGTATTTTTTTGTAAAACTGAGTGAGCCATGGGACACTGCGGTACTGTTACTGCATAGGGTACTCTGAGCATTATTTATTGAACATAATTTTTTTTTTGGTCAATATATATTTATACTTAATAATGTGAATTCAAGTTATTTAGATGGTATTGTAAAGGTTTAAATAGTTTCGAAAATAACGATTTCGGTTTGTACTGGAATCCAGGCTAAAATTATCTTGAGGTCTCCATTGCCTCTATGATCTCTCTTTTTGTTAACAAAGCTAAATGATCAGTAGTTTTGTTTAAGTTAGTGTTGCTTATTTTCAGGAAAGCTGACTTAGAATCAAATAGAATAATGGAGTTAGGGATATTCTTCTCTAATATAAACTAAATGACTTTATTAATTGCAGTTATTTCCGCTGAACAAATTTGAGGGTTTTCTGGGAGTTTACTTGAAGATAGGGCATTATTGGCAGATTGTGATATATTTTCACTTAGTGGTTTTATTACAAAGTTGTCTCCGTTAATTGTTTGTGACTTGTTAAAACTGGAATTGATGAGGCTTCCGATAAAGGTCATTACAATTTTTTTATGTTGATTATTTGTGTTAAGTTAGATGGATGGTTTTTATTAAGGGAATTTCTACTGTGTCTTGGATTACTTGGGGATCTATTAGGGGATAATGGCAGTCTTCCATTAGGGTGGGTCAGAAGATTTTTATGTTCTTCCTTGTTGTGTTTCTGGTAATTTCCTTTTTTTTATTGGTTAACTGGTTATAATTTGACTGTATTTAGAAATTAATAGATTACATATTGCTACTGTTCTTCTCTGATGGGCGTTAATATTATCTTGATTTCTGTTAGGTCGAGGAAATTCTTCTAAATTTTCTATTCCTTTCAATTTTTGGTGTTTTTCTTCGGGATTTGAGGATTCGCATCGAAATATGACAAATTCGCAAACGCCATTAACCTTTTGATTTCTTTTTGTCTATTGAATTTAGGACATGAGTGATTTAGTGTTAGGACATGTTCCGAATTTCTACAATATATACAGTAATCTTCACAAAAAGTTTTTTCTTCATGGGTTTTTCCACATCTTTGCATCCATAGACATGGAGGATGGACTGAGCATTAGCCTCACAAAATTCACCACTCTCTACAGAGAGACAAAGCGACTGTGCGGCCAATATGTCCCTTTTCCGTAGGCCCGTTAACCAAGGCACAGTACCCGTAGATTCGCTTTATCTCTGTCACACTTTTGCATGCGTATTTACTTCACAGCGGAATACGGAAAGCTCAGTTCACCCTCCATGTCTATGGGTTTAAATATTTCATAACATCTATCTTCCATTAAGGAGTCTTTAGTGAAGTTATGAGCAGCTACAACTTTTTTTTTCCATCGACATACCTTTTGTAAAATGGAATTGGAAAGCACTACTTTTTTTCAACATTTTTTCCTTAAACTGTTTTTTTTTCTAATTTGTTTGTAAACAGTGTGTTAATAGCTTTTGGTTGAAGTGGTTTCCTACGCTGAAAAAGTAGATATGATTCTTATTTGTGGAGAAGCAAGAAGAAATTCTCGGGAAGCCGTTAGACTATATCGAGAACGTTACCTCGATAGGTATAACCCAGATCACACTATGTTTTGTCGATTAGAACGAAATTTGAAGAGCAAAATGGATACATTTTCTAGGCAAAAAGATATTTCTAAACGAAAAACTGTTTTAAAAAAAAGAAAAACAGTTGAAAAAGTAGCCGAAATTATGCAATATTTTCAAAACCATTCATATAATTCAGTTCAAGCAGAGAAGTAAGTAGGCAACTGAATATATCTTATGGTTCAGAAATCTCCTAAAGCTAACAAATACCATGACTATAAAATCCATAATCTTCATTTATTAACACAATTTGATTCGGAACGACGACTGAGTTTTGTAACAGAAATGAATCTTCTGAATCATATATTATGGACAGATGACGGTCATTTTGTCAGCAACGGCAAACTTAACAGAAAAAATTACCATTACTGGGCTGATGAGAATCCATACAATATTAATCAAATTCAGAATCAAGGCCATTATGGCGTTAATGTATGATGTTGGGATAATTGGGGGACATTTGGTTGGACCATACTTCTTTGAGAGAACACTAACTGGAAATAGATACCTTAGTTTCTTGGTTGATACTCTACCAGTTTTATTAGAAAATGTTCCCCTTATTTTAAGAAGGCATATGTGGTATCAACATGACGGAGCACTACCTCATACAGCTGTTGCTGTATGAGTATTTGAATGAACGGTTTCAACGAAGATGGATAGACGGACCTCCCGCCGTTTGATTTTTTTCTTGTACTTTTAAAGATATTATATACAAAACTGCGACAAATGATATTGAGGCAAAAATATCAAATGCGTGCAATAGTATTTGTGGATAAATTATTTACAAAGCCACTTATCTACCATTAATGAAAAGAATGGAATAATGTATGACAGAAGAAGGAAGACATATAGAAAATTTCTTTTGATGATTTCTTTATTTTTTAAGTTTCAAAATTTTATAAATATGTAATAAGTTGTGTAATGTTAAAAATTATATAGTTTTTTTTGTAGTTTTAATAAAAATAATGTATTTTTGTTTTTTATTGTTCAAAGATATTTTATTAAAGGAAAAATCTCAACAGCATAGTAACTAATATTATTATAATTACTTTCAGATTCAAGTATGACAGCCGCCTATTAGTGGCATACGATCCATGGCAACTGCAATGACCAAAAAATAATATTTTAGAGGATTTTTGGTGCATAACTTTTTTGCAAAACAAGTTAGAAAAAAACAGTTTAAGGAAAAAAATATTTAAAAAAATTAGGACTTTCCAATGACGTTTTACAAAAAGTATGTCGATGGAAAAAAAAGTGTTTGGCGTCGTGACGCCCAGCATCATTTTCACTATCAAATATCAAACACGTCAGTATACTTCTTGTCATGCACTATACCATTCTACATTTTAAAAAAAAAGTATTCAACAATTTTCCATAAATCGGGGCGGGAGTCTAAAAATGATGAACCTGTACACTTCATACGGACCGTGACCATGTATAGAATAATTTTTTTTTTTTTTTTGATTTATTTGTATTTGGTAAATTTTTTACTATCATTGGATCATCTCACAATATTTAACCCCGGATAGCGAATTCAAAGCGATATCGGGTGGTTTAATGTTATCAGGAGCCATTTTTGCCTCCACCATACTGTCGTTTCAGCTAGACTAAATCTTTTACACTCTTATTCGGTTAAAATGAAGTATAAATGGCTATAAATAGATATACCATTATCTAGTTACTGTTACTGTTATTAGGAAATTTGGTTATCTCTTACCCTTTTAATTTTCTCCTGCACTCAGAACTATTTGATGTATACACTTCAAAGGTTTACGCAAAAGTCCTCGTTATGATTTCTTATTTATACTTTGTAAAGTGGTTTTCAGTATTTAGGTAATCAATATTCGTTTTAAACTTTTACCATTAGATTTTAGATTAAATTAGATTGATTTATTGGCTATTAGGTAGCTAAGATGCTATAACTATTATACATTACTGACTAAGAAAAAACGTGAAAATACATATTGGATCTTTAAATATATACATATCACATGGAACTTTTTGTGTTGTTCTGGTTGGTTTGATTACCAGCTGAGTTAGTATCTGACTAGACATGTTTGTAATCTGGGCTCTTAATGGATTTATTGAAAACTTATTTGGGGTGTGTTTTGTGAAGTCGCTGATAATTTTATACTTCCGTAACAAAAATTTTTACTTAATATACAGTACGGAACACTAATTCCACAAGTCCATCTTGCACTTAACCGGTTTTTTTTTAAATAATAAAATTAATTTGGTCTAGAATTTTTATGATCTAATAGGGTATTAAGTTGCTGCTGTTCTTGTTCCAAGTAACGCTTTAGGTTGGTTTTGAATTGCTGCAGAGTATACTCAAATTTATTTCTTCGTAAGATTGTGTAAACAGAGACAGACAAATCCAGAATAAAAGTAGATTCAAATAAAAAGATAAAATAAATCAAAGTATAAAATACAGAGCAAACTAGACTCTGACAAAAACTAAATTACATATTAATTTTTAAAATCTTTAAACTCTGATATTCTTTAGAATGCCTTTATATGTAAGTTTAAAGATTGCTGTTTGGTGTTTTGGTATTATTTGAACAGAAACATCTCTAGGTTGGTAGCTATGGTTCTGTTAAAACGAACTTTGTTCTTATATATGTAGATGGTACATTGTACTATACACTGGCGAGCAAAAAAATCGACTCAAACTATTTGGCATTTTTTAACACGGATCATGAAATTTAGTGTTGATCTATTTTTACGGATTTCAGTATCATTTGAAAGTCCATTCTATTATCTTTCTAATAATACCAAATTCCATAGCATATCTCATGCCTGATTAAAATTATTGAAAGGGAAAACATGGATTGAAAATAGGGGTAAAAGAAAGGAAAAATAAAAAAAATTTTAAGTTTAACAATTAAATTTATTGATAAAAACCAAAACCAATATTTCGTTTTACCCCCCCTATCCCTCATTACCGCTTCCAGCCGGTTTTTCATGGAGCGGGTGAGCTTTTTTACCACTGTCTGTGGGATTCTTCCTAACACTTCCGCCATCACAACCTTTAAGTTTCTCAGCGATGCAGAGGCTGGATTTCTGACTCGAACCCTTCTTTTGAGCTCATCCTACATGTGCTTGATTGAATTGAGGTCAGGACTTCGCACAGGCCAGTCTAATGTAGATATTCCCACTTCCGCCAGGTATTGCCGCACCGATGCAGCAGCATGTGGCCAGCGTAATTAACAACGTGTCCCTGCAGGATCTTCTCCTAAAGGTTGCAATAGGGCAATGACTTCTACCGTTTCTTTCGGGGTGGTATTCATTTTCCGATGATGTAATTAGTGAGCAGGTAGAGCAGTTTCGATAAAGGAAGATAGGAAAATGCAGTTGCATATGTTTTTATAGAGATGAATAGCGCGCAACGAGTATGTTGTTGAGCGAGCATGAACGGTTCTATTGCGTAAAACCGTTTTATACAGCAAAACTTTTTGGAAATCCAAATGTTTTTGGTATTATTGGAAATGTATTCTGTTACTAGATAACGCCCCCACTCACCCAAGTGCGGAGCAACTTGAAAGTGGGGAAATAAAAGCAATATTTTGCCTCCTGCTGTAACTTCTCTCATTCAGCCTATGGATCAGGGTGTAATGGAAAATTTAAAACGCAATTACAGGCGTTTGTTATTGGAGCATATTTTAGAAGAAGTAGATGAAGGTGGCAATCTTACTGATTATTTATCTAAAAAAGATAAATTTGAAAAATATTATATATTGGATAGCTTCAGCCTGGAATCAAGTAAAGAGTAGTACTCTGGAAAAATCTTGGTCAAAATTGATTCCACAAGAGGAGAGACATTACTCAGAGGCAGAAACAGAAGATAATGAAAGTTTACATCAAATTATTACAAGAATATCAGGATGTGAAAGTGTTACGGAAACCGATGTTTGTGAATGGTTAAACATTGATAGTGTGGAAGATGAATTGACTGACCAACAATTAATTAAAAGTATATGCAAAAATGCTAATAAAATAGACAGTGATGACGATCATGATAACGAAGTAGAAGCCACTGACAATATTCCAGTAAAAATGTCAGATTCAGAAGGACTAGAGGCCCTAGAAAAAGCATTAATTTATGTAGAACAACAAGAAAATGCAACCGCCGCGGACATTTTGCTTATCAAACGTTGGAGAGACATTGCAGCCAAAAACAGAACTAACGCAAGCAGTTAAAAATTACCTCATTTTTAAGACATTAAAGTTAAGAATGAAACTGTTTTATCTTCGATTTTCCGTACATATACATAAAATAAGTAAACTAATTGTTCTATTCTTTGTTTTAATAAATACCTATGTACGTAATAGCATATCGTATAAATGCTTTTAAGTCAATCTGCAATGTTGTATAAACTTCTATTTTATTCGGATTAACCGACATTTCGATTATCTAAAATCACTTTGGTCCATATTATTTCGGATAATCGAGATTCTACTGTATGTGTATATGTATATATATATACAGTCCCTGGCCAAATTATTAGACGCACTGCAAGATTTCATGTAAAATATTAATTACCGAGTGATATTGTACCGTTTTATTTTTTTAAATTGATTTGTTTTTTATTTTTATATTACCCAATCAATTACCTATTTATTTGATATAAATAAAACAGCATTAATTTAGAAAAGCATAAGTTTATTAAGTTTTAAAGAAAAGTGAAATTAATGTTAGTAAAAGTCAATATTTAGTTGAGCCACCTTTAGCCGCTATCAAAGCTTTAATTCTGCGCGGCATGCTATCAATGCAAGATTGTACTGTCTCCTGCATTTGAGGATGATGATTCCACACATGAATAATCTTTTCTAGGAGCTGGGTTTTGTTGGTAATCACATCTTTAGCCACTTCTCTTTTCATCAGCTCCCACACATTTTCAATGGGGTTCATATCAGGGCCAATCCAACAGAGGGATATTTTTTTCTGCCAAAAAAGCTTTAACAGACCGAGCAGTGTGGCAGGGAGCTCCATCTTGCATGAAAGTGAATGGTTCCCCATTTGGAAACCATTCTCTGAGCTGCGGAATCAACCGATTTTGTAATACTTCTTTGTACTGATCTTGCCTCATTATTCCTTTGACGACGTACAGACGTCCAGTGCCCTTGCCGCTGATGACTGACCAAATCATCACTTTGGTTGGATGTTTAACCGTCGGGACGACACAATCAGGATGAAACTTTTCTCCATGACGACGACGCACATAATGAGCTTTATTCCGCAAAATTTCGAATGTGCTTTCGTCACTGAAGCAGACCTGTCAAAAATAGGAAAAATATATAAACTTCCATGTTTATTTGCTTTATTTAACTGAAAATGATAATAATGTATCAATTATTGATTAAATTGCTGTATCTTACCGATCTCCAGAAGTCCACATCTTTGTCTTGCCATTGTTTGGCCCACTTCAGGCGCTTTGCTTTCATTGCAGCTGTTAACTTGGGCTTCCTGGCGGGGCGACAGGCCTTAAAATCTAATTCTTTCAATTTTCTTCGAACAGTGCGCTCAGAAGCATTTACGCTAGCATCCTGGAGTTGTGATTTTATTACCTTTGTGGTAGCAAATCTGTTTTCTACACAAATTTTCTTCAAATATCTCTCTGACCGTGGAGTGAAAATTGGTTTTCTACCGCATCTTTTCTTTCTTTTCGGGCTTAATTCCTTCCCTGACTCAATTTTTCTTTTTTATGCGTTGTACACTAGCTTCAGAAACCTCCAATCTTCGTGATATTTCTCGGTTTGTAAATGTTTTCGCAATCACAAGGGCCTTCACTTCAGCTTTTTACGTGGTAAAAGATCGCCTTTTCTACCCATAATGAAAATAGTCCAATTACTTTTTTAAAACACTGCATACAAAATAAACTAATAACTGAGTAGTATAAAACTGTTAAACAAACAATCACAGTCCATAAAGCCACAGAAACACGTCCGTACCTGACTCGATTCCGATCGCGACTGATACAGGTTTGTACTTATTTACGTTCATGTATCACTTTGTCAACACAGTGTTGCCATATGTTAAAAGTAAATACAAATATGTAGTCTACAACAATTCTTTTAAATAAAAATCAATAATATTGTAGTTTAAATATACCATTATTGCATAAAAACTCTTAAGAAACATAAAA
>CM032446.1:187801481-187826481 GCA_019049505.1 Pachyrhynchus sulphureomaculatus
CCAAAAATGGGCCTCATCGGTGAACAAAATTTTTCTCGAAAACAGTAGATCTTCTGCAAGCTTGTCAAGAGCCCAACGACTAAAACGGAAACGATTCGGAAGGTCGATCGGCTTCAGTTGTTGCACTAGTTGAATTTTGTATGCTTTTAAAGAAAGATCCTTACGTAAAATACGCCAAGTTGTTGAATATGACAGGCCAAGCTGTTGAGAACGGCGACGAATCGACACTTCACGGTCTTCGCGTACACTCTCCGCTACCGCCCCTATATTTTCTTCACTACGTGCTGGATGTGGTCTATTCGGTCGAGCATTATCCAATAATGAAAATTGGGTCTCAAACTTATTGATTGTAGAGCAAATTGTGCGTTCGGTAGGCCGATTATGTGGACCATAAGTTGCTCTAAGCGCCCGATACACATTCCTCGTAGAACGAACATTTTCGTAATAAAGTTGAACAATTTGTAGACGCTGTGCCGGGCTAAGTCTTTCCATTATGAATTGTCAAACACTACTGAACAGGAATACCACTTCAGTTGACACGACGCATGCGCAATCTACAATTAAATCCCCATCACAAAAAGTACCTCTAAATGAATCACCCTTTATATATATATATATATATATATATATATATATATATATATATATATATATATATATATATATATATATATATACAGGAGTGTCCCATTATTCCGTGGACATAGAACTACCACGTATTTTTGGAATGAAAATAAGTCGATTGGACATTATTTACCTCTATACAAAAGTGCTTCGTTTGTCCGTTAGAGGGCATCAAAGTAAAAAAAAAAAATAAACACATTTTTTAAGATATTTTAAGAACCGATATTCCGATTTGAATGAAATTTAGGGTGCCCATGTTTTGCTAGGCTAATATTTTACTTTCACAAAAAAACTCGAAAGGGTTCGAGAAGGGTGAAAACTACCCTCACCCCTACATAAATTCTAGTAGAAATGTTTTGCAACTTTAACGACGACTCTGAATTTTTTTTCATAAAAAGGTCCTTCTATTTACTTCATTTTTGTCTCTTGTACAAAATTATTCTGGCTAATGATTTACGCAAAAATAAAAAGACTAACAAACATTTTACTTATAATTAAAATTAGTTGGTGAAATTAAACAAGTAAGTATGATATTAATTATTATTATGAGTTATATTTAACACAGGTAATAGTATTTTTATAAGAGTTGTTCAATATGACCACCACCTTCGTTCCTGCACATAACAATACGGCGCAAAAAATTGAAACTAACTCTCTTTAAAATATCATTATTAACATTTAATGTATTCGCAGCATTTTGAATCCTATCCCATAGTTGATCGGCGTTGTTTATCTGGACCTCGTATACCTTTGTTATCAACGCTCCCCATATGAAAAAATCGCAAGGATTAAGGTCCTGGGAACGAGGTGGCCATTGAATTGGAGCTTCTTGACCTCTACCAATCCATCTACCACAAAAATTCTCGTTCAGATAATTTCTTACAGCACGCGCAAAGTGGGGTGGAGCTCCATCGTGTATAAAAAACATGTCTCTTCTTACATTCAGAGGCAGTTCTTCTAATAATTCAGGTAAAGAATACTGTAGAAAATGTAGATAGCTATCTCCGTTTAGGTTATCAGGCAACTTGTATCGGCCAACTAAAAAGTTACCAATAATCCCCATCCAAACGTTAATTTTAAATTCTCGTTGAAAATGTCTTGTAACTGCATGCGGATTTTCTTCGGCGTAAACATGTGTATTATGCAAATTTTCATACCACGACGGGTAAAATATGACTCATCCGTAAACAAAATTTTTTTGTGAAATAGCCTATTAATTGCTCGGCATTCTAAAACATTTCGTACAAATCTCAGACGTGAGTGATGATCAATGGGCAACAATTCTTGGACGGGCTGAACGTGAAATGAACGAATGAGTTGTTCATTTAAAATCCGGTTAACAGTGCTTTTTTTAACTCTTTGTTCAAGTCCTAACCTGTGAGTGCTGATACCTGGACTTGCTTCGGCTACTTCAAGAACAGCTTCTTCCACTAGAGGTGTTCGGGCTTGCTGCGGTTTTCCAGCATTGACTCTCAAGGGTTGGAATCGTCCAATTTCTCGAAGTCGACGTTCTATGCTGGCAAAAGTCTGGCGATTTGGAATTTGTCAATTCGGATATCTCTCTTGATACACTCGAAGATTTTTTCTACAATTACCTTCGCAAAAACCAAGTACTAGCAGCATATCAGTCTGTTCATCAAAAGAATATTCCATATTCACAGGGAAAACAAGCAACAACAACAACAAATTATCAATCAAAAATAAACCCAAACGTTAATTAATTTAAAATTTATGAAGCATATTGTCAAACATCATTTGTGACACTGACATAACATTCCACATTTTCGCCAACTAGATTATTATCGCCTAGTAGATTTTAACGGTTGATGTGACAAGAAAATTGTTTTGTAGGTCAGCATCGGAAAACATTTTTTCTCTCAAGAACTATGCTAGGTGGCGTTTTTTTACATGAGACAAAAATGAAGTAAATAGAAGGACCTTTTTATGAAAAAAAATTCAGAGTCGCCGTTAAAGTTGCAAAACATTTCTACTAGAATTTATGTAGGGGTGAGGGTAGTTTTCACCCTTCTCGAACCTTTTCGGGTTTTTTGTGAAAGTCAAATATTAGAGCGCCTAGCAAAACATGGGCACTCTAAATCTCATTCAAATCGTAATATCGATTCTTAAAATATCTTAAAAAATGTGTTTATTTTTTTTACTTTGATGCCCTCTAACGGACAAACGAAGCACTTTTGTATAGAGGTAAATTGTGTCCAATCGACTTATTTTCATTCCAAAAATGCGAGGTAGTTTATGTCCACGGAATAATGGGACACCCGGTATATATATATATATATATATATATATATATATATATATATATATATATATATATATATATATATATATATATATATATATACATTTTTGTTGGCATATTTGTCACTGAATCTCAAAGCTAGATGTTACAAAAAAGTAATCATAACACAGCCCCACAAAAAAAAAGGTGGGGTATACTTTTGATGCGATATATCAGATCCGTAGTATTTTTGCCCGCTGATCACGAATCTGACGTCAGAATATCGCCATCACATCTCAATTTTTTTCTAACCTCAAAAAATAGGTAAAAATTAGTAAAAATTAAGAAAAATATACTCCTAAAAAATTGATTCCGGCTTTTTCATGAATCCAAAGATGTATTAATATGTATTCGGACACGCTAAGCTAATATTCATCGGTTGGATTAAGTTCTGTTTTCTTTCTAACCTCAATAAATCAGATAGTGCTTCTCGAATGCAAAAACGAATTCAAATTAAAATTCAACCGATTATTACCAAATTTGGTACACGGGGGGTTTTTTGGGGGGTGATCATGAATCTGAGGTCGGATTTGCAAAATTCAAAATGGCGGATCCAAGATGGCGGACAAAATTTTTGAAAACCAACCGATTCCTACCAAATTTGGTATACAGTTGGGGAATCCTCAAACTTGATACTCTTAAACCCTAAACCCTGAAACCTTAGACTCCCACACCCTGTAACCTCAACAAATAGACCTCAATAACCCTGTAACTTTAAAAATGAGACCCAATAAACTCAAAACCAGGACTTTTAAACCATATACTCTCAAATAGTAGACCCTTAAGCCCTAGAATTGCGAAGGTTAGATCCGCGCCTAACTTTCCTTTTTTTGGCTGTATCTTGTTCTTTTTTCCGCGAATGACCTATTCAAAGGCTTTCTGCCCAAACGCTTTTGAGGACTTGTTTCTCTTTTTAGCGACCAGCAATAGTCCGCTAGCATATGGTCATCCCATCGTCCTTGATACCGATTTTCTATGATTTTCAGATCTTGGTGAAAACGTTCCCCCCTTGCTCATCACTGTAGTAACCAAGATTATCTGGGAAATCATCGATGTGGGAGTCCAGGAAATGTAATTTTAGATTCATTAAGCAACCTAATGTTTGAAAATTTTTTACCATTTTCTCGACTATTTCTTTGTACTTAGGACTTTTATTATTTCCCAAAAAGTTTGTTGCGACTTCTTTAAAACTAAGCCAAGCAGCTTTTTCAACTTTATTTATTTTAGTAACAAATAATGAATCTTGAAACAATTTTCTTATTTGTGGCCCGTCAAATACGCCTGCCTTAATTTTAGCATTAGAAAATTGCGGAAATTTTTTATGCAAATATTTGAAACATGGGCCGTTTGTATCTAATGCTCTCGTGAATTGCTTCATAAGTCCAAGCTTAATGTGAAGAGGGGGAATAAGAACTTTTCCTGGATCTACCAATGGTGGAAACAATACATTATTTTCACCAGGAGTGAACGATTCTCTTGTTGGCCGAATTTTTTTCTTATAATGACGTTCCCTGTCTCTGCTATTCCACAGACATTTATAACAGGGATAAAGTGTAAACCCTGACTGTTGGCCAAGCAATATTGTTACAATTTTCAGATCTCGACAAATTTTCCAGTTATGATCAGCATATTTTATTTTTATCAAAAGCTGCTTCATTTTTTCATATTGCTCTTCCATAACTGTGGAATGAGCAATCGGAATGGGAGCGTAAACGTTGGTATTATGCAGCAAAACTGCCTTAATGCTCCGTTTAGAAGAATCAATGAACAGTCTCCATTCTTCAGGATCGTATGAGTTATTTTGAAATTCATCCATTAGACCTTTTACATCGGTACAATATGAAAGTGACAATTCCTCGTCCATTGTGAAATATTTTCGAAATTCTTCATCTCTGTTTCTATAATAAGAAATCGTAGCTTCTGGCTTAAGTAAATGTCTTTTCTTTAAAAAGGAAGCAAGATGCTCTGAACCATCTTTTGATAAGCCTAAATCTCTGACTAGATCACTAAGTTCTGACTGTGATACGAGTATTGGTTCTGGTTTACGGTTGTATGGTAGAAATTCTTTATCTGTGTCACTAGTATATGATAGGTTGTCACTAGAACATTCATTAGTAACAGTGTTTGAATCTTTTTCGACAGTCTCAATGTTTTCGGTATGAACTGATAAGATGAAATCATTTGTTTCCATAACATCAGCATCAAGTGGTTCAGGAGGCGGAATTAGTTTAGTTGGTCTTGTTACTGTCGAAACATCGTTATAAGTAATAGTGCTTTTATTTTTTCGGTTATGCCTAGATACAACATTCATACAAAAGTAGCAATCATTTTCACTGTATGGTCTATTCCATATTGCTGGTCTGGAATATTTAATCGCCTTCTTATTGATGTACAACATTATTTTGCAAGAACTGCAAATGATGTAGAGAACCCAATCTGTATCCTGGTGCTGTATTTCAATGTTTAAAACAATCCTTATATAAGGTTTTAATCTTATCCGTTATCGGTGACCCCATTTTACTCAATACGTGTTGACAGCAAATATAATAAAATAAATCACTGTTTTTATCGCACTTATGAAAAGTCCTTGTACCGTGAGACCGTTTTCTTGTAGCATTATACTCTACATGAGCCAAGTCACCCACACATGAAGAGCTATGGTCGCTGGATGACGACGGCTGCGGGCCCGCTTTCCCCACTCTGACCAACCGCCGATACTGGGTTTCCGAGTCCCTGCATCGTAATTCTCTTTCTTCTACCTGCCATGACGGCATCTAAGCCGTTATCCAGGGACTCTGCCGGCTAGTGGAGTAACACCGTTGCCCATCGTCACCACGTGGAGGTGCCCTGAATGCAGGTAGAAGAATAAAAATCGACCGATGAATTTTCTCGGCGTTCAAAATGGCGCGAAAACATCTGCCATCTTGAATTTTGCAAAGCCAACCTCAGATTCGTGATCAGCGACCCAAAAAATCCCCGTGTACCAAATTTGGTAAGGATCGGTTGAATTTTACGAGTAATTTGAATTCGTTTTTGCATTCGAGAAGCACTATATCTGTCTGATTTATTGAAGTTAGAAAGAAAACAGAACTGTATGGCTCAATCCAACCGATGAATATTAGCTTAGCGTGTCCGAATACATATTAATACATCTTTGGATTCATGAAAAAGCTTGAATCAATTTTTTAGGAGTATATTTTTCTTAATTTTTACTAATTTTTACCTATTTTTTGAGGTTAGAAAAAAATTGAGATGTGATGGCGATATTCTGACGTCAGATTCGTGATCAGCGGGCAAAAATACTACGGATCTGATATATCGCATCAAAAGTATACCCCACTTTTTTTTTGTGGGGCTTTGTAATCAACAGCATAGTAGATGCTCGTAACTGTGCCAATAGGTAGATCCTGTTTTAATTTCAGCAGAGCTTAATCGGCGTTTCTAAATTCAGAGCAGATATGATCTATCTGCTGATCCCGATAAGTTCCTAAAACTCCACTGATGTGCTGACATGTGTTGTTAAAAAAGGCTCGCTCACAGTTTCCTTCAGTATTCCTAAATGATAAATTTACATGATTATATAAATTACAAGGATAATTGTACTGTCTTTTCCAAATTTAGTTTTAATGGCACTAGCCCAATTAATAATTAAAATAATGCAGTACAGAATAATGCAAAAGCAACTTAATATTCTAAAGTCAATAGATTAAATAAAATTTAGTTTTAAAGTTAGACAAAATTATAGTCCAAAAGGACTATAATTTGGTCTAAAGTTAATATTGAAATTGAATTATTTTTTGATTAAGTTATTGATGATGATATTCAACAAACAATATTGCACTGAATTCTACTTCCAACTATTATATTTACCATTATACTCTTTTAAATTTTGGCATCTAGCTGATTAAACTGCTGTATGTGCCAGTTTTTATTATAACAAAATCAAATCGTAGTAGTCTAAGGTTAAATGTAAAACTAAAAACTACAAGGTAATAAAAAGTTCTGCCATTTAGGCTAGAGCAAGACATAACTCAAATATAACAGTAACAAAATTATGATCTCAAAGATGCCCTTACAAGGAAATACAATTAAAGTTACAAAACAGTTACAGCATGTAAAGCAATGGCAGTAATAAGTGTCTTACATCTAAACTTAATTCATTTGCAAGTTGTTACACAACTGACGGAATAAAATACAGCACAATGACTAAAAAAAAACTATGTTGGCACCCCTTTTAAGTGTGTAACTAGAACATTTAGGTTGGTTAAGGTAAACAGTTCCTCACATTGGATATAGTTAAGTAATAACACACAAAAAAATAGTTTGTCCAAATATTTTATCTTTCTTTTAAAATTTGTTCAAGAAATTCATCAGGATAGTGTTTTCGATATCATCATTAGGAATAGATAATTTAAAACCAATATAGTGCAAAAAAAATTTTTCCTAGCAGCGCCCACCAATCGTCGGTCCCGACACCATATAAATAACATAACCCCTCTCCAATTTTTCAATGGACATAATAATAGAAGACGTAGAGTCACTAGGAATAGGATACAGAATGAATTTGTTACGCAGACGATGCAGCTCTAATCGCCGAAAGTGAAGACGACCTACAGAGACAACTTTTTAATTTTTATCAAGCTTGTCGACAGTTTAATATCTACTGAGAAGACTAAATGCATTACTATTGCCCCATCAGGTACAAACTCGTAGTGGAAGATAAACCCATAGAACAGTTAACCCAGTTCAAATACCTTGGTGTGGACCTATCAAGCTATCACGACCCAGTTAGAAACCTTAGAGGATTAATTAATAAAGCAGCGGTTATCTCAGGCTGCTTAAGAGATGTTGTATTGACCAATCAATACATGTAAATAGACAGCAAGGCAGTGTTGCCAGATAGCTCTGACAGAAATTCTCCAGTCAGATGTCTGAAATTCCCCAGATTACCCCATTTTTGGAAGAACACTATTATGATTTCGTAAAACGGTGTTCAACTAGAAATTTTCGAGATTTTTAAGTATTTAATAGTATGTGTTTGATAAACAAAAATACATAAATTTTAAGAAATTTTTTATTTTAAGTTCATTATAACAAAAATATTGGCAAGAAAAATATATATTTTTTTTATATTTTCATAACAAAATAGGCAGCGCAAAAGAAAAAAAAACAACAGTTTTATCAATTAATGGGAATATCTATCCATTTTTACCTAACATTTGTTTTTATTTATAAAGACTTTTTGAGTTTTTCATAAGAGTTAAATGTTTATCAGTAATTGAAAAATTCTGACAACAATTATTATTGTTATTAGAAAATCTTATTACTGAAACAGCGTTAATTGCCTCACTCCCAAGTTTTATTTCTCTTTTTTGTCTTCACGTCTGTTACCACTGAAAAAACGCATTCCGTTTCAGCATTGTTGTGAGGTAACGTTAAACTGAGATTGGCAAAAAAAGTTAAATTTTTGAATTCGTATTTATTTTCGAAATTTTTAATTTGACTTAATGAGAACGGTTGAAGGGAAGTCTTCAACCGTTTTTTCTAAAAATGTTTCTTTTTCAGATTTTTCGTCAAAATATATTATTAATTTATTCCACTCTCTTTCTGTTTCATCAACATTTATGTTTTCAAGAGAAATAAATTTATTATACACATTTTTTAGCGATTTTATACTCTCAGGCCTATTATCTGCTAAAGCTACTTTCGGATCCAAAAATTTCAATCCTTCAAAGAACGAATCTTCAAGAGGAAAACAGCTTTGAATTTCAGCGGCAGCCGTTATTAGAAAATCTAGGGAACATTTTAATATTTGGTTTTTCACGTCTCCCGAAATATTTTTGATGAAGTCATTGCACTGATTTCCTAATTTTATTGAATCGATAGGTACTATATTATAAGGATGTTTTATGTTTAATTTTAAATCGGTAGTAATTAACTCCGGTTTCACAAAATGTATCAGAATTTCTTTATATAATCTTCGGCATTGACTGTTTAATACATGTATCAAAACCTTTTTATTTTGGAAAAGGGCATTGAATTGATTGAAATAAGGTAAAAAATAATTTAAAAACAATAAAATCGCTTTGGTAGATGCATTTGTAAGTTGTTCAAAAATATAATCTACAGATTTATTATTAGGATCTTCCGTTTTTAGAAGTCTAAAATAATTTAATAGGACATCCCAATTAGCGATAATTCTCTCCACGGCATGATGCATGCTAAGCCATCTAGTGGCAGATAGTTTCAGCATCTTCAATTGTTCTACCTTGAAAAATTCTTGCATTTCATTTAACTCGGCAGTTCTTTTTGAAGACATCGAAAAAAAACTAGCGATAGCTTTTACAAACTCCTCGGGTGTTCGAGGACGTTTTAAACAAGCCTTACTTGCAACTAATGCTGAAGAATGGCAAATGCAAGGAAGAACAATTAAAGCTTGCGTTTTCTTTTGAAGCCTTGTAAGAAAACTGTTGTTTTTTTCCAATCATAACACTTGCGTTATCTGATGCCATGCCTACAATATTCTTAATCGGAATTTGCTTGTTTAACAAACAGCTTTTAAATGCATTAAATAAATGATCGGCATCACCATTTTTTGCATCGATGGTGAGTAATTCTAACAGCCTGTCAGTAACCTACCTTCTTTGTTTATGTATTTAACACAGATACAAAGCAATTTGTTTAAAGAAATGTCTGTACTCTCGTCTACTAATATACTGAAATATTGGCCTTTAAGTATTTCTGATAAATCTTGTAACTCTTTCTCAGCTATAACATTTTTTATTACACATGTCACTTTAGTTCTACCCAGCGTTAAGTCTTTTAGAATATGAGAGTCTGGGAAAGATTCCTTTAATACCGGAACAAGATGATCCACAACCGCAAAACTAACGTTATGATGCGCGAAAAAATTTGATAATTTAATTTCAGCCTTGGTAACCATTTGTAAATGAACTGTATTTTTCTGAAAAAATGATGAAACTGATGGAATATTCTGCCTTTTAGTAACCCTGTCTTTATGTTTTTGCGTTGCTTTGTGTTTTTCCAGATCTGATTTACCACACTTAAGGTCGACGTTGCAAGCAATACATCGGGCAAACAACTTGTTCGAAGGATGCTCCTTTAACCACCCAGAGAACTGAGGAAGGTGTATCCATTCTTTTTTAAATTTTTGTTCATAACTAATATTTGCTTTTTTTGCCTGCCCTGGCTGTTCAGTTTCTATGCTAAAAACATATATTGACACAGCATCCTAACACAAATAACTATTTATTTAAAACAAAACTAACTTTATGCAGTTTAAAAAAAAAGTAAAATAATATATGATATTGCACAATAAAAAAATATCTATATCAAATTAATCGGGCTCAAATTTAACACTATGAAGAATCATAGAAATATTTCATATTTATTAACTTTCCTACTTACTCAGAATCTGAATCCATTATTTCGAACTGCACCTGGTACAAAATTTACAAATACCAAAGCGAATAAACGGAATATTATTGTGATTCTGGGACACGTTTAAACACAGAGTCAATAGAAATGATAGAACGTAGAACGGGAACTTCGGTGTTTCCCCGAATTTTTCAAGTAAGAAACCAGTGCAGTGGCGGAATATCTTTATTTATAGTATACAAAATATATTTCGAATATAGATATGTAGTGTTCTTGTTATTTGTTTTAGTACTTACTGCCTTAAACTTGTTTTTATATAAATGGATCATCCATTCGAAATGGTTTAACCCTTTAAGAGTCCGCAAATAAGGAAAGAAAAAAACAGATATTGTAAAAAAATATATTTTTATTTTTCATCGATATTTTTACTGCTGAGTTAACATGTCGCTTGAACGTCGTCAATATTCCATCAACAATAAAGCATATGATATTTACATCTATGTGGAACCCAAACAAAAACTATGGTTTAAAGCTAAAGAAATTGCTAATATTTTGGCATATAAAAACACCACCGATGCAATTATAAATCATGTTGATTGCCGTGATAAAATTGAATGGAGTAAGCTAATCGCCGATCGCGATCCCATTGCCGACACACCATCTAACTGGCAATCGAACACAATTTTCATCAACGAATCGGGCGTCTGGTCGTTGTGCCTATCGTGCAAGCACAAGCCCTACGGTCGTGAATTACGACATTGAGTTACTTCGGAAGTCTTACCTTCCATTTATCGTACTGGTGCATACGTATCACCTACAATTACATATACACAATTAACTGAACTTCTACAGACCATTCAAATGATAACTGTTCAGGGTCAACAACTTATTGAGAATAACACTGATTTATGTGAACGTATTTTAAAACATCGTCCTCGATTAGCTGTGATGTCATCCGTTCCAGCTTTACAACATCATTTACGAGTATACAAACAAGGCTTGGATTTTGCATTTGTACCTGTCCAAGAACGGAATTTTCGTCGTGCTATTAAACACTATGATCCTGTCAATGGAAATGGGAAAGAGGCATGGCAAATGATATATGCTTTCGACAAGATTCCAAATGGCATCAATCCACTCAATGTATTGAAACAGCAGTTACGATAACAAGACGTAAGTTTCGAAGCTTACAATAATCGTCTCAGGATGAACGACGTGTTGGCAGCAGATAACATTATAACCCAATTGCAAAACATTATTGATGCCAGCATAGAGTAACATATATATTGATATGCAATGTGAACGTTACAGGGTTAATGAATAAAAAATAATTTGTAAATAAATATGTAATAAATAAAATTTTTTTTTTACTATTCTGTATACATTTTTGTTACTAAAATATTAATTAAATTGTCTTTTTTACGTAAATCATCATCCTTTTCTTGAATTATATCCAACAATTTATTTTTTTCAGCATCCTTTTGCCTGTACACTTTATATCTCGGCGACAATGAAGATGACATTTTAACGCAAAATCGAAAAAAAAAGAGTTAAAATTCCCCAGATTTCGCCCGAAATTTTCTGTTTCCCTGTTACCGTCAAACTAGTATGGTAACACTGCAGCAAGGTTAAAATACACTAGACTTGAGTCAAATCCACAATGACCTACGGTATAGAATCACAAGAAGACATCAATAAAACAAAAAGTATCTACGTGCCGTGGAAAAGAGCAATAGTTGGTAAAACAAGGAGAGATATGATATGAAATACTGACGTCAGGGAAGTTATGACGTGTAAAACGTAGCACGATGGGAAAAACAAGGAAGAGGACAGTGGCATAACCACGTAAAAAGAATGGAGGAGCAAACGAACAAGGATCGCTCTGGAAGAAAAACCACAAGGCAAACGTCCATCGGGGAGACCACCAAAAAAGTGGAGAGACAGTTGGCAATCTCCATCTCAAAAAATCGCACAACCTAGGAATTACCAGAACATTAGATTTACAAAGAATATAAGAAAAAAAAGAAGCTAGTGGGATCCTAAAACATAGGCAGATCATTTTTCCAAACTTAAGCATACCATAATTTGAGCCTCGCATGTGCTCATGCAAATGTTTTCTGGCAAACCGCACAATGACCTTGAAATTCTATGTTTGACGACAGGCAGTTTTTGAACATTATTACTAAAAACCGATGCAAGACTTTTTTTATGGGTCTAGCACACGTGCTACAGAGAAGTCTCTAAAGTGCTTCAGGACCGACACGCTGTTCTTGAGTTGCTGTAAATTGTACTCGATGGGAAACACAGCCCTGGGCACATTATTCCAAAGGGATGATATTCTCCATATAAAAGACTGCTTGAAAAGCGTTATACGCGGAGTAACAAGCTGAACCTCATACGGATGTGAAGTATTAGCGCGACGTGTATTTCTAACATGCACCGCTCTGGGAGGAATTAAGCGGGCCACATCCTTCGAACACTTCCTATGAAAATACTTGTAGAACAGGCTCAAGTCGCCGACCGTTCTTCAATGTTCCAGCGAATCAAGGCCGCCGCCGGTCAGTTCCGGGTCTCCAATCAGACGAACAGCTCCTCTCTGAACAGAATCCAACAAATGCACTGTGTGTTTGGGAGCGAAGCCCCAAACATGGGAGCAGTATTCCATAGTTGGTCGAATTTGAGCTTTGTAAAGAATTAATAGTTGTTGTGGAGTGTAAAGCTTTTTAGTTCGAAATAATATTCCCAACTTTTGAGAAGCTCTCCTTGCTATGCCTGCAACATGTTCATGCCAGGACATATTTGCTCCCAAATTAACGCCTAATAAATTGAATGACGATGCTAGGGGAATAGAGTGCCCCGACATGACTACGTCGGGTTCAGCAACGCCAAACTTTTTTAGAAAGAACTGCCGCCTGGGTTTTTGTAGCGTTAAATTCCACTTGGTTACTGTCACCCCAAGATAGAATTTCTTCCAGGTCTTTGTTAAGTTGAACGACCTCCTGCTGTCTGCGGATATTCACCTAAGTAGCTGATGTCCGAGCATTCAAAGTGAATGAAGATATAAGCGTACTATCATTTGTAAAGCTGTAGATTGGATTCCCGGTCTTTTCCAGCAGATCGTTAATGTAAATGAGAAATAGAATAGGAGACAGTATGGAGCCTTGGGGCACACTGGCGTTGATAGTGAAGGTGTTAGAAAGAAATCCTTCGACCGCCACCCGCAAAGAACGTTCTCCGAGGAAACATGAGAGCCACAAACAGAACTTTTCAGACATACCATAAGAGCGCAGCTTAGCTAACAGTCCATCGTGCCAAACACGGTCGAATGCCTTGGATATGTCGAGAGCAATCGCTCGAGATTCTCCAAAGTGTTCAATTGCGTTGTTCCATGTGTTACATAAGTCAGAATATCTCCTGTTGATCATGTTTACGAAAGCCGTATTGGTGATCGCTGATAATGTTCAATCCTTCAAGATATTTTAGAAGATGCTGATTGATAACCTTTTCCATGACTTTCGATATTATTGAAAGCGGTGCGACTGGTTGGTAGTTATTTGGCAAGTTCTTCTTCCCTTTTTTAGGAATCGGCTGAATTGTGGCACATTTCCAGCAGGAAGGAAATATTCCCTTTCTGTAGGATAGGTTGAAAGGTCTACAGAAGACTGGTGTTAGTTCCCTCGCACAATTTTTGAGAACTATGGCAGGTATTCCGTCAGCGCCAGAAGCCTTTTTGGTGTCTAGCTTCATTAAAATACGCTTTATGATACGCTGTCTGAAGACAACATCGGGCATCCTTGACTGCAGGATGGTAATAGTGAGTGGTGTTTTTCCTTGGAAATCGACAGTAGAATGTGAAGCAAAGAGTTCAGCCAACAAGTTCGCTTTCTCAACAGGTGTCGTTGCAATAGAATTATCTGGCCGTGTGAGTGGTGGTATGATGGATTTGGTGAAATTTTTACTAACTGCCCTAGCGACTGCCCAAAAGGACATGAAATTGTTGGGACAAGCGAGAAGTTTGTTTCTAATTCGTTGATTGTGTGCCTCCTTGGTTTCATCGATAATTCCTTTGCATCTGTTCCGGGCACGAACAAAGGTGTTACGATTTATGGTGTTAGGATTTTCGCGCCATTGTCGGTAGGCAAGATGTTTAGAAGCAACAGCTTCTTTGCATTTTCGGTCAAACCAAGGGTTGCCGTTTTAGGAGCATTTCTTCGAAAAAGGGATGTAAGTTTCCATATCAGCCAAAATAACATCGGAGACCTCCCTGGGGCAGTCAGATGGGTTGTCGGATCCAAAACAAATGTTTATCCAAGGGAAAGTTCGAAAATATCTTCCCATTTAGCAGATTTGTAGTGCCAAATCTTGCGCGGTTTAGGCGCCTCTTTTTCACTGATTGGTAGTATACTCGATGTCGAAAGCGGAAGAACCTAACGGCGGATTTATGGTGACCGTTTAGATCTCCGGACTAGTGGTTAAAAACAGATCAAGAGGACTGGCGAACTCCCCGTCTTGATCAGGGATCCGTGTTGGTTCGTCAATAAGCTGAGTTAAGCCACAACTGATTGAGAATGATTCAGCTTCACGACCTTGTTCGTCGGTAGTATTTGAATATTTAAGCCAGTTATTGTGGTGGACATTAAAGTCACCCAGGATGGCAATTTCGGCACTTGGATAGTTAGTTTGTAAATGATCGATGGTGTCTGCAAGAGAAGCGAAAAGTGTTCTAAAGTTGGTATCACTTGATGGTCGATAGAGGATACAGATGAACCTTGTGGTTTGTTGTCGTTATTTTTAACCACATAACATCAAAGTTTGGTGGCTCCAGAGCCTCTTCTCGTTGGCAAGAGAGGTCGCTTCTGACAAAAAGACAGATTCCAACGTTACACCTAAATCGGGAATAGAAGTCGTACCCAGGATAAAGGTAGT
This sequence comes from Pachyrhynchus sulphureomaculatus, assembly GCA_019049505.1. NCBI lineage: Eukaryota > Metazoa > Arthropoda > Insecta > Coleoptera > Curculionidae > Pachyrhynchus > Pachyrhynchus sulphureomaculatus. The sequence goes on from CM032446.1 coordinate 187,816,729, forward strand.
TGACTGTGCTGGTCGATGAACTGACCTTGGTTGCACAGAGAGCGAGTACATGAAGTTTATTTGATTGCAGGTGTTGGTGCGCTGAATTTATGTTCAAGTTTAAACCTCGTATGTTGCAAAAATCTATTTTAAAGTTATGATCTCTGCATGTCGACGCCCCTGAACCAGCCCCCATCCGGAAATCCGAACGGGGGGCTATTTTTACCTCCGGAATTTTTTGTATCCAGGTGCCTCACCATGCTATTTGGTTCCACAATAGTTAATGTGGAATTTTCTCGTTCTGTCACATGTTTATGTTTGTCTTCTTCGGCTTTGATCCAGGGGTGTTATTATTGTGTAGTTTGGGTTCTGACTAGATACTTTTCCAATAATCGTGAATTCTTGTTTGTTTGGTGGTTCAGTCACTGCTGTCTGTTTGTTGTACATAGTTTTTCGGTAGAACCGTTTTTCGCTTCTTCGGAAGAGGGTGTTGGTGTCTTTCCTCTCGTTTGATTCTTTGTATCTACGGACTCTTGCGGCATATACGGATAGTTTTTGTTTCAAAGTATCAAGAATTTCCGGCAGTGTTCTGTTGGCAGACTTGAATTTGATCTTGTCTACACCCTGTGTGACACGTTTAGATGCGTTCCCATTCATAAACTGGGTAAGGTGTTCTAGATCTCTTCTGATGTTGAATTTGTTTTCTATTCTTATTTGCCATTTGAATCTTGTTGGGGTTTCTTTGTCATTGCGGGAGTTTTTGATCAATTATTTCGTCGGTTGAGCTTGGGATTGATGGTGGTGGTTCCAGGCGGCGAGTGATTCTCTTCTCAGTGATTTCTTTGTCTGTCTGTGTGATTTTATTATAGCAACGCATGGTGTGTTCGTTGATTCCTGTGACGCAACTCATGCGTTGCTTTGTTTTTCCCGTCTTGGTGGGTGTCGACTTACTCGCCGACACATCACTTTTGGCAAGTCCATTCATCGTTTTGGTCGAGCTGCCGTGACGTCCTCGACCGTTACGTTGCTCGCCCGATGCTTCTTTTATTGGTCTACTGTTGTTTGGGATGTTTTTAGTGTTTTGTGGTGTCAGAAGCTCAAAGTGTCCCAACATTGGGTTGCCTGTTAGTAGAAGGTAAATAGTTTCAGTGTGTTTTCCTGTGCTTATTATTGTAGGTCTGTCTCTAAAAGTTATTTTTACATCTCTTGGTCTTCTTTGTTTTGAGAAAATATAAAAGTTGCTATTTTGGGTTTCCGAGAGGGCAAATATCTCTAGGCTCATTCCATAGATGCCATTTTTCCTCATATAGTTACAGTAGTTATTGAAGTCTTTCATATTGTCGTTTTCAATTAATGAAAATGTATGAAGTTCCGACCAGTTTTGTATATATCTTAGAGCAACCTCTCGGAGTTTTTCATGATGGTTTTGGTGGCCATATAAGTGTAAGCTAACTGCACGGAAAAGGCAATTTCCATCAAGTACAATGTCAGAAGTAGTAAAACTATCGGGAGTAGTTTCGGCTGAGGCGGTTGTTTGGATCGTCTATGGTTGTTGTTGTTGCGGTGGTCCTGTAGCTGTTTGTACGACAGGGGTCCGCCTCCTCGACACCCTGCCATTATCACTATTATAATTATTATTATTCGACATAGTGTTCCCACGAGTATCCTAGGAAAGAAGGGACGACTGCGGCAGAGCCTGGATGCCACAGCAAGGCTACTTACTCCCGGACGGCGCCCGGTATTCGGGGAAACCGTTCGCGACTCCTAAACCCTGAGCCATTCATCTTCTCGGCACGGTAAACACCTTAAAATTGCGTTTTTGTTACACATAATCTGGACAAGACAAGGCAGCACAACATGACTCGGGTATCTCGGGATCGTCAATGCCCGTACTAGGAGAATCCTGAGGCCCTGAGGGACCTAAGGAGAAAAAGATGAAATGAATGAATTCGTTAATTTAAAAAAACATTTTATTTGATGATACATTTGTAGTATTATAAGAAAAATACCACTTATAACATTAATTAAAGTATATTAAATAAAAACCGGTCAAGTGCAAGTTGAACTTGCACAATTCGTGTTCCGTACGTTGTTTTTAAAATAAAAATTTTTGTTAGGGTGGTATAAAAATGATCAGTGACTTCACAAAACACACCCCAAATGAGTTTTCAACAAAGTTTGTTTCCAATCTTTACTGAAAACTGGTGACCTTGAAATTTGTTTTTTTTTTATATATACCAAATAAATTATTAAAGGTAATGCACTCGTGATAATTTTCGTTCAATCTATACACCGTGGAGAATATACCAGAATTTTTTCAAAATTTTTTGATCAGTACTTTTCGAGATAAGGTAGGGGACAGCGATTTTTTAAAAGTAATACGAAGAAAAGTGTGCGCAGGTATTACATTATATATATTTTTTTTACTCGTGTTTTCACAAGCTTTCATTTGACACCACACTCGATGACCTAGTAAAAAAAAAAATTTTTCACTTCCGATTTCACCCCTCAAAACGAACCCCTTAAGTCAAAATTTATGTTACGGTGGTATAAAATGATCAGTGACTTCAAAAAACACACCCCAAATGTGTTTCCAACAAAGTTTGTTTCCAATCTTTACTGAAATCTGATGACCTTGAAATTTTTGTTTTTTTATATACCATATAAATTATTAAAGGTAATGCACTCGTGATAATTTTCGTTCAATCTACACCCCGTGGAGAATATTTCAGAATTTTTTTCGAAATTTTTTGATAAGTACTTTTCGAGATAAGGCCCGGGACAGCGATTTTTCGCGAATTTTTTAAAAATAATACAAAGAAAAGTGCAGGCATGTATAATATTATATATATATTTTTTACTCGTGTTTTCACAAGCTTTCATTTAACACCACACTCGATGACCTAGTAAAAAAATTTTTTTTTCACTTCCGATTTCACCCCCCAAAACTAACCCCTTAAGTCAAAATTTAATTCTCAAAACTACATGGCTCCGATGAGGCCATCAATTCCTATATTATTACCAAATTTCACCTTTCTATGTCAAATAGTTTTCGGAGAAAATCGGGTGTGACAGACCGACAGACAGACAGACAGACACCGAAGTGATCTTATAAGTGTTCCGTACGGAACACTAAAAACGGAAAAATAAGAACACTAAATTCCAGAAACTATCGTAAAAACTGCAACTTTAAAAATATTTAAATTTTATTTCAACTAGACGTGCCAAATGATAATATATTAATAACTTTACATGAAAATTGCAATAAACACTAATGTAAATATACAATAGAATAAAAATAATGCTCCGGCTTAAAAAAATACTTTCTTTCTCTCTCTCACTCTCATATGTATATAATATATATATATATATATATATATATATATATATATATATATATATATATATATATATATATATATATATATACATATATATATATATATATATATATATATATATATATATATATATATATATATATATATATATATATATATATATATATATATATATATATATATATATATATATATATATATATATATAATCTTTTTAAGACAATATACTGCAATAAATTTTAACTGTGGGTTTATCAACAGCCGTTAAAATATCATAAACTTTGGAATAAATTTCTTTTCGCGAGTAATTTCTAATAATTTTGAACGCAATGTAACAGTTAAAATCATTGGAACTAGACTTTAACAGATATAACGCAAAATTTTCCAAGTTAAAATCAGTAACGTCTGAAATATTACGGTAAAATTCCTTAACGAGACCTAGTAAGAGATTGTTCGTATATGGCCCATATTCACCTATAAGTTCTTGGAAAAATGTATCAACTTCTTTGGAAAAACTTTCTATATTATTATTATTTTTATATAGATCCATCAATTTTAGTAAAATATACTGGGAAAAGCCTTCTAGGTGGTTATAAAGTCTCTGCCAAGAATTCCTAAATAATTTCAAAAAATTAACATCATTTTCATCAATTTTTGAATAAGCATTACCAAAAAAGTTTAGAATATGTTCTTTGGTCTCTGGATTTTTGGTTTTACAATCTTTATCCCTGTAACTTTTTAAGTTACTAAAAACAAACTCAAAAGCCTGTTCATCTAAATAAGCCAATAAATAATTGATTACAAAATAATTTACTGTGGTGGAGTTTAATAATTCATTATTTAACATAAAGTACTTTTTAATAATGTCCTCACAAAAGTTTTTATGTAATCTTAAAACCAATCTCACTTCATGCTGGTTAATAGTATCAATTACACAATTTCGATAAGGCATAATTTCAACCGTTTGCTGTTCAAGAACATCCAAATATTTCCATACATTTTCAATAAAAAAAGGTCTATCTCTACTATTAACACCATCAACAGAATTAACCAATCTTCCTATCATTTCAGTGTCATTTTTATCAATAAAATTCATACTCTGAATTATAGTTTCTCGAAGGTGTTTCAAAGGATTTTTTAAATAGTATTTCAGTATGGGATCAAATAGATATTTTTTACTGGAAATATTAGTTTCTGTGGCAGAATGAGAAGAATAGCGAGTTAAGGCATTTTTCACTGCTAGCAGCTCAAAACCCAAAAAGACGGCATGTTTTCTAGCAGATACTGCTCTTGTGGCCAAACTATCTATATAAGACAATGCTTTTTCTTCACTAATTCGATATAACACCTTGTATAATGTTGGTAAAATTGACTGAAGATAGTCACCTTGAGAAAAATCCATAATAACTGGTAACAACAATAACGGTTCATTCAGATTTTTAAAAACCTTTGCTAGATCGCATTGTACTTTATAAATTTTTCTTTGCTCTTTATTATTAAGATCAAGTTTTTTCTCACTAGGCGTGTAATCTTTTACTAAATCTAGAAAATCTTTGGTACTCATTATGTATGATAGAACTTTAAGCACCCGAACCTTTTGCTCCGACTGATTATTGATTGATACTAAATCTTTAAAATGAGCAATTATCATTTTATCCCATCCAAGGTGACTATACTTTTTAATAATAGCATAATCCAGCTTAACATATTGATCATCTGGGCCTCGGCCTACTAAAACCGGCAAAATTAAACTGAAATACTTGGCTATCACATTAGGTTCGTGATTTAGGAAATATGACACCACTCTTTTTTTCTCAGAGAAATTAAATTTTTTATGAAGGTTTTTAAAGAAATAATCCAATAAGTTATTCTCAAAAACGTTTCTTTGAGGCTTGGTAATGATTTTTATAATGCAATCTTCGAGCATATCTCGTTCATCTTTGTCTAGAATATCGAAAAAGGCATCTTCATCAACCACCTACAAAAAAAAAGTTATACAGGAACTAGGAACTTGGCTTTAGTTATTCCATTAAAAATATGAGGTGTCCAAGATAATGGATGTCCCAAAGCAATATGGAACATAAAGAAGAAAATTACACTTCTATAAATTTTTATCATTTATACATATAAGAAAAGAAACAAAATTTGAGAATAACAGACACCTATTTCAAATAAGCTGTTAGTAGAAATTTGGACAATTTACGTACGTATACAGCTGTTAAAATAAAAATAAAATAGGTTTTCTTGATAACATTCATACATATATTCACAATTATTTGCATAGTAGGGTAAAAAGGGCCCACAATAACTGCCTGTGTTCAACAATGGCAATTTTAAAAGCTAATTACGATACTGTTGCGCTTGTTCCTTGGCGCAATTGTTAAAATAAAAGCCGCACACCCAAAGCAATTTGAGACGGTCCTCCTGTGCACACACTTGAAAGGGCCAAAATTAGTTAACGCCGCAACGGCTAAAGGGATTAAAAATTTGAAAAAGTTCGCTATGAAATGGGCAAATGGCAATTTTAAAACCTAATTACGATATTGTTGCGCTTGTTCCTTGGCGCAATTGTTAAAATAAAAGCCGCACACCCAAAGCAATTTGAGACGGTCCTCCTGTGCACACACTTGAAAGGGCCAAAATTAGTTAACGCCGCAACGGCTAAAGGGATTAAAAATTTGAAAAAGTTCGCTATGAAATGGGTAACACAGTAAGTACATTTAAAAACCGTAGATGATCTTTCAGTTCGAGGGACTGCGAGGTTGATGCCAAGCAATCAGATAAAAACATTCTTCCAGTTATTTGAAGATAATCTACTCTCTCCGACTGGGCGAAGTCTTCGACATTAGTGTCAGGCAATGTTTACACTCACAGAATCTTAAATTTAGATTAATGTATACGCTAGGCAAGCGAAAATATCGATCGCAATTAGTAATTTTTACGTAATTTTTTTCTGGATGGAACTTTTCGGTATGAATTCGAGTAAAGTATGGTTCGTCCACGGCATAAATTATATCCAGCGCAAATCAAAAGCATCAAGTAAAACTCGAGAGGAAGCTATCCGAAGCGCAGATTCGGCCGTTTGCTGGTCATCGCCGAGAATTTTAACGCAAAGATGGTCAAAAGTAACTAGAAGGAGTTCCTTATATCAGGCAATAAGATGTTTGAGCACTTTAAAGAAGAATGGATGTTATAAGAGAAGAATGATCCAAAACATCGAAGCAAAACAGAGAGTGGACGGTGGAAAATGGCATTATTACGATGGATTGCCATCTCTTGATGCGATTCCTATCGAAACTATGTGGAGCTAGTTCAGGCGGACTCGAACGGTAGTAGGATAGAGGTCGTTATTGCCTCACCCTACTTTCCGGGTGATACGGACGAAGCACCACCTTCTAACATCAAGGGTCTAGTGGAATATTGTAGACGCCATGGAAAGACCCTGATTATTGGCTGTGATGCGAATGCCCACAATACAGTCTAGGGAAGCACGGATACAAATACCAGAGGTGAGTTACTCTTAATATATCTATTACTTACTAACATGGGAATTGCTAACAGGGGGAATAGTCCAACGTTTAGCAACGCCATTAGGGAAGAGGTTCTTGATTTAACCCTCATAACTAACAAATCTCTTGACATGATCGGTGACTGGAGGGTCTCTGAAGAGGACTCCATGTCGGATCACAAACATATCTCATTCGAAATAAGGGGACTGGTGAAGAGTCTATCGCTCTACAGAAACCCCAGGGCAACGGACTGGTTGAAGTATTCAGAATGTCTACAGTCTAAAATCACTGGAAGTATATTTCCTACATCATCAACTGAGGATTTGGATGCTTCAGTCGGGAAACTGACTGACCTGGTCATGTCCTCTTTTCACGATAGCTGTCCTCTCAAGACAAAATCCTCCACAAAGAGGATACCTTGGTGGAACGGGTATCTTGAAAAACTACGTAGTATGGCAAGATTGGAATTTAACAAGGCCAAGAGATCTAACAATTGGGACAGGTACAGAGAGGCCCTAACCGCATACAACAAAGAGCTGAGGAAGTCTTAAAGGAAATCATGGAGGCTTCTCTGTGAGGAACTTAGAGTCGTCCCGGCTACGGCCAGGATGCATAAGACCCTTTCAAAAGGAGCTACCAATCCGATAGGCACACTCAGGGAGCCAGATGGCACCTATACAAATACCTTCTACGAGACAGTAGAGCTTCTTCTTAGGACTCACTTTTCTGATTGTAGGCTTCGCGCGTCGTGTGTTGAGATACAAGGGGTATCGGCATGTGGTCATTACGGCGCGACGAATCAGGCCATCAAAAGGATAGTAACCTTTGAAAAGGTAGAATGGGCTATAAATTCCTTCAGACCTTACAAATCACCGGGGCCGGATGGTATCTTTCCGGCCCTATTGTCAAAGGGAAATGCCATTCTTATTCGGGCGATGGTCAATATTTTTAGATCGAGTCTAACACTGGGATATGTTCCAAAGATTTGGAGAGAAGTGAGGGTTATCTTCATACCCAAGGGTGGAAGCAAGCCCCCTGAATCTCCAAAGTCCTACAGACCAAAATATCTGGGCATCACCTTGGATAGGAAACTCACCTGGGAGCCGCACCTTGAGTCAGTGATAAAAAAGGCCACAAAAAGCCTTTGAACTACAAGACAATTACTTGGTAGGTCCTGGGGTCTGAGCCCTAAAATGACCTACTGGATATATACCCAAATAGTCAGGCCTACAATACTATACGGCGCTCTAGTATGGTGGGGTAAGATCAAACAGACAACGGCTATATCGAGGCTACGTAGAGTGCAGAGACTTGCATGCCTATGCGTCACAGGGGTGCCAGGACATGAGGGGCACAGAGGAAATAAGATGGCAGACATCTACGCCAAAAGGGGGGCTGAGGGGACTTTCACTGGACCCACTCCATCCTTTGGCTTCAACAAGAATCTCTTTAAAGGGGAGATGAAGAAATGGACAACATCCATCGTGGGGAAACACTGGAACGAATGCTAAGAGGGCGGACTTTGCTCTGAAGCTGGATAGGAAAAGCCTAAGGACAGTGTCGGGGGCACTCACGGGTCACTATGCCTGTAATAAGCACCTATACAGAATGGGCATTTCAAATACCAGCACTTGCAGATTCTGCGGTGAAGAAGAGGAGTCAATGGAACACTTGATCACTAACTGTGTGGCACTAGGACACAGGAGATATAGGCTACTACCTGCCTATACGCTGGGTGAACAGGACTTGCTAACACTCCCATTGAAGGAGCTGGTCCGGTTTCTTGACGTATTAAACCCGTGAAAGACAAGGGGAGGCACAATAGATCAACGATGGTCGCAGCGCAAAGGGCCGTTTTGGGCCAGACCCCACCTTTATTACATTACATGTGGAATATCAGAAAGGCTGAAAAACTGGTGGAAAATATCTTTTGTATTTATCAAAAAATCACCGTTCTTTCGTGTTGAACATACTGGAATTTTAAGTACCCTTGAAAATATAATAATATAATATATAAAACTGTCTTACCTTTAATGGGTTTTCAGAATAAAAAAGATTGTAAAGCATAACTTCTTTTATCACAAAATAATTACGTTTTTTAGGATCCTGTTCAGCAAAAACTTTATTAATGAAATCCATTATAGGTTCACACTTATTCAAGTCGATCCACAGTCTTTTAAAATCATTATTTAAAGTTTTATCCCTTCTAACATCGTTGTTAAAATCTATAATATCATAAAAAAAATTCTCTTCCAAGTTTTTTGCCGGTTTTTCAAATTGTAATGTAGGCAAAATCTTAACAATATGTAATAATATATCTCTTTCTGCTTCTTTCCAATAAGGTAACAATCTAAATCCTCTACTAATATTACAACAATCTTCACAATATTGCTTAATTGGTCCATCAAGAGGAAGTTTCTTTAGATACACAAATAATAAATATTCAGACATCACATCGAAATCTAATCTTTCTTCCTTTATTCTTTGTATGTCTATTATTTCATTGATGTACTTCCAATGATTCTCTGTAAGAAAATCATAGTTAACATTTCCTGCAATATGTGAAAGCATGTTTCTTCCCACAGAATCGTCTTCATTGCGGTGCCTTACACAGATATATTTTAACACTTCTTCGTAAGTTGAATAGTCATTATTTTCAAAGCAAACCGATATTAATTCATATACAAACTGAGCTCTTGCAGAAATATCAGCTGTTACGTTGATTTTATCCTTCAATAAGGCGACAGTCTTCTTGGGTTCACAGTATTTTATATACTGCAAAGCTTCTTTTTCAAGATATTTTATTTCCGCCCACTTCTGCTTAATTTCTCGAGGAAAAAATTTAGCAAGGGTTTCATTAAATTTATCTAAGTATTCGATAATTTCTTCATTATAGGCTTGCTTAAAGGATTGTGACAGCAATT